>OX451735.1:363100212-364300212 GCA_948472305.1 Vicia faba
AATTATTAAATATGTGAATGGGAAAAGTGACTATGGTATGCTATACTCTCATGGATCTAGTTCTACCTTAATTGGTTATTGTGATGCTGATTGAGCAGGAAGTGTTGATGATAGAAAAATTACATCAGGAGGATGCTTCTTTCTGGGAAGTAATCTCATATCTTGGTTCAGTAAGAAGCAAACTTATGTGTCTCTTTCCACTGCTGAGGCTGGGTATATTGATGCAGGAAGCAATTGTTCTCAATTGGTTTGGATGAAACAAATGTTAACATAATATAATGTCAAACAATATATCATGACATTTTTTTGTGACAATCTAAGTGCCATAAACATATCAAAAAAATCCTATTCAACATAGTAGGACCAAACACATTGATATATGCCATCAATTCATAAGAGAGCTTGTTAAAGAAAAGATTGTTGCCTTAGAACATGTAGCCACTAAATTGTAAATGGCTGACATTTTAACTAAGGCTTTGGATGCAAATCAGTTTGAGAACTTAAGAAGAAAACTAGGGATTTGCTTATATGAGGGTTTGTAGCAATTAAGGGCGTGTGGAAATATCATTAAAGTGATGTTATATTATTTTTGTTTCCAACAAATTAAATTTCAAAAGCAATCATTACAAGACTGTCTCAAAGTGTTTCCCACACGATACGAAATCACATCTTTCTACTTTCACAAACTCTTCATTATCCTCTACAGAAAAAGAACCCTTGTCATTCTTCATCTCTTTGCTAAAAAATCTTCGAAGATGTCTCAACATCATACATCATCTTCCTCAAAATCTGTCAACCTCCCTGAGAAACTCTCTGTTTACAAAGTACTTGGCGTTACTCCTCTAACAACTATCCCACCTCTTGAGAAGAAGGTCATGAAACCCAGATCATCACCTGCAATGAAATCCAAAAACGATAAAGGTAATACTTCTACTACTATTGATGATAGGACAGAAGAAGATATTGTTAATGTTGATATAAGCATTAGAAAGCTAGTAGATAGAGTGTTGAATGATGGTTTTTCTATGCCTGGGATTTCTACCCCTCTTGCGTGTATGCTTGCCTTGGCTGACAAAGAAAATGACCCTAAAAGTGCTGCTGAATCATCCATCCTCAAGAAAGATGTTGCTTAAAGCAAACTTGACAAGCTTGAAACTTCTACTCTAAAGGAAGTGGAAGAGGATGTTGAACAAGGTGTTGAGAAGAACTCCCCTTCCAAGTAAGATGGTGCTGGATCCAAAGCTGCAGAAAATCAAAATGATGTGAATATGGTTAATATAGATGAGCTTTCTAACAATGAGCTCATATCTAATATGGTGCTTGGAATTGCTAAAAGTCTCAAATCCAGGAAAGTGAAGGATGTGAACATCACACCCCCTGCCAAGATAATCACGAAGAAAACCATGTATGGTCCCCCAAATCCTGGAAGTAAAGTGGTTCCTCCGTCTAGCAAAAGAAAAACTAGACTTGATAGCTCTACAGATGATGATGATGATGTTGTAAAGAGATCTAAAAGTAAGAAGAAAGTTGTATTAGTTGAAGAAGTTGACTCTGATTATGATGTCGAGGAAGATGTCCATGACATCTCTCATGTGAAAAAGTCTGCAAGCAAGAAGCTTTCTGTTAGGGTACCTGATGCCCCTCTTGACAACATTTCCTCTCATTCTGTTGGGAATGCTGAAAAGTGGAAGTATGTATTTTAAAGAAGAATTTCCCTTGAATAGAATTGGGAGCTGGTGCACTGGAGTGCAAAGAAATTATGGAGCTGATATCTTCAGCTGGATTGATGAAAACTATTACCAGGTTTGCCAAATGCTATGAGACTCTTGTTAAGGACTTTATTGTCAATATTCCTATTGACTGTGTTGATCATAATAGTAAGGAGTATAGAAAGGTGTATGTTAGAGGTAGGTGTGTAGAATTTTCCCTGCTATCATAAATAGATTTCTGGATAAGCATGAAGATGACTATTGTGAGCTGGAAGTAACTGATAATCAAGTATGCAAAGCCATCACTGCTAACCAAGTGAGTGAGTGGCCTTTGAAGAATAAGCTTTCTGTTAGCAAGCTAAGTGTGAAATATGTTATCTTGCATAGAATTGGAGCTGCTAACTGGGTTCCTACTAATCATACTTCAACCATCATTATTGGCTTAGGAAAGTTTATATATGTTATTGGAAACAAGAAACTGTTTGATTATTGTACTTAAATTTTTTATCAGACTATTAAGCATGTATGAACATATGCCATTAATATGGATATTGCCTTTCCTTCCCTTATCTGTGGAATTATTCTTAATCATCATTCTGGAATTCTAATTGGTAATGATGTATTGTGCAAGAGGGAGTCTGCTTTGACCTTTCACTTCAAGCTTTTTTCAGGAAAACATGTCCCAGACATTGTTTTGACATCTGCATCTCCTGAAAACAAGACCTCTGCCAAGGAGGACATGATCACTGAATTAAGGGAAGCATGCAAAGAACTAGATGATGTGATCAGATTTAGCTCAGCAAGAAAGCTAACTTTTGAAAAGATGATCAAGGAACTGCAGGAGGACAACAACTTTGATGATAGAATAAGCTCTGATGGAGGAGATTCTAGTGAGGAAGGAAGTTCTGGCTATGACAAGTCTACTGGTCCTGAAGACAGTTAGACTATTTGCTGCTTATTTATTTGACCCCTATCTTTTTTTTGGCACTTGTATGTGCTTGAATTTTGAATTCTATGTTTTGTACCTATATTACTTATAATCTCTTAAATGCATACTTTAATTTGGCATATTATGACTAAAAAGGGGGAGAGAAACTGACTGGCTGACCACTGACTGAGGGGGAGCCTAATACTTGAGGGGGAGTCTTGTGTCTCAGAAGATGTTCTGACATCTTCCTTTGCTAACAGCTAACTGCATTTTTGTTTTTGCTTGCTTATGTTGCTGCTCTGATAATGTTCTGATAATGTGCTCAAATAATGTTTTAGCCCAAATTTTCCAAAGGGGGAGTTTGTAAGTATTTGTTGGCAGCAATTTTAGTAAAACAATGTTTTTATAATGTTTTTCTAAATGTCTTGACATTTGAAGCAAACTGTTTTGAATGATGTCAAAGTAGATGTCTTGACATCTTCCTCCTGAGCTGAACGCAACCCATATCGGTTTAAGTTTTATGTTTCCCATTTTCATGCGTGCCATAATTCATGATTTGTGACTCATAGCCTGCAAAAAATATGGAGGAACATTTTTCTATTTGAATTATCCTTATGGATTATATCTTGGCATGTTTTCATGGAAATATTCAAAATATTGAAATATTTGTTTTTCATCCCAAGCCCACTGTTGTGCCTTTATAAGGACTTGCTTCGTTATTTATTCAACTGCAACTTTTGAAGAATAATACTTTCTTTCTGTTTTATAAGTCTAAGTCTTTTAATTGACATCACTCTAGTATTGATTTAATACTTGAGTTGTTATTTGAGTTGTTAATTGTGGATAATTCATAAGCTTTTAAGCATTGAATGATTGAAGTCTTTAAAACTTTCTATTTCAATTGTTCTTCACTATAAGTGATTGAAGGGATTTGATGAGGGCCTCATACCTTGGTGTATCTTAGGTAGAAGTATAGCACGGATAGTGATTAAGTGATTAGATGGTAAACTGGTTTTTTACTAAGGGTCTATGAACTGATACTATTTAGTGGACTTGTCCCTGGCTTGGTAGATCCCAGAGTAGGCATTGTTATACACTAAACTGGGTTAACAATCCCTTGTGTTTTTACTGTTTTTACCTTTATTGCATTTTACATTATCCTCAGATATTTGTGTCGTGACATCTCCTTCGACATCTCATATCTGATACCAGAATTTCACGAACCTTTAGTGCCTATGTACCACCTTCTGTGAAATAAAGAATTAGGGTACTTGTAGTTCACCTTTAAAATAATTAAAACACAAGTGTGTTGGTTAATTTTAAGAGACAAGACATCATCTTCGTATCCAAGTGGAAAACATACTTACTACCCACGACTATGTGAAAGGAGAATTAGAGTCATCTCAAAGTGGAGGATATGACTTGGATTTTAAAATCAATAAAACCTCTCTCAACACCCAAGTGGAAAATATCTCACGTCACTACATACCGTAGAAGTATAGTAGCTCGAATATCTACAGTAATTAACAAGAGTCTAATATTTTGAGAACATTTTAAAAATAAAAAGCCAATGTGGCAAAATAGTTTTAATGAGATTAATTAACTTTTAGTCTTCTCACAAAAAATGTCAATGTCTGATTAAGTTGATTAAAGTTTGTTTAAGAATTTTGTTTTGAAAATGCATGGACCCAGTCCAATTTTATTGTGAAAGCGATTCAAGTTTATAAAACAATAAGAGTTTTGAAAAATGAGGGAGAAGATTTTTGAAATTAAAGAAGATGGGAGGAGATGAAGGGACTATCCTAAAGCATAAGGTAAAAGCTAGGGAAAAGAATCATCTAACCAATAAGAAGCCAACACTTGACATAATCAGTCAATGTAGAATTTCCATTCTTTGGATTGAAACCAAGAAAACAAAGATTATAAACATCTTAAGAATACCAAACTTCAAATGCATTAAGTCTTCACAAAAATTGCGCAGAGTAACAGTTATATACAGATGAATTCCCAATCACAGATAAAGCATATAATCAGAAGAACTTGCACATAAAGAAAGAAACAACCGAAAGTCTCGGGGTAAACCCTAAGAACTCAAGACAAAATATCAATAGAAGTCAACAAGTTCTAAAGGTAGGTCAAGGTATCTACTCCTAAGTCCAAGAAGTCCATAACTCCAAATAGCCAAGGATAGTAACCAAATAGTCCAAGTAACATTAAAGCTTTTTATTTTTCTAGTTAATTATTAGGTATCTTCAAAAAGAAAATGAAAAGCTCAAGTGAGCAAAATAAAAAGACATAAAGATAAATGCTCAAGTGTGCAAAGATGAAAATAGCATGAGATGTAAATGCTAAAATAAATGGTTCTTAAATTAAAAGCATAAAGTAAATGCATGAAAATAAAGTCAATTGTTAATGTGTTAGAAATTAGAGGTTAGTTGAATGACCATCTTGAAACTTGCATTTGAAAACTCATTAGAAGATTGATAAAAACAAATCTTCTCAATAGCATGTTTCATTTGCTTTTTGTCAAGTATATCATTTGTTTCAAATTCTCAAGACAACTACAAATGATCAATGATGTTTAAATGATTCACTTAGTCCAAAATTTATGATAATTCATTAGAGAATTGATAAGATAAAAGCCTCATCACAATGAACCTCAAGGTTATTAGATCAAAGGTTTCAAATTAAAGATACTTGGGCTTGCAAACATAGGTTTCGGCCACGAGTGATCATTTTTCGAATCGCGATAAAATTTTGCGCTATGTTAACCAATCGTAAGTGGACTTATATAGAAGTCACACCTATTTTGAGGCCAGTCAATAGAAATCTATATGCCATACATTTGGAGTGATGATATGTAAATCATCCTCTAACAACATGTAGCACAAAAGAGAAAGGGATAAGATGAAGAGGGAGGAGATATATTTTAATAAAAAAAACATAATCAAACTAACATTAAAATCATCCATCCATTTTAGTGGAGTTAAAATCAACACTCAAGATCCAATGATGTGAATGAATTTTATGATCAACAATCACATAGCCAGAATATTTAAAAGATAAATTGCATTTAATGAATAAAATAAAATGGAAAATTAATTTTTTAAATTGTTTTTAAAATGAAAATAAAAGGTAAAATAGCAATCTGTATTCAAAGTATCAAAGAAAAATTTAAAGGGACCATAAAAAAATCAGAAGTGTTCTCAAATATTTCTATAAATTTTTTGGTAATTTTTTAAAACATAAAAGTATTTTTTAAACTAATTAAAATCATTCAAATAAGTGGAAAAAGATAAAAAAAATAGTATAAGTCAAAATAAAATTCTTGAAAAAATTCAGAAAGCCAGAAATAATGAAAAATCTTTTTATGAAATTTTTTGAAATTTTAAAAATATCAAAAAGTATTTTTAAAACAATTGAAATAAGGCAAACAAGACAAAAACTATGAAAAATATCAAACATTAAGATAAAAATATGAAATTTTTTTCAAAAAGTTAGAAATAATTCAAAGTACATTTGTATATTTTTTTCATAATTTTTGAATAAAAAATAAAAGAGTTATGAACTTTTAAAGATAAAAGAAATTTAAAAATAATTTCGTAAAATAAAAACAAAACAGAAAAATCACGCGCGTTGGATCTCTTTCACTTTTACACGCTGGCAGATCTAATGGATCTTAGGTGAAGGAGTATCATGGACCAGAGCTAAAGTGCGCGCATACAATACAAGAAAGTTCAACCAATCAAAATAAAACAATTGGCTCAGTGTCATTGGTTGAAGAGTGACACGTAGGTCATCTTCAACCTCCAGCCTCCTGCAAGTAGGCAAATCCAAGATCCTTGAATATATAAATTTACGCATTCATAGTGGTACTATTAGATGCGTCTACTTGAGACGATCACAACCATATGCTCACGAAAAATTTATGTAAAGCACAAAGTAGTCGATTTGGAAAAAACCAGAGATGTTTAAAAATATCAAAATCGAAAATCATAAGCATCAAATGCATTATTTCACCAAAATTGAGTTAAGAGCAAGCAATAGTGAACATAATAGACCATTCCAGTAATTTGAGTTAGAGGATTTGGTGCCTTAAACTACCTGAACGGAGTCAGATGAATTTTCTATGCAAATGGACTTGGCTATCCTGATTCAGGGCACCTCAAGACTTGATTCTTCTTCTGTTAGCTTCAGTGAAGTTCAAGGATGAAGCTTCAATGAAGAAATTGAATTGAAAAGTGGTGAAAAGAGGAATTCGAAATCTTAGAAAAGTGAGTTATTGAGGAAGTTTGACAGCGTGAATTTGGCTGTTGAAGCTCGAGAAAGTGAGAGGAGTGAGGTCCTATATTTATAGGGAAGTAAATGGTGCAAATAATTGAGAGGAAATTTGAAGTTTCGAGGGAAATTAGATCAAACTCGAAAGTGAAAAAAGTGTGACCCAATATGCATCAAAACTCAATCAATTCCTGGGTTTTGATCCTTAATTAAACTTTGTGAAATTTGTTAAGCATGTTTAAATAAAAAAACGTGTTCTAATTTGGTGATTAAAAGCCACATTATGAATTTCAAATTCTGACTTTGGAGAAAACTTCAGTTTCAAGGTACCATATTTAAATCCATGGTGTTCACGGTTCAAGGAGTCTTAAGGCATGATTCTTTAAGCCTTTGAAAGATGAGGTCACAAACTTTACAATGTGCAGAGAGTGAGATCAATTGGATGTTTGAGATAAAAGTTGTGATGAGTCAAAGTTGAGAAAAAGATGCTGACTTTTGTACTTAGAAAAATTCTAAGTTTTTCTTCAAAAGTGACCTATAATGTTTTGAGTTCAAACAAGGCATTCCTCCAAAATTGAGATTTTATCATTGATGCTAGCTTTAAGTAGACTTCCAAAAGAGCATTATGAAACTTGAATCACTCAAAAATACCAAGTTATGAAAATTTATGGCCTTGTAAAATTGGTAAAAATGCATGAGGTGACCTATAATCTTTTGAGTTCTTAGGGAATCTTCCACTAATTTTCAAGCATTGAACATAAAAGAAGAGTTGAAGTCATATCCTTAAGATCATTGTGGAAAAAGAATAGGATCAAGGATATTAAAATTGACCAAGTTATGATCTTTTAAAATCACATAAGGGAATTTGATGGCCTATCTAGAGGACTTGTAATCTTTCTTCATCATTATGCATCATCCATATAAAAGTTTATTGAAACTCTTAAAGTGATTAATTGATAACCATTTAAGGATAAGTATGTCTTTGTAATTACTCAAAATATCAAAGGATGATCACGACATAGCCCTTAGAAGTTAAAAACCCTAGCTATTCAAGCACCAAAATGACTTGGAAACCCTTTTCAATTTTGACAAACTTTCTTGCATAATAACTTTTTCCATGTGAATAGAGGTTGTTGTGGATGGTAATAAGAAACCATAGAAATAATAACAACCACTAAATATTAATGATTGAGAGAGTTATGTACTTGTGATCAAAGAATCAAGAATTTGTCCAATTAGGTCAAACTTCTTCAATCAACCCTTGAATCTTTTGACTTTCTTTGACAAATTAAAGCATGATGAACCATAGCAGACCTTGTCATGATATTACTTTGAAGATTCTTAAATGATGAAGCTTGAATATCAATGAAGCTTTTTTGAAGAAGGCATGGAAGTAAACTCATGAACCTATAAATCAACCTGATAAAATATGTTGTGCCCTCACCTATAGTATCATCAATTAGAGAAAACATTCATTGCATTTGTTAGTTAAATGTTAATTAATACAAGACAAATATGATCATAATATCACAATCAAGATTATTATTGATTCCTCATGAGAAAACATAAAGATAGGGAGAAGAGCCAAACCCAAGTGTGATCTTGTTGTGATTGAGTTGATATGAGATGATAGAGGAATCTTAGGGGAAAAAATTGGGGTACAACTCCTATAGGGTGGTTGATATCTTCTATATGAGTTTCTTATGATGTTAGGATTGAGTGTGTGCAGAATAAATAGTTGAGAGGCTCAAGGAGAGTGGACTTTGCATAAAGCATGCTTTATGTGAATGACAATGGTGCCTTTGAGCCATAAATGGAAAATTATCTTGGACAATGGCTCAAACACTTGGGTAATGGTTCAATCAATTGTGTAATAACTAAATTATGGGGAGATTTGCAAGTTAATGGACCTGAAAAGTCAGATCTCTAAGCACGGCATGAGAATTGGTTATGAACTTGTCACAAAAATGACCTATAATGCAACCTTAGATACCCAACTTCATCTCTATGAAAATTCTAGCTCAAGTATTATAAATTTGTGTTTTTTGACATTTTCGAAAGCTTGAAACATTGTCTACAACTTTCATGTTGACCACTTTGGCTAAATAAATGGGAACTTGGTGGAAAATGGCCATGAAGTTAGGACAAAAAACAGATCATAACTTGTTGAAATTTTTTTGAAGTGTTGGATAAAAAGCATCACATCTTCATGGGCTCATATCTCTTGTATTAAGAACTTTTTTAGGATCACCCCACATTAACAAAGTTGTAGAATTCATCAATCCCTACAACTTTCATGTTGAAAGTTTTCCTTGAATCAGCTTGTATCTTGAGGAAACTTGCTTGTGAAGTTAGGGTTTTTTAGGTACAAAACACTTGAATTTTTTCTAATTGTTTGAAAATATTGACTTTTGAATTTTTTGACTTTATTTATTATTGATTACAAGTTTATATAATTTTTAATGTTTTGATGATTCTTGATTTTTGAATTCTAATGTTGACCAAAAAGTCAAAGTTTGACTTTTGTGTGACTGTTGACTTTTCATCAATTGATTCAATTTCTCAACTATCAATCACTTGAATCTTTGGAAATGTCTTGAGCCATGTAATTAGGTAAAGATGTTGTATTTGAGATCTTGAGATCATTCTTCAATCCATTAGGTCATGCACTAGGCCAAAAGTCAATGATCAGTCATGCTCAGTCAAAACCCTAATTTGGCAATTTTTTACTTTTGATGATTTGAGGGCTTTCCTTGAGGAATCATGATCAAACCTTGATCAAATGACGAATATAACCTCAAAATGTTGATATTGACCAAAAATATTTAAGTTTGACTGTATGTTGACCGTAGTTGACTTTTTGTCCAATACAGTTGATTTTCAGTCATCTGAGCAATTGACTAAGCAAACTTGAGATGTAAGACTTGAAACTTGACATATGAGTTATTGAAGACCTATGATGAACCATGAAAGTAATTTGAGACCCTTGCAACCCAATCTTCCTTGAGAAGTACAAAACCCTAGATGTAAACCCTTGCTTAAGAGGAGATTTGACCAGTCAACTTATGACTAGTTTTGAGAAAAATGGGAACCTCATAAGAGTGTCTTGAAGAAAATGGGAGGACAAATTTTGGGGTACAACACCAATAATCATACGTGAGATATTCGTTCATATTGATCAAAAGGCAGTTTTTCCGATGTTCAAAGGACGCGAATAGTTTGTGTAAGAACATTTTAATCTTGAGCTTCCTCTTTGGATACCTTTCTATCTATGCTTTATACTTAAGTCTCTTTTTGAATTCCCATTTTTTCATTCGGACAATCAAATTAAGGTAATGAGAATTATTATGATCATCACATGCATAAGAGTAATCAAGAATTTTTTGTTTAGGCACTTGTGATACGGTGGCAGAACCAAATGTTTAATACTGGTTTGCGTTTTGCGTTTTTTGTTTGCAAAATGCCGCGGTAAGCAAGAGTCGCCACCGACTTTTATTTCATCCAATCATGGAAAAGGAAAAACAACAGAAAAAACCTTTTTTTGAGATATTCTGAGTACGGGTAGATTATAGAAAGGGAAGGTGTTAGCACCCTTTCTATCCATGGTTTTCCATGGGCTCTTAGGCACTTGCTCATCTTTTTAAAATTGCTTGTGTGTGTGCTTGCTTTGAAAATGTTTTACTTTGCGATAACCCTTGTATCAGTCCTCAAGGGTGTGACGAAGTTGTTTTTTGAAAACTGTTTTGAAACGGTGTTAGTGTGAAAAGATTTGTTTTGAGCAAGTACTTAAGATTCTACCTACTCGAAAAAAGATTGTTCATTCTATTTCCTTTAGACAACACTATCCCACTACTAAGGAGTAGGTAGCAATGTCGTTGGAGTTTGTAAGGGACGTTCGAAAGGGACAAATACAATCACTAAAGCAATAGTTAAAAAGCTTTAGTAATAACCCTAGAGTCTTAAGATCTTTTCGAGGCAACGTTTCCGAGGCAACATTTCCAAGGAAACATTTTCGAGGAAACATTTGAATGGGACACTTTGATCTCTTTAGAATGGAGGGCAACCACTAAAATCTCTTATGCTTAATGATTGTATACCGAAGGCAACCAGAGTGGGGTAAACCCTAGGAGTGAACATGTGCAAGTGATTTGTTTCAGTTATTTTAATCTTTTCACATTAGGGTTTTCTAACTGTTTTAATTTTCATGCACTCTTGCCATACAATCCTATTAGCCATACATCTAGACAGTTAATAATTTGCTGAAAGTAAACGCGGAAATAAACCTAGCTATTACATGGCTTGGACAGTTACACAATTGCCTTAACGTAAAAAAAAAAATGCATAATTTAAAATCCTAATTAAACTATTACAACCTTGACACAATTATAAAAATTTGAATTAAAATAAATTCAAGGCGCGCGCGATGAATTACGTACGAGAATAAAGTCTTAGTCCTAAAAAATTTAATCAATTAAAGAGGAAATATTTTTTTGTATTTTATTGTTGCGAAAAATATTTGAAATTTTAACCTAATTTGTATAATTAATTTTAATTATAAAAAAAATAATTTGAATTAATCTAATTAAGCTAATTAATTAATTGCAATTAAATATTTTTATGAAGAAAAAAACTAAAATCTAATTTTTTAGTGATTTTCTGATTTTATGATTAAAAAAATGATTTTTGTTGTGAAAATAATTAAAAATAACCAATAAAAAAGAATTAAAAAATAGAGAGAAAGATTTGGGCCTGGAGTGATGAAGCAAACTGGGGGTGTATGTTGAACTTCTGAAACTCAGAAGGATGGCCTAGAGTCTGGCGCCTGATCCAATGAGACCATCTTCTGGGGACTCATGGTGGACCTGTGTATGCTGGCGTTGGATCTGGCTGGAGATGGATCTAGAGGATGAGATCAAAGGGCGCATGCTGATCCTCAGAAGGTGAGGTATGCTGGATCTGGCTGGAGATGGATCCAGAGGATGAGATCAGAGGGCGCGTGATGATCCTCAGAAGGTGAGATGTGTTGTATTTGGTGAAACTAATGGAGAAAATGCCAAAAGCTCACGTCTGGGATCGAACGCAGGACATGAGCTTCATACTTCCTTCCTCTGACCAACTGCATTGAATGTCTCAATTGTTAATATAATAACGAACATATAATATATTGGAAAACAAGTTAGTGGCCATAAAACGCGCACCAAATTCAAATGGACCACCCACGTTGTGACACACATCATCTTTTTCCTGCAACCATCGTCTTAGGCATGAAGCTTTTACCTACGGTTCATGGTTGTAACTAAAACCATGCGCATTTCAAAAATCTACCAGAAGCAACATAAATATAATTTAAAGCCACAGATTTACTCGTCTCGACCTCACGAGTGTGATGGTACTCCTTTCTTGGCCCAATTTTCCCTGTACTGAAAAGCCCCAAAGTGGACCTTAAAACCCTAACAATGGCAATCGCTCGTACCTGCACTTAAACTCCAATCAAACAATCTAGAAATGTGGAAAACATGATGATAAACACAAATATATTCTTAGAACATGTTTATGATGAGTAAATTGTTATAATCAAGTTTAAGATTTTGTGCAAATCGTGACGGTTGTAGGATGAGATTCTGGAAGTTTAGAAGCCTACAAATGAATGGAGTAGCTCCAGAAAGTGTCTTGGAGTGGATTGCTGGCCTCAAATCCCCTTGAGAGTGGCTCTAAGATGGAATTCGATTTCACACTTTTTGTTCAAATTTTCAGTTTTTTTTTCTGGCAGCTTGCACGTCCAAAAACCATATGCCATGCTTTGTTCTTATCCATTATTTATCTAGAAATGAATTAGGGTTACAAATTTGGACTGAATATTTGCAATTATAAGAGATTTGATTTGATTTTCAAGCGTATGTAAACTTGCTATTTTGAGCCAAATCTTCCCTTTCTTGTACCAATTATGCTTAATTCATTTTGGCCTTGATAATTCAGCATATTTTGATTGCTAACCTGTCCAAAAACCAAATCAAATCATATCTTTGCTATTATTCATCAATTATTTGATTTAATTCACTTTTTAATTAACAAAAAATCAAAATAAATTTAAAAATGAAGCAAATAATGTGTGGGTGAATGTTTGAGTCGTGGACCACATTATAAGTGAGGTGCAAGCATAAAAAGTTAGGCCTATTTAGCAAAAAATGCATTTTTGAGCACATTTAACTTTTGGCAATTTTGCAAAAAATGTCAACTTTGACAAGGCATATCTCCTCCAATTTTAACCCTAGAGAGGTGTTATTAGACTTCATAGAAATCTTAGGGTGTCCCCTAAGCAACCCTTTTGGTCTCATCTCAATTTAATCTTCCATGTTTATGTATGAAGCTTTGACCCAAAAGGTGTTTTTGTTGACTTTTCAAAATGACCTATAATGTCAAAATTCATATCTTTTGATGAGTGTATATTTTGAACTTGTGGGATGAAGATGAATTGTAGGGAATTGCATCCTCTTAAAAATGAGCTTTGGATGGAAATTTTCTGATAAAGCATGAAGAAGTTATGCTTGGTCAAAGTTGGGTTGACTTTTCATACAAAACCCTAATTTAGCAAATTTTGGGTTTTGATGAATTTGGAGCATCCCTTGAGGAATCATGATCAACCCTTGATCAAATGATGGAAGTTACTTCAAAATATTGATGTTGACCAAGAATATTGAGGTTTGACTGTATGTGGGCCACAATTGACTTTTGACCTAATATAGTCGATTCTCAAGCATCTGAGTAGTTGGCTGAGCAAACTTCTTGTGCTAGGCATGAAACTTGACATCGATGATCTTGTGAACATATTAGGACCTTGGAAGGCATTTGGTATCCTTTGGACTCAAGCATCTTGATGAAAAATGAAACCCTAATTTGAGGTCTACTGCCTTAGGAGAGAGTTGGTCTAGTAAACTCTTGGACTTCCTCGAGAAACTTGGGGACCTCAATTGACATGTATTGAGTAAAATTAGAGGGAACTTTTTGGGGTACAACAGCTGCCCCTATTCAATCTTCTTAAACTTGAGGATGTAGATGGGTTGTTTTGCCTTTCGTGATCTGAAGGCGGAAGATGATTGAACACTAGAGTGCCCAGAAATTTGCACTCGTGGGAAGTGGCACTTGATTTGTGATATCGGGAATGGGCTTACAAATTCCATTTGGGAAGTCGAGGATTGAAGATTTTCAGAGATGGGCTTAAAGATGTCATCTAGAGAAGGTGGATTTCCTGTCTTGGGAGAAATAGAGTTTTAGGAGCTTCAGTTGTTCGTTACTCTACTGGGGAATAACATCGGATTAAGGAAGCGGAAGTGTACTACGTATCTGATTGGGGTATATGTGGCACCGCAATTTACTGGGGAAATGCAAAACCAATCCTGTTTGATCAGGTTCTAGTCTTACAGTATTATAGACCGCTGTTTGGGGATAAGAGAGGGAGAACCTGGATAGTAAGGTTATGAGAAGGAACCTGGATAGTATGGTTACTTCGACATGAAAGCCTGGATAGTAGGGTTGTGAGAAGGAACTTGGATGGTAGGGTTACTTCGATATGAAAGCCATGATAGTAGGGCTATGAGAAGGAACCTGGATAGTAGGGTTACTTCGATATGAAAGCCTGGATAATAGGGCTGTGAGAAGGAACCTGGATAGTAGGGTTACTTCGATATGAAAGCCTGGATAGTAGGGCTGTGAGAAGGAACCTGGATAGTAGGGTTACTTTGACATGAAATCTTGGATAGTAGGGCTGTGAGAAGGAACCTGGATAGTAGGGTTACTTCAACATGAAATCCTGGATAGTAGGGCTCTGAGAAGGAACCTGGATAGTAGGGTTACTTTGATATGAAAGCCTAGGTAGTAGGGCTGTGAGAAGGAACCTGGATGGTAGGGTTACTTCGATATGAAAGCCTGGATAGTAGGGTTGCAATGAGGAACCTAGATAGTAGGGTTACTTCGATATGAAAGCCTGGATAGTAGGGATGTGAGAAGGAACCTGGATAGTAGGGTTACTTCGATATGAAAGCCTGGATAGTAGGGCTGTGAGAAGGAACCTGGATAGTAGGGTTACTTCGATATGAAATCCTGGATAGTAGGGCTGTGAGAAGGAACCTGGATAGTAGGGTTACTTCGATATGAAAGCCTGGATAGTAGGGCTGTGAGAAGGAACCTGGATAGTAGGGTTACTTCGATATGAAAGCCTGGATAGTAGGGCTGTGAGAAGGAACCTGGATAGTAGGGTTGCCTTGTGAGGAATGGGTAAAACTGCAGGATGAACCGGGGTAAGGTTATAAGCGTAGATTAGTTGAGCCGTTTGATTTCGGGAACTGAATTTCCATTAGTCATTTGTAAATATGATTTCTATAACCGCTGAGTTTGTTGAAGCTAATCCTCTTTTCCTGCAAGCAGATGTCAAAGTTAGTTGTATGCGATGCATGAAATGCAGGGTGAGATGATGTTCTCAAAATAAATGAGATTATGCTGTATATGTCATGTATGCGTATGTCATTATGTATGTTTATGAAATGCTATCGGGGTATGGTCGCATTTGGGAAAATAAAGCCCTGACTATGGCTAAAGAGTTGTAAATATTCTGTCGAGAAGAAGATGCTGGAGAATAAACTCTGCGGGGACCAAACTTTGAGGGAAGAGATACTCTGTTGGTAGACCTGCCGATCTGGAGGAGTAAACTTAGCTGGGGATGAATTTCCTTCGCTAGAAGTGATGAACTCTGTTGGAGATTGAGCTTCTGCATCTGTAGAAATAGACTCCGCTTGGGGAATGAAATTTGTTGACTTGCCTGCGATTGCGAACCTTGGCTGTGGATAGTTATGTCCTGTTTCAGGGGAACTGAAATCAACGCCTTTGGATACTTCTACTCTATGGGGGAGTGTAGATGTTACTGGGACGCATGTTGAGGATATGACAATGACTTTGCATCAAGACTTTTCTGCCCATGTACCTGCTGGAGAAAGTACATGCGGAGGCCTTGTGGATTGAGTGTCATCCCAACTTATGAGGTGCTTGGTAACTGCCGATCAAAATGATAAGTCTTCTACTGATAGGCAAGTGACAAGATAACGATACATAGTCGTATGCTTTAATCCCTAACTTTTGCCTGGACTGTCTTTTCAGATTTTCAATCCACCGGGATACCCTTTCTTGCCCAAGCCACCTTTTTAGGTTTTCGACTTGCCGGGTGTACATATCTTTTTTGTTTTTTTATCCCTAATTTTTTCCCGAACCCATTTGGTTCGCCAGGATGCCCTTATTTTTTCCTAGGCCAGTTAACCTAGCGGGTCTTTGTTCATGCGCAGTATTTTCTGACTATGTCCATGCTCTCAGGGTGTAGGGAGTTGTCGCTGTCGGTAGTGTTGTGTTGCCACACTACCAGAAGATGCTCGTTTGATCATACATGACTCGTTGCTGGAATTCATGTCCAATTCCCCAAGTGATTCAGATGGAGATCTGCCCCTGGCTATTCAGCATCTTTGAGAGATTCCTTGAATCTTGACTTGACTGCCCCATATCATGGACAATGATCATGTTGTGCCCCTTGGTTGGAAGTGTTTTTCCACTTGAGGTGATCCTTTTTATTGAGAAGGTTTTTTTTTGTTCACTAGATATTCGTCATGCGAATCTCCATGCTGTTGAACAAATAGTCATATGCAAACAATAATATTTTAAGAATGCAAAGCTTATGTCTGTCTTGAACTTTTTTAAAATGCGTTTTTCAGTAAAACAAGCAAATTTTGTAAAATGTGATGTCAACTCAGGATTTACAGCAAGTCTTTTAGGAGTCAGGATACCTTTTGTAACAGTATGCTTTCGAACTAACCCATGCTTCAGCTAGGACTTTTAAGGGTTATAACGTGGGCTGGTTCACGATTCAGGAAACAAAGGATAAAGGCTCAAAATTTATTTGTACACACCCGCTCTTCCTGATGTTCTTCAGTCCTATGCTCGGCTAATTGCGTGTTTAGAATCCCAGTTGAGTACTGGAGTATTGTCCTTGATCTTCCGGTGATGGTTCAGATAGTGAAAGTTCATTTTGAATAGGAAGTCATTTTTTTTGTTGAGGGTTTGTAGGACTTCTTTCTTTTGGTTTTACTATCCTTGTCTTTTGCCTGAACTGTTTCTTTTATGATTACAGTCAGCGGGATGCCCTAGTTTTTTTCTTAAGTCTCCTTCATAGGTTTTGACTTAGCGGGCTTTTATTTTGAGAGATAATGACTGCCTGTCTTGACGATTATGCGGAACAATCACCGTCTTTTGATTTGGAAGGACGTCTTGGATGCCATTCATTGTGTACAAAGCGAAAGACTGCGACTGAACGCGCCTCTGAATTAATTGAGAAAACTACCCTGCCCCAGGTTATGATTAAGGGTTTTAATTAGTGTGAAAAGAAAAAATCCTACTTCTTTGGCTCAAAGGGGTTGACTAGGGATTATCTTCCTTATAACTCCACTATTTCGGATTTGAAACAACGCCTATACATCGTCAGCAGGGTCTGTTCAAAAGCATAATGTAGAGGTTGTGGTATCATTTTCGTCATCCTCCCTCTAAAGGCTTACAACTTTTTAGTCGAGAGTTGAATATCACAAAAAGGAACAGAGTTTAAATATAGTGAATACGAATGAATTGATTCAGAACAGACATGTGCAATGCATTGATAAAGTAACAAAGTTTGACATGAATAAATATTTGAAAAATCAAAATAAAATTACAAATTGAAAATTCTAATGAACAAAAAGCCCTCTTGTTAGAACTTGTCACTTCAAATGGTGGGCCTTGGTGGATTGACAAAAACATTCCAGTTGACCATCTTGTGTGAATTCTAATGCTCCTTCATCAATCAGGTCTTGAATTTTGTATTTCAACCTCAAACAGTCGTTAGTATCATGCCCCGGACTGTTGGAGTGATATGTACACCTTGCATTAGGATTGTAGTTAGGCGAATAAGTCTTGGGATTCGGATGAGGTTCTATCAACATAACCAGATTCATCCTTAACATGTGTTGTAAAGCTTGAGACAGCGACATGTTGAGTTTGGTAAACTGCCTCTTGGGTGTATGTGGCTTACTCTGATTAACCCATTATTTTTGGAGAGGTTGTTGTTGGACCCGTGATGTAGTAGCAACTTGGAAAGGTCCACTCTTCACCAAACCAACCTTTTGTCTTCTTGGAGGTTGATCAATGACTTGGTCCCCGGCCTCAACTATTTGCTTCATACTGTTGTATATGTCTTGATGAAGTTGGTTGATGATGGCTTTCATCTCTTCTTGTCTTCGGGCTAGGCCTTGGATAAGAGTCATCTGCCCCAGCATCTGGGTTCTCATTGCACCTACCTCATCTTGCAGTTGTTCCAGCTGTTCGTCCTTATTGTCTTAAGGACTTTTCTTGACCAAGTTCCCAACGAGGAGTGCATTCAACTCTTCCTGCTCCTTGGATAGGTTTAGGAACATTTCCATGAACTGAGCTTCTTGAGTTTGAAGATCTCTGTTGTCTTGTTTGAGAGCCGTTACTGAAATAAACCACGAGAACATGAGAGACCTGTACTGGAAGACCTATTATGCAATGATATGTATGATATATGTATGTGTTGCACCCCAAAATTTAGCCTCTTGATTTTTGGCTTATGTTTCATCATGAATATCATATTGCATTGCATTCATACATGGTGATGGGATCAAAGTACTTTGGTTATCAAGTTTTCCTCAAGCTTTGAAAGTTGTTTGCATTGATAAGTTGCTCAAGTAGAACCTTATCATCTAAACCTCTGGATCTTTCAATCCAAAAGTTATTGCATATCTCAATATGTTTTATCCATCTCTTTAGACCATCAGAGGATTGAAGTTTATGATTGATTATGTGAAGGAACCACTCCTTTGATTCACCAGTCAATTTAGGGTTTTGTTTGAGCAAGATAATTGATCAATATACAAGTTTTGATTTGGAAGCTATAACATCTCATTGAGTGTAATCGATTGCACATAGTGTATTTTGTGCCATTTTTGAAAAAAGACATTGTGCAAATCGATTTGCACAGCGTGAAAATTTGAAAAAAATCAGCAATTTTAAACTTGTCAAATTTTGGCTCCAATTTTCCTTCATTTTTGAAAGATGTACCATTAATTCAAATTTTAGTGCCAATCTTTCATTTTTAAGAAGAATTATAATTAATTCAAATTTTGGCTCTAATATTTGAAAGAATTATCTTTAATTCAAATTTTGGCTCCAAGAATCAATTACCAAATTCCACTAATCCCAATCCTAAAACTCTATAAATAGAGCCCTCATTTCATTCAAATTGCAAGCTTTTGATAGCCAATTCCACCTTGCTAAAAATCTTTCAATTCTATCCATCTACCAAATTCACTCAAAGCTCCATTTTCAAAAAGTTAGTAAGCTTTGCATTGAAGCTTACTAATCTTTGAGCTAAACCTCCATCCAAACAGTTTTTATTCATCAATTCTCTACATCCAAGCTTGGCAATTTATTCTTGTGGTTGAATTGAAGCAAATTCTTGAAGTTGTGTTGATAATTCTCTAGATCTTCCTTTGGTAAGTTGGATAATTCATCTTTCACAATGTGATCTCTTAATGATTTTTGGGTTTGATTCTTTGAGCATTATTTTGTGATTCCAATGGTGTTATTTTCTCATAATTTGATGGAATTCTCGTGCTCAATTGGATCCATGATCATAAGGTGTTTGATGGAAAGTTTGAACAAGAAATTGGCCTTTTAAAATGTTGTTTTGTTGCCTATAACATTGTGCAATCGATTGTAGTAATAGTGCAATCGATTGCACAGAAGCAATTTCGCGCAGATTTTTGAAAAATGTACTGTGTAAATCGATTTACACAGTAGTGCAATCGATTTACATAGGGACACAATGCATTTTTTTGCCTTGTTTTGGGGAAGCTTTGATCCAAAATGTTTTTTCTACTCACTCCTTTTGATTGTTGGTTTGGATTGCAATTTTAAATGTCCAATTTCTCTTTAAACTCAATGGACATTTTGATGTAGATGAAGTTGGATAGATGTTCATCAATTCAAATCTACCTAAGAGTGAATTATTTAATTTATTTTTGGTGCTTTGGATTAATGATATGTTTAGTGCTTTAATCCATCTAGAGGAGTGGTTGAATTTAAAGATGAAAGAATTTTGAAATGGTGATCCAAATTAGCTTATCATTCCCCTCCCTCTTCATCTTATCCCTTTCTTTTTTTAATTATGTTACATGTTAAGGGATGGTGATCTCTATATCATTTATCCAAACATGAAGTACATAGATTGCTATTGACCGGCCTCAAAATAGGTGCGACTTCTACATAAGTCCACTTACGATTGCTTACCATAGCACTAAATTTTGTCCCGGTTCGAATAAATGATCATTCGTGGCCCAAACTTATGATTGCAAGCCCAAGTGTGTTAATTTGATCTCTTTGATCCAATAACCTTGAGATTCATTGTGTGGAGGATTTGGTTCTACCAATCCTCTAATGGATCTACAACACCTTTGGTCAACGCGGATCACTTAAATATCGTTGATCATTAAATGGTACTTGTGAGAATTCCAAAATGGATGATATACTTGACAAAAAGCAAATGCAACTTGTTGTGTGGAGGCTTTGGTTCTACCAATCCTCTAATGAGTTCCAAATGCAAGTTTCAAGATGACCATCCAACTAACCACTAATTTCTAACAATTGACTTTACTTTATGCTTTTATTTTTTATGCTTTATGTACCATTTACTTTTAGAATTTTACTTTTCATGCTATTTTCATCTTTGCTCACTTGAGCATTTACTTTTATGTCATTTTTATTTTGCTCACTTGAGCTTTTCTTTTCCTTTTAAAGACACCTAATAATCAACATGAACCATAAAAAAATTTAATGATACTTGGACTATTTGGTTACTATCCTTGGCATTATGGAGCATGAGACTTTTTCTTGGACTTAGGATTAGAGACCTTAGCCTATCTTGGAGACTTTGTGACAATGTATAGTATTCCACTTTTGGCCTGAGGCTACTGTGTTTCACTTTATTTGTGGAACATAACTTATTACACTGGCACTACTATTGTATTTGGCATGTTTGATATTCCATGCAGGATATATACATGAGATTGTGAATATTATACATTGCCCATGGGGATCTGTTCATATCTGATAATCTCATTACTTACATCCTTATGGCATAATTTCTGACTTGATTTGTCTACTGATTCCAGCTTGCTTGAAGTTCTCTGGGTTTCTTTTTATTCTTGCTCAGTTGCTACAGATAGTTATCCGTTTGGTATTACACTATCTCCTTTCTTCCATTTTCATTTTGCATGGTTCTCTGATTGCATTATGGGACCTCTGTTGCTGATATATGTCAGGAGGCCCTCTGGTTTTTGTCTAATACATATGTTGTGTTTGCTGTTGATCGATGAGTCACTCAATTTAGAAATTGAGATCACGACTTTGCTCTCATTGCATGTTCCCTATAGGATGTTTATTGCTTTTCTTCTTTAATTGTTGATCGATGAGTCACTCAATTTAGAAATTGAGATCACGACTTCGCTCTCATTGCGTGTTCCCTATAGGATGTTTATTGCTTTTCTTCTTTAATTGTTGATCGATGAGTCACTCAATTTAGAAATTGAGATCACGACTTCGCTCTCATTGGATGCTCCCTATAGGATAGTTTTGTTAAGCTTCCTTTAGCATGTTAATTAAGGTAGGGTTTTCCTTTATCCTCAACCTTAGGGTCAACCACTGTATGATAACACTAGGGATAGTACTAGGTTAGTTTCCCTTAGTTGTTTTCCCTTTTCTATGCATTCTTCATCTTAAAACAAAAATTTGTTTCTTGGCAAATCATAAGACATTTCTAATGAACTCAAACCCTTCTTAAAAGTAAAAGATACAAACCAATCTTGCTTTGTCTGTGTTATCTTGAAGCCGATGTTTCGCCATCGCACATGTTTGTTATCCTACTTTGATTCTCAATATCATTGTTAGGTGTGATGTTTTGTCATCCGTTTTATTGATGTTTCACCATCTTTTCCATGATATCTTGTTATCTTGAAGCCGATGTTTCGCCATCACACATGTTTGTTATCCTACTTTGATTCTCAATATCATTGTTTGGTGTGATGTTTTGTCATCCATTTTATTGATGTTTCGCCATCTTTGCCATGGTATCTTGATATCTTGAAGCCGATGTTTCACCATCTCACATGTTTGTTATCCTACTTTGATTCTCAATATCATTGTTAGGTGTGATGTTTTGTCATCTGTTTTATTGATGTTTCACCATCTTTGCCATGATATCTTGTTATCTTGAAGCCGATGTTTCGCCATCACACATGTTTGTTATCCTACTTTGATTCTCAATATCATTGTTAGGTGTGATGTTTTGTCATCCGTTTTATTGATGTTTCGCCATCTTTGCCATGATATCTTGTTATCTTGAAGCCGGTGTTTCGCCATCGCACATATTTGTTATCCTACTTTGATTCTCAATATCATTGTTAGGTTTGATATTTTGTCATCTGTTTTATCGATGTTTTTGTTATCTGTTTTATCATTTGATGTTTTGCCATCTTTGACATGTTACCTTGTTATTATTTAGTCGATGTTTGACCATCTCATTTGTTTGTTGTTTCATTTGATGTTTTGACATCTTGCCTGTTTTTGTTGTCTTAACTAAAAAACACAAACCAACCAAAATACATAAGCCGAACTACGGCTGCTCTGATTCCTTAAAAGGGATACATAGGCATTAGGGTAGGGCCCGATCAAGCACATCTTTTTATTTTCCCTACATTGTTTTCTTTTTTTCTTTCGCATGCATTCCCTTTTTTAGTTTTAAGCCATAGACATAGGATTTGACCACACCTATTAGATTAGACAACAAGAGTGGATATCTTAGAGTACTATGGGCGTGTGGGGTGCTAACACCTTCCCCTCGCGTAACAGACTCCCTTACCCGATCTCTCAGTCGAAAGACTGTAATTTCTCCCTTTTCAGGTTTTCTCGATATTTATCTTTCCCTCTCGGCAGGATAAAAGACGTTAGGTGGCGACTTCGTTGATGTTTCATTACATTCAGATGACAGGTTCCGACCGTGTTGTTTCAGCTGGCGACTTCACTGGGGAAAGATTGACCTTTTACTGGTCCATCCCGGAGTCGATCCTAGCTCTTGTTTGTTTTCTTTTTGGGTGTTTATTTTACCGCTTTGCATATTTATCTGTTTGCATTGCATCCTATATGTGCTTTACTTTCTGCATACTAGATTTGACTGGACTGTTTGGATTCTGGATTTCTTGGTGGGTGGGTTGTTCCATGAGGTAAAAGGCCTCATACCCAGGCTATGAGTAAATTCCATAGGAACTAGGAATAAAGTGGCCATGGCGGCTATGAGGCTAATGCTTTGTAGACCTGACCATGATACCCATGACTTCGAAGGTATTTCGGATAGGTGTTATCATATGATTATACCGTCATTCGAGCTCTTGTACTATGATTTGGATTTTAACCTTACCTTGACCTAGACTACACCCGTGAGAGGGGCGAGAAAACTGTTCTTACAGGTACAAGTACTGTTGGTGACTTTGTGTTGCAAAGGTGACTCAAGTTCCCATGATAGTTTTGAGGCTTCGGGATTTTCTTTTGATCTTGAAGTAGTGTTGTTCTGTGATGGTCCAGCCATGATCCAGTGTGAAACTTTGATCCTGTCATGTTGTATCATACCATATTTATTTCTAAAAAAAATGATGTAAAAATAAAACTAACATGCGCATGTCATCTTCCAGGGACATTCAAGAGTCTTCTTTCCATCAGAAATGGTTGGCCTCCCGTCAGATGAGTTTGATTTAGTTCGTGTTAAAGAGCCCACCATGCATACTTTCTCTTATCATATTCCAACTATTGATGTGCCCGAGTTGAAGAGGTTGAGTTCTTATCTGAAGGGTGATGTTTTGAGTAATTTCAAGAAAAATTATGGCAATTTGTTACTAATCCTTAACACTCTAGTTGACCCAATGGCTTTGATCACTCTCTTCCAGTTCTATGACAAGGAATTACGGTGTTTTACTTTTCAAGATTATCAGCTGGTCCCCACACTAGAAGAGTACGCGTACCTACTTAATATCAAGTTGTCTGATGAAGTTCCTTTTGTCCAGGTGCCGGAGAAGCCAAAGTTCGAAGTTATTGCTGAAATTCTTCTATTGAGTTGGAAGGAGGTGAAAGACAATTGGAAATCAAGTGAGGATGCTACAGGGTTTTATTTGGTTTTCTTAGTGAAGAAAGCTGAAGACTGGGCAAAGAAAGGGAATTGGATTAACTTCAACACTCAGTTTGCTCTCATGATATACGGGATTGTCCTCTTCCCTTGCAAGAGAAATTTTGTGGATTTGACGGCTATTTGTGTTTTTAGAAACAAGAACCCGATACCGACACTCTTGGCAGATACTCTTTTTACCATTCATTTCAGGCATGGAAAAGGTGGTAATGTAATTTTATGTCATTCAATGTTGTATCAATGGTTTGAGTTGCATCTACTGGTAAGTGGCCCTTTCGTGGATACCAGGCATTCTCTCCGATGGTCATCCAGACTTGTCAACCTCACTTCATTCGATATCTGGTGGAATTATGACATGGGAGAAGTACGAAGTATTATCACTAGCTGCGGATATTTCCCTAATGTTCCCCTCATAGGAACTAAGGGGTGTATCAACTATAATCATGTGCTTGCTTATCGTCAATTGGGATATGCAATGGATGGACCACCAAAGGTTGAAGAGGTGTCTGAATTAGTGTATTTTGTTAGAAGAAGTGATCTTGTGATGTTGAAAAGAGTGACAAGTTCTTGGAAAGGAATCCACAAAAAGGATAAAACTACTTTGGGCAAGAAGGTTCCTATTTCTAGGGTTCCTTACTTGGAATGGATTAGAGCCAGGGTTAGGATTTTACGGTTACCATTTGCAAGGTCGGCTCCTATATGTGAGCAACCTCCTACTGTTCTGAGTAACACAGTGCCTACCGAGATGTTCATCCAGGTTCATGTTGAGAACATTCAACTTCACGCAAAAGACCGTGAGGCAGGGATGAAACTCTATTGGGTAGATCAAGAAAGGGCCGACTTAGCTCGCAAACTCAAAGAAGCTCAAGGGGAAACTTATGGCGCGACCAGTTTTAGGAAGAGATCTCATGCTGAAATGGAAGAAGAATTGAGTAAGACCCAGCAAGAGTGCCAGAAGCTTCAGGCATCCGAGAACAGTTATAGGAAGAAGATTTAGAACTTGGAGAGATAGCTCAAAGACAAAGATGCTCAGCTTAAGAAGGAAGTAGCCCAGAAGCGTGTCGCAGAAGATCGATTCCAAGAAAGTAAAGTTGTCACATCACAACTTTTGAAGGAGAAAGCCAGACTTGAGGAGTACTGTCAACATCTTGAAGCATGTCTCATTCCGGAGATTTAGTTCTGTTATATACTTTTGGGGTATTTGGTCACCCTCAGAATGGTTGGAAGGGACCATTTGTTTGTGGTTATTATTCAATTTTTTTGTTAAGACATGTATTTTGTTGTTTATCGTTACACTCTTAAATGTTCGAAGTCACTTGAACATCGTTTTTGTTTGTAAATAATTAAAGTGTTTGCCTTATTGTCTTTTTTCTCATTGATTGTATGTTTTATCTTTGGTAGCACGCCGTGACTGATGAATAAAAGGACTCTTGAATACTTGGAAATGACGAAAATATCATCCATATCATGCATTTCATAACATTACAGGTTATCTCAAGACGGTATTCTTATTCTTCCGCTTTTCTTATTCAGAATTCAAGACGACTACTCATCGATATTCCACCCAAAACAATTTTCCAAGACAGATGGAACAGGTTCAAGCTGTACTCGCTGAGATGAGGGCCCAAATGGCTACTCAGATGAATCAGTTCATGGAGGTCATCACAAATGTGAATCTCCGAAAGGAGGAATTGGCTACCATTGTCAATAACCAGCGTCGCCATCCAGGGGATGTTGGAAATCAAGGGCTCTATTAGGACGTTTCTGTAGGATTGGGGGATGTGCAAGATCAGCATGTTGGAAATTTTCACGGGATGCTTGGAAACCCTTTTGTGCGCAACGTAGGGCAGTTTCCTCCATCTCCTGGACCTCGTCTTGTGGGGAACATAAGAGTTAATCAAGGCGGTGTAAGGAATTATCAGGAGCAGGATTATGACTTTGACCAGGATGAAGATCAGTTTTCTATTCGGTGTTCAGAGCCAGAAGTTCAGATTGAGGATATGAAGTATTGGTTGTTGGAAGAACGTTTGAAGGTTGTGGAAAGGCAAGCAGTCCTTGGTATGGATGCTAATGATCTCGGGTTGGTGTCTGGGGTGAAAGTTCCTCCAAAGTTCAAACCTCCTACATTTGAAAAGTACAATGGAACATCATGTCCTATTACTCATGCCACTGCTTATTTCCGAAAGATGTCAGTGCATACAGAGGATCAGGGGCTTTTAATTCACTTTTTCCAAGATATCCTATCTGGGGCATCCCTGGAGTTGTATATGAAGTTGGAGAAAGCTCATATTCGTTGTTGGAATGATCTTGTTCGGGCTTTTGTCAAGCATTATCAATGTAATGTGGATATGGCGCCCAATCGCACTCAGTTACAGAATTTGTCACAAGGACCAAGGGAATCTTTCAAGGAATATGCTCAAAAGTGGCGTGAGTTGGCTGCGAGGGTTCAACCTCCACTCATGGAGAGAGAACCCATCGATATGTTTATGAGTACCCTGCAAGGGCCGTTCTATGAGCGCATGATAGGAAGTACTTCGGCAGGATTTGCAGACTTGGTTATGGCTGGTGAAAGGATTGAGGTAGGTTTGAAATTGGGAAAAATTCAGATTGGAGGTTCTAGTGGCTCATCCGGGGGCAGTAAGAAACCATTCAACACTTACCCTAAGAAAAGGGAAGGCGACGCAAGTACGGTTTACTCTCATAGAGGAAAAAGAGAGGATCGTCAGCACCAACAAATCAATATTGTTTCTATTCCTGTTAATGCTCCTCCGCAACAGAGACCGAATGCAGTTCCTCAACAACAGAGATAGCAAGATGCTCCCCATCAGTATAATAATCAATAGCAGAGACAGCCGAGAAAATTCGATCCCTTGCTGGTATCTCTCACTGAAGTACTCCACCATTTGCTCGATTTAAAGTTGATAGGTTTGAGAAATATGCCACCGCCACCCGCAAGACTTCCTGTTAACTATGATGATAACGCAAGATGCGAATTCCATTCAGGCGGAGTTGGTCATTCTACTGACAATTGCTTTGCGTTGAAGTGCAAAGTACAAGACTTGTTGGATTCTAAGGCGATTGAGTTTACTCCAGTGACTGGTCCGAATGTTACACAGAATCCAATGCCTAGACATGGAGGGGGTGTTGTCAATATGGTTGATGATAACGATGAAATGTTGAATCTAATCATGAATGTGGAACAAGTAACTACTATGTTGTGGTATGTTAAGAGGTATTTGCTTAACAATTCTATTTTCACGGGTTGTACTTCAGAGTGTGCCAAGTGTAGAGAACAACTGACGGGATGTGATGATTTACAAGCCGGTATCCAGTTGATGATAAAGGAAGGTTCCCTACAGTTCAATAGAAAACCGAGCTACCGTAAGGTTACCGGAGAAGATGTTGCTGTGATATCTATTCCTTACATCCCTGTGCATATTCCTGCCCCGTCTAGGGCGCCTCCTTTGATCATCACGGTACCTGGTCCCATGCTGTACACCAGTGAGATGGCCATCCCACGGCATTACGGTGCCGATTTCTATTACCATGGGGTGAAGCAGGAGGTTAGTACCCGTGTGTCTGAGGAAGAACGTGTTGGAGGTAATGAAGAGGAAGTTCATAATTTTTCTGGTGTTGGTCGAATGACTAGAAGCGGGAGAGTTTTTGGTCATTCCAATGTGCAAGTTGCGACAGATGCTTCCGCAAGAGAAAAAGGAAAAGAGCAGGCGATGATTGGTAATCCAAGGGTTACGCCAGCCAATGTGACTCAGCCAATTCCGATACCAGAAGCTTCTTTAGTTCCTGATGAGGTTGAAGAGTTAATGCGAATTATCAGAAAGAGTGATTATAGCATAATTGATCATCTGTGCCATACTCCTTCTAAGATGTCTATCTTGTCTCTGTTGATTTATTCAGAACCTCACAGAAATTCTTTGATGAAGTTGTTAAAGAATGCGTTCGTGCCACATGAGATAACATTCAATCAGTTTGAGAATGTTTGTGCTAACATATCTTCCGGGAATGGTTTGGGCTTCCAAGATTTTGATCTTCCTCCAGAGGGACCAGACCATAACAAAGCGTTGAATATTTCGATGGAGTGTAGGGGCACTACTTTATCCCGGGTTTTTGTGGATACAGGATCGTCTTTGAATGTATTGCCTAAGTCAGCATTGATGAAGATTGATTATTCTGGACTGGAGTTGCGCTCTAGTGATTTGATGGTGAAGGCGTTTGATGGGTCTTGAAGGTCAGTGTTTGGGGAGGTGGAGTTACCAATCAAGGTTGGTCCGTGCACCTTCACGGTTACATTTTTTGTGATGGATATACAGCGAGTGTGTTGTTGTTTGTTGTGGCAGTCGTGGATTCATAGGGCAAGGGCAGTCACTTCTACTCTTTATCAGAAACTCAATAATCCTGCAGAAGGAAAGGTAATAACTGTGTGCGGCGAGGAAGAGTACATCGTGAGTCATTTGACATCATTCCTCTATGTTGAAGTTGAAGGCGAGATACATGAGACTCCGTTTCAGGCGTTTGAGACAGTTCATGCCGTCAATGTTCCTCTTCCAGAACAGAAAAAGAAACTGGAAACTATTATGTCATCTCTCAAGGATGCGAGAGCTGTGGTGGAAAATGGTAACCCTGAAGGTTGGGGTCAGGTGCTAGATGTTACTCCAAAGTTTGATAAATTTGGTCTTGGTTTTAACCCGGGTCAGTAGAGTGCAGCTCCCAGAGAATCTAGTTTATCCACTCCTGTGAAGTTTTCCCGTCCTTGTGCTACTCAAGAAAGACATGTTAATGCAGTTGGCGATGATGGGGTTGATGGCTACAATATCTAAGATTGGATTCGCCCGAGTATTCCAGGGCAGACACTCAACAATTGGACTTCTGTGGATGTTATCCAAGGTTCAAGCGCTGAGGAGGGGAATGTTTGTTTCTCTGTTTGATAGGATTCTCATTCACTTTTCTGGCGGATGCCTTGCCATTTGTTTCACAGCTCCGTGTTTTTGGTAAAGGTCGTAGGTCAAGGTAATATCAAGATTACGGCAGGTCGACGAGTTCGGCGAACCTAGTTGGGGACTTTTCTTCCCCATAATGGCTTTTATTACGTTTCTTTGCTGCACTTTAATGTGTTGTCTTGATTGATTGTTTTAAAGCATTGTCTGCATATAGGATTTTATTTATATTCGAATGTCAGTTTTGATGCGTTGAATGTTTTTGCCTTGAAAAATAAAAATAAAAATTGTTTCATTTTACTTAATCCATCCGGTATCACTCTTTAATCGATTTTTCGGGCATTTTGATACCAACTGTGCCCATTCTTTTGCTTAGCCAAGAGTTTGAAGGAAAGAGTTTAGCAAAAAACGACGATTGTAGTGGTATGCTTTTGAGTAGATCCTGATGGCTATGATATCCACAAAGTTGTCGATGTTAGGAAATAAGAACAACCCATAGGAAAGTAGAGCAAAGATAGCCTCAAAAGCAATTGTACTCTTCATCCTAACAAAGTAGCAAGCTTTCTCTAATAAAACTGAGCGGGTAATCCTCTAATTCCTCCTTTAGTATTCATGTGGGCCTCAATCTCAGACTTCCCCAAATGAACCATAGCAACAATTTCATGAGACTTTGGCTCCCCCTCCAAACGGTGAAAGGAACACGACTAGTAACAGGTAAACCTAGTAGGCAAGAACACTCCTACAATGTAGGCATCGACTGATAATCAGGGAATGTAAAACACTGATACATCATGATTTCTGAAATCTCTCTTTTGATGATCTGACATTCTTTTTTTGCCAATATTCTGACCACTTTCATCAACAAGGTGTATGTACCCTTCAGTCACCATGTCCCAGAGATCAACGTCATGAGTCAGAAAAAAACTTTTGATTTTGTCTTTCCAGTAATCGAAGTTCTCAACATCAAAAATAGGAGGTTTGCCTCTAATTATGTCTTTCTCATCATGGTAGTCATTGCTGATGTTTTGACTTGGTCCCACCATAGTGTTTTTCTTGCTTGGATCTTTTTCTGACACGGTTAAGTGCTTGAACTCAGAACCAGGCGCTCTGATTCCAATTGAAGAATGGAAAAACACAAGAAAGGGGGGTTCGAATTAAGGTTTTAAAACTTAAATGAAAGAACATGTTGGTTATCCTGATTAGTTTGAACTCAAACTACTCTAGTCCACCCGCAAAGGTGATTTCTCCTCTCTCAACGAGGTTTTAATCCACTAATCAAGCTTGATTACACATCTACCATGACAATCGTCAAAGTCTTCTTGAGTTTAAACCACAATCCGGTTTTCTCAAGGAAATACACTAAACAATATTTAAATGAGTGTAAAAAAATGTTTTCTAATAAAACAGTATCACAAGTGATGTTTTACATAATATCGATTTTGAACGTTTGAAGATGATGAAGATTACTACTTTGTTGTGCGTGAAAATCGTAAATGATTTCTCCTTCAAACTTTGTTTAAATAGGAGATGCATGTAGGAGCTTTTGGAATGTTGATCAATGATAATTAAATAGCTTTCCAAAAATAGAGATCATTGTTCCCCTTTCAACCGTTCCTTTTGAAATGGCAATAATTGATTTGTAACGCTCCAGAACATGCTTGCTTCAGAAGATGAAAGTTATTGTTGCTTCTTTCCATAACTTTATGGATCAGAAACACCGAGTCCTATTTGCAGCGTTAGAACTTCTTTGAGAGATGTATAGAATCAGATTTGAAACAACTATGTAACTCATCTTATGTGCTTCTTCCATGAAAACTTCTCTGCAAAACAAAATACAAATTTAGGGAGCATAATTGTTCTTTGAGTGTTTGTTATCATCAAAACTCTTACAAGGGCTGTAGAATTAAATTATGTTATAATAGAGAGAATCCAGAGTCCAGGTACCAAGATTGGTGTTTCAATTTTGTTGTTAAAGACATCTGCAACAGAGAAAATTGTGTCCTTAGGTACCCATATCATTTTGGGTCCTTGTTTGTTAGAGTTACCAAAATTTTGTTTGAATTTTGGTTTAGCAGAATAAGCATTACTAGTATACGTTATGTCATGTGTATGCCCATAGGTGAAGTGAGAATAAAGGGGTGTGTGTTTTATGACCATATCGTTAAATTTCTTAGGTTGAGATACTTTACCCTTATATCTTATCCCTTTTCTTCCATTTCTACTAACTCCATAGATCAATGAAGCCATCTTGCTCCTATTATGTTTTTAGCTAGAAATTTTTGAAAGCTATGATCATATTCTTTTATGATTCTATAGAGTTACTAGCAACTTCTGAAACACTTTCTTTCTGAGCTTTTTGTAATTTATTTTTAATAACATAATTTTTATCAAGTTTAAAAATGGTTTCTTTTAGCTCAGAGATTTCTATTTTAGGTTTCTTAGTTTCTTCAAAGTCAGATACTAAATCATTTTTCAGGTTCTTGTTTTAAACTCGAAGTTGCTGATATCTTTCAAGAATTTCTGATAGACTTTCTTCTAATTGAGATGTAAAAAAGTTAGAGAATACCTCTTCAGCCTCTGAGTCTGATTCTGAATCAGATGATCCAGTGTCATCTGATACATTGGCCATTAAGGCTATGTTGGCTCTTTCATCTTCTGATTCAGTTTCAACTTTAGAAGATTTTGAGTCATCCCATGTGTTTACCTTGAAAAATGGTAAATAACCACTGATCTTCCAAAAGGTAACTTATTTGGTGACTCGCAGGATCGATCAGATTGATCCTAAGACATGGCTGATTTTTATCGTTTAAATGCTTTAAAATAGAGAGTTTCGACTAATCCTAATGGTGATTAACGCAAGTAAGGTAGAGACACTTTAAGTAAATTGCATGGAGAAAAGCTTGATAAATTAAATAAAAGCATTAAAGGCTTGTTAAATAAATGACTTCGACTGAGATAAATAAGTGAAAGCGATAAATTGCTTGAATGTAAAAGATTTCGATTAAGGTAAATGGTGTTTCACACATACATTCTCAATGATTTTTTCTCTCACGCTGGGTACTTGAATCTAAATGAGTGACTTGTATACAATGATGAACACCCCTAATAACTACGTGAACACTTAGTATTTATACTAAAAATCCTAAGTAACTGCTAGGCAGTTACATCGCTTCGAGGTGACACCACATGGCACGTTCACAACCCTCGACGCCTACTTCCACGCCACGTTGCGCTTGGTAACTGCTGGGAACTGTTTTCCCTCCAACAATTCAAAATTCAAACCGTTCGCTCTTGGGCATCAGGGACTTTAGTCGAAAGGTTTCTCCTTTGATGTTGAAAACAACATGATTCCAACTTAGAGAAATTTCTCTAAGTATCTTGTCATTCTTTGATAAGCCTTCGATGTGATCATCTGATCGAAGCCTTCTTGTGTAGGAAACTCTTATAACTCATAATTAATGATCTATATGATAATAGAACGTGGGTGTCGAATTTAGGATCCAACAAATTGCCCCCCAAGAATGTCTTATTTCCACGCTTAGAAGAAAGAGGCATTCTTTGATATTCCATTCGACACATGTCCTTCACTCTCAGTCACAAATTAGTTTGTGCGCTTTTCGTCTCCTACCAACCATCTGACAATCTCAAAAAATCATCATTTCAACTTTTCCCAATATGTCACTTCAGTAAGGCACTTCGCACGCACGATGGCCTTTCATACGCTGTCATCATGACCATGTACTCGAATATTCTGTAATTTTTGTAGCCATTTTGGCTTATCAATGTTATTTTCCATTTTGGCTTTATTGTTAACTTAATCATTAATTGTTATTTATTTTGATCTCTTGGAGCTTATATTTTTTCAAATATTTGTCGTTTACTCTCAAGAGTCTTTTATCTTCGCTTAACTCTTCGACCTCATATGCTCCACCAGAAAAAGTTTGAATAATTTTGAAGGGTCCTTCCCATTTGGGTGACCATTTTCCCATGCTTCGATCTTTTCGATCCATGGGAAGAATTACCTTCCAAACTAGTTCTTCAGGCGAGAATGCCTTAGGTTTTACTTTCTTATTGTTAGAGTCTTCCACTCTTTTCTTCTGAATTCTCAGTAGGTCCAGAGCTCGTAGTCTTTCTTCGTCTAAATCTACCAATTCGTCTAACATCATATCCCAATAAACCTCAGGGGGAATATCTTGATTGCTTTGAACCCTTGCTGATTGAAGACAAATTTCTGCTGGCAGTACTGCGTCATGACCGTAAGTTAGCCGATATGGTGTTGTACCTGTGGCTTCCTTTAGGGATGTTCGACAAGCCCACAAGATCTGGTCTAACGTTTTATGCCAATTTTTTGGCTTCTTTCCTACATGTTTTTTTATCAGGCCAATCACTATTGTATTCGCCGCTTCGACTTGATCATTTGCCTGCGCGTAATAAGGCGTTGATGTTAGGAGTCTGAAGCCTGTTTCTTTCGCGAATTCCTGCATCTTTCGACCAGTGAACACTGACCCTTGATCGGTTGTTATAGTCTCAGGGATTCTAAATCTGTAGATAATGTTCTTTTGAATAAATTCAATGACATTTTCTTGGTCTGCGTTGACTAAAGGGATAGCTTCGATCCATTTAGTGAAATAATCAATGCCTACCAGTATATACTTCTGGCTCTTTGATGATGCTGGTCGAATCTCTCCAATAAGATCCAACGCCCATCCTCTAAAAGGCCAAGGTTTCACTATTGAGTGAAGCTCGCTTGCTGGTACATGTTGGATACCAGTATGGACTTGGCATTCCTGGCAACCCTTTGCGAACTCGACACAATCTTTCAAGATAGTGGGCCAATATAGTCCTTGTCGAAGAAACAACCATTTCATCTTATGACCTACTTGGTGAGCCCCACATGCTCCAGCATGTGTAGTCGAAAGGGCTATGTATGATTCGATTTCGCTTAAGCATTTTAATAATACCCCTTCAGGCATCTTTTTAAACAACTCATTCCCCATGAGTACGTAACTTAACGCCCTATATTTTATTTTTCGATCTGTCAAAGCTTCTGGATTTTGTAGATAATCTACAATGGGTTTCCTCCAATCTTGCTCCGATAAATTGTCTATGAATGAAATTTCGAAATCCCTTTGATCGGCATATCCTAGTCTTGTCGATTCCAAATCAGTTGGAGACAAGCTGGTTGCTGTCATTTTTTCTCGGACTTCGATTGCTCTTTGTAATCTCGTTTTTGAAATCCTATACCCAGATGCAATTTGTGCCAAATCATTGGCTATTTGGTTTTCCAATCTAGGTATGTGTCGAATATTAACCACTTCGAATTTTTTCAATAAACGATTTGATATCACAAAGTACATAATGAGATTTTCTCTTATACATTTGTACTGTTTTGTGATTTGCTTAATGACTAACTCTGAGTATCCCATTATTTCGACTCGAGTTGCCCCCAATTCCAACAATATTTCAAGGCCAATAATTAGAGCTTCATATTCAGCCTCATTGTTCGAACAAGTACCTTCTATCTTGTACTTGAATGTTGTTGGAATTTTTTCTGGAGAAATAATTAAGACCCCTACTCCCGTTCCATCTTTATGGCTGGAACCATCGAAGTAAAATTTCCAGGGTTCTATCTCCAAGTAATTTATATTTTGTACCTGAATTGAGTGGTCGGCTATAAAGTCCGCTACCACTTTTCCTTTTACTGCCTTGAGAGGCATAAAGGTTAACGAATACTCAGTTAATGCTAGCGCCCACTTGCCAATTCGACTGTGCAAGATGGGTTTCGACAACATGTATTTGAAAACGTCAAAATGGGACGAAACATACACATCAAGTGGTTTTATATATTGTTTGAGCTTTGTACAAGAGAAATAAAGACATAGACATAATTTTTCAACTTCGCTATATCTAGTTTCTGCATCGTTCAAAACTCTGATAAGGTAGTAAATGGGTCTTTCGACTCCATTTTCATCCTCTTGGGCTAACATGCTTCCCAAAGTTTTGTCGGATGCAGCTATGTACAATCTCATACTCCTATTTCTACAAGGAGGCACCAAAATAGGTGGCTTGGTGAGGTACCCTTTGATCTTGTCGAAGGCTTCTTGTTGCTCTTGCCCCCACTCGAACCCTTCCTTATTCAATGGAAGTAAGGGTGAGAAGGCTTGCGCTTTTCCACTTAGGTTAGATATAAATCTCTTTAAGAATTTTATCTTTCCCAACAGAGATTGCAGTTCCTTCTTGTTCGTTGGCGCTTTCGCTTCCAAGATTGCCTTCGTCTTGTTCTGGTTGATTTCGATTCCTTTCTTGTGGACGACAAAGCCCAAGAAATCTCCAGCTTTCACACAGAGCGCACACTTCAAAGGGTTCATCTTCAGACCATGCTTTCTCATTCTTTCGAATGATTGTCGAAGGTGGTCTATATGGTTCTTCCTGGAAACAGATTTTACAACAATATCGTCAATATATACTTGCATGAAAGTGTTAATAAAATCATGGAAGATAGAGTTCATTGCTCGCTGATATGTTGCCCCAACGTTTTTTAGGCCAAAAGGCATTACTACCCATTCGTAAGTGCCTAAGGCCCCAGGGCATCGAAAAGCTATTTTCGACACATCTTCTTCAGCAATGAAAATTTGATTGTATCGTGAGTAACCATCAAGCATGCTCAGGTACTCGTGGCCAGCGGCAGAGTCGACAAGCATTTCGGCCACAGGCATAGGATATTCATCTTTGGGTGTTGCAGCATTCAGATCTCTGAAATCTATGCACACCCTCAATGTACCATTTTTCTTAATAACTGGCACAATGTTTGCAATCCATTCGACGTACCTCGTAGTTCGTATGAATTTGCACTTCAGCAGTCTTTCGACTTCCGTTTTGATCTTCGACCGTATTTCTGGAGCGAAGCGTCTTGGAGTTTGTTTGACAGGCTTTTTCCCATGTTTGATTGGCAACTGAAGTTCTACCAATCTTCTTTCGAGACCAGGCATCTCGTCGTAATCCCATGCAAAGCAGTCCTTGAACTCCTTCAGTAATTGGATCACTTCTACCCTGAGCTCTGGGTCTATTTTGGCACTGATGTAAGTGGGTCTTTTATCTAACCCTTCGCCCAAGTCGATTTCTTCTAAAGGATCATGTGCTAACATTTTTATGTTGTTCGCCAGGGGGTCCTATTCGAAACCCAAAGGCTCATCGTCGTAGATCGCGTCGAGCCTCTGTTCCTGCATTCCTTCTGTCGAGATATCGGGAGGTTCTGGGTCGAAATATTTTCCAGGACCTATATCAGGTGGCTCTGGGTCGAAATCTTTTCCAGGACCTGCAGAAGGTAGTACTTGGTCATTGGCCTTGGTGGCCATATATTTTACGTCGGCTTCGAGAGCCGCTATCATTCTTGTTTCGGCTACGTAAGCCGAAATTCACTATAACGCTTGCGACTCAGTCATTATCACTGAATTCGCTTCCCCAACCAGTTGGCTGGATGTCAGTTAGCCCACTGAAATCAATGTGAGACAAGTCTTCTTTATCCCATTGAAACCCATGATCAGGATGCAGGTACAAGGAACAAAAAGCATTTGGCGCCGGCGCCATGTCGAAGTCAGGTGCTGGACATGGCCCAATGTCAGCCAAATTTTTGTTGAAGTAAGCTCTCCCTAGGTGATTAACTTCGCCTAAGTGGTAGTTCTGATCTGCTTCTATATTCTCGACAATCCCATCGGGACGCCATAATATCACCCTTTGGTGCATCGACGATGGTACTGCTCCGACACCATGTATCCATTCTCGGCCTAACAGTAGGTTGTAATTTGGTTTAGCCGATATGACCATGAACATGGTTGGTCGAAGGATGGATCCCACTTTGAGGTCTATTTGAATCACACCCATGGTGGTCCCTATTCCGCCTTCGTAGTTCGATAGGACCATATTATGAGGCTTAATGTCTTCATCATTTTTGCCTACTTTTCTTAGTATGAAGTGGGGAATTATGTTGATAGTCGCCCCACAGTCCACCAAGATTTTGTTTACAGTGGCCTCTTCGAGCTTTGCCCATATGAATAAAGGCTTGAGGTGACTTTTCATCGCCTCAGTTGGTGGTTTAAAGAAACCATTTTGCTCTTCAGTGCAGCCATTACCCATGACAAAGTAGCATACTGGCCTATGCTTGGCCATCTCTTGTTCGACTTCCCAGTCGTTTGCTTCGACTTCCATTTGGCGGTCGAATTCTCTTGGCAAGACCGAAACTATATTTATCATGATGTCTAATGTGTCGTCGGACTCAGAGCTATCTTCGTCACCAGCTTCGTCTTGATCAGGCCATACCAATCTATTGGCCACTGGTTCCCTCTCCAAAGGCTTTCTTTGCTTTCACTGGGGGACATTTGAGCTCGACTCTGGTTTTGGTTCGTTGGCAGTCTCTCTCTCAGCCTTGCGCCGCCTTTGGTACCTTCTCCACTGGGATCGAGACATTGGGTTCTTTCCCTTGTAGTTACTCGATACTTGAGCAACTTTGGTGGCACCTACATGAGGTTCTTTCTTGAGTGTCAAAGATGAACCTCTTGGCACTTCAAAGGAATGCCACCTTTCTTCGTTGGGTCTCTTTCGACTCGATGTTTTGAGCCATGTATCGACTGGCACATTGGTTGGAGGCCTGAAAGTTAGTGGCCTCTTTTCCTGACTTGAACCCTTTTGATAGGTTCTTCTAGGATCGTGTCGAACATCAGAGCCTGCACTTGTTTAGGCATTTCTGCTCCATTTTTTGTTTGCTGCTCTCACACCTTCGATGTGTTCAGCAGCTTTCTTGTCAAACATAGAGCTGCATCGAGGACACAACATTACTTCTGATTTTTTCTTCTGGCATCGTTGCAAGAATTCTGCCAGATTTTCGTTCTCTCCGGGGAACGCTGTTCTGTTTTCTTGCTCTTGCCTGATGGCTTCCTCTGAAACTTTTGATTCAGAGATTTTGACCATGTTGACATTCATGTTGTCTTTAGTAGCAAGATTCATTTGCTTCATTTGAGCCTCCAGGTCTTTTGTTTGGCCTTGCACCGCAGCCAAGTAGGAAGTGGGTTTAGTTCCACATTTTGAGACTCCACCTGTTTCCAGTTTTGGGCCCTCAGCAGCCTTTTGGACTGCTTCGATTGTTTTTCTAGAAAGGTTCCCAAAATAACTGCCAAATATTGGCATATTGATATGATCTTTGGTGACTTCGACCATAGTTATCCCTGGCCTTTTCACCTGACTCCTGGAAGCTTCGATCATATTTACCCCTGAGGGTTCAGCATAGTGGGCTTCCACCTGCAAAGGGCTCGAATTCACATTCACGGGGCCTTGTCAGCGAACTTCAGCCTCCCTTCTTTGATAGCATTTTGCACGAGATCCCTGAAAAGAAAACATTGAGATGTTTTATGGCCCAGAAATTTATGATATTTACAATAGCCTCTTTTCTTTCTTTGATCAAGAGGAGGCACTTTTACCCCTGGGGGTATTATCATTTGGCCATCTTTTACAAGTAAATCAAAAATTTCATCACATTTTGTAATATTGAAACTGTAAGTCTTTTTAGGGAACCTATCATTGGCCTTTTCAGACTCAGTGGGGTTTTTTCCATTGTTTGGCGGATTCTCCATTTATCTACTTCTTCTCCTAGTATTGGTTTCGTTGGTGTATATTCTACCACTTCTCAATAACATGCAATACTCTCGAAAAAGGAGTATATTTTATAAAAAACGATTAAACTCGTAAAATCAACACAAGGTCCCACTGGGTGTGCCAATTTGTTTACCGTGAAAAATGGTAAACAACCGCTGATCTTCCAAAAGGTAACTTTTTTGGTGACTCGCATGATCGATCAGATTGATCCTAAGACATGGCTGATTTTTATCGTTTAAATGCTTTAAAATAGAGAGTTTCGACTAATCCTAATGGTGATTAACGCAAGTAAGGTAGAGACACTTTAAGTAAATTGCATGGATAAAAGCTTGATAAAGTAAATAAAAGCATTAAAGCCTTGTTAAATAAATGACTTCGACTGAGATAAATAAGTGAAAGCGATAAATTGCTTGAATGTAAAAGATTTCGATTAAGGTAAATGGTGTTTCACACATACATTCTCAATGATTCTTTCTCTCACGCTGGGTACTTGAATCTAAATGAGTGACTTGTATACAATGATGAACACCCCTAATAACTACGTGAACACTTAGTATTTATACTAAAAATCCTAAGTAACTGCTGGGTAGTTACATCGCTTCGAGGTGACACCACATGGCATTTTCACAACCCCCGACGCCTACTTCCACGCCACGTTGCGCTTGGTAACTGCTGGGAACCGTTTTCCCTCCAACAATTCGAAATTCAAACCGTTCGATCTTGGGCATCAAGGACTTTGGTCGAAAGGTTGCTCCTTCGACGTTGAAAACAACATGATTCCAACTTAGAGAAATTTCTCTAAGTATCTTGTCATTCTTTGATAAGCCTTCGATGTGATCAGTTGATCGAAGCCTTCTTGTGTAGGAAACTCTTCTAACTCATAATTAATGATCTATATGATAATAGAACGTGGGTGTCGAATTTAGGAGCCAACACCATGTTGCCATGAGGCTTTTCTTTTTGATGATTTGGATAGTCTCTTTTGTAATGACCTTGTTCATGGCATTCATAACAAACAATATTTGTTACTTGATTTTCTATATCTAGAGGATGGTTCAGAATGATTCCATGTTCTTCCTGATGTTCTGAACTTCCTCTGCTTGTGCTTCCACAGCTGATTGAATCTTCTGGAGAGAAGAGATAATTCATATTATTCTGAAGAGGATCCACCATAGTTTTCTTCTTTTACCTGCAAAACTTTAGGTTCATATTTTTTATCAGATTTAAGAGCTAGAGACTTACCTTGCTTCTGGGGCTCATCTTCTTCTAGTTTTATCTCATGACTTCTCAGGAAGCTGACAAGTTCTTCAAGAGATATTTTGTTCAGATCTTTCGCCAGTTTTAGGGTTGTCATCATGGGTCTCCATTTCTTGGGTAAACTTCTGATTATTTTCTTTATATGATCTGCAATTGAGTACCCTTTATCTAGAACTTTTAGTCCAGCAACCATAAATTGAAATCATGAGAACATTGTTTCAATGGTTTCATCTTCTTCCATTGTAAAAGCTTGATACTTCTGAATGAGAGCAAGAGCTTTGGTTTCTTTTACTTGCGTGCTTCCTTTAAGCCTCATTCTCAAAGAGTCAAACATGTGTTTCGTTAATTCTATGTTTGTGATCTTCTCATACTCTGTACAAGATACCACTCAAGAGAATTATTCTGGCTTTGTGATGATTTTTGTCATTCTTTTTCTGTCGATCTCCTTATCGCTTTCGTCAACTAGATGTATGTACCCATCAGTCACCATATCCCATAGATCAGTGTCATGAGTTAGAAAGAAACTTTTGATTCTTTCTTTCTAGTAATTGAAGTTCTCACCATCAAAGATTGGAGGTTTTCCGCTGATTTTGTTATTCTCATCATGATAATCATTGTTGATGTTCTAACTTGGTCCCACCATAGTGTTTTTCTTGCTTGGTTCTTTTTATGACACAGTTAAGTGTTTACACTCAGAACTAGGCGCTCTGATGCCAATTGAAGAACAAAAAACACAAGAAGGGGGGGTTGAATTAGGGTTTTTCAAATTTAAAATAAAAGACACTTTGGTTATCCTGGTTCTTTTGAACTCAAACTACTCCAGTCCACCCGCCAAGGTGATTTTACCTATCTCAAATGAGGTCTTAATCAACTTATCAAATTTGATTACACAGATACAATGACAACTGTCAAAGTCTTCTTGAGTTTAAACCATAACCCGTTTTTCTCAAGGTATTAAACAATACTTTATTTGAAATCTTGTACAAATATGTTTTGTAACAAAAAACAGTATCACAAAAGTGATGTATTATACAATTGAAAAGCAATGTATTGAAGGTAGTGGCATTTCTCATTTTCAGTGCGCAGCAAAAATGTCAGCAATTTCTTCTTCACGTCTTGTTTATATAGGCAATGCATGAGAAGTGCTTTTGGAATGTTGATAAATAGTAGTTAATGAAATTTCCAAACATAGAGGTTCTTGTCTTCTTTCAGACGTTACTATTCATTAGCCATGAATAAAATGTAATGCTTTAGAACATGCTTGCTAAAGATTTCATCAGAACATGAATGATACCGTTGATACTCCTTTACTTCTTTCCAGAACTTTACATATAAGAATATTAGAGTTCTTGATCGCAGCTTTTAGTGCACTCAGAAGTTTTAACTTTAGAACATCTTTAATTAAGCATGTTAGAAGATTTGCTTTTTACGTAAGATTAGTCATATCAGAATTTTAAGAATAATCTATCTCATCTTATGTGCTTCTTCCATCAGAACTTCCCTGCAAAACAAAATACTTATTTAGGGAGTATAGTTTTTCTTTGAGTGTTTGTTATCATCAAAACTCTTACAAGGATGTAGAACCAAACTATGTTCTAACAGAGGCTTGGTAATCATAGGAATGGCAGAAACGTCTTCAGTAACAGTAGTTGTTCGAGGAATCACTTCAAAAGACTACTAAGGAGTTTCAATGAATTCGCCGTCCAACTCAACATACTTGAATGAGTTTAAGTGACTTACCATGTACTCTTCTTCACCACAAATAGTAACAACCTTCCCTTTCATTGGATATTTTAGCTTTTGGTGTAGGTTTGAGGTAACAGCGCCTGCCCCATGAATCCAGGGGCATCCAATTAAACAGGAATAGGTCGGTCATATATCCATTACATAGAAGGTAAAGTTGATAACATGTGAACCTACTTTGATCAGGAGATCCACTTCTCCGTGTACCATCCTCTTTGAACCGTCAAAAGCTCGGACTATGATATCACTGGGTTTCAGCATAATCCCTTCACACTCAAGCCTGTCGAGAGCACCCTTCGGTAGAACATTCAGCCAGGAACTCATATCAACCAATAAATGAGCTAAAGTAGTGCCCCTGCATTCAATAGAGACATACATGGCATTATTATGGTTTCTTCCTTCAGGAGTCAAATCGGCATCAGAAAAGCCTAGCCCATTATCAGTAGTTAGACTGGAAACATAACTTCCAAATTGATCAGCAGAAATTTCTTATGCCACATGAGCAGACTTTAAGAACTTCACTAAAGCCTGTGCATGGGCTTCAGAATACAGGATAACATGGAGATTTTAGAGGGAGTCTTCCCCAGCTGTTAAACAATCTTTTAATCACTTTTTCAGATAATTTTTAATACCTTCTCCAACTCTTTCATGGAGGTATCTTCAGTGGTAACTTCTTCAGGTGCCTCCGTCCGGGAAGGCTCTGTAATTTGCTCTTTGCCCTAAGTATCAGTAATTGACTTGGTGGCAGTAACATGAACTAGTGTGGCAACATTCTTCGGAGATATTTCTATTGATAAAACCCTTCTTCTTCTAGTAACTTTACTGGCCCCAGGAATATTGTCAACAGTGGGATCAGTAACTTCAATACCTTCATTCTTAGTAGTATATAGTTCTTTCTTGACATTGTGGTAGTAGACGTCAGCCCCATAATTCCAAGGGATAGCTTTGTCCGAGAAATATGGAATTAGTTCGGGTGTAGTGATGATTAGAGGAGCGACTCTAGGTTTTGCAGTAATCTTTACAGTACCCTTGGATGTGATTCTGATAGGAGTTCCATAAATTATAGATACCTCATCCATCTTTGAGTCTTGAAACAAATTATCCATAGAGGGAGTCTTCTCAACTAGAATGATTTGATTGTACATCAAACGTTGAATACCTTATTTTAGCATCTTGCAGCCATTGGGTTGGGTTGCGCATCAGTAGTATCTTCCAATACAACCCAGAAATAAACTGGCTTGCAATAGATTCTTCTTAATGATTAGGAGGGGAGTAGTCAAATCACTGACGGTAGAAACGTACGAGACATCATAAATAGCACCAATTCCTTTGTCGTGCTTAGGCATGGGTGCAGTAATCACATTGGGTGTCTCAGGAGGATCAAACTCAATCTCTTTATTGCCGATCATGTCCTGAATTTTAATCTTCGATGCCCAACAGCTATGGTGTCGTGTCCAGGACTATTAGAATGATAAGCACATCTTACATTGGGTTTGTACTTGGGGGAGAAAGTGTTGGGATTCTTAGGAGGATCCCTTAACGTTATTAATTTCTCCTTCAAAAGATGTTGTAATGCATGCGACAATGGCATGCTGATCTTGGTAAACTGTCTCATGGGTGTGTCTGACCTACACTAATTGCCCTGTTGTTTTTGTTGCACATGCACAGGATTAGAAATTAGCACCACCCACACAGATTGGTTGCAATCACTTCTAGCACGACCCCTCTGGCCATACACAACATTGGTTTCCTTCTTACCGTTGAACGTCTTCTTTATAGTACTTAAAGACGCAGCCACATGGATCTTTCCACTTTTAACATGTTCCCCAATTATTATCAGCTCGGTGAAACCAAATGAAGAGCTTTCGATCAGATGATTAAAGAAAGGTCCTGTCAGAGTTCCCATGAACATATCAACCAGCTCCCTATCAGACAAAGGATGTTGCACTCTTCCATAGTCATACTTTGTAATTGCACATGGGTTGGTGAAAGATCAATATTGTATTGGTATTGTTTATAAAAAGCAGCAACTAAGTCTTCCACAGTACGGATGTTGATTCCTTCCAGTTGATATAACCATTCTAATTGTGTCCCCGCCAAACTTTCTTAAAATAAGTGTACCCATAAATTCCTATCAACAGTATGAGGTTGGATCTTCCGAACATAAGACCTTAAATGTAGTTTAGGATAGGAAACACTGTCATATTTAGCAAAAGTAGGGATCTCGAATTTATGAGGGATCACAACACCTGAGAATAATCCTAGCTCCTCAAAATCTAACCCAAGAACTCTTTGGATTTCCATGTCATTCAGACAATCTTCCAGTTGCTTCTATTTTTCATCAGCGAGAGGATATTGTTTAGCATAATAGCCTTCTTCATAAGAATCTTGGAAAAAACCAAGGTTACTTCCCCTATCAGCCTTCACACTCTTTTCTTCCTCTTCCTGAGTCTTCATCAGAGGGAATATCACAATTTTGAGTTTTTTAGAAAGACCTTTGAACCTTTTACCCTTGTTGAAGATGTCGACTGGTCTTTTGGTCTTTTTCTTCTTGGCGATAAGCGTCATCATTTCTTTCTAACCCTTGGTTAAGTTCAGGAGCGTCTATTGGAATTGATCATTTTGAGCTTGAATTTCTTTCACGGTTTGTTCAAGAGCCACCTTTTACTGAAATAAACAGCCAGAAGATGAGAAAACCTGTCTTGGGAAATACCTGTTATGTAATGACATGCATGATATGTAGATGCAATGTTTTCAAGGATCTCTCGGGATAAACAAAAATGAAATGTTAGAAGTCGAATCTGACTACAACTTTGACTGAAGAACTTGGCGTATTTGAACATCCTTCTATGAGAATCAACCTCACAATGTCAAGTGGGTCCTAGCCTTTGATTCAAGATAACGTACTTCGGTCTTTGACGACATCTGGTTAGAGGAAAATAAATGCTCTTGTCCCTTGCTAGACGTTTGGTTTATGATAATCTGCATTAAAGGCCTTTGAGATCCTTGAAATGCAAACAAAGCATACAAGAGCCTTATGTTTATGGATTGCATGGGGTTTGCAGGTAAGTACCCTTTTGAAGTTCAATTAGCTCAACCTGTCCTAAGAATAGTAATCGGGTTCAAGGGATCTCATATCACGGATCTTTCTCGAAGGTTTTATTTTAGTACAACAACTAATTTTCCACCAAAACATCTTGCGGGTCGAATCTCAATGAGTGTAGCATCGATATCAACCAACTTTGGATTGCACCAAAGTAGACCATCTCACTACCTTCTAATGGTCAAGTTGGGTCGATTAAGGTTCTAAAAGTCAGTTAGTGCTTATGACACCACATGGAAGCCCAGTGTTATCCTCGACTGACACAAGGAACACCAGTACAAACCAATGTCTCACACTAACGTAGCAATCACTTCAACCATATTGTCTACACTTTACAGTTTCCATGATCTATAGCTACTTACCTAAGGTATCCCCATATTCGTGTATAGGATATTTGCAAGAAATAAACCCAAGCAACCCTAAATAAAAGCAAACAAAGCAGACAACTAAAGCAAGTAAAAAGTGATATAAGACTCTAAGGTAACCCCTCTTTTTAAGTATATCTCCGGCAGAGTCACCAATTCTATTATACGATGGGAGAACTGACTTATTTTGCATTTCATCGCAAATGTTGCAAATAGCAAGAGTCGCCACTAACTTTTCTTTTATCCAGTAAGGAAAGGGTGAAAAGAACAAGAAAGACCTTGATAGATTTTGAATTTGGGGGTAGGTTATGAAAACGGAAGGTGTTAGAACCCTTTCCATCCATAGTTATCTATGGGCTCTTAATCGCTTAGCTCACTTTTTGAAAATTGATTTGTGTTGTGTATTTGAAAATATTTTGAAAAGTTGCCAATGTAAGGCGAAACTTTGTTATGAATCTTGTACCTGTCCTCGAGAATGCGTACAAAGTATTTTAAAAATATTTTGAAAGTGTTTGTGTGAAATGTTTTTGTTTTGAAGAGTTTTGTGAGCAAGCGATTAGGAGATCTACCCTACTCAAGGTCATTCTTGTATTTTCCTCCTCCTTTAGAGATAGTCTTATCCGTACCATTAGTTGGTAGGTAACCCTATCCATTGGATATGAAGGGACAAGCGAAGGGTCATCGTACAGTCATCGAAGGCAACTGGTAAGGATGCTTTAGCAATTTTCATAAGGGACTAGATCAATTACTATAAGGAAACGTCGAAGGGTCATCGAGGGACTTTGATAAACCGTCCGCACTTTTGAGGGACATGACTGTTTTTATTCTGAAGGCAACAAGGGAGGTTACCGTAGAGGTGTGAGTGTGCGAGTGATTTGTATTCAGTTATTTTATCTTTGCTGTTAGGGTTTTCTAACGTTTCGCTTTAGTCTTTTCATGCAAACTCTAATTACTAACAACAATATAGTAAATTAATAGCAGGAAAAGTAAAATATGGAAAATAAAATTCCTACTCTATTACATGGTCTTGGGGCAGTTACATAATAGTAGAGCGGAAAAATAAAAACCCTAAGCTATTGCAACCCATAAACAGTTACATAATAATGAAAAAAAGAAAGCAAAAAAAAAAATCTAGGCTATTATATTTGCAAACCCTGTAGAGTCGATCTAAAAATGTAAAAATAGAAAAGATTTTTGGTAATTTCTTATGAAAAGTGATTTGTGATTAATTAATTAAAAAAAACCTAAAAACCTAATTAATTGAAAAAAGTCAACTAATTTAATTAAAAACCCTAAGAATCTTGTTAATTTTAATTAAGAAAATTAATTAGTTAAATTAATTAATTAAAAAAGGGTTAATTAAAACTAAACCTAATTAATTTTTAACCTAAAACTAATATTTTAATATTTTAATTAAATGAAATAAATAATAAAATATAAAGGAAAAAAAGAAAAATATAGAAAAGAAAACGAATGGGCTTGAATAAGCAAAAGGAGGGGGTGTAGCTTGCAAAAGGAGGTCTAGGCCCAACTGACTTGGCGCGTGATCTCGTGCGGGCAGCTTCATGAGGTTAATCATGGGTTGTGCGTCTTAAAATGTTAGATCAGATCTGTGAAGATCTGATGGTAAGAAGCATCAAGGCACATGGTTGTTGGCTGGGATGCGCTGCATGTGATGTGTAAAATCAGAAAGTATGAAAAAAAACCATAAAAGGAAGGGATTGAACCCACGCCTTTGTACACAAATGCTTTATCGCATGCGCTTCTACCACTAGGGTGGCTATACATCCAGTGATATAACTGGAAAAATATATAACATAAAACCAATTAACAGGACCAGAGAGGCGTTGAAGCCCTAGCTCCGTCGTCTTCTCTAGTGAGTCTTTTCCACGTTGTTGAAAATAGACATAGTTAGTGATCCAATGGTACCCTACCCCCCTAAATCAGGCCTGGTGAATTCAATGAAAGTATTATCTTAGGATGAATCGCACTGGTTTGTGAGATATAACAAAAAATAGCATGGATTGGTATAAATATGGTAGTTCATGGTTCTGCCATCATGGGGCTTACATGATGGGCTATTCATGCATTATTGAACCTCAGAATAGCATTAGCAAGATTAGCACACATTAAAACTCAAAGAAAACAGAAATATAAAATTCATGCAATGAGGGAAATTGGTGATGCATGTTCATGTGTTTTAGACCCTTTGGATCTTCAAAGTGGACCCATTCTTACCCTACAGTTTTCCTGGAAGTGAATTGAAGGGCTGATTTGATGTGAAAGAAGCTGTAAGCTAGGGTTTCAAGTTACCTTAGGTTTTGATATTTTTGGAGTTTTGGAAGATATTTCTTGCTACAAGGATTTGTGGTCTTTGAAGTATGAATTGATGAGAATATATAAGCATGAATTAGGTCAAATGTTTGTGGGCTTGGACCTTGTAAGAAAAGCCTTTGTTTTATATAATTTATTTTGAATTTAAATTAATAAAAATCAAAATAAATAGAATAAAAAACCCAAGGGGTGTATGATTAGTCCTTAAGGTTCATCTTGAGGTATAAAACAAGCATGAACCTTCAAACAATAGCCCATTAGCCCAAAAATCCAAATTTGATCACTTTTGGTTGCATGCATTTGCTCAAAATTTCCCAAATTGCACCAATTATAACATTCTCAGTTTTTATCATTTTAAGGTGAAATTTGACTTTTTGGAAAGCTTAAGATGTATTCTAAAATATCTATTTTGATCATTTTTATATTTTAATGCTTTATCTTGATGTAAGTTACCTTGACAAAAAGTGTCTTTTTATTGACATTTGAAATGACCTATAATGTATTGGCCCATATCTCTCAAATGAAGCATTTTTTGGACTTGAGCTTAAAAAGGAAAAGTTGTAGAGAATTGAATTTCCTTTAAAATAAGTTTTGGTTGGGGAAAGTATGATGAAGCTTGTGAAAGTTGTGATTGGTAAAAGTTCAGTTGACTTCTCCATGAGAAAATCCTAATTTGGCAACTTTTGACTTTTGATGATTTGAGAGTTTTCTTGATGAGTTATGATCAACCCTTGATCAAATTATGAATATGACTTCAAAATATTGATGTTGAACAAAAATATTGTACTTTGACTGTATGTTGACCACAAATCTTGTATTTTGACTGTATGTGGACCACAATTGACTTTTTTGTCCAATTTAGTTGGTTTTCAGTCATCTGAGCCATTGACTGACCAAACTTGTGATGTAAGACTTGAAACTTGGTATGAGTATTCTTGGAGACATATAAGAAACCATGAAATTCACTTGAGTTATTAGAAACCCCATCTTCCTTTAGAAATGTAAAACACTAATTGTAGGTCATTACTTAGGAGGAGGGTTTATCTGATTAATTCTTGAGTAGTTTTGAGTACTTGAGCACCTTGAATCAATTTGTCTTTGGAAAAGAGGAATGAAAATTTTGGGGTATAACAAATTCCCCTATTCAATCTTCTTAAACCCGAGGAGCTATACTGGCATACTTTCGATTCAGGATATGAAGGTGGATTAGGATTGAACACCCAAGTGCCTAAAAATTTGCACTTGCGTGTGCATGAAGTAACTCTTGTTGGTTGATTGTTTTTCTTGAATGGGCTTGAAGATGCCATTCGGAAAGATGACGGATTGTCATCGGAGATGGGATTATAGATGACATCCAATGTAATTGTTGATAGGAGTATTAGGATGAGTCTACGCTTGAGTATATCTGAAGAATGCTTTTCAGGACGACTCTCTAGGGAAAATGCTTAAGTAGTTGCTTGTCAGATTTAGTCTCTGAGGGAAATGCTTGTCATATTTAGTCTCTGAGGTAAATTCTTTTCATATAGATAGTCGCCTCGTCTTGTTTTGGGAATTGATACATAATTTGTTTTTGTTGGTAAACTCGTCTTGTTTCAGGAACTCATACCACCTGGCCATGTCGATAGTTTCCCCGTCCTGTTTCGGTAATTAAGTTTTTCCTGGTTATAAAGATAGTTTCCCTGTCCTGCTTCGGGGATTAATCATTTCCTGGTCATATAGACAGTTTCCTCTTCTTGTTTCAGGAATTAACCTTTGTCTAGTCATATAGATAGTGGCTCCATCTTGTTTCGGGAATTAATCTAGGACCTGCTTTTTATCGATCATATAAATAGTTGCCCTGTATGGTTTCTGGAATTAATCTATGACCTATTTTTTTTGGTAAACCCGCCTTGTTTCAGGAATTCATACTTCTTGGTCATATATACAGTTTCCTCATCTTGTTTCGGGAATTAATCTTTGACTTGTTTGAAAGTTATTGATGATATTCGTCTAATTGCGGACTAACCTGAAAGAAACAAAGTTAGTTTCGTTCAATGTCATGATGTATGTAATGCATTGCACAATGGTGTTCTAATAATAAATGTGAATTCTATATGCATTTTGTATGCATATGTTATGATGTTTGTAACTAATGTAAGGGCATAAGATGTCGTTGAAGCGTATTGGTAGTTTCGTGTAACATTTTTGGCTGGGGAAAGTAAATCCCTGACTGTTGTTGGGGATGAAGAATATGAATCTTCCATCTTGTATAAAATGTCTTCACTGGGGATTCATGCTTTCTATTTAAGGATACTTCACTAGGAATCTTTAAATTCTTCTTGGGGATAGAAGAGTTCAGGAACATTGGTCGTTCATCGCTCTACTAGGGATTTTAGTTCTTATATACCCTGACTTGGGGATAAAAGAGATAGATAACCTTCTGAGGTGTTGTCTGGCCGAATATCAGATATGGATACCAACTCTTCTGGGGAGGACAAAGTTAAATGATATCTGGCCCGATTTCATGTTCCGTAGAAACTCTCTGGAGATAGCAACCTTGAATATATTTTTCTTGAGAAGAGAATTTTGTCAGGGATTTGCAATAGTCATAGAAATGAACTTTGTTTGGGAAATAAACGATGTCGGGGAAATAAACCCTGCTGGGGAAATAAACCCTGCTAGGGAAATCAAACCTGATGGGGAACTAAACCCTGTTGGAGAAGAGAATTCTACAGGGGATTTTACAGTGTTAGAGAAATAGACTCCGTTGGAGAATTAGATTCCCGAAACTGTGCTGAGGAAATCATTTTTGATTTCATAGGCTGTGCGGAGAAAGTTTTCACTATATGTTCGGGATATGGTCAAACTTCCTTGTACGAAAGGGGGCCTACTCAGGGAGATAATCATATGGACTGCTAGAAGATGCCCCAATTCTTGTTTGAGGGCATATTTGACTTGCTGGGGAATGCATCTTTGTCGGGGATAGGTTTTTGAAGACAGCTTCGTGGGTATTTTTCTATGGGATTTGTGGATTACTTGAACGTTATCCCAACTCCTAGATGTAGCAGTAGAAATATTAAGACTAGGTCATTGGATTGACTTGACATGTACAGATCAAAATAAAAATCGCCACCGCACTTTATTGTTCCCAAAGGAATGGGAAAAGAGCGAATAATCCAAAAAGAGGGGGGAAAGATTCAAGGTAAGGGGGTTGGTTATGCAAAGGGAAAGTATTAGCACCCTAAACATCTACGGTACTCCGTATGAAACTCTTTGTAAAATCTCTATATTTTGGCTATAAAATGTTGTATAAAATAGATGGTGGAGGTGAGAAAAGAAACATCTTTTATGATTTTTGCACCCACCGCGGTTGCGAACCTTTAGTTCCTACGTACCATCTTTCATGCAATAGGGGATCAGGGTACACGAAGTTCCTCTTTTAAAAATTTAATACACAAGTGTGTTGGTTAATTTTATGAGATAAGACATCATCGTCATTGTCTGTGTGGAAAACATACTTACTACCCACAATCATGAGAAAGGAGGATTTGCATCATCTCAAAGTGGGGGATATGGCTTTGATTTTAAAATCAATAATTCCTCACTCAATACCCAAGTGGAAAATATCCCTCTTCACTACATATTGTAGAAGTATAGATGTTTGCATCACTACAAGGATTGATAAGAGTCTCATCTTTTGAGAAATTTTTAAAACTAAACAGCCAAAGTGGAAAACTGGTTTGAATGAGATTGGTTGACTTTTAATCTTCTCACAAAAATGTCAAGATATTATTAAGTTGATTAAAGTTTATTTATGAAAATGTTTGGAAAATGAATGGACCTTAGTCCAAGTTTATTATGAAAGTGGTTCAAGTTTAGAAACAAGAAAAGTTTTCAAAAGGAGGGAGAATATTTTTGAAATTAAAGAAGATGGGAGGAGATGAAGGGACTATCCTAAAGCATAAGGTCAAAGCTATGGAAGAGATCCGTCTAACCAACAAGAAGCCAAAACATGACATTATGAGTCAAGATAGAATTCCCATTCTTTGGATTGAAACCAAGAAAGGATACTAAACCTCTTGATAAGACCAAACTTCACATGTTGATTATTAAGTATCTTCAATAGAAAAAAAAGCTCAAGTGAGCAAAATAAAAGACATAAAAGTAAATGCTCAAGTGAGAAAAGATGAAAATAGCATGAAATATAAATGCTAAAGTAATATGGTACATAAAGTAAAAGCATAAAAATAAAAAGCAAAAAATAAAGTCAATTGTTAGAAATTAGTGGTTAGTTGGATGACCATCTTGAAGCTTGGATTTGGAACTCATTAGAGGATTGGTATAACCAAAGCCTCTCAACAAGTTGAATTTTCTTTTTTTCAAGTATATCATCCATTTAAGAATCCTCAAGGTAACATTTAATGATCAATGATGTTTATGTGATCTGCGTTGACCAAAATTAATGAAGATCCATTCGTGGATTGGTAGAACTAAAGCCTCCTAATAATGAATCTCAGGGTTATTAGATTAGAGGGTTCAAATTAACATACTTTGGCTTGCAAACATAGGTTTGGGCCATGAATGGTCATTTTCTCAAATCGGGACAAAATTTAGTGCTATGTTAAGAAATCGTAAGTGGACTTATGTACAAGTCGCACCTATTTTGAGGTTGGTGAATAGCAGTCTATGTACTTCATGTTTAAATAAATGATATAGAGATCATCATCCCAAAACATGTAGCAAAAATAAAAAAGAAAGGGATAAGATGAAGAGGGATTAAAGTACTAAACATATCATTAATCCAAAGCACCAAAAATGAACTAAATAATTCACTCTTTTGGAGATTTGAATTAATGAACATTTATCCAACTTCATCTACATCCAAAGACCATTGAATTTAAAGATAAATTGGACATTTAAAATTGTAATCCAAATAAACAATCAAAAAGAGTGAGTAGAAAAAGAGAGATGGATGAAAACAGCCCCAAAACAAGGCAAAAAAAGCATTTTGTCACTGTTACAATCGATTGCACTCTGGAAGCAATCGATTGCATCAGTGCTTTTTTTCAAAAAAAATGTGAAATTCTTCAATGAGAATCGATTGCACTCTTACAGCAATCGATTGCACCTTGTGAAAAACAGAAAATCAGCATTTTAAAAGGCAAAATTCTTGTTCAAACTTTCCATCAAACACTTTATGATCATGGATTCAATTGAGCACGAAAATTCCATAAAATTATGAGAAAATAGAACCAATGGAATCACAAAACAATGCTCAATGAATCAAACCCAAAGATCAACAACATATCACAATGTGAAAGATGAAAGATCCAACTTACAAAGGTAGATCTAGAGAATGATAAAAACAACTTCAAGAATTTGCTTCAATTCAACCCCAAGAATCAATTGCCCAAGCTTGGATGTAGAGAATTGATAAAGAAAAATTGTTTAGATGAAGGTTTAGCTCAAAGATTAGTAAGCTTCAATGCAACACTTACTAACTTTTTTTTTTTAAATGGAGCTTTGAGTGAATTTGGTAGATGGAGAGAATTGAGAGATTTTTTAGCTAAGTGAGTTTGGCTATCAAAAGCATGAGATTTGAATGAAATGAGGGCTCTATTTATAGAATTTATGATTGGGATTAGTGGTGGTTTGGAGTTTGGTTTGGGAAATGAAATTAGGCTTGGTAATTAATTCTTGGAGCCAAAATTTGAATTAAAGATATATATTTCAAAAAATGAAGAAAAATTGAAGCCAAAATTTGAATTAATGATATATATTTCAAAAAATAAAGAAAAATTATAGCCAAAATTGACAAGCTTGAAATTGCTGATTTTTTTCAAATTTTCACTCTGTGCAATCGATTGCACTCTGGGCTTAATCGATTGCATGAGTGTATTTTTTCAAAAATGGCCCAAAATGCTCTTTGTGAAATCGGTTGCACTCTAAGGGCAATCGATTGTACAGTGAGAAAAAATGATTTTTTAAAAATGATTTTTCTTTGCAAATAGAGATTTTAGGAAAGTAATACTGGAAAACCTTATTTGTCAGATGCTTTGACTCAGTACCTACAAAACACAAATATGTAAAGACAAAGACAATTTTTTTTAATATTTTGATTAGAAGTTAGTAAACAATACATATAAAAAATATACCACCAAGGTGCTTGGAGATCCCTCAAGAGAAAACTTAAAGATAGGAGATAGAAAAAGATGAAGAACCAACGCTAATGTGATTTTGTTGCCTTGAATTTATATGATATGATGAAGGAATCTTAGGGGAAAAAATTGGGGTACAACACTAGAGTCTTTAGTAAATTCTTGTTCCTATTTTTATGCACATATTTGTTAACAACAATCATATTCATATGCATATGTTCATTCAATTTAGTCATTGGACGTTTTTGCAAACAAATAGAGAATGTAAAGCAATTTTGAATTTGGAAATTGACTTTGTATTGAAAGTTTGCCTATAAACAAGAAGTTGTGTACAAAGAGATAGAGATCCTAGTAAGAGGAAATCACCATAAAATAGAAAGAGTACAAAGTAAAACAGAGAAACACAGCTATGTGGAAACGATCCCATCGAGTTTCAACTCTGTTATGGCCCCTATGTCTATGAGCATCTCATCCCTTGTTGTCGAAAGAAGTTGACTGCATTAATCTGTACCATTCGAAATTGACGTTGGTAACCAAGCTTGTTGTAAGTAGTGATCCGAGACATAGTCATACGCTTTAATCTCTAACTTTTTCCCAGACCGCCCTTTCGGGTTTTCAGACCACCGGGATACCCTTTTTGCCCAAGCCGCCTTTTCAGGTTTTCGACTTGTCAGGTGTACAGTCTTTATATGTATATCTCTAATTTTTTCCCGATCCCTTTTGATTCAATCGGATGGCCTTATTTTTTCCTAGGCCAGTCAACATAGCGGGTCACTTTGATGCATAGTATTTTTTAACTATGTCTGCATTCACAAGGTGCGGAAGATCGTCACCATCCATGGTGGTAAGTATCATAGCACCACCAGAAAATATCTTTATGATCACAAATGGCCCTTCATACGTGGGAGTTCATTTTCTCCTGGGATCGCCTTGTGGTAGGGTGATACGCTTTATTACAAAGTCACCAGCCTGATATACCCGATGTTTGACTTTCTTGTTAAAGGCTTTAATCATGCGCTTCTGGTACATCTGACCATGGCTAACAACCGCAAGCCTTTTCTCATAAATCAAATTTAACTGGTTAATGCTAGTTTGAATCCACACGTCTTCATCTAAACATGCGTCTTTCATAATCCTTAGGGAAGGAATCTGGACTTCGATAGGTAAGACAACCTCTATGTCGTAGACGAGAGAGAACGGGGTTACCCCAGTTGATGTACGCGTTGCAGTATGATAACCATGAAGAGAGAAGGGTAATGTTTCATGCCAATATTTATATGTCACAGTCATCTTCTGTATAATCTTCTTGATATTCTTATTGGCGGCTTCCACTACGCCATTCATCTTCAGTCGATACGGAGAAGAGTTTTGGTGCTTAATCTTAAACTGCGTGCAGAGTTTCGTTATCATAGTTTTGTTAAGATTGGTATCATTGTCCATGATAATCCTTTCGAGGATTCTATATCGACAAATAAGGTTATTCTTAATGAACAAGGCCACAACATTCTTGGTAACAGAGGCAAATGAGGCTGCTTCAACCCACTTTGTGAAATAATCAATAGCGACAAGGATGAAGTGGTGCCCATTAGAAGAGATAGGCTTAATTTCTCCAAACATATCAATTCCCCATGTTTCAAATGGCCAAAGAGTAGTCCAAACATTTATGGGAACCAGAGGCACATGTACTTTGTCGTTGTAGATTTAACATTTGTGACAGGTTCTGGAATGATGATGGCAATCAGTTTCCATAATCGACCGATAGTAACCCACTCTCTGAATATTCTTAGCCATTGTATGCCCCCTGGAGTGAGTACCAAAGATACTTTCCTGCATATCCTCCATAAATTTCTCCACTTCTTTCTTGTCTACACAACGAAGCAGATTCGAATCATGGTTACGCTTGTACAAAATTTTGTTGCTCAGGAAGAACTTAGCAGAGAACCTCCGTAGAAATTTCTTTTCATTGGTAGATGCTCCTTCAGGATAATATTGAGCTTCGAGGTACCTTTTTACTTTATGAAACTAAGGCTTATCTTTTACCCCGTCAGTATTAACTTCATAGCAATGTGTCGGTTCGTCTAGTTTTTCAATGGTAACTTGGGGAGATTAGTTGTCCCACCTGACTTTGAATATAGATGACATAGTAGCCAATGCATCTAAAAATTGGTTCTCTTCTCGTGGGATATGTTCAAAAGTGATCTCCTCGAAGTACGAAATTAATGTCAACACATGCTCTCTATAAGGAATGAGATTTTGATGCTTCGTATCCCATTCTCCTTTAATCTGAATAATCACTAGGGCTAAGTCCCCATATACATTCAAGAACTTGATTCTTAGATCAATAGCAGCTTTGATACCCATGATGTATGTTTCGTATTCGTCCATGTTATTGGTACAATCAAAGCATAATCTGAGGTGAAAGGCGTATGGAAATCCTTAGGATAAATAATCACATCACCAATTCTATTACCAAGTGCGTTGGAAGCTCCATCAAAAACCATAGTCCATTGGGATCCTGACTCAGGTCCTTCATACAATCCAGGTTCTTCATAGTCTGTAACTAGCATAATGTTCTCATCCGGAAACACAAAATTCATAGACGGATAGTCATCTATGGCTTGATGAGCCAAATAATCTACCAGTACACTCCCTTTAATTGCTTTCTTCATGGTGTACTGAATGTCGTATTCTATCAAGACCATTTTCCATTTGGCTATTCTTCCGGAGAGGGTTGGTTTCTCGAATATGTACTTTATAGGATCCATTTTGGAGATCAATAAAGTAGTATGAGTCAACATATATTGTCTTAGTCGGTGAGCAACCCATGCCAAAGTGTATCAAGTTTTCTCGAGTAGTGAGTATCTTGTTTCACATTCGGTAAACTTTTTGCTAAGGTAGTATATTGCATGTTCTTTTCGACCAGACTCATCATGTTGGCCTAGTACACACGCCATTGGGTTCTCTAACACTGTTAGGTACATGATCAAAGGTCTTTCTTCAACTCGTAGCATCAGAATTTGAGGCTCCTAGAGGTACTCCTTGATCTTGTCGAAAGCTATCTAACAACCGTTGTTCCATTTTACTACTTGATATGTCTTTAGCAACTTGAAGATCTCCTCACAAGTAGCGGTCAAATGGGAAACGAATTTGGAAATATATTTCAGTCGTCCCAAGAAACCCCTGACTTATTTCTCAGTACGGGGAGCTTGAATTTCGTGAATGGCTTAGACCTTGGCGGGATTAACTTCAATACCCTTACCATTAATGACGAAACCTAGGAGTTGCGGATCTCAGCCCAAAGGTGCATTTGTTTGGATTCAGCCTCAACTTGTACTTCTTCAACCTCTCAACCAGCTTGTGTAGGTGGACAAGATGTTCCTCTTCAGTCCCAAATCTATCTATCATGTCAACAACATAAACTTTTATCTCGCGATGTATCATGTCATGGAACAAAGCTACCATAACACGCTGATATGTTGCACCAGAGTTCTTTAACCCAAATGGCATAACCTTGTAGCAGAAAGTGCCCCACTATGTGACAAAAGTAGTCTTCTCCATATCTTCAAGTCCCATCTTGATCTGATTATAACCAGAGAAACCATCCATGAAGAAGAATACTTTATGATGAGCGGTGTTATCAACTAGAACATCAATATATGGAAGTGGGAAGTCATCTTTGGGGCTTTCCCTATTCAGATCCCCGTAGTCTACACACATGCGCACTTTGCTATCCTTCTTAGGTACTAGCTCCACATTTGAAACCCACTGAGGATAGGATGTAACAACTAAGAAACCTATATTGAATTGCTTCATAAACTCATCCTTGATCTTCTCAGACATCTTAGGACGCATACGACGAACCTTTTGCTTTATTGGATAACATCCCTCTTTCATTAGCAGACGGTGAACCACAATATAATTATCAAGCCCTGACATGTCTTTGTATGACCAAGAAAAGATCTCAACATATCCATGTAACATCTTGATTAACTTGTTCTTGACACTATCTTCAAGGGTGGAACCTATCTTGACTTCTTTCCTGTATGCTTCAGTACCCAAGTTTCCAACCTCTAATGGCTCTTCATGTGGTTGTATAGCCTTTTCTTCTTGCTCTAACAGTCTGGAAAGTTCTCCAGGTATTTCAAAAGTCATCGGCTTGGTAGATCGGTTTTCAAAGTCATAAGTGCCAATAGTAGAATCGTTATGAACGAGATCCTGAGGGGATGTAGAACTGCAATTTATTGTGTGGGTGTGTGTAAGAACACATAGCTATTTTGAAAGTGATAAAAATAAAATAAAGACAAAGAGCGCAAAATTTTAATGCAAAATTTCCAATGATTTATTGAACGATAACGTGTTTAATGAAATGATAACCCTAACAAATGAACCATTGTGCCCCGGGTAAGACACACAGCTTAAAGTTATTATTTAAAAATTACATATCAAAAACATTGAAAGAAACATAAAATAGTAATTACTCCTGACTAAAGGAGATTGAGATGAGGTCTTCAGTCTTCCAATTATTGAGCCTGTTGCCGGTGGTGGGAAAAATATAGCTATCTAGGTCGTAGTCATTATCTGCATCTTCTAATGGCATTAGTCCATTGTTGCTGATGCGGAAAGGTGGTCTTCCAGCCCGAGCACGACGAATGACCCTTTGAGCCTCTTCTTCTACCACAACTATCACGTCTTTCAGATATTCCATTCTGGGTGGAGCCTTGGTAATCTTAGGAATGGCAAAAACGTCTTCAGTAACAATAGTTGTTCGAGGAATCACTTCAGTAGTATGGACAGGAGTTTCAATGAATTCACCATCCATCTCAACATACTTCAATGAGTTCAAGGGACTTACCATGTACTCTTCTTTACCACAAACAATAACAACTTCTCCTTTCACGGGATATTTCATCTTTTTGTGTAGGGTTGAGGTAACAGTGCCTGCCCCATGAATCCAGGGGCATCCAAGTAAAAAGGAATAGGCTGGTCGGATATCCATTACATAGAAGGTAGAGTTAAAGATCTGTGAACCTACTTTGATCGGGAGATCCACTTCTCCATGTACCATCCTCTTTGAACCGTCAAAGGGTCGGACTACGATATGACTGGGTTTCAGCACAACCTCTTCACACTCAAGCTTCTCGAGAGTACCCTTCGATAGAACATTCATTGAGGAACCCGTATCAACCAATACATGAGCTAAATTAGTGCCCCTGCATTCAATAGAGACATACATGGCCTTATTGTGCTTTCTTCATCCAAGAGTCAAATCGGCATTAGAAAATCCTAGCCAATTATTAGTAGTTATACTGGCAACATAACTTACAAATTGATTGGCAAAAATTTCTTGTGGCACGTGGGAAGACTTTAAGAACTTCACTAAAGCCTAAGCATGGGCTTCAGAACACAGTAAAAGGGATAACATGGAGGTTTTAGAAGGGGTCTGCCCCAGCTGTTCAATAATCGTGTAATCACTTTTTCGGATGATTTTTAATACCTCCTCCAACTCTTGCCTGGAGGTATCTTCATTGGCAACTTCTTCAGGTACCTTCGTCTGGGCAGGCTCTGTCATTTGCTCTTTGCCCTGAGTCTCAGTAATTGACTTGGTGGCAGTAACACAAACTAGTGTGGAAACATTCTTTAGAGAGATTTTCAGAGAGAAAACCCTTCCTCTTCTAGTAACTGTACTGGCCCCAACAATATTGTCAACAGTGGGATCGGTAACTTCAATACCTTCATTCTTAGTAGTTGATAGGTCTTGCTTGACATCATGGTAGTAGACGTTGGCCCCATAATTCCAGGGGATAGCTTTATCCGAGGAATATGGAATTGGTTCGATGAAATGATGATTAGAGGAGCGACTCTAGGTTTGGCAATAATCTTTACAGGACCCTTGGAAGTGATCCTGATAGGAGTGCCAGAAATTACAGATACCTCATCCGGCTTTGAGTCTTGAAACAAATTCTCCATAAAGGGAGTCTTCTCAACTAGAATGATGTGATTGTACATCCAACGATGAATACCTTCTTTCAGCAACTTTCAACCATTGGGTTAGGTTGCACAGCAATAGCGTCTTTCAAAACAACCCAGAAATAAACTCGCTTGCAACAGATTCTTCTTAATGGTTAGGAGGAGAGTGGTCAAATCATTGACGGTAGAAACATACAAGATGTCATTAATAGCACTAATGCCTTTGTCGTTCTTAGGCATGGGTACAGTAATCACATTGGGGGTCTCAGGAGGATCAAACTCAATCTCATTGTTGTCAATCATGTTCTGAATTTCATTCTTCAAAGCCCAACAACTATTGGTGTCGTGTACAGGACTATTGGAATGATAAGCACATTTTACATTGGGTTGGTACTTGGGGGAGAAAGTGTTGGGATTCAGAGGAGGATCCCTTAACGTTATTAATTTTGCCTTCAAAAGATGTTGCAATGCTTGAGATAGTGGCATGCTGAACTTCGTAAACGGTCTCCTGGGTATGTTTGACCTACACTGATTGCTTTGTTGTTTTTGTTGCACATGCACATGATTAGAAATTAGCATTGCCCCGACAGATTGGTTGCGATCACATCTAGCACGACCCCTCTGGCCATACACAACATTTATTTCCTTCTTACCGTTGAAAGTCTTCTTTACAATACTTGGAGATAAAGCCACCTGAATCTTTCCACTTTTAATTCCACTTTTAACATGTTCCTCAGTTAATATCAGCTCGGTGAAACCAGATGAAGAGCTTCCGATCAGATGATTAAAAAAGGTCATGTCAGAGTTCCCATAAACATATCAACCAACTCCCTATCAGACAAAGGAGGTTGCACTCTTCCATCCAACTCTCTCCACTTCTGGGCATACACCTTAAAGCCTTCGAGAGAGCCCATAGTCATACTTTATAATTACACACGAGTTGGTGCAAGATCAGCATTGTATTGGTATTGTTTATAAAAAGAAGCAGCTAAGTCTTCCCAAGTACAGATGTTGGTTCCTTCTAGTTGATAGAATAATTCTAACTGTGTCCCCGACAAGCTTTCTTGAAAGAAGTGTACTCATAAATTCCTATCAACAGTATGAGTTTGGATTTTCCGAACATAAGACCTTAAATATAGTTTAGTACAGGAAACACCATCATATTTAGCAAAAGTAGAGATCTTGAATTTGTGAGGGATCACAATCCCTGAGACTAATCCCAGCTCCTCAAAATCCAACACAAGAACTCTTTGGATTTCCATGGCATTCAGACGATCTTCCATATGCTTGTATTTTCATCAGCGGGAGAATATTGTTCATCAGAGTAGCCTTCTTCATCAGAATCTTGGCCAGAACCAAGGTTACTTCCCCTCTCATCCTTCACAATTTTTTCTTCGTCTTCCTGATTGTCGTCTTCATCAAAGGGAATATCATAGTTTTGAGCTTTCTTAGGAGGACCTTTGAACATTCTTCCCAGGTTGAAGATGTCGACTGGTCTTCTGGTCTTTTTCTTCTTGGCGATGAGCACCGTCATTTCTCTCTTCCCCTTGGATATGTTCGGGAGCGTTTCTTGGAATTGAGCATTTTGAGCTTAAAGTTCTTTCACGGTTTGTTCAAGAGCCATATTTGACTGAAATAAACAGCAAGAAGATGAGAAAACCTGTCTTGGGAAATACCTTTTATGTAATGACATACATGATATGTAGATGCAATGTTTTCAAGGATCTCGCAGGATAAACAAAAATGAAATGTTAGAAGTTGAATTTGACTGCAGCTTTGACTGAAGAACTTTGCGTCTTTGAGTGTCCTTCTATGAGAATCAAGATCACCATGTCAAGTGGGTCCTAGCCTTTGACCTGAGATAACGTACTTCGGTCTTTGAAGACATCTGGTTAGAGGAAAAATAAATCATCTTTCCCCTTGCTAGACGTCTGGTTCATGATAATATGCATCACAGGCCCTTGAGATCTTTGAAATGGTTAATAGAATGATATGGTATGATGTCATGATGTCATGTTGTCATGTTTGAACAAATAACAAATGCAAATAAAGCACACAAGATCCTTAGGTTTAAGGCTTGCATGGGGTTCGTAGGTAAGTACTCTTTTGAAGTTCAGTTAGCTCAACCTATCCTAAGAATAGTTATTGGGTTCTTGGGATCTCATATCATAGATCTTTCTCGAAGGTTTTATTTTAGTACAACAACTGATTAGCCACCAAACATCCCGCGAGTCGAATCTCAATGAGTCTAGCATCGAGTATCAACCAACTTTGGAATGCATAAAAGTTGGCCATCTCACTACCTTCTAATGGCCAAGTTGGGTCAATTTAGGTTCTAAAAGTCAGTTAGTGCTTAAGACACCATGCGAAAGACCAATATTATCCTCGACTGACTCAAGGAACACCAATACAAACCAATGTGTCACACTAACATAGCCATCACTTCAACCATATCGGTCTATGCTTTACAGTTTCCATGATCTATAGCTACTTACCTAAGGTATCCCCAGATCCGGGTATAGGATCTTTGAAAGAAATAAACCCAAGCAACCCTCAAAGATAAAGAAAACAAAGAAGACAAATAAAGCAAGTAAAAAGAGATCTAAGACTCTAAGGTAACCCCTCTTTTTAAGTATATCCCCAACAGAGTCGCCAATTCTTTAATACGGTAGGAGAACTGACTTGTTTTGTGTTTCATCGCAAATGTTGCTGATAGAAAGAGTCACCATCGACTTTTATTTTATCCAATAAGGAAAGGGTGAAAATAACAAGAAAGACCTTGATAAATTTTGAGTTCGGGTGGTAGGTTATGAAAAGGGAAGGTGTTAGCATCATTTTCATCCGTAGTTATCTATAAGCTCTTAATTGCTTAGCTCACTTTTTGAAAATTTCTTTATGTTGTGTATTTGAAAATATTATGAAAAGTTGCCAATGTAAGGCGAAACTTTGTAATGAATCTCGTATCTGTCCTCGAAAATGCGTACAAAGTGTTTTAAAAATATTTTGAAAGTGTTTATGTGAAATGTTTTGTTTTGAAGAGCTTTGTGAGCAAGAGATTAGGAGTTCTACACTACTCAAGGTCGTTCTTGTATTTTCCTCCTCCTTTAGAGCTAGTGTTATCCGTACCATTAGTTGGTAGGTAACCCTATCTGTTGGATGTGAAGGGAGAAGTGAAGGGTCATCGTACAATCATCGAAGGCAACTGGTAAGGATGTTTTAGCAATTTTCATAAGGGACTAGATCAATTACTATAAGGAAACGTCGAAGGGTCATCGAGGGACTTTGATAAACCGTCCACACTTTTGAGGGACATGACTATTTTTATTCCGAAGGCAACAAGGGAGGTCACCCTAGAGGTGTGATTATGCGAGTGATTTGTATTCAGTTATTTTATCTTTGTAGTTATGGTTTTCTAACGATTCGTTTTAGTCTTTTCATGCAAACCGTAATTACTAACAGTAATATAGTATAATAATAGCAGGAAAAGTAAAATGCATAAAATAAAATTCTTACGCTATTACATGGCCTTGAGGAAATTACATAATAGTAGAGCCGTAAAATAAAATCCTAAGCTATTAAAACCCGTAAACAGTTACATAATAATGAAAAAAAGAAAGCGGGAAATAATATCTAGGCTATTATATTTTCAAATCCTATACAGTCGATCTAAAAATGTAAAAATAGAAAAGATTTTTGGTAATTTTTTATGAAAAATGATTTGTGATTAATAAATTAAAAAAACCTAAAAACCTAATTAATTAAAAAAAAGTCAATTAATTTAATTAAAAACCCTAAGAATCTTGTTAATTTTAATTAAGAAAATTAATTAGTTTAATTAATTAATTAAAAACGGGTAATTAAAACTAAACCTAATTAATTTTTAACCTATAAATAATATTTTGATATTTTAATTAAACGAAGTAAATAATAAAATATAAAGGAAAAAAAGAAAAATATAGGGAAAAAAAGAATGGGCCTGAATCAACAAAAGGAGGTGTGTAAATTGCAAGACGAAATCCAGGCCCAACTGACTTGGAGCATGATCTCGTGTGGGCAGCTCCAGGAGGTTCATCATGGGCTGCGCGTCTAGAAATGTTGGATCAGATCTGTGAAGATCTGATGGTGAGAAGCATCAAGGAGCATGGTTGTTGGGTAGGATGCACTGCATTTGATCTATAAAATCAGAAAGTATGAAAAAAATCACAAAGGAAGGGATCAAACCCACGCCCTTGTACACAAATTCCTTATCGTGGATGCTTCTACCACTAGGGTGGCTATACATCTGGTGATATAACTGAAACAAAATAATATAACATAAAACTAATTAACTGGACTGGAGAGGCACTAGAGCCCTAGCTTCGGTTGTCTTCTCCGATGAGTCTTTTCCACGTTCCTGCAAAATAAACATAGTTAGTGATCCAAGGGTAACCTACCCCCCTAAATCAGGCCTTGTGAATTCAATGAAAGTGTTATTTTGGGATGAATCACGCTGGTTTTTGGGATATAACAAAAACAGCATGGATCGTTATGAACATGGTAGTTCATGGTTCTGCCATCATGGGGCTCACACGATTAGATATTCCTGCATTATTGAACCTCAGAAAGACATTATTAAGGTTAGCACGCATTAAAACTCAAAGAAAACAAAAATATAAAATTCATGCAATGATGGAAATCGGTGATGCATGTTCATGCATTTCAGACCCTTTGGATCTTCAAAGTGGACCCATTCTTACCCTACTGTGTTCCAGGAAGTGAATCGGAGGGCTCGTGGGCTGTGAAAGAAGATTAAGCTAGGGTTTCGAGCTGCCCTAGTTTTTGATATTTTTGGAGTTTTGGAAGATATTTCTTATTGCAAGGATTCATGGTCTTTGATATCTTAATTGATGAGAATACATAAGCATGAATTAGGTCAAATGTTTGTGGGCTTGGACCTTGTAAGAAAAGCCTTTGTTTTATCTAATTTATTTTGAATTTAAATTAAAAAAAAACATAATAGAAAACCAAAGGGGTGTATGATTAAGCCTTGAGGTTTATCTTGAGGTATAAAACACACATGGACCTTGAAACAATAGCCCATTAGCCCAAAAATTCAAGTTTGATCACTTTTGGTTTCATGCATTTGCTCAAAATTTCCCAACTCGAACCAATCATAACACTCTCAATTTTATCATTTGAAGGTGATCTTTGAGTTTTTGGAAAGCTCAATATGTCCTCTACAATCTCTATTTTGATCATCTTTGCATTTGAAGGCTTTATCTTGATGTAAGTTGCCTTGACAAAAAGTGCCTTTTTTGACTTTTTAAATGACGTATAATGTATTGGCCCATATCTCTCAAATGAAGCATTTTTTGGACTTGAGCTTAAAGAGAAATAGTTGTAGATAATTTAATTTCCTTCAAAATGAGTTTTGGTTGGGGAAAATCTGATGAAACATGTGAAAGTTGTGCTTGGTCAAAGTTTAGTTGACTTCTCCTTGAGAAAACCCTAACTTGGCAACTTTTGACTTTTGATGATTTGAGAGTTTACTTGATGAGTTATAATCAAACCTTGATCAAATGATGAATATGAATTCAAAATGTTTATGTTGACCAAAATTCTTGTACTTTGATTGTATGTTGACCACATTTGACTTTTTTGTTCAATTTAGTTGATTTTCAGTCATCTGAGTCATTCATTGAGCAAACTTGTGATGCAAGGTGTTGTACCCCAAAATTTTCCCTCCCATTTCTCAATGATTTCTCATCACTAAGCCCTTTGAGCTCAAGATCCAGTTAGGGTTTCATCTGCTCAAGACTTCTCCTTGCATTGTTGACCCAAATTAGGGTTTGTGTTTGCACAAAAATGTTTTGACCTAAATTGCCTAAGATTTCTGCCATGCTTCATATTGGACTCCCAAGTTTGTCCATACCAAGTTTCAAGTCTTGATTCCAAATTTTGCCCAGTCAATTGGACAGTTGACTTAGAAATCAGCTATATTGGGGAAAAAGTCAACTGTGGCCAATTGACAGTCAAATCTCATGAAAATTGACCCCCATCAACATTATGAACTCATATGGACCATTTGATCAAGTTTGGATCACAATTCCACAAGAAATTTGATCAGATCACCAAAAGGGCAAAATGGTCATTTTTAGGGTTTTGACTGCACAAAGGCAATTTTTAACTGTTTGACCTAACCAATGGCAAACCAAGCTCACATATGGACTCAAGGACCCTATGGAATTGTCTTGACATGCAAAACAAGTTCAAAAGATCCCAAATGCACAAGATTGACAGTTGAATTTCCCAGTCAATTGATCAATTTTGACTGTATACTGAAAAGTCAAACTTTGACTTTTTGGTCAAAATCAAGTGTCAAGATTCATTTTTCATTAAAACATGCCAAATCATGAAACTTGTTCATCAAGAAACCAAGAAATGCAAATTAGGGTTTGAAATGAAGATTTTTCATAACTTAGAATTTTTCTAAGTTATGAAAAACCCTAACTTTTTTCCTAACTTTGCCCCACTTTCTCACCAAGATTCATTTGGATTAAAGCAAAAGTCAAAACATGAAAGTTGTAGCCTATTGCATAATCTACAACTTTGATTCACAAAGTTTTCCCAAAAGAGGCTTGTATCTCAAGTTACAATTTTTGGAACAAGGGTACCAAACCATTCTTAACTTAGAGAAAATTTGACCTATTTTAGGCAGGATTTTTGCCTAACTTCAAGACCATTTTTCACATACTTCCACTTGGAATTTCAATTTGAATTTCAAAGATGGATTGTAGTACACATTCCAAGCTTTCCAAAATGTCCAAGAACTCATCAAACAACCTCATGGTTAGGGAGAATCGAATTTTGCAATATGGGAAAAACTCACTTTTGTTATGGCCAATTTCCATGTTCATACACTTAGGCAATTTTCAAGTCAGCATGCTTTCTTTGATTACAGGCCTCTAAACCATCCAACACTCATAAATGTAATGCAAACTCTTTGTGCCAAGACCATATTCTATGTGTTCAAGCATTGCATAAAGGTTTAATCCATTTTTAGAAAAAGCAATATATCCATTTTGATAAAGTTGCACTTTATGTCAAATTGCAAATCCAAGCAAGTACATTTGAAATCTCTTTGGCACAAGTTTATGGACTAAACACACTGATCAAGGGGAGGGTTAGCAGCATAGCTTGGGGGCCTGCGTCAGTCTAGAACACCAAGTTTCCTTTTGTTGCTTAAAGTGTAAGAAACATAGCATATCATCCAACAACTTTCATCTCAGCTAAGAAACCTTTAAGCAAACTTGTCAAACATATCCTAAACATCCTAACTGAGCTAGAACACGAGTCAACCACCTCCATTGCCTTCCCATTCATAGAATCACCATTGAACTGCTCAAAACAGGGCATCCCTACAATTTGATTTCCATAGCTCAAACCTTCCATGCATTCTTGCTAAAAACTTGTCAAACACATCCCATAACATCCCTTGAAGCTAATCAAAACCTCAAACACGACCTGTAACACTCCCAGGCAAGATCACCATTTTCATTTTCTTGTTTTGCAGCTGAAGTTCCATAGCACGATTCAAAAGGTTTCAAGACAAAGTAAAGCTTGGAATAACATCCCTGGACATCAAGGAAGCTGTACCAATCATCACCTTGCATTGAAGACACCTCCATCACCAGATACAACTTCAACTGAACAGGTAAGTTCATGAACACGTATCTCTCTATCCAGGCATTGTTAGCTTTAGGTTTGTGAAGAAAACATGTCACATTCATAGCCCTGAACATGCCCATGTGATTAGATTTCATTTATATTATGTATGCTTAGAGAATTTTAAGTCTGAACATGGAACAAAAACTAGGTCAGGAATTGGGGGAGAAGAAATTCTCTCTCATTTCTGAGAGTTAGATTGACTTCTTTATATGTCTAGAATCGTGGCTTCAAGCTCTACAGGTTTCATGTTGGAAGATTTGGCAAAAGATCAAAGAATCAGGAGTTAGAGATTTGAGAAGAAAGGCGCGTGTTTTTGAATTTTGTTGGTCTGAAGGTTGAAGACAACAATCTTCTGGGCTGGGCCTGATTTGTTATTTCTTTTCACACCATGTTTTTACTTCTGCACTCCCTGAGCCCATTTTGTTCATTTTAATGATTTTTTGACTTGTCCTTTTTTATTCTGACTTATTTATTTTTTCTTATAATATTAAAAATATAAAAATAATTTTTTAAACCATTTTTTAATTTATTAGGCATTTATTTTTTTGAATGAGTATTTGTGCATAAATAAATAAATAGATATACTTTTTACTAAAAATACTAAAAATAGTGCAAACACATTTTTATTCCATTTTTATTTTATTTTATCTTCTGAAAATATTTTATATAAAATATACCTATTTTTATAAATATTAAATATTATTATTTTTGTATATATAATATATATTTAGTAAATAATACAAATATTTATATATATATTAATATATTTAGGTTAAAATACAAAATATACACATTTTCATTTTTATTAATATTTAACATTAAAAATACCTTTTTGACAAATATACTTCATTTCTATTTTTATTTTTGAATATAATAAATAAATATTGTATATATTAATGATTAATACATTTTACTTAATAAAATTAGGGTTTTGCCCTAAACATAAAAAAATCCAAAAATTAATACCTTTTTATTTTGTTTATTTGACATATAAAAATACCTTTTTTTCATACATATAAAAAACCATTTTTGCATCTAGCATATTTATTTTATTTCCATTTAATTTGTGCAATCAATTATCTTGTAAATAATTCCAAATTGATGTAATAGCTAGGTTTAAATTCCTTGTCAAATCCCCCCATTTGAACATTTGTACCCCCCTTCCCATATTGTGTTGTAATAGCTTAGGAACTTTATTTTTCGCACTTTAACGCTTTCTAAATATACCATGTTAGAATTAGGGTTTGTATGCGAATCAAAAACAACAAAAATAGTTTGACCTAATTTCAAGATAATCAAGCATGAAAATGGACAACACTAATCACACTTGCACCCCTAGGGTATTCTACTTGTTGCCTTCAATAAATGGGCCATATTGCATGTTAGGTCTCTTTGGGAAAAACAAACAATTCAAATGATCATAGTCCCTCGACGACGCTTTCGAAAAGTTGCCTAAAAAATGATCAAGTCCCTTAAAGGAAAATTGCCCAAAGATACTTGGCACCATTGCAATCATGGTCTAAACGATGACCCGCGCCCGTCCCTTTCACATCCTAACACAAGATTGTCTACCAAATTCAATGGTGGAACAAAATTGTTAAAAGGGTTAAAACATAGCAAAAATCTTTGAGAACTTTAGGGTAGATAGCTCTTAAGTACTTGTCAACTTGCAAAACAAAAACACTTGCCTATTTTTCAAACCACGCTTCACAAACACTTTCAAAACAAACTTTCAAAAAACCTTGAAACATCTTTTCAAAAAGACAAACACCTTTTGTAAAACATTCGAGTAAAGAATTGTTACAAGGGTAGCCTAGACAAGGCATCTTTTTCAAAACATTTTCAAAACCACACACAAAGCACCATTTCAAACAATTGAAAACCAAGGCAAGTTGATCTAAGCAAGTACCTAAGAGCCCATGGATAACCATGGATAGAAAGGGTGCTAATACCTTCCCTTTCTATAATCTACTCCCCGAACCCAAGAAAATATCTCAAAGGTTTTTGCTATGCTTTTTAAACCTTTCCTTAGGATAAAATAAAAAGTCGGTGGCGACTCTTGCTCAACCGAAACATTTGCGAAAACAAACGCAAAACCATAGTCAGTTCTCCCACCGTATCACAGAACTGGCGACTCTGCTGGGGAGAATATTAAAAGTGGAGTAACCTTAGGGCTTAGATCACCCTCTTGCATGTTTAAATGTTTGTCTTGATTGCTTTATACCTTGGCTCTCTTGTTTGGGTTTGCAATCCTACACCCGGATTTTGGGAAACATTCATAGATAGCAATACGTTGTGGAAACTGTGCGGGGTATACCGACACGGTTGAAGCAATAGCTATATTAGTGCGACATATTTGTGAGTACCGGTAACCCTTGAGTTCAATCAAGGAGAGTACGGGGCCGCTGAGTGATGTCACTAAGCACTAATGACCTAGAACCTTACTTGACCATCTTGGCCTTTTATTAGGGGTAGTGAGATGACCGGCTTTGGTGCAGTCCGAAGTTGGTAGATACTCGATACTACACTCATTGAGGGTCGTTTTCTTGGAATATTTTGGTCGCTAGTTAAGTGGCTAAACCAAAACAATGAACAATGAAAACAATCCAGTGATATTGAGCTCCTTAGAACCCAGTTACTATTTATAGGACAGGTTTTTAAGCCAACTACACTCAAGAGGGTACTTACCTATGAAACCCCATGCAAGCCTGAAACTAGGGTTTGGTGTGATTTGCTTGTACATATGTTTGTGCATACATCATAAACATCATAAAGCATCATATGCATTCACTAACCATTTCAAGGGTTTGGATCTTCATCTTTGTTCTTGTTTTGTAGGTCATGGAAATTCCTCGCAGAAAAACCATCCAAGTCAACCTTGTGAGAATCTCTCCTCAACTCAAGGAGCTCACCTCAAGAATTCCGGAAAGCTCATCCTTCAGTGAAAGACATGGTAGACTTCTCAGCTTAGTCAACACCAACATTGAAGAAGACATGATGAAAGTGCTATTCCAGTTCTTTGACCCTCTTCACCACTGTTTCACTTTCCCCGATTACCAGTTGGTGCCCACTTTGGAGGAGTTTTCTCAACTCCTAAGAATCCCTATCCTTAATCAACTACCCTTCAACGGTACGGAAAAGGAACCAAAGCCAGAAGATGTTGCTCGAGCATTACATCTACAACCATCCGACATCAAGGGGCATTGGGAAACCAGAAGCGGCATCAAAGGATTCTTAGTAAAATTCTTGTTCGAGAAGGCACAAGAATGTTGGAATTCATTGGACCTACAAGCCTTCGAAGAAATTGTGGCACACCTTATCTATGGGTTGGTCTTGTTCCCAAATTCTGACCAATTGGTGGATGTCAACGCCGTCAAAATCTTCTTGTCCAGAAATCCAATACCAACATTGCTTGGGGACATTCTTCACTCATTTTACACACGAACAATGAGAAAGAGGGGTGTTCTCATGTGCTGTACTCCTCTCCTTGCAAGGTGGTTTATTTCGCACCTTCCACAATCTGTCTTGAAGAATGACCAAGGCTCAAGGTGGTCCCAACGGTTGATGACTCTTACTCACTCTGATGTACATTGGTGTTCTCGTTCTATAGAAAATGTCATCATCGTCGATCGTTGTGGAGAGTTCCCTAATGTTCCATTACTTGGAATCAGAGGAGGTATCACCTACAACCCTTGCCTAGCTTTGAGGCAATTTGGATATGCACGGAGGAATGGCCCTCACGACATGTTGATTCCTGACCTAGTTTTTGACTTCGACAACGATGCGCAAGGACTTCGCCAAAGATTCATCAGAGCTTGGGGGAGGCCCAACAAGGTTGATAGCAAGACACTGGGACACAAGAACTACATCCCTCTTGAGCCTTATCTCAAGTGGGCACGAGCCCGAGCCCAGAGTCTAATGATGCCTTATCCTCATGTTCTCCCTATGATTAAAGAGCCCGTCAAGGAAGGGGAGGTTCCCTACACCATCCTATATCCTGACATGCCTACATCGTGGGAGGAAATGCAGAAGAGTTGGATTCAGCTCAAGGAGGAACGGAACACTTTTGAAGCCAGCTTCTACGCTAGCGAGAAGAAGGTTCTAGAGCTTACCCGCCGACTCCATGAGCAAGAGGCCCTCAACACCTACATCGCACCAAAGAGGATTCGCAATGTCTTTTTACCTTGAGAAGTTGTTTTTGTAATATTTGGCCCATGGGGCATTTATGTACTAACAAATTTCTTCTTATTAATATGACGTGCGTTCTTCTTTGTCTGCAACAATTTTGAATGTTCTAAATCCTTGAATGCATTGCATACATAAGCATATCATTCATCATGTGCATAAGCAGGTCTCACTCCAGGTTTCCTTATCTGTCTGCTGTTTATTTCAGTAGGATGGATCTCGAGCAAACAGTCAAAGACCTACAAGCTCAAAATGCACAGTTCCAGCAACTCCTGACGACCTTGGCTAAGGGTCAGGAGGATCTTAAGACCTTGCTGGGGACCAAAGAACCAGTGAAAAAGAAGAAAAAGAGACTCGGGGTGGCTACTCTAAGGAGAAGATTTGACGGAGAGGCCAGGAGAGTGCTTGAATTTCCTCCTACTTATGATGAAGGGACCAGTAAAGGAGGTGGGGCTGCGGTACCTTCCGAGTCCGATGTGGAAGAAGAGGAGGTCGAAGAGGATGAAGACTACTCTGATCAACAATACCCTCCGACTGATGATAAATACAAAGGTTTAGAAGACAGGTTGGCCGCCATGGAGCTACAGAGAGTACCGGGTTTGGATTTTGAAGACTTGGGTTTGGTTGCCGGGATTGTGATTCCCCCAAAGTTCAAAGTACCAGTTTTTGTGAGGTATGATGGGCTGTTTTGTCCAAAAATGCATCTCAGGTCCTACGTAAGAAAGATCCAACCCTATACGGCAGATAAAAACCTTTGGATCCATTTCTTTCAAGACAACCTTTCTGGGGCTCAACTGGAGTGGTTTTATCAGCTAGAGGGAACCAGCGTCAGAAACTGGGAAGATTTGGCCACCGCCTTTTACAAACAATATCAGTACAATTCTGACCTTGCTCCTACGCGTACCCAACTTCAGGGTATGTCATTGGAAACAGGCGAAGGATTCAAAGAATATGCACAAAAATTGAGGGATTTGGCTGGCAGGGTGCAGCCACCTTTAACCGACCGTGAACTTGTTGATATGTTTCTAGGGACCCTATCTGGGCTATTTTTCAATCATCTGATTGGTAACTCTTCCGCGGGGTTTACCGATTTGATCTTAACAGGCGAAAGAATAGAAGCTGGCATCAAGTCAGGGAAGATTCAGAAGGGTGTTGATGCAAGTGTTGAGAAGAAACCTTTCAAGAAGGAAACGACTGTGGTATACTCCCAGAGAAGAGCAGGGAAGACTGAGCGCCGGCCAACTGTAGGGGCCGTAATGATTCAAAATCCTTCAAGTGAGCAGCCTCTCTATAACTAGTCCAGACAAAATCAGCAACGGGTGGAACGGCCACAACGGCAGTTCACCCGCATTAATATGACGCCAGCGCAAGTGCTTCCCCATCTGTTGAAATTGAATCTCGCCACTATCAAAGAGGCACCAAAAATGTGAATACGTCCTCTCTGCATTACCATCCTAATGCTAAATGCGCCTACCATTCTGACAGTGTCGGGCACGACACCAACGATTATTGGGCACTCAAGCATAAAATCCAAGACCTGATAGAGGCGAAGGAGGTGGAGTTTGACGCTCCGGAGAAGCCTAATGTGATATCTGCTCCCATGTCGAAGCACGACCGAAATGTCAATGCCATTGAAGAAGATTTGTATGTTGCTGATGTCAATGATCTGATAACTCCATTGTTAACCATCAAGTTGAATCTGTTAAGGGCCGGGATCTTCCCGGGATGTAAAGAAGACTGCTATTGTTGTTACTCTCTGTCGTTTGATTGTCCGTTACTGAAGAAAGGCATCCAAGGCCTAATGGACAGTCGACAAATTTTGTTTGAAAAAGTTTCTGCTATTCCAACCCATACTGAAGATGTCTCAATCATAACCATTCACGCCGATCTTTCCAAGGCCGTCAGAAAGCATGTTAAGATTACACCAGCTACAAAATCTGTTCCTTTGAAGATAATAATGCCAGGGCATGTCCCATATGTTTTTGAGAAGTCAATACCATGGAACTATGGCAGTGATGTCTACTACCATGGTATTAAACAAATCGAAATAACTGAAGAAAGTTCGGATGATGAAGAAGCCAGCATTGATAACATTGCAGGCACGAGCAAAATAACCCGGAGCGGGAGAATATTTTCTCCAGAGATTTCCCCTCCAAGAGCAATCTTTGGACCCTCATCTGCCGACAAGGTTATCTCTGCACCAATAAAACTCTCCGCTAGAACCCCATTGATTGAAGATGTTGTTGTTCCTAGTATTATCCCTCCTACTGCTGTTGATAAAGGTAAGGGAATCCAAGATGAGCTCGTCAGGACAAGGGCTCAACCCTTGGTCATCCCGGAAACCTCCAAGAAGGAAATGGATGAGATCTTGAAGATAATCAAAAGGAGTGATTACGATGTGGTAGAACAGCTGGGGAAAACCCCCTCAAAGATCTCCATGCTGGCACTATTACTTTGCTCGGAAGCGCACGCTAAAGTTCTGATAAAATTCCTGAAGGCAGCCCATGTGCCCCAGGAAACCTCTGCAGATCAATTTCAAAATTGCGTGGCTAGCCTTACTGCGGACAATTGATTAGGTTTCTCTGATGCCGAACTAACTCCTAAAGGCAGAAACCACAATGACGCTTTGCACATTTCAGTCGAGTGCCGAGGAACTACTCTCGCACATGTCTTGGTCGACACTGGATCGTCACTGAATGTACTGCCTAAGAAGGCCTTGGACCGACTAGATTGTGAAGGGTTAGAGTTGAAGCCGAGTGATATTGTTGTCAGAGCTTTCGATGGTTCGAAGAGGATGGTCCATGGGGAGGTTGAAATTCCCGTCAAGATAGGCACTGAGGTGTTTAAATCTACTTTCTATGTGATGGACATCCGTCCGTCATACTCTTGCTTGTTGGGTAGGCCTTGGATACACCATGCTGGGGCAGTCACTTCCTCCTTACATCAGATGTTGAAGTATCCTGTCAAGGGAAAGATCATTATTGTCCATGGTGAGGAGGAGTACGTGATCAGCCACTTAAACTCCTTCCGGTACGTGGAGGTAGAAGGTGAGTTCATTGAGACACCTTTCCAGCATTTCGAAGAAGTCCTTCCTGAAATAACAATAGCAAAGTTGGCAGCTGAAGTACCAAGGCAGATGGCCAGGATGGCATCTCTGGAGGACGCAAAGGCCGCAATAAAGGAGGGGAAGAATTCAGCATGGGGGAAGTTGCCTGATATTCCACATAAAACAGACAAATTTGGATTAGGGTTCACTACCGCGGGCCAGAAATATATGCGCCGTTCGAAGATTGAAAGAGCGCCAGTCAAAATTTCTCCCTACGGAATCAACGCTTTGGAGGATGAAGACAAAGAGAGCAACATCGAAGAGTGGATTTACCCAACTGTCAAAGGGGGATTATGCAACTGGGAGGCAAAAGACTTTGTCCCCATCACTTTTATTCATCAGTAATTTATCTGTCAAACATTTCCTTTTGGTCTGTAATAATTATTTTCGAACAATCCGTACACTATCTTTTCACCTCATGCCTTGCCCGGGGCATGTAGGTCCATTTGTAAGGGTTTTGATTATTTTTCATATCCATATGCCATGTTTAATGATTCATTGGACGTTTTTCATTTGATAAACTGCTTGTGTTCATTTTCTTTCCTTTTGCGTTTTTTGTTTAAGGATGGCTATCCCTTACACACACCCACACTCACAAATGCAGGTACCCATCCACTCCGGATTCCATGGGTGACGATTCTGCTATATCCTTCAATAACTCTGAAGATCTGGTCAATCAAGCCGAGTATGAAGATGACGAAGGTTGTGAAGTACCAGGGGAACTAGCCAGACTTCTACAGCAACAGGAAAGGGCCATCTTACCGCACGAAGAGTCATTGGAAACTGTCAACTTAGGGACCGAGGAAGACCGGAAAGAGGTGCAAGTGGGTGCCAATCTGGAACCAAGTGTCAAGGAGCGCCTGATACAGTTGTTAAATTAGTATGTTGAAATCTTCGCTTGGTCTTATGAAGACATGTCGGGTTTAGACACGGACATCGTGGTTCACCGTCTCCCCACAAGAGAGGATTGTCCACCGATCAAGCAAAAAGTCCGCCGAATGAGGCCTGACATGTCTGAAAAGATCAAAGCAGAAGTGATGAAGCAATTCGACGCTGGCTTTCTGGATGTTACGTCCTATCCTCAATGGGTCGCTAACATCGTGCCAGTACCTAAGAAAGATGGCAAAGTCAGGATGTGTGTGGACTACCGGGATTTGAATAGGGCCAGCCCCAAAGATGATTTTCCGCTACCACACATTGACATTTTGATCGACAATACAGCTCAGCACAATGTGTTTTCCTTCATGGATGGATTCTCGGGATACAATCAAATCAAAATGGCCCCCGAGGATATGGAGACAACAACTTTTGTCACACAATGGGGCACTTTCTGTTACAAGGTGATGCCGTTCGGGCTGAAGAACGCAGGGGCAAATTATCAACACGCCATGGTAGCTTTGTTTCATGATATGATACATCATGAGATTGAAGTTTACGTAGACGATATGATAGCTCGGTCACAAACAGAGGAGGATCACCTTGAACATCTAGAGAAGTTGTTTGCCAGATTGAAAGAATACAAACTCAGGCTGAATCCAAGTAAGTGCACTTTTGGAGTAAGGTCTGGTAAACTTCTAGGATTCATTGTGAGCAACAAAGGCATTGAAGTCGATCCAGCAAAAGTGAAAGCAATACAAGAGATGCCTGCTCCCCGTACTGAAAAGGAGGTTAGAGGGTTCTTGGGGCGCTTAAACTATATTGCCAGATTCATCTCTCATATGACTTCTACCTGTGAGCCAATTTTCAAACTCTTGAAGAAAGATCAGGTAGTCGAATGGAACGACGATTGCCAAGCTGCTTTTGATAAAATCAAGGAGTATTTACTAGAACCTCCTATTCTGATTCCACCCGTCGAAGGAAGACCATTGATCATGTATCTGACCGTCTTGGATAACTCAATGGGGTGTGTTTTGGGCCAGCATGACGAGTCTGGTCGAAAAGAGCATGCTATTTATTACCTTAGCAAAACGTTTACCGACTGTGAGACTCGCTACTCACTGCTCGAGAAAACTTGCTGCACTTTGGTATGGGCTGCTCGCCGACTAAGACAGTATATGTTGACTCATACTACCTTGTTGATTTCCAAAATGGATCCTATCAAGTATATCTTCGAAAAGCCTGCTTTATCTGGAAGAATAGCTAGATGGCAAATGATCCTAACTGAGTATGACATCCAGTACACCACCCAAAAAGCTATAAAAGGGAGTGTACTAGCTGAGCATCTGGCTCATCAAGCTATCGAAGATTACCAACCCATGAGATTTGACTTCCCAGACAAGGACATCATGAATTTGGACAACATTGAAGGTAACGGACCGTATGACGGACCCGAAAAGGGATCCCGATGGACCCTGTACTTTGATGGTGCTTCAAATGCACTTGGAAACGGTATCGGCGCGGTACTCATTTCCTCGGAAGGTTGTCATACACCTTTCACGGCCCGACTTTGCTTCAGCTGCACAAACAACATGGCTGAGTATGAAGCTTGCATCTTTGGTCTCAAGGCTGCTATAGACTTGGGGATCAAATCTTTGATCGTATTTGGGGACTCGGCTTTGGTTATCAGTCAAATCAAAGGAGAGTGGGATACCAAGCACCCTAATCTTATCCCATACAAAGAACATGTCTTGACATTGTTGCCTCATTTCGAGCAAATTACCTTCGAGCATTTCCCGCGAGAAGAGAATCAGCTATCAGATGCTCTAGCTACAATGTCCTCCATGTTTAAACTCAACAGAGATAACGAGGCTCCCCAAATCACCATCGAGCGAATGGATGAACCTGCGCATTGTCACGAGATTAATACCGAAGAAGTAGTGGAACAACCCTGGTTCCATGAAATCAAAAGGTATCTCGAGACTAGAGATTATCCCGAAGGAGCTTCCGTAAATGACAAGAAGTTCTTAAGGAAATTTGCTGCCAAATTCTTCCTGAGCAACGACATCCTTTACAAACGAAGCCATGATCGTGTATTACTCCGATGCGTAGACAAAGCTGAAGCAGAGTTGATCATGACTGAGATACACAACGGCACATTTGGCACTCACTTGAGCGGGCATACAATGGCTAAGAAGATCCTAAGGGCAGGCTATTACTGGTCAACCATGGAAACTGACTGCCATCAACATTCCCGTACTTGCCACAAATGTCAAGTCTACGCTGACAAAGTTCATATCCCTCCGGTCCCTCTCAATGTTCTGACTGCTCCTTGGCCATTTGCAATGTGGGGCATTGACATGATTGGAGAGATCAAGCCCACGGCTTCCAATGGACATCGCTTCATCCTAGTTGCCATTGACTATTTCACCAAATGGGTCGAAGCAGCTTCCTTCGCCTCTGTTACTAAAAATGTAGTTGCCCGCTTCATCAAGCAAAATCTCATATGCCGGTATGGTGTTCCAGACAGGATCATCACAGACAACGGTACAAATCTGAATAACACGATGATCACCACCTTGTGCGAGCAGTTCAAGATTTATCATCACAATTCATCTCCCTATCGGCCGAAGATGAACGGTGCTGTTGAAGCTGCGAACAAAAACATTAAGAAGATCATTCATAAAATGACAGTCACTTACAAAGACTGGCATGAGATGTTACCGTTTGCTCTACATGGATACCGTACGACGGCACGTACTTCAACCAGGGCAACCCCATTTTCGTTGGTATATGGCATGGAAGCTGTCCTGCCTATGGAAGTTCAGATTCCTTCTCTAAGGATTATGAAGGGCACATGTTTGAATGAAGATGATTGGATTCAGACCCGACTTGATCAACTCAATTTGATCGACGAGAAGCGACTCGCTGCTATATGCCATGGTCAGACGTATCAAAAACGGATGATCAAGGCCTTCAATAAGAAAGTCAGACGTCAAGTGTATCAAGTCGGAGATCTCGTAATCAAGCGGATTATCTTGCCGCAAAGTGATCCTAGGGGCAAATGGACTCCTACATATGAAGGACCATTTGTGATCAAGAGCATATTTTCTGGTGGTGCGATGATTCTAACCACCATGGACGGCGACGATTTTCCGCACCCTGCGAACGCAGACATAGTAAAAAAATACTACGCATAAAAATAACCCGACAAGTCGAAAACCCGAAAGGGCGGCTTGGGCAAAAATGGGCATCCTGGTGAACCGAAAACCCGAAAGGGCGGTTCAGGCAAAAATTAGGGATAAAAACAAAAAAATCTGTACACCCGGCAAGTTGAAAACCCGAAAGGGCGGCTTGGGCAAAAAAGGGTTTCCCGGTGGATCGAAAACCCGAAAGGGCGATTCAGGCAAAAGTTAGGGAATTAAGGCGTATGACTATGTCTCGTCGGATCACTTCAAAGACAATCTCTTCATCAACCAGTTCCAGGCTTCTGATCAATCCAGTCATCGGCAAACGAAGCATTGGATGGACAGATATTCAGAGTTGTGAAGGCTATAGCGGAATGGAATCACATGGAATTATTTCACACAGCCATCTTTATTTTGTATAAATCTTTCAATATTTACGACAAAATCCTCTTACTAGGATGATTGTCTCCTTTGTACAAGTATACTCATAGAAAGTCAATACAAATACTTTTCCCAGAAATTTGTGTCATTTCCTTTTCTTTTCTCTTGCACTATTTGTTTTATTTTGAGAAACGTCCAATGTTTTGTTAAATAGGCGTATGCATTTGAACATAATCATTTCCTTATGAATCAAGAAAGAGGATTACTGATAGGTTGAAGGTACAGTTGGATATCTTGATACCCTTTTAAAGGAAATCCCCAGGAGATTTGGAATCCATATCCCCAGCAAGTCTTGAAGCTTATCCCCAGTAGATTCGGGAAGCTTATCCCCAGCGGAGTTCATCAGAGTTCCCCAACATGACTTATCAATACAATCCCCAGAGGAGTTTATCTTTGTTATCCCCAGCCAGAGAATCCTCCAGAACTTAATTCCCCTCAGAGTTTAAGTTTCAGTATCCCCAGCAGAGCTGAAACTTCAAACTATCAATCCCCAACGGAGCCAGACTAGTGAACCTTTTCCCCACAGAAATGCTTCTCACTAGACTAGAGATTCTCAGTCTTATCTCCCCAGCTTAAGTCTACCAGGTTCTAAAATCCCCAGTAGAAATCATCTGAATTTCTCTTACCCTGCAGGTTACCAAGGAAATTCCAAGTCCCCGCAAGTGGTTCTAAGGCCCCTCGACGTTCGAAGGACTGGTATTCCCCAAGCAAATTTGAAGACTTTCAGTTTTCAGTTCCTCATTGTATATTCGAAGGTTCTCCAGTGAAGGTCTACTCAAGACAGGAATTCCCCAGAAGATTGGTATACAACCCAAGCTCCTCATTCCTCAGCAACAACCAGGAATTATTCTTCCTGGCAGCAGTCAAGAGGCTTTTATCTTCAGCCATCTCGGATTCATCTATCCTTTGCAAGACAGCTCTCCAGCTTACATGCGCATCCATTTACATTCATATCATATAACATACATTGTATCATGCATCATAGCATTGCATATAACTAACTCTTTGCCTTTGCAGGTAAGATCAGTCGACAGACAAAAATCATTATCTTCTGAGATTCTTTCCAGGAATAGTTCAGATGTAACCCAGACATGGCAACATTCTGATACTTATTCCAGATTCATCCAGATGCAGTTTTACACGAGCTCATCATCAGGAAACCCTACACCGGTTCCTCCTCAACTTCAAGATTTTTGAAAACAGTTCACGGGTTCTCCAAGTAACGGATGTTGACCTATCGCTTATTCAGATTCTTCTCAAGACTTCTGAAAACAGTTTATGGATTCTTCCCAACAACGGATGTTAATCTATCGCTTGTTCAGATGCAACTTTTGAAAACAGTTTACGGACGCTTCCCAATAACGGATGCTGCTCTATTGCTTATTCAACTCCAAGATTTCTGAAAACAGTTCACGGGTTCTCCAAGTAACGGATGTTAACATATCACTTGTTCAGATTCTTCTCAAGACTTCTGAAAACAGTTTATGGATTCTTCCCAACAACGGATGTTAATATATCGCTTGTTCAGATGCAACTTTTGAATACAGTTTACGGACGCTTCCCAACAACGGATGCTGCTCTATTTCTTATTCAACTTCAAGATTTCTAAAAACAGTTCACGGGTTCTCCAAGTAACGGATGTTGACCTATCGCTTGTTCAGATTCTTCTCAAGACTTCTGAAAACAGTTTATGGATTCTTCCCAACAACGGATGTTGATCTATCGCTTGTTCAGACTCTTCTCAACTTCTGAAAACAGTTTACGGATGCCTCCAGATACGGATGTCAATCTATTGCTTGTTCAGACCCCCAGTTCAGATGTGGTCCAAAACATGGACACCTTTCTAATACTCATCCCAGATGGCATCTTTAAGCCCATCCCCGACAAGTTTCTGTCACTCCTCCCGATGGCATCCTTAAGCCCATCTCCAAATGGCATCTCTAAGCCCATTCCCGCATCCATTGCTTTGACGAGTGCAAATTTAAGGGCACTCTAGTGTCCAATCTCCTTTTACCCTCGAGTCGCGAAAGGCAAACTTGCCAATCTAACTCTTAGGATTCAAGAAGATTGAATAGGGGCAACTGTTGTACCCCAAAATTTGCCCTCCCATTTCTCAATGATTTCTCATCACTAAGCCCTTTGAGCTCAAGATCCAGTTAGGGTTTCATCTGCTCAAGACTTCTCCTTGCACTGTTGACCCAAATTAGGGTTTGTGTTTGCACAAAAATGTTTTGACCTAAATTGCCTAAGATGACTTTCATGCTTCATATTGGACTCCCAAGTTTGTCCATACCAAGTTTCAAGTCTTGATTCCAAATTTTGCCCAGTCAATTGGACAGTTGACCTAGAAATCAACTGTATTGGGGAAAAAGTCAACTGTGGCCAATTGACAGTCAAATCTCATGAAAATTGACCCCCATCAACATTATGAACTCATATGGACCATTTGATCAAGTTTGGATCATAATTCCACAAGAAATTTGATCAGATCACCAAAAGGGCAAAATGGTCATTTTTAGGGTTTTGACTGCACAAAGGCAATTTTTGACTGTTTGACCTAACCAATGGCAAACCAAGCTCACATATGGACTCAAGGACCCCATGGAATTGTCTTGACATGCTCAACAAGTTCAAAAGATCCCAAATGCACAAGATTGACAGTTGAATTTCCCAGTTAATTGATCAATTTTGACTGTATACTGAAAAGTCAAACTTTGACTTTTTGGTCAAAATCAAGTGTCAAGATTCATTTTTCATCAAAACATGCCAAATCATGAAACTTGTTCATCAAGAAACCAAGAAATGCAAATTAGGGTTTGAAATGAAGATTTTTCATAACTTAGAATTTTTCTAAGTTATGAAAAACCCTAATTTTTTCCTAACTTTGCCCCACTTTCTCACCAAGACTCATTTGGATTCAAGCAAAAGTAAAAACATGAAAGTTGTAGCCTATTGCATAATCTCCAACTTTTATTCACAAAGTTTTCCCAAAAGAGGCTTGTATCTCAAGTTACAATTTTTGGAACAAGGGTACCAAACCATTCTTAACTTAGAGAAAATTTGACCTATTTTAGGCAGGATTTTTGCCTAACTTCAAGACCATTTTTCACATACTTCCACTTGGAATTTCAATTTGCATTTCAAAGATGGATTGTAGTACACATTCCAAGCTTTCCAAAATGTCAAGGAACTCATCAAACAACCTCATGGTTATGGAGAATCGAATTTTGCAATATGGGAAAAACTCACTTTTGTTATGGCCAATTTCCATGTTCATACACTTAGGCAATTTTCAAGTCAGCATGCTTTCCTTGATTACAGGCCTCTAAACCATCCATCACTCATAAATGTAATGCAAACTCTTTGTGCCAAGACCATATTCTATGTGTTCAAGCATTGCATAAAGGTTTAATCCATTTTTAGAAAAAGCAATATAATCATTTTGATAAAGTTGCACTTTATGTCAAATTGCAAATCCAAGCAAGTACATTTGAAATCTCTTTGGCACAAGTTTATGGACTAAACACACTGATCAAGGGGAGGGTTAGCAGCATAGCTTGGGGGCCTGCGTCAGTCTAGAACACCAAGTTTCCTTTTGTTGCTTAAAGTGTAAGAAACATAGCATATCATCCAACAACTTTCATCTCAGCTAAGAAACCTTTAAGCAAACTTGTCAAACATATCCTAAACTTCCTAACTGAGCTAGAACACGAGTAAACCACCTCCATTGCCTTCCCATTCACAGAATCACCATTGAACTGCTAAAAACAGGGCATCCCTGCAGTTTGAGTTCCATAGCTCAAACCTTCCATGCATTCTAGCTAAAAACTTGTCAAACACATCCCATAATATCCCTTGAAGCTAATCAAAACCTCAAACACGACCTGTAACACTCCCAGGCAAGATCACCATTTTCATTTTCTTGTTTTGCAGCTGAAGTTCCATAGCACGATTCAAAAGGTTTCAAGACAAAGTAAAGCTTGGAATAGCATCCCTGGACATCAAGGAAGTTGTACCAATCATCACCTTGCATTGAAGACACCTCCATCACCAGATACAACTTCAACTGAACAGGTAAGTTCATGAACACGTATCTCTCTATCCAGGCATTGTTAGCTTTAGGTTTGTGAAGAAAACATGTCACATTCATAGCCCTGAACATGCCCATGTGATTAGATTTCATTTATATTATGTATGCTTAGAGAATTTTAAGTCTGAACATGGAACAAAAACTAGGTCAGGAATTGGGGGAGAAGAAATTCTCTCTCATTTCTGAGAGTTAGATTGACTTCTTTATATGTCTAGAATCGTGGCTTCAAGCTCTACAGGTTTCATGTTGGAAGATTTGGCAAAAGATCAAAGAATCAGGAGTTAGAGATTTGAGAAGAAAGGCGCGTGTTTTTTAATTTTGTTGGTCTGAAGGTTGAAGACAACAATCTTCTGGGCTGGGCCATATTTGTTATTTCTTTTCACACCATGTTTTTACTTCTGCACCCCCTGAGCCCATTTTGTTTATTTTAATAATTTTTTGACTTGTCCTTTTTTATTCTGACTTATTTATTTTTTCTTATAATATTAAAAATATAAAAATAATTTTTTAAACCATTTTAATTTATTAGGCATTTATTTGTTTGAATGAGTATTTGTGCATAAATAAATAAATAGATATACTTTTTTACTAAAAATACTAAAAATAGTGCAAACACATTTTTATTCCATTTTTATTTTATTTTATCTTCTGAAAATATTTTATATAAAATATACCTCTTTTTATAAATATTAAATATTATTATTTTTGTATATATAATATATATTTAGTAAATAATACAAATATTTATATATATATTAATATATTTAGGTTAAAATACAAAATATACACATTTTCATTTTTATTAATATTTAACATTAAAAATACCTTTTTGACAAATATACTTCATTTCTATTTTTATTTTTGAATATAATAAATAAATATTGTATATACTAATGATTAATACATTTTACTTAATAAAATTAGGGTTTTGCCCTAAACATAAAAAAATCCAAAAATTAATACCTTTTTATTTTGTTTATTTGACATATAAAAATACCTTTTTTTCATACATATAAAAAACCATTTTTGCATCTAGCATATTTATTTTATTTCCATTTAATTTGTGCAATCAATTATCTTGTAAATAATTCCAAATTGATGTAATAGCTAGGTTTAAATTCCTTGTCAAATCCCCCCATTTGAAAATTTGTACCCCCCTTCCCATATTGTGTTGTAATAGCTTAGGAACTTTATTTTTCTCACTTTAACGCTTTCTAAATATACCATGTTAGAATTAGGGTTTGTATGCGAATCAAAAACAACAAAAATAGTTTGACCTAATTTCAAGAGAATCAAGCATGAAAATGGACAACACTAATCACACTTGCACCCCTAGGGTATTCCACTTGTTGCCTTCAATAAATGGGCCATATTGCATGTTAGGTCTCTTTGGGCAAAACAAACAATTCAAATGATCATAGTCCCTCGACGACGCTTTCGAAAAGTTGCCTAAAAAATGATCAAGTCCCTTAAAGGAAAATTGCCCAAAGATACTTGGCACCATTGCAATCATGGTCTAAACGATGACCCGCGCCCGTCCCTTTCACATCCTAACACAAGATTGTCCACCAAATTTAATGGTGGAACAAAATTGTTAAAAGGGTTAAAACATAGCAAAAATCTTTGAGAACTTTAGGGTAGATAGCTCTTAAGTACTTGTCAACTTGCAAAACAAAAACACTTGCCTATTTTTCAAACCACGCTTCACAAACACTTTCAAAACAAACTTTCAAAAAACCTTGAAACATCTTTTCAAAAAGACAAACACCTTTTGTAAAACATTCGAGTAAAGAATTGTTACAAGGGTAGCCTAGACAAGGCATCTTTTTCAAAACATTTTCAAAACCACACACAAAGCACCATTTCAAACAATTGAAAACCAAGGCAAGTTGATCTAAGCAAGTACCTAAGAGCCCATGGATAACCATGGATAGAAAGGGTGCTAATACCTTCCCTTTCTATAATCTACTCCCCGAACCCAAGAAAATATCTCAAAGGTTTTTGCTGTGCTTTTTAAACCTTTCCTTAGGATAAAATAAAAAGTCGGTGGCGACTCTTGCTCAACCGAAACATTTGCGAAAACAAACGCAAAACCATAGTCAGTTCTCCCACCGTATCACAGAACTGGCGACTCTGCTGGGGAGAATATTAAAAGTGGAGTAACCTTAGGGCTTAGATCACCCTCTTGCATGATTAAATGTTTGTCTTGATTGCTTTATACCTTGGCTCTCTTGTTTGGGTTTGCAATCCTACACCCGGATTTTGGGAAACATTCATAGATAGCAATACGTTGTGGAAACTGTGCGGGGTATACCGACACGGTTGAAGCAATAGCTATATTAGTGCGACATATTTGTGAGTACCGGTAACCCTTGAGTTCAATCAAGGAGAGTACGGGGCCGCTGAGTGATGTCACTAAGCACTAATGACCTAGAACCTTACTTGACCATCTTGGCCTTTTATTAGGGGTAGTGAGATGACCGGCTTTGGTGCAGTCCGAAGTTGGTAGATACTCGATACTACACTCATTGAGGGTCGTTTTCTTGGAATATTTTGGTCGCTAGTTAAGTGGTTAAACCAAAACAATGAACAATGAAAACAATCCAGTGATATTGAGCTCCTTAGAACCCGGTTACTATTTATAGGACAGGTTTTTAAGCCAACTACACTCAAGAGGGTACTTACCTATGAAACCCCATGCAAGCCTGAAACTAGGGTTTGGTGTGATTTGCTTGTACATATGTTTGTGCATACATCATAAACATCATAAAGCATCATATGCATTCACTAACCATTTCAAGGGTTTGGATCTTCATCTTTGTTCTTGTTTTGTAGGTCATGGAAATTCCTCGCAGAAAAACCATCCAAGTCAACCTTGTGAGAATCTCTCCTCAACTCAAGGAGCTCACCTCAAGAATTCCGGAAAGCTCATCCTTCAGTGAAAGACATGGTAGACTTCTCAGCTTAGTCAACACCAACATTGAAGAAGACATGATGAATGTGCTATTCCAGTTCTTTGACCCTCTTCACCACTGTTTCACTTTCCCCGATTACCAGTTGGTGCCCACTTTGGAGGAGTTTTCTCAACTCATAAGAATCCCTATCCTTAATCAACTACCCTTCAACGGTACGGAAAAGGAACCAAAGCCATAAGATGTTGCTCGAGCATTACATCTACAACCATCCGACATCAAGGGGCATTGGGAAACCAGAAGCGGCATCAAAGGATTCTTAGTAAAATTCTTGTTCGAGAAGGCACAAGTGTTGCACCCCAAAATTTGCCCTCCCATATTCTTCAAGAAATTGCCAAGCCAAGTCACAAAATTCCCCAAGAGTTGCACAGTGCAAAGGTCTCCTACACAGTCAAAACTAGGGTTTGGGTTCTGATCAAGAAAAGGAAGTTTTCAAAGGCCCAATCAAGTCTGATATGCCTACAAATATGGTCAAGCATCCTCATATCAAGTTTCAAGGCATTCAGCTCAAAATTGCACAGTCAAAACCCTAAATTGCACTACAGTCAACTGTAGGGGCAAAATGGTCATTTGACAGTCAAAAGTTCAAATTTTTGGTCAACATATCATTTTGAAGCCACAAACATCATTTGATCAATGCTTGATCATGATTCTCAAAATTTGGCTCAGAAATCATCAAAGATGCAAGAGTTACTATATTTGGACAGCTGAAAAAGTCAACTGAAATTGACCAGGGCATAACTTTCACATGGATTATCAGAAAAATCCCATCCAAAGCTCATTTTGAAGAGAAAGACATTTCCTACAACTCATCTTCATACTTCAAGTCCAAGAAGTGCTCTCACAAAAAGTTATCAATTTCAACATTATAGGTCATTTTCAAAAGTCAACAAAAAGGGACTTTAAGTCAAAGACCATAACTTGAGATTGGTAAATCAAAATGACATGGGACTAAAGGCATTGGTTAAAGGACTCAAAGACCTTTCCAAAATGTCCAAGAACATGAGAAAAGCTTAAAAATTGAGCAAGTTATGCCTTGTGGAAGTTGGGAAATTTTTGGATATTTTGAAAAGTCAACATTACTTCAAAAGACCTAAAATTGCTAATGGGCCCATTTTTCTTCCATGATTCATCATCCATGACATGTGCACGACCACTTGGCCCAAAAGGAAGTATTTTCTCATTTTTTATTTATTTATTTGGATTTTTATTTATATTAATTCAATTAAATCAATTAAATATATGAAAAATGTTTAAATTAACCAAACCAATCTTTTTATACAGGTTTTAAGGTCAATATTTCGTGCATATGCTAATAAGGAAATAATTGGATTGATTGGCATAATTTTGACACAAAGAACATGTGAAAAAGATATGAAAAGATCTTAGAAAATCAATTTGCAAAACCATTTAATGAAAGAGATTTTATTGAGTTTTCTTAACCTAATGCCTTCACTACATAATCAGAAACCTAAACCTAATGCATATACACAAAAAGCTGCGCTAGAGACCAATATACAAACTTGGAATTTTCACTTAAAAACTCAATTCTGAAATCATTGCTGGAGGTTGATTCAAGCCCTAATATTCATTCCATTGGCTTCCTCAAGTCTCCCTGAACACGTTCCAATCCAAAACATCAACTCAAACTCCAAGAATTGGTAGATTGAACGCAAACTGCATCAAGAAAATTGCTTAATCGTGTTTTAATTTTGAAGCATAATCATTGCATTTTTTTTATAGATTATTACTCATTGATGATTTCTGATGCTAACTGTATAAGTTAATTTTGTTTTTGTGCTCCCAACGCGATTTCACCATGTTAGTTTTCTAGGGTTTTCAGAACTTGAATTTAGGGCTTTTGCAAAGATGAAAAATTAGGGTTCAAGGCCACCACCATTAGACTCAGCGCTTGAAGACGAAGATGATGGAACCCTCGCGCTCAATTTATGAGCGTTGAGGGGCTAGTCGCTATTTTCTAGAAACATGCCTAAAACCACTCGTCTAAAACCGTTGCCATATTGTCTTGTTTCAGAAAAAAAGAAAACACGTGAAGAAGACGATCACGTGGAAAGCGTTGATTCGCTGTTTTGAATTTCGCGCGTTTTCAATCCATTAACGCGTTGCTTCTTTTATATTATTTATTTGTTTGTATATTAACTGAATGCGCGTGTAGCTCAGCTGGCAAGCAGGATTGGTAGTGGAGGTACATGACCTGGGTTCGAACCCCAGGTCTACGCTATTTCCATAATATTTTTCCACTAATGTTCACGTGCAGGTTCAACATTGACGTACATCATACACCTTCAGAAATCAACATGCCACGTCCATCCCAGCATCAGATCAAGGGCTATAGATTGGGGAACACGTTACACTCCAGTCAACGTACCAGCGTGCTAGCAAAAAAGTCAAAGAAGGCTATGCTAAATGGGCCAGAATTTCACAACAACACCTCACAATTGGGGCCTGAACCCCCCCTGGTTTGCTTTCTCTATATTTTTCTTATTTTATTTTTTTATTCTTATTTTATTTTCTTTATTTGTTTAAATTAATTATTATTTTTACAAAATATGAAAAAACATCATAAAAAATCAGAAAAGACAAAAATGTGATAAATAATTTTTATTTTAATTATTTCCTTATAAATAAATTAGCATGTAAATAAATTCAATTTAAATTAGGGTTTGCAATATTAATTCTTTTTTCATAAAAAATACAAAAATATAGAATTAGGTTTAATAACTTTTTATTCCTTTTAATTTTCCTTTTTACCATAATATTATTGATTTATTTATTTTTATAATTAAATTGTATATAAAAAACTTAGGTTTAATTTAGGTTAAATTTTAATACTTTCATAATAAATTTAAAAACAATTAGAATTAGGTTTAGCTTTTTATTTTAATTGAAATTGATTCTTTTTTCTATTAAATCAAAAAAACATAAAAATACCAAAAACATTTTTTTCCTTAATTCCTTATTAACTTTAAATTTTGCAAAAGGGTCCAACGCCCTCGTTCCGATTTAATTAATTCGCATATTTATTTTATACCGCTTAAATAATTATGTATCTCTCCCAAAGCGTTGTAACATTTATTTTTCGCACTTTTATTTGCTTTATTTATTTTCTGTCAAATCGGGTCCGGTTTAATTTTGGCGATGTGGACCCGCGCCATTTGTAATAGCTTTAGATTTACTTTTCCCGCAAATATTAACTGTTAAATAAGCATGCAAGAATGAATGGCCCTAAATAAAATCAAGCGTAGATCACAATGAACATGACAAGACAAATATCAATGAAAATGACACACAATTCGCACACACCACCCCTAGGGTACGCCTCACTGTTGCCTTGCCTCGAAAGGTGATCGTCGAGTAGAGGATGTCTTAGTAAGTCCTCATGATCCGGGAACCTGGCATGAGGGTAGCTTCTAAGGTGTCTTCCCATTGCTCTGGTGATCACCATGTCCCGAACCTCGAATTGACCCGAACACCTCCAACGGTGGTGCTACCTACCTCTCAATGGTGGGATGGCACTACTCTAAAGGACATCTACACAGACGAATTCCTTAGGGTAGGTAGACGACTCTAGATACTTGCTCTAACTTCAAAACAAATCAAAAATCTTTTCACACCAACACATTTTCAAAAGCTTTCAAAGCAATTTTTTCAAACACTCTGACGTACGAGTCGAACTGAAATTTTTCAAAGAAACTTTTTAAAACCCACAGTTGAAAAGCAAACAAAACATTTTTGAAAACACATTGAGCAAGTATCTAAGAGCCCATGGATAACCATGGATAGAAAGGGTGCTAACACCTTCCCTTTCTATAACCTACCTCCCGAACCGAGAGCAATCTCTTTAAGGAATTTTTCTGTGCTTTTGTCCTTTCCATTTGGAGAAAATAAAAGACGGTGGCGACTCTTGCTTCCGCGACATTTCGCGAACCAGCGTTAAACAGTCAGTTCCAGATCCACCGATCACAGAACTGGCGACTCTGCTGGGGATACCATTAAACTTAAAGTGGGGTGTACCTTAGGGCTAGCTAATAACTGTGTTTTCAATTGTTTTCCTTGTGTGCTTTATTATTGTGGGTTGCTTGGGAGTTCTATAGATCCTAACCCGGATCTGGGGGATACCTTTCTTAGAAAGTAGCAACAAGGCTGTGAGGGAACTGTGCGGGGTATACCGACATGGTTGAAACAGTCTGCTACGTTGATGTGGCACTTTGGTGTGTACCGGTAACCCTTGAGTTCAGTCAAGGAGAGTACGGGGCCTCCGCGTGGTGTCATGAAGCATCAACAGACCTTAGGAACCTTAATTGAACTATCTTGGCCTCTTTAGGGTAGTGAGATAACTGACTTTGGTGCAGTCCGAGGTTGGTTGATACTCGATACTACACTCAATTGAGGGTTGCTTTCCTGGAATATTTCGGTCGCCAGTTCAGTGGCTAAATCGAAACGATGAACAATGAAAGCAACCCCGTGATATTGGGAACCTTAGAACCCGGTTACTTTGATTAGGACAGGTTGAACCCACCAACTTCAAGAGGGTACTACCCCGACCCCATGCTGGCCTAAACTTTAAGGGCTTCTCTTGTGTGACTTGTGTGCCTTCGTACTTGACTATTTGCATGCTTATTACCTGACATTTGTCTCTTGCAGGTTGTGTTTGTAGTCCTTAATTAGGACTCATAACAGGGTATCCTAAGTTTCTTGCAGGTTTTTGCAGTCCTTAATTTGGACTCCTAACAGGGTTACTCACATTATCCCATGCATACCATAACATCATACCATTGCATACATCCTAACCCATTTCAAGGATCTCAAGGGCTTGTGATGCAGGTCATGGTGAATCAACTATCCCAGCAAGGGGCAGAGAGGATTTATTTTCCTCTAGCCAAGGTTGTCAGGGGCTATGACCCACTGGATATGGTGAGCCTTTGACCCTTGAAGAAGGACTCTCAACAACATGAAGTACCTTCAATCAAGTTGCCAGTTTCCAACTCTAACAAGTTTCTCTTGTTTACCCTGCAAGGTCCTTGAAATCATTGCATGCATGTCATACATCTCATTACATTGCAGGTGTCCCTTTGACAGGTTGCTTACCCTTCTTCGCTGTTTATTTCAGCCGATCGTCATGAATCCTGAATCATCAGCTGAGCAGTCCATCAAGGCCCTCCAGGCTCAGAACGCCCAGTTCCAAGGGCTGATTATGAATTTGACCCAGGGGCAACAAGATCTGAAGGCTCTGCTCTTGAAGAAGGAAAAGAAGAAGAAGAGGACTGTTTTGTTCAGCCCTAGACGCAGATCTGGGAACACACGGCAGACTGAAGCTGAGAGGACAACTCCATCTATGGGGAAAGGTAGTCATCAGGAGGAAAGGGTTCCCAGTCCAGTGGTCTCCGACAACGAGACAGATTTCAACGACGAACAATACCCTCCTGCCGAAGACAAGTACAAACAGTTGGAGGACAAGCTGAATGCTATGGAGATCCAACAGGTACCTGGGCTGGATTTTGGAGATCTGGGTTTGCCAACTGGTGTGATTATTCCTCGGAAGTTCAAAGCACCATCCTTTACCAAATATGACGGGGCGTCTTGTCCCAAGTTACATCTCAGGTCCTATGTTTGGAAGATTCAACCATATACGGCGGACAAGAATTTGTGGATCCACTTCTTCCAGGAGAGTCTTTCAGGGACTCATCTCGAATGGTTCTACCAGCTAGATGGGACCAAGGTTCGTAACTGGGAGGAGTTGGCTACTGCTTTCTAAAAGCAGTATCAGTATAATGCCGACCTTGCCCCTACGCGTACCCAACTCCAGGGTATGTCGTTAGGATCAAGTGAAGGTTTTAAAGAATATGCGCAGAAATGGAGGGATCTTGCTGGAAGGGTACAACCACCTCTGACTGATCGGGAACTTGTCGATATGTTCTTGGGGACCCTGTCTGGTCCGTTCTACAACCACCTAATTGGGAATTCGTCTGCTGGATTCACAGATCTTATCTTGACTGGAGAGCGAATAGAAGCTGGTATCCGGTCTGGGAAAATTCAAGAGGCTGCACCTTCTGATAAAAAGCCTCATCATGGAAAGAAAGAATCCAATGTTGTGCACGGTAAAAAGAGCCGTCATGAGGTAGGGGCAATCCAGATCTCCAATCCCGGACCTGCTCAACAAGGACAGGGGCAGCAGCGCAAGGAGAAACGACAGTATACCAAACTCAACATGTCGCTGGATCAAGCACTACAACAAATGTTGAAGGCAGGGCTGATCACCTTAAGGGCTCCCCTTCGGAATCCGAACACTTCTGCTCCCAACTATCATCCCAACGATAGGTGCGCATATCATTCTGATAGCCCGGGGCATACTACGGACAACTGCTGGCCTCTCAAGAACAAAATTCAAGACATGATCGACGCCGGGGAGATTCAGTTTGAAGTGCCTGAGACTCCGAACATAATCACTGCTCTGTTACCCAATCGTTGAAGACCTTTTGTTTATTTGAATTTTTGAGTTGTGTTTTTCTTTGCTTATATAAACAATTAATGTCATAGCAAACTCTTTTATTCTATTAATGCATCGCATATGTCTGTTTTGGGAATTAATACAATTGTTTTCATTATATTCAAAATTCTTTTCATATTTTTTTCTGATGATCAACTCTTGGTTAATAATTCTGAGCCTCTTGAGGGAGGATGACGAAAACGATACCGCTATCTTTACAGTATGCTTCTGAACAGACCCCGCTGATGAGGTACAGGCATTGTTTCAAATCCTAAACACTGGAGTTATAAGGAAGATAATCCCTCGTCAACCCATCTGAGCCAAAGAAGTAGGAGTTTTATTTTCGAAAATTGAAACCCTTAATCATAACCTGGGGCAGGGTAGGCTTCTCAGTTGATCCAAGTGCACAATGAATGGCACCAAATGAGTCTTTCCTTACAAAAAAGACAGTGATGGTTCAGAACAATCATAAGGACAGGCAGTCATTACCAAAAACAAAATCATAAATGAAAAGCCCATTAAGTCAAAACCTATAAAAGGGACTTATGAAACTGGGGCATCCCGCTGACTGTAAATTCCGAAAAAGGAAACAGTTCAGGCAAAATTCAGGGATAGCAAAATCAAAAAGAAAGAGGTCACACAAACCCTCAACAAAAAAGGAATGACTGCCTATTCAAAATAAACGTTCAGCATCTGAACCATTACTGGAACATCAAAGCAAAAACTCAAACAAGGTCCGACGCATGATCAACTGAGTTTAGGTTTGAAGAACATCACGAAGAGAGGGTGGGTACAAATAAAATTTGAGCCTTTATCCTTTGTTTCTTAAACCGTGAACCAAGCCACGTTATAACCCTTAAAAGTCCTAGCTGAAGCATGGGTTAGTTCGAAAGCATACTGTACGAAAGGTATCCTGACTCCTTAAGGCTTACGGTAAAATACGGAGTTGACATCACGTTTTACAAACATTCACTTGTTTTATGAAAGAAAATGCATTTTCAAAATCTTCAAGACAGACATAAGCTTTGCATTTTTAACATAACTTTGTTTGCATATGACTTTTTGTTTGAACAACAGAAGTTCGCACAATGAAAGTCTAATGGACAAGAGTATCTCCAATCAAGGGGCATGGCATGGCTATTGGCCATTATCTGGGGCAGTCCAATCAAGATTCGGAGAATCTCTCAAAAGCCAAATAGCCTGGGGGCAAATCTCTGCCTGAGTCGCTTGGGGCATTCCAACAACGAATCTTGCCTGATCAAACACCTTCTGGTGGCCTGACAAAACACTTCTAACAGGGGCAACTCCCTACATTCTGAGAGCATGGACATAGTCGAAAAAATACTACGCACAATCAAAGACCCGCTAGGTTGACATACCTAGGCAAAAATAAGGGCTTCCCGTCGAACCAAAAGGGTTCGGGCAAAATGAAGGGATGAAAATGAAAAAATCTGTACACCCGGCAAGTCGAAAACCTGAAAAGGCGGCTTGGGCAAAAATGGGTATCCCAGTGGACTGAAAACCCGAAAGGGCGGTCCAGGCAAAATTTAGGGATTAAAGTGTACGACTATGTCCTATCATCTCGTCACCTGCCTACCAGAAGAAGGTTTGCCCGTCAATCATCAAGCACCTCCACAGGTATCCTCCTCTCCCGCATCAGAAACAGGGACAATAAAGAGTTGTCTAAGCAATCTGATTGTTCTGTCCTCCAAGGTATCAGGGTAGGTTCCGTTGAAGAACTTAACCAATACAGTTCAATACTTCCCCAGGAGAGTCCAATCCAGATTCCCCAGGAAGGTTGGAATTCACATCCCCAAGCAGTAAGCTTATCCCCAGTAGATTCTGGAAGCTTATCCCCTCGCAGAGCACGAACGCGTCGTCCGGCTTTATTTAAAGAGTTATTTCCTTAACAGGATATAACTGGGTTATCCTCAGCCAAAAGCCACGGAAAGAGCGTCATCGACAAAGTCTTCCGCTCCCCAGCAAACTATCATCAACACTCAGCAAGGCCTCCCTCTTCCCACAGAGTATTGCTTCCCAGCATGGTCACTAGAGTATCGTTTCTCCCCGCAGAATCCGTCATTTGCCAAGTTCATCCCTCAACGGAGTCATCTTCTCCTACCGGTATACTTGCAACTATCATCCCCAGCGGAAGCAAAACCTATTCTTCAACGTCAGCCCAGGAGTGACTTCCCGGCACCCGTCAAGGATTTACTTTCCCAGACAAAAAAATACATTCATAAACATCACATCTTCATACATTATAGCATGCATATGCATCATACTATACGAATCTCATTGATTTTTGAAGACATACAGTTCATGCATCATGATTTTGCATACAATTATGTTTTGCCTTTTCAGGAAAAAAGATCAATACAAAAATGACTACTATCAAACTATCGCAGTTCTTTCTAGATATAGTTTCAGATATGATCCAGATATGGTGACGTTCTGACGCTGCTTCCAGATTTCCTTCTAGATATAGTTTCAGATATGACCCAGAGATGGTGACGTTCTGATGCTGCTTCCAGATTTCCTTCTAGATATAGTTTCAGATATGATCCAGATATGGTGACGTTCTGATGCTGCTTCCAGATTTCCTTCTAGATATAGTTTCAAATATGATCCAGATATGGTGACGTTCTGATGCTGCTTCCAGATTTCCTTCTAGATATAGTTTCAGATATGATCCAGATATGGTGATGTTCTGATGCTGCTTCTAGATTTCCTTCTAGATATAGTTTCAGATATGATCCAGATATGGTGACGTTCTGATGCTGCTTCCAGATTTCCTTCTAGATATAGTTTCAGGTGTAAACCAGATATGGTGACGTTCTGATGCTGCTTCCAGATTTCCTTCTAGATATAGTTTCAGATGTAAACCAGAGATGGTGACGTTCTGACGCTGCTTCCAGATTTCCTTCCAGATATAGTTTCAGATATGATCCAGATATGGTGACGTTCTGATACTGCTTCCAGATTTCCTTCCAGATATAGTTTCAGATATGACCCAGATATGGTGACGTTCTGATGCTGCTTCCAGATCTCCTTCCAGATATAGTCCAGATGTAAACCAGATATGGCGACGTTCTGACACTTATTCCAGTTGAAGACATTTCAAGACCTAGACCGATTCAGTTAATCGACCCTAAGATTCTTTGTTGTTATCTCGTCCAAGGCCTTCTCTAGTCCAGCTAAATCGACTCCCAACAGATTCTTCTGGTGAAGACTCGGTAGAAGTTATCCCAGGTTATTCCCTTTTTCTTATGGTTCCCTCTCCGACGGTGTGTGAGGTGGTAAGTCCTTTTCAGATGTTTCCCTCTCCGACGATGAGTGTGAGGTGATAGTCTCCTATGGTTCCCTCTCCGACGGTGCGTGAGGTGGTAATTCCTTTTTCAAGATGTTTCCCTCTCCGACGGTGAGTGTGAGGTGATAGTCTCTTATGTTTCCCTCTCCGACGATGAGTGTGAGGTGATAGTCTCCTATGTTTCCCTCTCCGACGATGAGTGTGAGGTGATAGTCTCCTATGGTTCCCTCTCCAATGGTGTGTGAGGTGGTAAGTCCTTTTCAGATGTTTCCCTCTCCGACGATGAGTGTGAGGTGATAGTCTCTTATAGTTCCCTCTACGACGGTGAGTGAGGTGACAATTCCTTTTCCTATGATTCCCTCTCCGACGATGAGTGAGGTGATTCCCTTTCAAATTATAATTTTCTATGGTTCTCTTCCCGATATTGCAAAGATGGTAATTCCCGCCAAGATTTTTCTCAACGAGCGTTGTTGAAGTTAAAATCAACCAAGGTTCTCTTACCATTCATGCTAAGGCAGTAACCATCCCTGGTTCATTTATCATCTTGTGAAGCTCCCGATTCAACTCCTGTAACCAGGCAGGACACATCTATACCAAGCATCTGAAAACCAGCTCCTGCAACGTGTCAGGTACTCATTTTCTCTTTTGCAGGTATGCAGGTTCTCGCTAAGGAATCTCCTACGCGATCAACATCCAGATGGCATCTATAAGCCCATCATCCTATCCAGCAATCTCTAAATGGCATCTATAAGCCCATTCCCCCATCACACTGCTAACATGCGAGCGCAAATTTCTGGGCACTCTAGTGTCCAATCATCTTCTACCCTCGGATTACGAAAGGCACGTCAGCCAATCGGCATCCTCAGGTCTAAGAAGATTGAACAGGGGCAACTGTTGCACCCCAAAATTTTCCCTCCCATATTCTTCAAGAAATTGCCAAGCCAAGTCACAAAATTCCCCAAGAGTTGCACAGTGCAAAGGTCTCCTACACAGTCAAAACTAGGGTTTGGGTTCTGATCAAGAAAAGGAAGTTTTCAAAGGCCCAATCAAGTCTCATATGCCTACAAATATGGTCAAGCATCCTCATATCAAGTTTCAAGGCATTCAGCTCAAAATTGCACAGTCAAAACCCTAAATTGCACTACAGTCAACTGTAGGGGCAAAATGGTCATTTGACAGTCAAAAGTTCAAATTTTTGGTCAACATATCATTTTGAAGCCACAAACATCATTTGATCAATGCTTGATCATGATTCTCAAAATTTGGCTCAGAAATCATCAAAGATGCAAGAGTTACTATATTTGGACAGCTGAAAAAGTCAACTGAAATTGACCAGGGCATAACTTTCACATGGATTATCAGAAAAATCCCATCCAAAGCTCATTTTGAAGAGAAAGACATTTCCTACAACTCATCTTCATACTTCAAGTCCAAGAAGTGCTCTCACAAAAAGTTATCAATTTCAACATTATAGGTCATTTTCAAAAGTCAACAAAAAGGGACTTTAAGTCAAAGACCATAACTTGAGATTGGTAAATCAAAATGACATGGGACCAAAGGCATTGGTTAAAGGACTCAAAGACCTTTCCAAAATGTCCAAGAACATGAGAAATGCTTAAAAATTGAGCAAGTTATGCCTTGTGGAAGTTGGGTAATTTTTGGATATTTTGAAAAGTCAACATTACTTCAAAAGACCTAAAATTGCTAATGGGCCCATTTTTCTTCCATGATTCATCATCCATGACATGTGCACGACCACTTGGCCCAAAAGGAAGTATTTTCTCATTTTTTATTTATTTATTTGGATTTTTATTTATATTAATTCAATTAAATCAATTAAATATATGAAAAATGTTTAAATTAACCAAACCAATCTTTTTATACAGGTTTTAAGGTCAATATTTCGTGCATATGCTAATAAGGAAATAATTGGATTGATTGGCATAATTTTGACACAAAGAACATGTGAAAAAGATATGAAAAGATCTTAGAAAATCAATTTGCAAAACCATTGAATGAAAGAGATTTTATTGAGTTTTCTTAACCTAATGCCTTCACTACATAATCAGAAACCTAAACCTAATGCATATACAAAAAAAGCTGCGCTAGAGACCAATATACAAACTTGGAATTTTCACTTAAAAACTCAATTCTGAAATCATTGCTGGAGGTTGATTCAAGCCCTAATATTCATTCCATTGGCTTCCTCAAGTCTCCCTGAACACGTTCCAATCCAAAACATCAACTCAAACTCCAAGAATTGGTAGATTGAACGCAAACTGCATCAAGAAAATTGCTTAATCGTGTTTTAATTTTGAAGCATAATCATTGCATTTTTTTTATAGATTATTACTCATTGATGATTTCTGATGCTAACTGTATAAGTTAATTTTGTTTTTGTGCTCCCAACGCGATTTCACCATGTTAGTTTTCTAGGGTTTTCAGAACTTGAATTTAGGGCTTTTGCAAAGAGGAAAAATTAGGGTTCAAGGCCACCACCATTAGACTCAGCGCTTGAAGACGAAGATGATGGAACCCTCGCGCTCAATTTATGAGCGTTGAGGGGCTAGTCGCTATTTTCTGGAAACATGCCTAAAACCACGCATCTAAAATCGTTGCCATACAGTCTTGTTTCAGAAAAAAAAGAAAACACGTGAAGAAGACGATCACGTGGAAAGCGTTGATTCGCTGTTTTGAATTTCGCGCGTTTTCAATCCATTAACGCGTTGCTTCTTTTATATTATTTATTTGTTTGTATATTAACTGAATGCGCGTGTAGCTCAGCTGGCAAGCAGGATTGGTAGTGGAGGTACATGACCTGGGTTCGAACCCGAGGTCTACGCTATTTCCATAATATTTTTCCACTAATGTTCACGTGCAGGTTCAACATTGACGTACATCATACACCTTCAGAAATCAACATGCCACGTCCATCCCAGCATCAGATCAAGGGCTATAGATTGGGGAACACGTTACACTCCAGTCAACGTACCAGCGTGCTAGCAAAAAAGTCAAAGAAGGCTATGCTAAATGGGCCAGAATTTCACAACAACACCTCACAATTGGGGCCTGAACCCCCCCTGGTTTGCTTTCTCTATATTTTTCTTATTTTATTTTTTTATTCTTATTTTATTTTCTTTATTTGTTTAAATTAATTATTATTTTTACAAAATATGAAAAAACATCATAAAAAATCAGAAAAGACAAAAATGTGATAAATAATTTTTATTTTAATTATTTCCTTATAAATAAATTAGCATGTAAATAAATTCAATTTAAATTAGGGTTTGCAATATTAATTCTTTTTTCATAAAAAATACAAAAATATAGAATTAGGTTTAATAACTTTTTATTCCTTTTAATTTTCCTTTTTACCATAATATTATTGATTTATTTATTTTTATAATTAAATTGTATATAAAAAACTTAGGTTTAATTTAGGTTAAATTTTAATACTTTCATAATAAATTTAAAAACAATTAGAATTAGGTTTAGCTTTTTATTTTAATTGAAATTGATTCTTTTTTCTATTAAATCAAAAAAACATAAAAATACCAAAAACATTTTTTTCCTTAATTCCTTATTAACTTTAAATTTTGCAAAAGGGTCCAACGCCCTCGTTCCGATTTAATTAATTCGCATATTTATTTTATACCGCTTAAATAATTATGTATCTCTCCCAAAGCGTTGTAACATTTATTTTTCGCACTTTTATTTGCTTTATTTATTTTCTGTCAAATCGGGTCCGGTTTAATTTTGGCAATGTGGACCCGCGCCATTTGTAATAGCTTTAGATTTACTTTTCCCGCAAATATTAACTGTTAAATAAGCATGCAAGAATGAATGGCCCTAAATAAAATCAAGCGTAGATCACAATGAACATGACAAGACAAATATCAATGAAAATGACACACAATTCGCACACACCACCCCTAGGGTACGCCTCACTGTTGCCTTGCCTCGAAAGGTGATCGTCGAGTAGAGGATGTCTTAGTAAGTCCTCATGATCCGGGAACCTGGCATGAGGGTAGCTTCTAAGGTGTCTTCCCATTGCTCTGGTGATCACCATGTCCCGAACCTCGAATTGACCGGAACACCTCCAACGGTGGTGCTACCTACCTCTCAATGGTGGGATGGCACTACTCTAAAGGACATCTACACAGACGAATTCCTTAGGGTAGGTAGACGACTCTAGATACTTGCTCTAACTTCAAAACAAATCAAAAATCTTTTCACACCAACACATTTTCAAAAGCTTTCAAAGCAATTTTTTCAAACACTCTGACGTACGAGTCGAACTGAAATTTTTCAAAGAAACTTTTTAAAACCCACAGTTGAAAAGCAAACAAAACATTTTTGAAAACACATTGAGCAAGTATCTAAGAGCCCATGGATAACCATGGATAGAAAGGGTGCTAACACCTTCCCTTTCTATAACCTACCTCCCGAACCGAGAGCAATCTCTTTAAGGAATTTTTCTGTGCTTTTGTCCTTTCCATTTGGAGAAAATAAAAGACGGTGGCGACTCTTGCTTCCGCGACATTTCGCGAACCAGCGTTAAACAGTCAGTTCCAGATCCACCGATCACAACAAGAATGTTGGAATTCATTGGACCTACAAGCCTTCGAAGAAATTGTGGCACTCCTTATCTATGGGTTGGTCTTGTTCCCAAATTCTGACCAATTGGTGGATGTCAACGCCGTCAAAATCTTCTTGTCCAGAAATCCAATACCAACATTGCTTGGGGACATTCTTCACTCATTTTACACACGAACAATGAGAAAGAGGGGTGTTCTCATGTGCTGTACTCCTCTCCTTGCAAGGTGGTTTATTTCGTACCTTCCACAATCTGTCTTGAAGAATGACCAAGGCTCAAGGTGGTCCCAACGGTTGATGACTCTTACTCACTCTGATGTACATTAGTGTTCTCGTTCCATAGAAAATGTCATCATCGTCGATCGTTGTGGAGAGTTCCCTAATGTTCCATTACTTGGAATCAGAGGAGGTATCACCTACAACCCTTGCCTAGCTTTGAGGCAATTTGGATATGCACGGAGGAATGGCCCTCACGACATGTTGATTCCTGACCTAGTTTTTGACTTCGACAACGATGCGCAAGGACTTCGCCAAAGATTCATCAGAGCTTGGGGGAGGCCCAACAAGGTTGATAGCAAGACACTGGGACACAAGAACTCCATCCCTCTTGAGCCTTATCTCAAGTGGGTACGAGCCCGAGCCCAGAGTCTAATGATGCCTTATCCTCATGTTCTCCCTATGATTAAAGAGCCCGTCAAGGAAGGGGAGGTTCCCTACACCATCCTATATCCTGACATGCCTACATCGTGGGAGGAAATGCAGAAGAGTTGGATTCAGCTCAAGGAGGAACGGAACACTTTTGAAGCCAGCTTCTACGCTAGCGAGAAGAAGGTTCTAGAGCTTACCCGCCGACTCCATGAGCAAGAGGCCCTCAACACCTACATCGCACCAAAGAGGATTCGCAATGTCTTTTTACCTTGAGAAGTTGTTTTTGTAATATTTGGCCCATGGGGCATTTATGTACTAACAAATTTCTTCTTATTAATATGACGTGCGTTCTTCTTTGTCTGCAACAATTTTGAATGTTCTAAATCCTTGAATGCATTGCATACATAAGCATATCATTCATCATGTGCATAAGCAGGTCTCACTCCAGATTTCCTTATCTGTCTGCTGTTTATTTCAGTAGGATGGATCTCGAGCAAACAGTCAAAGACCTACAAGCTCAAAATGCACAGTTCCAGCAACTCCTGACGACCTTGGCTAAGGGTCAGGAGGATCTTAAGACCTTGCTGGGGACCAAAGAACCAGTGAAAAAGAAGAAAAAGAGACTCGGGGTGGCTACTCTAAGGAGAAGATTTGACGGAGAGGCCAGGAGAGTGCTTGAATTTCCTCCTACTTCTGATGAAGGGACCAGTAAAGGAGGTGGGGCCGCGGTACCTTCCGAGTCTGATGTGGAAGAAGAGGAGGTCGAAGAGGATGAAGACTACTCTGATCAACAATACCCTCTGACTGATGATAAATACAAAGGTTTAGAAGACAGTTTGGCCGCCATGGAGCTACAGAGAGTACCGGGTTTGGATTTTGAAGACTTGGGTTTGGTTGCCGGGATTGTGATTCCCCCAAAGTTCAAAGTACCAGTTTTTGTGAGGTATGATGGGCTGTTTTTTCCAAAAATGCATCTCAGGTCCTACGTAAGAAAGATCCAACCCTATACGGCAGATAAAAACCTTTGGATCCAGTTCTTTCAAGACAACCTTTATGGGGCTCAACTGGAGTGGTTTTATCAGCTAGAGGGAACCAGCGTCAGAAACTGGGAAGATTTGGCCACCACCTTTTACAAACAATATCAGTACAATTCTGACCTTGCTCCTACGCGTACCCAACTTCAGGGTATGTCATTGGGAACAGGCGAAGGATTCAAAGAATATGCACAAAAATTGAGGGATTTGGATGGCAGGGTGCAGCCACCTTTAATCGACCGTGAACTTGTTGATATGTTTCTAGGGACCCTATCTGGGCTATTTTTCAATCATCTGATTGGTAACTCTTCCGCGGGGTTTACCGATTTGATCTTAACAGGCGAAAGAATAGAAGCTGGCATCAAGTCAGGGAAGATTCAGAAGGGTGTTGCTGTAAGTGTTGAGAAGAAACCTTTCAAGAAGGAAACGACTGTGGTATAATCCCAGAGAAGAGCAGGGAAGACTGAGCGCCGGCCAACTGTAGGGGCCGTAATGATTCAAAATCCTTCAAGTGAGCAGCCTCGCTATAACTAGTCCAGACAAAATCAGCAACGGGTGGAACGGCCACAACGGCAGTTCACCCGCATTAATATGACACCAGCGCAAGTGCTTCCCCATCTGTTGAAATTGAATCTCGCCACTATCAAAGAGGCACCAAAAAATGTGAATACGTCCTCTCCGCATTACCATCCTAATGCTAAATGCGCCTACCATTCTGACAGTGTCGGGCATGACACCAACGATTATTGGGCACTCAAGCATAAAATCCAAGACCTGATAGAGGCGAAGGAGGTGGAGTTTGACGCTCCGGAGAAGCCTAATGTGATATCTTCTCCCATGCCGAAGCACGGCCGAAATGTCAATGCCATTGAAGAAGATTTGTATGTTGCTGATGTCAATGATCTGATAACTCCATTGTTAACCATCAAGTTGAATCTGTTAAGGGCCGGGATCTTCCCGGGATGTAAAGAAGACTGCTATTGTTGTTACTCTCTGCCGTTTGATTGTCCGTTACTGAAGAAAGGCATCCAAGGCCTAATGGACAGTCGACAAATTTTGTTTGAAAAAGTTTCTGCTATTCCAACCCATACTGAAGATGTCTCAATCATAACCATTCACGCCAATCTTTCCAAGGCCGTCAGAAAGCCTGTTAAGATTACACCAGCTACGAAATCTGTTCCTTTGAAGATAACAATGCCAGGGCCTGTCCCCTATGTTTCTGAGAAGTCAATACCATGGAACTATGGCGGTGATGTCTACTACCATGGTATTAAACAAATCGAAATAACTGAAGAAAGTTCGGATGATGAAGAAGCCAGCATTGGTAACATTGCAGGCACGAGCAAAATCACCCGGAGCGGGAGAATATTTTCTCCAGAGATTTCCCCTCCAAGAGCAATCTTTGGACCCTCATCTGCCGACAAGGTTATCTCTGCACCAATAAAACTCTCCGCTAGAACCCCATTGATTGAAGATGTTGTTGTTCCTAGTATTATCCCTCCTACTGCTGTTGATAAAGGTAAGGGAATCCAAGATGAGCTCGTCAGGACAAGGGCTTAACCCTTGGTCATCCTGGAAACCTCCAAGAAGGAAATGGATGAGATCTTGAAGATAATCAAAAGGAGTGATTACGATGTGGTAGAACAGTTGGGGAAAACCCCCTCAAAGATCTCCATGCTGGCACTATTACTTTGCTCGGAAGCGCACGCTAAAGTTCTGATAAAATTCCTGAAGGCAGCCCATGTGCCCCAGGAAACCTCTGCAGATCAATTTCAAAATTGCGTGGCTAGCCTTACTGCGGACAATGGATTAGGTTTCTCTGATGCCGACCTAACTCCTAAAGGCAGAAACCACAATGACGCTTTGCACATTTCAGTCGAGTGTCGAGGAACTACTCTCGCACATGTCTTGGTCGACACTGGATCGTCACTGAATGTACTGCCTAAGAAGGCCTTGGACCGACTAGATTGTGAAGGGTTAGAGTTGAAGCCGAGTGATATTGTTGTCAGAGCTTTCGATGGTTCGAAGAGGATGGTCCATGGGGAGGTTGAAATTCCCGTCAAGATAGGCACTGAGGTGTTTAAATCTACTTTCTATGTGATGGACATCCGTCCGTCATACTCTTGCTTGTTGGGTAGGCCTTGGATACACCATGCTGGGGCAGTCACTTCCTCCTTACATCAGATGTTGAAGTATCCTGTCAAGGGAAAGATCATTATTGTCCATGGTGAGGAGGAGTACGTGATCAGCCACTTGAACTCCTTCCGGTACATGGAGGTAGAAGGTGAGTTCATTGAGACACCTTTCCAGCATTTCGAAGAAGTCCTTCCTGAAATAACAATAGCAAAGTTGGCAGCTGAAGTACCAAGGCAGATGGCCAGGATGGCATCCATGGAGGACGCAAAGGCCGCAATAAAGGAGGGGAAGAATTCAGCATGGGGGAAGTTGCCTGATATTCCACATAAAACAGACAAATTTGGATTAGGGTTCACTACCGCGGGCCAGAAATCTATGCGCCGTTCGAAGATTGAAAGAGCGCCAGTCAAAATTTCTCCCTACGGAATCAACGCTTTGGAGGATGAAGACAAAGAGAGCAACACCGAAGAGTGGATTTACCCAACTGTCAAAGGGGGATTATGCAACTGGGAGGCAAAAGACTTTGTCCCCATCACTTTTATTCATCAGTAATTTATCTGTCAAACATTTCCTTTTGGTCTGTAATAATTATTTTCGAACAATCCGTACACTATCTTTTCACCTCATGCCTTGCCCGGGGCATGTAGGTCCATTTGTAAGGGTTTTGATTATTTTTCATATCCATATGCCATGTTTAATGATTCATTAGACGTTTTTCATTTGATAAACTGCTTGTGTTCATTTTCTTTCCTTTTGCGTTTTTTGTTTAAGGATGGCTATCCCTTACACACACCCACACTCACAAATGCAGGTACCCATCCACTCCGGATTCCATGGGTGACGATTCTGCTATATCCTTCAATAACTCTGAAGATCTGGTCAATCAAGCCGAGTATGAAGATGACGAAGGTTGTGAAGTACCAGGGGAACTAGCCAGACTTCTACAGCAACAGGAAAGGGCCATCTTACCGCACGAAGAGTCATTGGAAACTGTCAACTTAGGGACCGAGGAAGACCGGAAAGAGGTGCAAGTGGGTGCCAATCTGGAACCAAGTGTCAAGGAGCGCCTGATACAGTTGTTAAATTAGTATGTTGAAATCTTCGCTTGGTCTTATGAAGACATGTCGGGTTTAGACACGGACATCGTGGTTCACCGTCTCCCCACAAGAGAGGATTGTCCACCGATCAAGCAAAAAGTTCGCCGAATGAGGCCTGACATGTCTGAAAAGATCAAAGCAGAAGTGATGAAGCAATTCGACGCTGGCTTTCTGGATGTTACGTCCTATCCTCAATGGGTCGCTAACATCGTGCCAGTACCTAAGAAAGATGGCAAAGTCAGGATGTGTGTGGACTACCGGGATTTGAATAGGGCCAGCCCCAAAGATGATTTTCCGCTACCACACATTGACATTTTGATCGACAATACAGCTCAGCACAAAGTGTTTTCCTTCATGGATGGATTCTCGGGATACAATCAAATCAAAATGGCCCCCGAGGATATGGAGAAAACAACTTTTGTCACACAATGGGGCACTTTCTGTTACAAGGTGATGTCGTTCGGGCTGAAGAACGCAGGGGCAAATTATCAACACGCCATGGTAGCTTTGTTTCATGATATGATACATCATGAGATTGAAGTTTACGTAGACGATATGATAGCTCGGTCACAAACAGAGGAGGAGCACCTTGAACATCTAGAGAAGTTGTTTGCCAGATTGAAAGAATACAAACTCAGGCTGAATCCAAGTAAGTGCACTTTAGGAGTAAGGTCTGGTAAACTTCTAGGATTCATTGTGAGCAACAAAGGCATTGAAGTCGATCCAGCAAAAGTGAAAGCAATACAAGAGATGCCTGCTCCCCGTACTGAAAAGGAGGTTAGAGGTTTCTTGGGGCGCTTGAACTATATTGCCAGATTCATCTCTCATCTGACTTCTACCTGTGAGCCAATTTTCAAACTCTTGAAGAAAGATCAGGTAGTCGAATGGAACGACGATTGCCAAGCTGCTTTTGATAAAATCAAGGAGTATTTGCTAGAACCTCCTATTCTGATGCCACCCGTCGAAGGAAGACCATTGATCATGTATCTGACCGTCTTGGATAACTCAATGGGGTGTGTTTTGGGCCAGCATGACGAGTCTGGTCGAAAAGAGCATGCTATTTATTACCTTAGCAAAACGTTTACCGACTGTGAGACTCGCTACTCACTGCTCGAGAAAACTTGCTGCACTTTGGTATGGGTTGCTCGCCGACTAAGACAGTATATGTTGACTCATACTACCTTGTTGATTTCCAAAATGGATCCTATCAAGTATATCTTCCAAAAGCCTGCTTTATCTGGAAGAATAGCTAGATGGCAAATGATCCTAACTGAGTATGACATCCAGTACACCACCCAAAAAGCTATAAAAGGGAGTGTACTAGCTGACCATCTGGCTCATCAAGCTATCGAAGATTACCAACCCATGAGATTTGACTTCCCAGACGAGGACATCATGAATTTGGACAACATTGAAGGTAACGGACCGTATGACGGACCCGAAAAGGGATACCGATGGACCCTGTACTTTGATGGTGCTTCAAATGCACTTGGAAACGGTATCGGCGCGGTACTCATTTCCTCGGAAGGTTGTCATACACCTTTCACGGCCCGACTTTGCTTCAGCTGCACAAATAACATGGCTGAGTATGAAGCTTGCATCTTTGGTCTCAAGGCTGCTATAGACTTGGGGATCAAATCTTTGATCATATTTGGGGACTCGGCTTTGGTTATCAGTCAAATCAAAGGAGAGTGGGATACCAAGCACCCTAATCTTATCCCATACAAAGAACATGTCTTGACATTGTTGCCTCATTTCGAGCAAATTACCTTCGAGCATTTCCCGCGAGAAGAGAATCAGCTATCAGATGCTCTAGCTACAATGTCCTCCATGTTTAAACTCAATTGGGATAACGAGGCTCCCCAAATCACCATCGAGCGAATGGATGAACCTGTGCATTGTCACGAGATTAATACCGAAGAAGTAGTGGAACAACCCTGGTTCCATGAAATCAAAAGGTATCTCGAGACTAGAGATTATCCCGAAGGAGCTTCCGTAAATGACAAGAAGTTCTTAAGGAAATTTGCTGCCAAATTCTTCCTGAGCAACGACATCCTTTACAAACGAAGCCATGATTGTGTATTACTCCGATGCGTAGACAAAGCTGAAGCAGAGTTGATCATGACTGAGATACACAACGGCACATTTGGCACTCACTTGAGCGGGCATACAATGGCTAAGAAGATCCTAAGGGCAGGCTATTACTGGTCTACCATGGAAACTGACTGCCATCAACATTCCCGTACTTGCCACAAATGTCAAGTCTACGCTGACAAAGTTCATATCCCTCCGGTCCCTCTCAACGTTCTGACTGCTCCTTGGCCATTTGCAATGTGGGGCATTTACATGATTGGAGAGATCAAGCCCACGGCTTCCAACGGACATCGCTTCATCCTAGTTGCCATTGACTATTTCACCAAATGGGTCGAAGCAGCTTCCTTCGCCTCTGTTACTAAAAATGTAGTTGCCCGCTTCATCAAGCAAAATCTCATATGCCGGTATGGTGTTCCAGACAGGATCATCACAGACAACGGTACAAATCTGAATAACACGATGATCACCACCTTGTGCGAGCAGTTCAAGATTTATCATCACAATTCATCTCCCTATCGGCCGAAGATGAACGGTGCTGTTGAAGCTGCGAACAAAAACATTAAGAAGATCATTCAGAAAATGACAGTCACTTACAAAGACTGGCATGAGATGTTACCGTTTGCTCTACATGGATACCGTACGACGGCACGTACTTCAACCAGGGCAACCCCATTTTCGTTGGTATATGGCATGGAAGCTGTCCTGCCTATGGAAGTTCAGATTCCTTCTCTAAGGATTATGAAGGGCACAGGTTTGAATGAAGATGATTGGATTCAGACCCGACTTGATCAACTCAATTTGATCGACGAGAAGCGACTCGCTGCTATATGCCATGGTCAGACGTATCAAAAACGGATGATCAAGGCCTTCAATAAGAAAGTCAGACGTCAAGTGTATCAAGTCGGAGATCTCGTAATCAAGCGGATTATCTTGCCGCAAAGTGATCCTAGGGGCAAATGGACTCCTACATATGAAGGACCATTTGTGATCAAGAGCATATTTTCTGGTGGTGCGATGATTCTAACCACCATGGACGGCGACGATTTGCCGCACCCTGCGAACGCAGACATAGTCAAAAAATACTACGCATAAAAATAACCCGAAAAGTCGAAAACCCGAAAGGGCGGCTTGGGCAAAAATGGGCATCCTGGTGAACCGAAAACCCGAAAGGGCGGTTCAGGCAAAAATTAGGGATAAAAACAAAAAAATTTGTACACCCGGCAAGTTGAAAACCCGAAAGGGCGGCTTGGGCAAAAAGGGGTTTCCCGGTGGATCGAAAACCCGAAAGGGCGATTCAGGCAAAAGTTAGGGAATTAAGGCGTATGACTATGTCTCGTCGGATCACTTCAAAGACAATCTCTTCATCAACCAGTTCCAGGCTTCTGATCAATCCAGTCATCGGCAAACGAAGCATTGGATGGACAGATATTCAGAGTTGTGAAGGCTATAGCGGAATGGAATCACATGGAATTATTTCACACAGCCATCTTTATTTTGTATAAATCTTTCAATATTTACGACAAAATCCTCTTACTAGGATGATTGTCTCCTTTGTACAAGTATACTCATAGAAAGTCAATACAAATACTTTTCCCAGAAATTTGTGTCATTTCCTTTTCTATTCTCTTGCACTATTTGTTTTATTTTGAGAAACGTCCAATGTTTTGTTAAATAGGCGTATGCATTTGAACATAATCATTTCCTTATGAATCAAGAAAGAGGATTACTGATAGGTTGAAGGTACAGTTGGATATCTTGATACCCTTTTAAAGGAAATCCCCAGGAGATTTGGAATCCATATCCCCAGCAAGTCTTGAAGCTTATCCCCAGTAGATTCGGGAAGCTTATCCCCAGCGGAGTTCATCAGAGTTCCCCAACATGACTTATCAATACAATCCCCAGAGGAGTTTATCTTTGTTATCCCCAGCCAGAGAATCCTCCAGAACTTAATTCCCCTCAGAGTTTAAGTTTCAGTATCCCCAGCAGAGCTGAAACTTCAAACTATCAATCCCCAACGGAGCCAGACTAGTGAACCTTTTCCCCACAGAAATGCTTCTCACTAGACTAGAGATTCTCAGTCTTATCTCCCCAGCTTAAGTCTACCAGGTTCTAAAATCCCCAGTAGAAATCATCTGAATTTCTCTTACCCTGCAGGTTACCAAGGAAATTCCAAGTCCCCGCAAGTGGTTCTAAGGCCCCTCGACGTTCGAAGGACTGGTATTCCCCAAGCAAATTTGAAGACTTTCAGTTTTCAGTTCCTCATTGTATATTCGAAGGTTCTCCAGTGAAGGTCTACTCAAGACAGGAATTCCCAAGAAGATTGGTATACAACCCAAGCTCCTCATTCCTCAGCAACAACCAGGAATTATTCTTCCTGGCAGCAGTCAAGAGGCTTTTATCTTCAGCCATCTCGGATTCATCTATCCTTTGCAAGACAGCTCTCTAGCTTACATGCGCATCCATTTACATTCATATCATATAACATACATTGTATCATGCATCATAGCATTGCATATAACTAACTCTTTGCCTTTGCAGGTAAGATCAGTCGACAGACAAAAATCATTATCTTCTGAGATTCTTTCCAGGAATAGTTCAGATGTAACCCAGACATGGCAACATTCTGATACTTATTCCAGATTCATCCAGATGCAGTTTTACACGAGCTCATCATCAGGAAACCCTACACCGGTTCCTCCTCAACTTCAAGATTTCTGAAAACAGTTCACGGGTTCTCCAAGTAACGGATGTTGACCTATCGCTTATTCAGATTCTTCTCAAGACTTCTGAAAACAGTTTATGGATTCTTCCCAACAACGGATGTTAATCTATCGCTTGTTCAGATGCAACTTTTGAAAATAGTTTACGGACGCTTCCCAACAACGGATGCTGCTCTATTGCTTATTCAACTCCAAGATTTCTGAAAACAGTTCACGGGTTCTCCAAGTAACGGATGTTAACATATCACTTGTTCAGATTCTTCTCAAGACTTCTGAAAACAGTTTATGGATTCTTCCCAACAACGGATGTTAATCTATCGCTTGTTCAGATGAAACTTTTGAAAACAGTTTACGGACGCTTCCCAACAACGGATGCTGCTCTATTGCTTATTCAACTTCAAGATTTCTAAAAACAGTTCACGGGTTCTCCAAGTAACGGATGTTGACCTATCGCTTGTTCAGATTCTTCTCAAGACTTCTGAAAACAGTTTATGGATTCTTCCCAACAACGGATGTTGATCTATCGCTTGTTCAGACTCTTCTCAACTTCTGAAAACAGTTTACGGATGCCTCCAGATACGGATGTCAATCTATTGCTTGTTTAGACCCCCAGTTCAGATGTGGTCCAAAACATGGACACCTTTCTAATACTCATCCCAGATGGCATCTTTAAGCCCATCCCCGACAAGTTTCTGTCACTCCTACCGATGGCATCCTTAAGCCCATCTCCAAATGGCATCTCTAAGCCCATTCCCGCATCCATTGCTTTGACGAGTGCAAATTTAAGGGCACTCTAGTGTCCAATCTCCTTTTACCCTCGAGTCACGAAAGGCAAACTTGCCAATCTAACTCTTCGGATTCAAGAAGATTGAACAGGGGCAACTGTTGTACCCCAAAATTTGCCCTCCCATTTCTCAATGATTTCTCATCACTAAGCCCTTTGAGCTCAAGATCCAGTTAGGGTTTCATCTGCTCAAGACTTCTCCTTGCACTGTTGACCCAAATTAGGGTTTGTGTTTGCACAAAAATGTTTTGACCTAAATTTCCTAAGATGACTTTCATGCTTCATATTGGACTCCCAAGTTTTTCCATACCAAGTTTGAAGTCTTGATTCCAAATTTTGCCCAGTCAATTGGACAGTTGACCTAGAAATCAGCTGTATTGGGGAAAAAGTCCACTGTGGCCAATTGACAGTCAAATCTCTTGAAAATTGACCCCCATCAACATTATGAACTCATATGGACCATTTGATCAAGTTTGGATCATAATTCCACAAGAAATTTGATAAGATCACCAAAAGGGCAAAATGGTCATTTTTAGGGTTTTGACTGCACAAAGGCAATTTTTGACTGTTTGACCTAACCAATGGCAAACCAAGCTCACATATGGACTCAAGGACCCCATGGAATTGTCTTGACATGCTCAACAAGTTCAAAAGATCCCAAATGCACAAGATTGACAGTTGAATTTCCCAGTTAATTGATCAATTTTGACTGTATACTGAAAAGTCAAACTTTGACTTTTTGGTCAAAATCAAGTGTCAAGATTCATTTTTCATCAAAACATGCCAAATCATGAAACTTGTTCATCAAGAAACCAAGAAATGCAAATTAGGGTTTGAAATGAAGATTTTTCATAACTTAGAATTTTTCTAAGTTATGAAAAACCCTAATTTTTTCCTAACTTTGCCCCACTTTCTCACCAAGACTCATTTGGATTCAAGCAAAAGTAAAAACATGAAAGTTGTAGCCTATTGCATAATCTCCAACTTTTATTCACAAAGTTTTCCCAAAAGAGGCTTGTATCTCAAGTTACAATTTTTGGAACAAGGGTACCAAACCATTCTTAACTTAGAGAAAATTTGACCTATTTTAGGCAGGATTTTTGCCTAACTTCAAGACCATTTTCCACATACTTCCACTTGGAATTTCAATTTGCATTTCAAAGATGGATTGTAGTACACATTCCAAGCTTTCCAAAATGTCCAAGAACTCATCAAACAACCTCATGGTTAGGGAGAATCGAATTTTGCAATATGGGAAAAACTCACTTTTGTTATGGCCAATTTCCATGTTCATACACTTAGGCAATTTTCAAGTCAGCATGCTTTCCTTGATTACAGGCCTCTAAACCATCTATCACTCATAAATGTAATGCAAACTCTTTGTGCCAAGACCATATTCTATGTGTTCAAGCATTGCATAAAGGTTTAATCCATTTTTAGAAAAAGCAATATATCCATTTTGATAAAGTTGCACTTTATGTCAAATTGCAAATCCAAGCAAGTACATTTGAAATCTCTTTGGCACAAGTTTATGGACTAAACACACTGATCAAGGGGAGGGTTAGCAGCATAGCTTGGGGGCCTGCGTCAGTCTAGAACACCAAGTTTCCTTTTGTTGCTTAAAGTGTAAGAAACATAGCATATCATCCAACAACTTTCATCTCAGCTAAGAAACCCTTAAGCAAACTTGTCAAACATATCCTAAACATCCTAACTGAGCTAGAACACGAGTCAACCACCTCCATTGCCTTCCCATTCACAGAATCACCATTGAACTGCTAAAAACAGGGCATCCCTGCAGTTTGAGTTCCATAGCTCAAACCTTCCATGCATTCTTGCTAAAAACTTGTCAAACACATCCCATAATATCCCTTGAAGCTAATCAAAACCTCAAACACGACCTGTAACACTCCCAGGCAAGATCACCATTTTCATTTTCTTGTTTTGCAGCTGAAGTTCCATAGCACGATTCAAAAGGTTTCAAGACAAAGTAAAGCTTGGAATAACATCCCTGGACATCAAGGAAGCTGTACCAATCATCACCTTGCATTGAAGACACCTCCATCACCAGATACAACTTCAACTGAACAGGTAAGTTCATGAACACGTATCTCTCTATCCAGGCATTGTTAGCTTTAGGTTTGTGAAGAAAACATGTCACATTCATAGCCCTGAACATGCCCATGTGATTAGATTTCATTTATATTATGTATGCTTAGAGAATTTTAAGTCTGAACATGGAACAAAAACTAGGTCAGGAATTGGGGGAGAAGAAATTCTCTCTCATTTCTGAGAGTTAGGTTGACTTCTTTATATGTCTAGAATCGTGGCTTCAAGCTCTACAGGTTTCATGTTGGAAGATTTGGCAAAAGATCAAAGAATCAGGAGTTAGAGATTTGAGAAGAAAGGCGCGTGTTTTTGAATTTTGTTGGTCTGAAGGTTGAAGACAACAATCTTCTGGGCTGGGCCTGATTTGTTATTTCTTTTCACACCATGTTTTTACTTCTGCACCCCCTGAGCCCATTTTGTTTATTTTAATGATTTTTTGACTTGTCCTTTTTTATTCTGACTTATTTATTTTTTCTTATAATATTAAAAATATAAAAATAATTTTTTAAACCATTTTTTTATTTATTAGGCATTTATTTGTTTGAATGAGTGTTTGTGCATAAATAAATAAATAGATATACTTTTTTACTAAAAATACTAAAAATAGTGCAAACACATTTTTATTCCATTTTTATTTTATTTTATCTTCTGAAAATATTTTATATAAAATATACCTCTTTTTATAAATATTAAATATTATTATTTTTGTATATATAATATATATTTAGTAAATAATACAAATATTTATATATATATTAATATATTTAGGTTAAAATACAAAATATACACATTTTCATTTTTATTAATATTTAACATTAAAAATACCTTTTTGACAAATATACTTCATTTCTATTTTTATTTTTGAATATAATAAATAAATATTGTATATATTAATGATTAATACGTTTTACTTAATAAAATTAGGGTTTTGCCCTAAACATAAAAAAATCCAAAAATTAATACCTTTTTATTTTGTTTATTTGACATATAAAAATACCTTTTTTTCATACATATAAAAAACCATTTTTGCATCTAGCATATTTATTTTATTTCCATTTAATTTGTGCAATCAATTATCTTGTAAATAATTTCAAATTGATGTAATAGCTAGGTTTAAATTCCTTGTCAAATCCCCCCATTTGAACATTTGTACCCCCCTTCCCATATTGTGTTGTAATAGCTTAGGAACTTTATTTTTCGCACTTTAACGCTTTCTAAATATACCATGTTAGAATTAGGGTTTGTATGCGAATCAAAAACAACAAAAATAGTTTGACCTAATTTCAAGATAATCAAGCATGAAAATGGACAACACTAATCACACTTGCACCCCTAGGGTATTCCACTTGTTGCCTTCAATAAATGGGCCATATTGCATGTTAGGTCTCTTTGGGCAAAACAAACAATTCAAATGATCATAGTCCCTCGACGACGCTTTCGAAAAGTTGCCTAAAAAATGATCAAGTCCCTTAAAGGAAAATTGCCCAAAGATACTTGGCACCATTGCAATCATGGTCTAAACGATGACCCGCGCCCGTCCCTTTCACATCCTAACACAAGATTGTCCACCAAATTCAATGGTGGAACAAAATTGTTAAAAGGGTTAAAACATAGCAAAAATCTTTGAGAACTTTAGGGTAGATAGCTCTTAAGTACTTGTCAACTTGCAAAACAAAAACACTTGCCTATTTTTCAAACCACGCTTCACAAACACTTTCAAAACAAACTTTCAAAAAACCTTGAAACATCTTTTCAAAAAGACAAACACCTTTTGTAAAACATTCGAGTAAAGAATTGTTACAAGGGTAGCCTAGACAAGGCATCTTTTTCAAAACATTTTCAAAACCACACACAAAGCACCATTTCAAACAATTGAAAACCAAGGCAAGTTAATCTAAGCAAGTACCTAAGAGCCCATGGATAACCATGGATAGAAAGGGTGCTAATACCTTCCCTTTCTATAATCTACTCCCCGAACCCAAGAAAATATCTCAAAGGTTTTTGCTGTGCTTTTTAAACCTTTCCTTAGGATAAAATAAAAAGTCGGTGGCGACTCTTGCTCAACCGAAACATTTGCGAAAACAAATGCAAAACCATAGTCAGTTCTCCCACCGTATCACACAAGGCTTGAAACTTGGTATGATCATTCTTGGGGACATATAAGAAACCATGAAATACTCTTGAGGTATTAGAAACCCCATATTCCTTTAGAAAAGTAAGACCCTAATTGTGGGCCATTGCTTAGGAGGAGGGTTCATCTGATCCATTCTTGAGTAGTCTTGAGTAATTGAGCACCTTGAATCAATTTGTCTTTGAAAAATGGGAGGGAAAATTTTGGGGTATAGTTGTAGGTTTAGATAAAGACAAATGGATTCAGACTCGACTTGACCATATAAATTTTATTGATAAAAAAAGGATTGTGACTGTTTGTCATGGTCAGATGTATCAAAAACCCATGTTTAAGGCCTTTAACAAGAAAGTAAAACATCAGGTGTATCAGGGTGGTGATTTGGTAATAAAACGCATCATCCTACCACAACGTGAACCCAGGGGAAACTGGAATCCCACATACGAAGGGCCATTTGTGATCAAAAAGATATTTTCTGGCGGTGCTATGATACTTACCACCATGGACGGTGAAGATTTTTCGCACCCTGTGAACACAGACTTTGTCAGAAAATAATACGCATAAAAGAGACTTGCTAGGTTGACGGGCCTAGGAAAAAATAAGGGTATCCCGGCAAGCCAAAAGGGTTTAAGAAAAAATTAGGGATATATATATATATATATATATATATATATATATATATATATATATATATATATATATATATATATATATATATATATATATATATATATATATATATATATATATATATATATAATTTTACATCCAGCAAGTCAAAAACCTGAAAAGGCGGCTTAGACAATTTCCTCTTACTAGGATTTATGTCTCCTTGTATAAAACTGCCTGCTCATAGGAAAACTTTCAGAATCAATGCAATTAAATATATTTCAAAATTCAAAATTCTTTTTACTTTCTCTGTTTTGTTTGAAAAAACATCCAATGATTACGTTGAATGAACATATGCATTTAAATATGATTACTATTTACAAAACATATGCATGAAAATAGGATTAGAATTTACTAAAGACCCTAGGAGTTGGGATAATGTTCAAGTTATCCATAACTCCTCGCGGAGCGATCTCCATGGAACTATCTCTATAGAGCTATCTTCACAAGCTCATCCCTAATTGAGATATTTTTCCTAGCAAATCTAATATGCCCTCAGACAGAAACTGGGGCATCTTCCAGCAGTTCACCTCCATATCCCTGATTGATAGCTTGACATGATCATCTTCCCCAATAGGTCCCCTAGTGGATAAAGAAGTTGAATCATTTCCCCAGAAAAAAGTGGAAACTTCCTCAGCATAGCCTGAATTTCCAATCTCCATCAGAGATTATTTCCTCAACACAGTCTATAGGATTTAATTCCCCAATGGAGTTTATTTCATTAATACGGAAAACTTTCTCGACAAAATTCTCTTCTCCAACCAGATTTCATTCAATGTTGTCCTCCCCAGAAGAGTTGATACCCATATCTGAAACCTGGTCAGATGGCGCATCAAAGGAATATCCATCTCTTTTATCCCCGGTCAAGGTACATAGGAATCAAATCCTTCAATAAAAAGAACGACAAACGACCGAATCTCCTTGAATGCTTCTATCCTCAAGCAGAAGTCAAACATCACCATCGGAGTCTCCTCAAATAGAAAGTAGGAATCCCCAGTAAATTCGTTCTAATAAAAAATTAAAGAATTACTGGATTCATCCCCAGAAACGGTCAAGGATTTATTTTCCCCCAGCTAGACGTTGTTACAAGAAACTACTGATATGCTCCAACGACATATTGCATCCATACATCATTTGCAAAATATCATAACATATGATACGAAACGCATATACTATTCTCATTTATTTTGAGAGCATCACTACAAAGTACATTTCACGCATCATGACATTGCATAAAACTAACATTTTCTTTTCAGGTTAGTTCCCAAACAAATAGATATTGTTACCAAATTATCACCTTTTAGATACAATCAAACAGTGATTCATTCTAATAAACACATCTTTCAAATACAATCAGTCAAATATTCACTCTAGATTCTCTTATAGATACAGTTCAGATACGATTAAGACATAGACTCATTCTAATACTCATTCCAGATCATCTTCTAGATACAGTTTAGATATGATCGAGATATATATTCATTCTGAGACTCATTCTAGTATACTTTTCTAGATACAGTCGGGCGAAGACTCATTTTGATTCACTCAGGCATAGACACATTCCATAAAATTTCTTAGATACAGTCGGGCGAAGACTCATTCTGATCTATTTCAAGATATAGTCAGCCGTAGCCTCATTCTAAAATATTATGATCCTTTTATAGACACAATCAAGACATAGACTCATTCTAGACCATTTTTTAGATACAATCGAGACATAAGATTCCTTCTGACACCCCTAGCATGTCTGCTAGATACACTCGGATATAGACTCGTTCTAGTATACCTTTTAAGATAAAGACGGGCATAGACTCATTTTGATACTCCAATCAATAGTTACTTTTGATGGCATCTATAAGCCCATCTCTGACGGTATTTCATCACCTTCTCCAAATGAAATCTTTAAGCCAATTCCCGATACAATCAACCCGCAGTGTTATTTTGTGCATCCGCGAGTTCAAATTTCCGAGGACTTATAATTATTTAATCCTCTTCCATCTTCAGATCACGAAAGGAAGGCATGCCAATCTAACTCTTCAAGTTTAAGATATGCTACACAAGTTCTCATCATATACACCTTGGTAGAATTATGAAGAAGCAAGGAGTTATTGCTCATAACTTGCTAAATAGAAAAGATGAAGAAGAAGAACAATACAAGATGCTACTAAACTTCTAATCAAATACATCTTTATAGATCAATTTAAAATACACAAGAGTTGTTGCTCATATTTTGTGATAGTTTTAGTTCTTCATGTAAATTGTTTGAACACAAGAGTTGTTGCTCATAATTGTGTGAAACAATTTGTACTTAAACTAGGAGTAACCTGCTTGTTAAGAAGAACTCTTGTAATCTCTAGAAAAACAATTATGTTTAGAGTTGGTGGTTCCTCAAGTGATCAATTAAAGATCTGTATACTTGAGAAGACAATGGTTGTGGGTCATTATAGATGAAATCCCGTTTAAAAAGACCAGGTTGGTCAGATTTCTTATAGGGTTAATGGTTGTTATATCTTATGGAGATCACTGAACATATCATTGTATTGTTCCTTGAATGACAAGTATTGGTCAGAAGGCTCAAGATGACAATGGTTACGAGTCATTGTGTGGCTGTTAGTCACCAGTGGTTAGCCCATGCATTTGTAATCAGTTTGGTTATAATGGATTAAGTCCTCGTTGAAGGAAAAATCATCTGAACAGGGTGGAAAAAATGTAGCCTGGTTAACAGTGAACTTGGATAAACTGAATGTGTCTCTTTTTATTTATAGAATTCTATATTCTTTTATAGTTTTATCAAATGTTTTTTCAAAAATGGAAAAGTTTTAAAACCCAATTCACCCCCCCCCCCCCTTTCTTGTGTTTCTCTCTACCTTTAATTGGTATCAGAGTCTGACTCTGTTATTGATTTTTGAATCAAACAGTTAACCGTGTAGAGAGATCCAATAAGATAAAAATTATGAATGTTATAGATTGAATTGAAAGAAATAGAAAATTCATTTTTATTAGCTGAGCAAGTCACAAGAAGAAAGTATAAGAGGCTTGTAGAAGAAATGAAGATTGTGCGTGTAAAAAAAATTCTAGACAGATCAACTTTAAAATGATAAGTTGCTAGTTCACAGAAGAGCACCTGTCCTAGTCAAATATTACCAACCCGAAAGTTATGGTTACAAGATTTGTTATCCATCAGAAAATATACTCAAGAGTATTTGTGAAGAAAGTTAGTTTGTGCATCTGTAAGGAAAAAAAGTCATCTTCATATCCAACTAACTTTCTGAAAAAGGACAATTCCGAAGAAGAAAAGTTCCTCTAGAAGTTGCGCAAAGGAAGTAAATATCTTGAACAAATAAGGTTATCCATAAAATTATTATCATCCGTAAAAGACAAAGAAATTTCTAAAAAGGAATATGCAGATTCAGTGAAAAGGCCATTAGATTTCTTCTATCTCTCGTCTAGACACAATGACTTCAAAGACTTTTCACGTTATTTAAAAATTCCTTGAAGTTCTCTATGAACTTCGCCCAAATGTTCCTTGACTAAGCATTGATGAGCTCAATCTGACTCAGAGAATCATTATTCAAGGATGGTCTAGGTACATTGAAATGTCACATGGCCCTATCTATCCTCATCAGGTCAAACAATTCGGGAAGTATGCTTCTGTGAAATTCAATGGTTCTTCTGTCTCCTCAATTGTTTTTGGGAATTCTATCACCATCACTCCTACAACCATTGCTTTTGAAATTGGCTGTACTCAAATTGGAACTAATGTTAAACTTCATATGTTCAAATAATCCTTGATTGAAAATCCCAATATCATTTACAATATGTCCATTAGATATGAACCATCCAATCCTAGCAATCTTCTCCATATTGTTAAAGTTTGGTTTCAACTCGTGCTGACTAACTTCCATCTAAGAGGCGTTAACATGAATTCTCTAACACATGATGACATACTTCATGTCTACTTCCTTGTGAATTATGTAAGGGTTAATCTATCTCAAACCCTCTTCAATCATCTAAGGTACACTATTACTATTTCCAAAAATCAACACAAGTCCTTCATCCCATTTGGAAGAGTTCTCTCTGCACTCTTCTTTAATGCAGAGAGAATTATTAATATTCATTATAATTGGAATTAAAATTAAATTAAAGAGGAAAGATGTGAAGTATTTAGAGTTTAGTTAGTATTGTTTATGCCTACTAGTTGTATCGTGTTCTTAAGTTATGTTCCTTTCTTTTATGCATTGTGTTTGTATTTCCTGTTTTTGACTAATGAAATATGTTGTTTTTATTACTTCTTACAAAAATAGGATAAATTGTCATTTTTATGAAGTTTTATAATTTTCCTTTATCACTATATCCATTCTTAAATCCTAACAAAAGAAAAAGGGTTATAGCATTTGGATCTGAAATATTCATAAAATGCATTTTCCACTAACCATCTTCTGCACGATTGACTTAAGAACTTTGAAGAAAGTTCACTAGTTTTCTTCTAGGTAGGTTATATGAGGACTTGATGATGTGTATCTGGTGAAAATCAAGTAATAATACATCATTAAACGATTTCAATATGTTTCTTTTATCAATTTCTTTTGGTTCTTAATCGAGAAAAATACTGAGACATCTTTAATTGATCAGAGAGATTGAAAATCACAATCTATCTATTTTCATGTTTCTTCTGTCTTCTTATATTTACTCTCTCTCTCTCTCTCTCATATAGTGCCTTGGGAGCTACAGTTGTCCTTCTATCTTCCATTAGTATTTTATTATTGAGTCTCCCAAGTCTGATCACCTTACGTAAGGAAAATCAATTATCTTATCAGTTACGTATTCTCCCCTCCTATTTATACACTCGTATTTTTCCATCTTCTTTTTATTCTTCACACAATAATATACCAATAATCTTTATCAAAATTTCTTCAACATGACTCCAAGAACTTTTCATGGTAATGGTGACCTTTTAGAAGTCATCAATGAAAAGCGTCCCACTATACCAGTAGTGCTGGACATGACTTCCTTCTTGGAATTCACTTTCAGGATTGGAATAGATATATCACTATGCTAAGGGGACCCATCTATCCAAACCTTTTAAAGGATTTCTGGTTAAATGTCTCAGTTACGCTCGATGGTCTCTCCATTTCATCAAATATCTATGGTTTTCATGTTTCCTTCACTACTGCCAACATGGCTAAGGCCATTGGGTGTTCTCAAAAGCGTATAACTACGAATCATGCTTCCATTTGATGCACTCCCGATGCTAAGATGGCTTTCATATTTGATAACTATTATGTTTTTGAACCCACAAACCCTGAAAAACTTCTACATATTGCTAAAGGATGGTTTCGGTTCATTCTGACAAATCTTCGTCCTCGTGGATCTGCCTCAGGTCATTTTAAACTTTCTTAAGGAGTCTATAACCATTTACAGAGACATGGAAAAAGCCTTCATTCCCTATGGAAGAGTTATTTCAGAAGTTCTCTTAAAGGCAAAGATTGTAGGAATTGTTCGTAGGATTCGTGTTGGTCCTGACATTGCCTTGAAAGAAAAAGTCTGTGAAACCTTTGATGATCAAGGGTTTAAATAAGTGTTATCATGTTGTGTTTTTCTGATGTTTTTCTTTCTAATGACTATCTTTTGATTATTTTTTGTTATCTTCTTGATTGTTCTGTTGTTAATATTTTTACTTCGTGACTTTATGAATCCAAGTCTATTGCTTTGTCTTTTGAATTTAGTCTGATGTGTTTTAAATATCTCAAACATCAATTAAGCATATCTCATATATTTTTTATCATGACAAAAAGGTGGAGAAAGAGTAATGATTTTGATTAATATCCATTCTCTAAACCCTATGATTTACATGACAATCTAACATGATATAAACTACAAAATTATTTAGAATGTACATGATTGCTACAAGAACATTTTGAATGAAACATTGCATTCCCTCTGATAAATCAAATTCTGATATAGAAAGACCATTGTTTCAAATGTTCTGAGAAAGCGTGGAGAATATAATAAGGTTAAGGATTAACTCAATAATGTTGATTAAATTCAGAAAGTAATCCTCAGAAAACCCTACGCTCTGAAAGATCATAAGTTTATGATTCAAGGGGAGATTGTTTATCCCAGGGGGAGTTTAAAACTCAGAGGAAGTTTTCTAAACTCTTAGACTATTTTGTTTATGATTTAACCCTGTAAAATTGTTCCATCAAAATATATGGTTTTGTCATGATAAAAAAGGGGGAGATGGTTAGAATAAGATTGGGATATGTGTTTAAATCTCAATGTTTTGATGATAAAAATGCATATATTTTATGTAGAACAATTTTAGTTCTAATATGTTTCTTGAGTGTGCAGATAATAAATTCCAATTGATTAAGGATTGTTGTATTGAGAATTAGAAATACGCCAAGCACATCAGAAACACTGGTCACAACCACTTTTGAAGAAACATCAGTAGTTCAGAAGAATACTGAATGTTTGCCAGAAAGAGGATCATGTGTGTACTTCTCAACAAATTACCGCTTCAGAAGTCACAAGTAATCAACAAGAAAGAATTTAAGATAAGTTGTTACTTCAAGATCAGAAATAAGGATTGTAAATAAACAAGCTTACATCGCAAAGATCAAAAGTCATGATTTGCTTATTAGAAAAGCTAATGCTTATATTTCTGAAGACGAAGTCAAGATTCTGAACACATAAAGAGAAAGCTTCTACTTCTGGATTAGAAGACAAGACTTGTTCATCAGAAGAGTTTCTGCTCATATCTCTGAAGACAAAGACAAGTTTCTGAAGACTCGGATAGATTATGGAATACGCTCATATCCTCTCAACATCAGAAGTATTCTATTAGAAGAAAGGAAGAAAGATCTTCTGGACTCATTTCTAATCAACATCATATATTCCATCAGAAGACAAAATCAAAGTATGATATCTTCTCAAGTCAATTTACTCAACAAAAGTAATATTCATCAAAAGAACTATTATAAGCATTTCTAAAGAAACATCTGCAGTTCTAAGGAATGCTAAATGTTCATCAGAAAGGGAATCAAGTGTGTTCTCAAAGAAACGCCATTCTCAGATAAAAAATTACATACCCTCTAAGTGAGAAAGAACTCATGATCAGAAATCAAGATGTAGCTGATACAAGCTGTTGCTTCCAGCTCAATTCAAAGATTAGAATTCAAGAGATCAGAAAGAAATAATTTAACGTCAAAATTAGATGTACTTATATAAGCTTTTGCTTCAGAAATAAGACATTAGATATACAACTCAAAAAAGCTAATTATCAAAAATCAAAGATCGGATCTAGACGAATTAACCAGAAAATCAGATATACTGATATAAGCTTTTTCTCTAGAAATCAGACATCAGATATGCACCTGAAAAAAGGTGTCATCTAAAATCAAGATCAGATTAGGACATAGTGGATCATAAAAGCTTTTACTAATAAACAAGAAGTTATTCCTCAGATTAGTTGTTGCTTGTGTATCTGAAGACAATGTTCAAATATTTGAAAGACTCTGATTCTATGATCGGTCATCAATTATACTAGTTTTCATCTAACTATTCAGCATGAATCCGCGAAAATCAGTAACACTTTTGCTCTTTTGTCTATTGTTTTTGAAGATTTTTACTTTTACAATTTTCCTTTCTCGTAGTGTTTTTAGTATACATTTATATCTTTTTGTTGCATTTGATGTGTTTTCTTGGTAGTGGTTTATGTTATCAAATTCAGGAAAAAAACCAATGGTCTCTCGCTAGGAAAATGGCAGTTCCGATGTTGAGAAGTTGAAATTTGGAGCTACAGGGGTCCTGACACAACCACCCGTGTCACCTGACACGAGACGTGTCAGGAGAGGATGCATAACATACAGTCTAGGTGAAGTGGCAGAGGTTAACATGGATGTCTGTGTCACGCGACACAACTCATGTTAAAAAACCTGCATGGAGCGTGCCATAAAGCAAGAGACAGAATCTGAAATAGGCGCCCGTGTCATACTACATGGCCCTTGTCAAAACACCTGCATGAAAGCATGACAAGAAGCGAGAAGCAGAGGATAACACGGGTTCCCGTGTCGCATGACACAGCCCGTGTCGGTCAAACCACTAAGATGTCTGATTTTTGGAATTTTAAGTGGATTGGAGCATCAAGAGTATTTGGGACATTTTGGCATAGCTGAGGAATGACCTAACAGTATTTAGACCTGTTTATGAGAAGAAAACCGTTACTTTTTTAAATGATTGAAGAATTGTACACTGAAGGAGTGAGTTTGAAGAGTTTTGAAGACAAAGAATCTTTCAGGCGCATAAGCAATTGAAGATCTACAACTCCAACCTTTTTGTAATGTCTAACTCTATTATTATCATTGTTGTTCTTTTGAATTACATGAGAGGCTAAACCCCCCAATGCTAGGGGGTGTCCCTGATTTGGCAATACAATGATCATGATCTCTTTGTTTTATCAACATATTAGTTAGTTATCATCAATTTAATTCTTTCAAATTATAATATCGTTTTGCCGTGCCAGACCAATAGGGTTTACTTTTCTTAACATAATAGAAGTGGACAATCGTGTTAGGGTTTTATGAAATAGTTATATTGTAGAAGATTGCACCTAGGTCTAGGGAAATCCTATAATAACCAGATAAATTCTTGATAATCAAATGCTTGACTTCTTCACTAATTTGAATGGATATTGAAATTAGGGAAGAAAATAAAGGTTTCTCACTAAGGACTTAGGGAAGAATAATCTTAAGAATTCGTAGTTGAGGTTAATGAACTTGTGGAAAAGATCAAGAGTGAAGGTCATCAGGTGGAAAATCATACACTTACCCCTAGCATGTTGCTCATTATTATAAAAAGTCATAATTTACTTTCTGCTCATTACTAGTATTGTTAAAGTTTAAATCCCAAATCTAAACCCACCATATTGTTTTTATTTAATTGAACCACATATTCAACTAGGTAGTCATATGCAGTCCTCAAGATCTATATCTTGGAAAATTCCCACTATTACTACATCATGAAAATAGTACACTTGCTATTTTTCCGATCACACTACAACAGTGAAGTATCTTCTAGATCATCATTATTCTTCAATCAGAACCAATCCAATAAGAAGAAAATGATAAAAGCTCAAGAATTCAAAGACTTAAGGATCAGAAAGGCTATTTATGTAATATATGATTTCAAGATCGAAACATCAAAAAAGCTTTTGATATCAACTTCAGAAAAGTTTTCACCTACAACGATAAGACTTGTTTTTTAGATAAGATGTTTCTTATATAACTGAAGAAAAGAATCTACTAATAAAAGATTCTGTAATGAAACATATTCTCACTTGATTTTCATCTATTAGATCAGATAAGAAATACCCCTTCAAGACTAGTTCTAAGATCAGAAGTAAATCTTCATGTTTCAGATAATTTGTTGCTATTATTTCTGAAGACAAGTTATGGTTGACATCTATGGTGTTCCTATGGTATAACAACAAAGTAGTTTCTGAACTACTCATCAGTTATTCATCATAAGAACGAAGACAAAGTGATTGATCTCTTCCAGTCTTAATACTTCAGAATCAAAAGTACATCATCAGAAGATAAAGATCAAGAAACTTAGTCAAGAAGAATACAATACAAAGAGTACACCACAATTTCTGCTATCATAATATTGGTTGTACTATTCATAAAAGTTGTCTCCCATGATTTTGTGCTAACAACTACAAGCAGCAGGCTAAGGAAAATGATGTTTTGTACTATCTCAAACATCTCTTGAATCTATCCTTTGGAAATCAACCATTGGAAGGAGAAAGTACTTTTCTATCCTTACAAGAACACTTTTTGAAGGCTATAAAAGAATATCAATGAAATGAAGTCAAGTTGCTGTAAAAGTCGAGGATGCGGAGGTTGTTGAAGTTGTTACGCTGAACACGCTGAAGCCAATTTCAAAAATAAATAAATAAAGAAGAAAAAGAAGAATTCTACAAGATTCTAAACAAATTCTCATTATATACATCTTGGTAGAAATACGAAGAAGCAAGGAGTAGTTGCTCATAACCTGGTAAACAAAAAAGATGAAGAAGAAGAACACTACAAGATGCTACTCAACTTCTAATCAAATACATCTTTGTAGATCAATGTAAAAGACATAAGAGTTGTTTCTCATATAGTGTTATAGTTTTAGTTCTTCATGTAAATTGTTTTAACACAAAATTTATTGCTCATAATTATGTTAAACAACATGTACTTAAACTAGGAGGAATCTGCTTGTTAAGAAGCACTCTTGTAATCTCTAGAAAAATAATTTTGTTTAGAATTAGTGGTTCCTCAAGTGATCAACTGAAGATATGTATACTTGAGAAGACAATGGTTGCGGGTCATTGTAGATAAAATCATGTTAAGAGACCATGATTGGTTAATTCTTATAGGGTCAATGATCCCTATATCTCTTAGGAAACCAGGAAGGTCATAATTCCTAAGAGAACACTAGCTGAGGATCATTGTGAGAAATCCCGTTTAGAAAGACCAGGTTGGTCAGATTTCATATAGGGTCAATGATCTTTATATCTCGTGGGGATCACTGAACGTATCATTTTAGTGTTCCTTGAGTGACTAGTGTTGGTTAGAAGACTCAAGATGACAATGGTTACGGGTCATTGTGTGATTGTTAGTCACTGGCAGGTAGCCTATGGATTTGTAATCAGTTTGGTTATAGTGGATTAAGTCCTTATTGAAGGCAAAATCATCTGAGGAGGGTGGACAAGATGTAGCCTAGTCAATGGTGAACTTGGATAAACTGAATGTGTCTCTTCTTATTTATAGAATTCTATATTATTTTATAGGTTTATCAAATAATTTTTCAAAAGGGGAAAAGTGTTAAAACCCAATTCACCCCCCCCCCCCCCCCCCCCCCGCCTTTCTTGTGTTTTTCTCTACCTTCATATACTTCATCTTCAAAATCTGGTTTCTTTTCTTTTTCGAGATGAAGACGTCATATTTCCCAAAGAAATAGAACATTTTGTGAAGTGGGTTACTCCATATTTCAATAAAACATTACTTTGATGTCTCTTTTTTTGTTTCTCTCTTGGTTTTTGGAATGGATTTTTTAGTCTTTCTACTCTAAGATGCTAGTGGTGATGACACCATTTGAGATGTTATTCTTAAGACTTTTTCTGGATGTAGTTTTGGAGTTTATTTTTCCACACTTATTTTGAGCATGCTTATTTAATAATGGTTCTCTTTTTCTTCATCTTGCACCATAATTTCAAGCATATTTAATGTCATTTCTTCATCATAAATCTTTAAAGTAAGATTACATTTTTCTAATTCGATGTTGAATCAACTTGTAATCAAGAACAATCAGCCAAGAATGAGAGGTAGATCTTCTTCTTCAGGAAAATGCATGTTCATAAGGGCCACTGAAAATTTTAAATTTATCTATTTCAACCATAACATCTTCCATTATCCCATATGGATGCTTCGTAGAGTGATTTAAAAATGTTAAATTCATCCTTTTATCACTGACTTTTATAATACCAGGCTTTTTATAGATTTATAATGTCATCAGACTCACACTAGCTCCCGAATCAATTAGATCCTTCTTGAATGTTCTGTCTTTTTATAGTGCATGGAATTGTGATAGATCTAGAATCTTTTAGTTTGATGGGGATTGTCATACTTTATGAAATTGAACTACACATATTGTTGTACCCCAAAATTTACCCTCTCATTTATCAAGATTATTCTCACAAGATCTCTTTGACTCAAGACTGGATCAGGGTTTGACTAGCTCAAGACATCTCATCGTGCACTGATGACCCAAAGTTAGGGTTTGAGTTTGCACAAGGATTCTTGGACTATCAATGCTTCATATGACTTTCAAACATCATTATGAACCCCTAAGATCACTCATGACAATTTTCAAGCTTTGAACCACATTTTTGATTAGTCAATTGGACAGTTGACCTAAAAATCAACTGTATTGGGAAAAAAGTCAACCATGGCCAATTCACAGTCAAGCTTCATAATATTTTATCCACATAAACATTTAAAACTTATATGTATCATTTGATCAAGTTTGCATTACAATTCCTCAATAAATTATATCAAATCATCAAAAGGGCAAAATGGTCAAAATTAGGGTTTTGACTGAGAAAGGGTAATTTCTGATTTTTTACCTAGAAAATAACCAATTGAGTTAAAGCATGATTCCAAGGATTCAATTGCATCATCTTGACCTAAGGACATGGTTCAAAACATTGCAAATCCATTGGATAGACAGATGAAATTTGCAGTCAACTGATCAAAAGTCAATTTTATACTGAAAAGTCAAACTTTAAATTTTTTGGTCAAAATCAAGTGCCAAGGGTCACAATTCATCAAAACATGTCAAAATGTGAAACTTTTTCATCAAGAAATCAAGGATTGAATATTAGGTTTTAAAATTGGAAATTTTCTTAACTTAGAAATTTTTCTAAGTATAGAAAATTTCTTATTTTTTCTCAACTTTAAGCCATTTTTTCACCATGATAGAAGATGATTCAAGGAAAGTTCCCAACATGAAAGTTGTATACCTCCATGAAATCTACAAATTTTCTTCACACACTTTTCCATAAAGATGCTTGGATCTCAAGAAATAATTATATGAATACATGCTCATGAACTAAATAACTTAGTGAAAATTTGCCCTAATTTAGGCAGGTATTGGACCCAACTTCGTGGCAATTATTCACCTAGTTCCAAGGGGTATCTTTAAATGAATTTCAAAGATGAGTTATAGAGCACATTTCAAGATTTCCAAAATGTCCAATAACTCCTCAAGATCATTTTTGAGTAGGGAGAATCGAAGAGATGAAGTTGGCAATTTCTCACTTTGAATTCAAGTCATTTCATGAAGAACAAATTTCAAATCAGTACCTATGCTGCCTAATCCATGCTTTACAGGTCCCAAACTTGTTTCTTACTCCATAATTTAATGATTATTCAGTTGAAAAAGCTTTAATCCAAGCCCTAGAGTCTTTATCCAAGTTGTAATTCCATAAATGGCACAAAGTTGCCATTGCCATTTTGGAAAAGGTTCACTTTTGCAACTTTACAAATGTTGAGCATTGGACTTGTCCTCTCTGCACACACATATCCTCCAGGCCTAAGGCAACTTGTATAGAGCATATACCAACCCTAAGAAATCCAGTACAAGCATGTAAAGACATGTCCCTTCACTTTGCTTCAAAGGCAAGAAAGTGTGCCAAAAGGCTAGAACTCAAGGATCTGTTAAAGAGCTGACTTTAAACCTATCCCATACTAATACACAAACACAATAAAACTAGAAACACGATTTCTAGAGGCCTGAAACATTCAAACACTCTATATCACCAAAAAACTGTCAAAACTTACAGTTTTTGCATAAGCATAACAATCCATCATCTGGCTCGTGCGTTTCAAGTTTTAATCATCAAAACACTTTACCTACTTCATATCTAAGAGATCCAGACCATCATCCCTGCACTGGAACACCTCCTTCTTCATCTGCCATTTTTGTTTTCAAATCTTGCAGGTTGACTTGGATAGAGAGTTCCAGGCACTTCCAAAGCAAGGCAAGTGTTGGAACACACTCAGGGAGGTTCAAGCAAGCTCAAGCAATCATCAGGCCTTCATAAATCTCACTCAAACTCCATTCACGATTTCAACTAAAAGAGGTAAGAATCTCAACTTCTATCTCTTTATACAGGCATCCATTGGCCACGATTTGTGAATAAACAATGTAGACCTCATTGCTACGAAGCTGTACACATATATATACATATCTTGCATTTATTTGGCCTGAGTTGAGAAAATTTTGAACTTGAAGTTCCTGGAAAAATTAGGTTTAAATTTAGGGCTTTTAAAATTCGTTTTGATCTTTGATTGTTAGCTTACATGATTTACATGGTTAGAATTGTGAGACAAAATTCTATAACATTCATGTTATCCGTTTCCATTTTTATTGAGAGATGAGAAAGTTACAGAGCTTCTAGCCAGCTTGAGGAAGAAGATGAAGTACAGGGCAAGAACTTTGTTTGTGTTATGTTGTTTTTGTTTCACATAAATCAACAGATGTATAGGCACCCCAGTGGCAAGGTAGCGCGCTGGTGAGGCCCAAGACCTGGGTTCGAACCTTGGCGCTACCTTTTGTTTTTTCATATTTTTCCATTTTTCAGTTTTTGCTGTTTTGCAGGTTTTGGCCTCCAAGTTGGGCTTTGTGTTTTTTTCTAACAACCACCACTTGATTTCTCAGGATACCCCCTGGCCCAACTATTTTCATATATTTTATTTATTTATTTTTGTTTTCATTTTTGTTTATTAAATATTTTCTTTAATACATAAAAATCATGAAAAATATAAATATGATAATATTTCATTTTTATTTTATTTTATTTTATTTTTCACATAAAAAATATATTTTATCTTCAATATATACTAACTATCTTTCTTAAATAAATTTGTAAAAATAAATTTAGATATATTCTTATCTTTTCTTTTATATTTTATATATATTTGTAAATATTTATTTTAACATATAATAACTAAATATTTTCATACAATATTATTTATTATTTTTAATACAGAAAATACACAAAAAATAATACATAAGAACTTTATTTTCTTTTAAACTAGAAATTAGGGTTCACTTTGTTTTTTCAAGAATTAATTTTTTTCCTTAAAATCATTAGATTTAGGTTAAACTTTTTTCACACAAAAAAACAAAACAAAATCTTTTTCTTGCATGTACATAATATTGCATATTTAAATATTGCATTTGTTTATTCCAATATTCGTATAAATTCGATTTGGTTGTAATAGCTTATTTAGATTTACGTTCTTGTAAATCCCCATTCAAATTTGTATTCCCCCTCCCATAAATTATTGTAATAGCTTAGTAATCTTTACATTACGCAATTTACCGCTTTATATGCCATGTTAGTAATTAGGGTTTGTATGGCAAGATAAAAACAATGCAAATAGAAAACCCTAAATCCAAGACAAAAACAGAGCATGAAAATAACATACTTTCACACAAGCACCCTTAGGGTTTCTCCACTTGGTTGCCTTATATAAAAATAGCCATATTATGCATGCGAAGTATCTTGGAAAAACAAACAAGTATAAGATCATAGTCCCTCGATGACGCTATTCAAAGTTGCCTTACAAAAGTGATCTTGGTCCCTCAAAATGCTAAGATACTTTACAACATTGATAGTCATGGTTATACGATGACCCACGCCTGTCCCGTTTACATCCAAAGATAGGGTTGCTTACCAAGTCAATGGTAAGACAACAATGTCAAAGGAATAGAAAATGCATAAGAAAGACATTTGAGTAGGTAGATTGCTTCTAGTTACTTGCTCTATCTTCAAACAACTATCCTTTCTATTTTCAAAACAAACACACACATTTCCAAACATTTTACAAACATTGAAAACATTTTCAAAAAGACAAACATCTTTGTATACATTCTTACGAACGAGAATCATTACAAAGATTGCCTAAACAATGGCCTCTTTTACAAAATACTTTCAAAACCACACAAAGCACAATTTTAAAATAAAAAGCAAGTGATCTAGCAAGTAATTAAGAGCCCATGGAAAACCATGGATGAAAATGGTTCTAACACCTTCCCTTTTCATAATCTACCCCCGAACTCAAGAAACAAGTTCAAAGGTCTTTCCTGTGCTTTTTCACCTTTCCTTTTGGATAAAAGAAAAGTCGGTGATGACTCTTGCTAACCGCAACATTTGAGATCAAATACAAAACCCTCAAGTCAGTTCTCGCACCGTATCATCAAAGGATTGAGAAGAAGGACCAATTTCTCGTTTTTCAAAAATTGTAGAGATTCATAATCCACTACAGTTCTTAAAAAGCTAGCAGGTTCAGGATTTTTGGTTGGTTCAGGAATGGCTGAATGATCAGGTTGGTCAACAAAGTTAGGTTGTGCTGATTGTTCATGAGGTTCGGATGATTCATGAGTTTCAGGTGGTTCAGAAGAGTGGTGTTCTGGAATATGAGGAGGTGAGAGTATAGTTGAGCTTGGTGTTGGATGTTGTGGTTAAGTAGGTGGAGTGATATCAAGTGAAATAATTATTGTATTTTCAGCAGTGGGAATGGGGTTCTGATGTTGTGGTTGGTTCATGGCAAAAATGTTTTCAGACAGTAAGGTGAAAGGTGGTTTTTGTGTTGCCAAAGGAACATTGATTCCTGGAATTCTCCAAGATCCAGCATCATACATCCAGATGGTCTGGGTGATAAGGGTCTGGGAGGAGGTCTTGAAAAGTTTTCAGTAGGAATGGGTTGAGAAACAGATGGTTTAGAGGGTTGAGTGAGAGGGTTCTGATTGGGATGGTTCTTATTAGGTTTCAGAATGTTCATCAGTGTCAAAGTCACTCAAGTCTGGTAAACTTGATTTCTCTGAGGGTTGTCAGCAAGAGAGACAGATGGTAAGGTCAGGTCAATATTAACATCTATATCTCCTAAGGTTTGGGAGGGTTCAGCAAATGTAGATACATTGATAGAATTATAAACAGTGATAGTTTCAACATGTTTACCTGTCTTCTTTTTCTTCTGAGGTCTGGCAGAAGGTCCTTCAACTGCTTTTCTCTTTAAAGATTCCTGAAGAACAACATCTGGAGCAGCTTGGTTTCTTCCTTGGAGCCAAGTTGGATCAATAGGTGTTCCAGTCTCTTTGCATATTTCAATGTAGTGCAGGATGATATGTGGATGATCTCCTGAGTTGAACAGAGGGAAATCAACAATAGGTATCCTTCTTCTCTTCACAGTAGCTGACACATACGGAGTTGGTTCCACCAGCAGCTTGTCAATTATTTTCCTTTTTAGTAAATTCTTCCCAGTCACAGTCTTACCACAAGTAGGTTCTAGCTCCCATAGAAGATTGGCTTCATCTAGGTGAGAAATAAGACCATTCTTAGTCAGAATGTCTGATATTAATCTACCCATAGGAATCCAATCCCTTTTGGATTTGGGGTTTTTCATCCTTTCAGCTTCCCTAGTCCAATTTACATGGTTACAGATATATTCAAACAACAAATAAGGAAAATCAATTTTTACATTTGTTCCATGGCAGAACAATAAGTATTGTTGATCAGCGTTAATGTAATCTGGAGAGTTGGTTTCCTTCCTATGGTGAATACATCCAAGAATAATTCTTACCCAAATCTTGTATTTATCTTTCAAGTCCCTGACTTTTGAAGATCCTTGATCATTTGTGAGAATCTCTGAGTAGACCCTTGACATTTCCATTCTTCCAGTTGGCATACCTGTAACTCCAAGTCCTTTAAACCCTAGCAACTTTCTGATTAGGTTTTCAGTAATGGATATTTCCTTGCCCATTACGAAAGAGAGGATAACCTTAGGGGTTGCAATAGCATGTATCCAGAATTCCTTCACTAGATGTGGAAAAACTGGACCAATGAGTCGATCAAAAAAGTTTTCCCAACCTTGAAACTTAACAGCGGGAAACAAGTCAAAACCATTTTCTCTTAGATTCTCAAAATCTACCATTAACTCACTTAAAACTTCCAAGTTGTTTACAGGAATGAGAGTAGTTCTTTTAGGCACTATGTATTGCTCATAGGGGGTAGAAGAAGAAGCCATTGAAGTTCTTAGAGATGAGAGATGAAAAAGGGTTTTAGAGAAAAAGTACAGAAACGTTTGAGTTTGAAAGAGACGGTAAAGAATGAAAAAGGGTTTATCAAAAAGTATTTATATGCAACAGTATCTGAAATAGGTTTAGAAATAAAATTAAAAAATAATTTTTAAAGAATTTAAAAATGAATCTCATCATTACATGCATTTAATGATTTTTCTAAAAATTAGGGGAAAACGTGAGATTATGGCTAATCATTAAAATTTACCTAGAACAGTGTCATTAGCTTTTGCACGCGTGACCTTTCAGAAACACACCACGTGTTCATCTCCTGAAAGATGCATGTAACAACTGTTTGTTCTAATGAATTTCTGAACTATACTTAGAAATGAATTGTTAGAACATTTCAGAACTTTTCATATAGCTTATGATGCAACTTCTCTTCTAACTTTTGAAGAGTTGATAATCAGAACATTCATTTCAGAATATTCTGAAGTCAAACACAGAAGATAAATATTATTTTATTCAGGACATTATTCCATACAAATATTATTCAAAATTAAATTAAATCTATCTTCTGAAAGGGGTTTGGTAAAAATGTCAGCCCATTGATGGTCTGTTTTAACAAAAATTAAATTTAAAATTCCCTTCTGAATATAGTCCCTAATAAAATGATATTTAATTTCAATATGTGTGGCTTTAGAATGTAAAATTGGATTCTTAGAAAGACAAATAGCAGAAGTATTCTCACAGAAGATAGGAATCTTACTTTCATAAAGATTAAAATCTTCTAGCTGACTTTTCATCCAAATCATCTGAGAACTACATCCAGCAGCAGATATATACTCAGCTTCTATGATCGAAAGTGCAATTGTTGCTTGCTTCTTGCTGTACCACTAGATAAGATTTACACCCAGAAACTGACAGCTTCCAGAGGTTCTTTTTCTTTCAATTCTATCTCCAGCAAAGTCAGCATCACAATAACCTACTAGTCTGTAATCTTGTGATCTTAGGTAACTCAAACCCAAATTAGTAGTACCTTTCAGATACCTAAGAATTCTCTTAACACATGTTAAGTGAGATTCTCTAGGATCCAGTTGGAATATAGCATATAAACACATGTTGAATAGTATATTAGGTCTAGATGCAGTCAGATAGAGAAGGGATCCAATCATACCTCTATAGAGCTTATGATCTACCTTCGTACTTAACTCATCTTTTCCCAGAATGCAGGTTGGATGCATAGGTGTCTTGGCATCTTTGCTTTCTGACATTTGAAATTTCTTCAGAAGTTCTTTAACATACTTCGTCTTATGTTTGTAGGTACCTTCAGGAGTCTGGTTGATTTGAATTCCCAGAAAGAACTTTAATTCTCCCATCATGCTCATTTCAAATTTTGCCAGCATGGTCTCAGCAAATTCTTTTCCAAGGGAGATATTAGAGGTTCCAAAAATTATATCATCAACATAAATTTGACAAATTAAAATATCATTTTTAAATGTCTTTCTGAAAAGAGTTGTGTCCACTTTCCCTCTGGTAAAATCTTTTTCTAAAAGAAAATTACTCAGACGATCATACCAAGCTCTGGGAGCTTGTTTTAAACCGTACAAAGATTTTTTTAATTTATAAACATGTTTTGGATGTTTTGAATCATTAAATCCAGGAGGTTGATGGACATAAACTTCTTCTTCAATATAGCCATTTAAAAATGAACTTTTAACATCCATTTGGTATAATGAAATGTTATTTTGCACAACAAAAGAAATTAATAATCTGATAGACTCTAACCTGGCGACTGGGGAAAAGGTTTCATTATAATCAATTCCTTCTTGTTGACTATAACCCTGTGCAACCAGTCGTGCTTTATTTCTGATCACCTCTCGTTTTTCATTCAGTTTGTATCTGAAAACACATTTGGTTCCTATAACATTGAATCCTTTGGGTCTTAGAACTAAATCCCATACATCATTTATGGAGAATTTATTGATTTCTTCTTGCATTGCTAAGATCCAATCATTATATTCCAGAGCTTCATCAATGGAAGTTGGCTCAATCAGAGAAACCAAACCAAACAAAGATTCTTCATTGATTCTGAGAGATGATCTTGTTCTGATGGGATCTTATTTTCTTCCAATGATTACGTCTTCTTTGTTAGCTGAAGAGATTCTAGGAATCCTTTTCTGAGTGTGTTGATCAGAGATTCTGAGGTTGTCCAGAGAATTGTCAAGAGGATGATCTGATGAGTCTTCCTTTGCTTTTGAGTCTTTCTTTGCTTCTGAAGTTTCATAGTTTGAGGGATTATCTTCTGTACCTATAGAAAAGTCAATTTGCTTTGGCTGTTGCTGGCCAAGCTTATCATCAAACCTGAATTTGATTGATTCTTCAACCATCAGAGTTTCTGTGTTGTATACTCTATGGCCTTTTGAGCGTTCAGAATATCCAGGCAGAAAACACTTTTGTGCTTTAGAATCAAACTTGTTCAGAGTTTCTTTAGTGTTCAGAATAAAACAAGTACATCCAAAAGGATGGAAATAAGAAATGTTGGGTTTTCTGTTTTTCCATAATTTATAGGGAGTCTTTTCAAGAATAGGTCTTATAGAGATTCTATTCTGAATGTAACACGCTGTGTTCACAGCTTCTGCTCAAAAGTGCTTTGCCATATTAGTTTCATTGATCATGGTTATGGCCATTTCTTGTAAAGTTCTATTCTTTCTTTCTACAACTCCATTTTGCTGAGGAGTTATAGGATAAGAAAAATTATGAACAATACCATTTTCTTTAAAATATATTTCAAAATAATGATTTTCAAATTCACCACCATGATCACTTCTGACTTTTGTGATTTTAAAATCTTTTTCATTTTGCACTTGAGTACAGAAGTCAATGAACATAAAATGTGACTCATCCTTGTGTTTTAAAAACTTTACCCATGTCCATCTGCTGAAGTCATCAACAATGACCAATCCATACTTCTTGCCTCTGTTGAATGTAGTTTTAACTGGCCCAAACAGATCAATATGAAGTAACTCTAATGGCTTAGAGGAAAAGATAACATTTTTGGATTTAAAAGAAGGTTTTGAAAATTTTCCTTTTTGACATGCTTCGCACAGAGCTTCTGAGTTGCACTTCAGATTGGGAAGTCCTCTAACTAAATTTAATTTATTTAGTTGAGAGATTTTTCTAAGAATGACATGTCCCAATCTTCTGTGCCATACCCATTGCTCATCGCTAACAGACAAAAGGCATTTAACGTTCTGAGATTTAAGATCTGATAAATCAATTTTGTATATGTTGTTCTTTCTCTTGCCAAAAAAGAGGATTGATCCATCCTTTTGACTTACAGCTCTAGAGGAGCTTTGATTAAAGATAATATCATAACCATTGTCACTTAATTGACTTATGGACTAAAGATTATGAGCTAATCCTTCTACTAATAAAACATTAGAGATAGAAGGAAGGTTACCGTTTCCAATGGTTCCAGAACCAATAATCGTCCCTTTCTGATTACCTCTAAACTTCACGTTTCCTCCAGCTTTAAGTTCCAGGCTTTGTAACATAGACCTTTTTCCCGTCATGTGTCGTGAGCACCCGAGTCTAGGTACCATGACAGGTGTCTCAATTGAGCTGTTAAGGACATCTACAACAAATATTATTTTATCCTTAGGTACCCATTTCTTTTTGGGTCCTTTTGGGTTAGAGTGTTTAAAGTTCTGTTTGAACTTTGGGTTAGCATAAGAGTTTCCATAATGTGATGTATATTTTATATCATGTGAGTGTCCAAACTTGAATTGTTTGTTAAGAGGTTTGTAAGTGAAAGTCATCTTAGCAACAAGTTTTGTTATGTATGTCTCCTTCCCTTTGGGAGGTTCATACCCAATTCCTCTTCTGTTGTTCCCACTAACTCCATAGATCATTGAAGCCATTTTGCTTCTATCTATGCTTTTAGCTAGGAAATTTTGAAAGCTATAGTCATATTCTTTTAGAATATCTTTTGAACAAGACACATATTTTGAACTAGAAATTTTTTGAACATTTTGAAATTATTTTTTAAGTTTAAAAATATTTTCTAAGAGTTCGGATTTTTCTGCTTCATGTTTCTCAATATCATATGCAAGACTCTTCTTTAGTTTCTTGTATTTGATTTTGAGATTACTATAGTTTTCCACAAGTTCTTATAAACTATCAGAAAGTTCATTTCTAGTGAATTCAGAAAATACCTCTCTTGGTTCTGACTCACAATCTGAGTCATCTGCTGTGGTAGCCATCAGAGCTAGGTTGGAATTTTCATCTTCAGAACAAGATTCATCTTCAGAAGAATCTGAGTCATCCCACGTTGCCATCATCCCTTTCTTCTTACCAAACCTTTTCTTTGGTTTTTCTTTTTGAAGCTTTGGACAATCACTTTTGTAGTGACCAGGTTCTTTGCATTCATAACAAATGATCTCTCTTCTGTTTGCCTTTTTGTGTCCAGAAGATTCTGGTCTATCTTCTGACATTTTGAAGTTCTTGAACTTCTTCTGTCTGTGCTTCCACAGATGATTGATCCTTCTGGAGAGCAAGGATAGTTCGTCATCTTCTGATGCTTATTCTTCATAGTTTTCCTCTTCAGCCTGAAAAGCATTAGTATCAATTTTCTTAATTGATTTAAGGGCCATAGACTTACCTTTCTTATGAGGCTCGTGCTCATCCAATTCAATCTCATGACTTCTGAGAGCGCTGATGAGTTCCTCCAGAGATACGTTGTTCAGATCTTTTGAAACTTTGAAAGCAGTGACCATTGGTGCCCATCTTCTGGGTAAGCTTCTGATGATCTTTTTCACATGATCTGCTTTGGTATATCCCTTGTTCAAAACTCTCAGACCAGCGATCAGAGTTTGAAACCTAGAGAACATGGCTTCTATAGACTCATTTTCTTCAACTTTGAAGGCTTCATACTTCTGAACTAAAGCCAGAGCTTTAGACTCCTTTACTTGAGTGTTTCCTTCATGAGTCATTTTAAGAGACTCAAACATATCATGCATTGTATCTCTATTAGTGATTTTTTCATATTCAACTTTAGAGATAGCATTTAGAAAAATATTTCTAGCTCTATGATGATTTTTAAAATCATCTTTTTGTTGTCTATCCATATTTTTTCTATCCACTTTGTTTCCTTCCGAGTCTGTAGGATGTGTGTAACCATCCAAAACTATATCCCAAAGATCACTATCATGACCTAGAAAGAAACTTTCTAGTCTATCTTTCCAGTACTCAAAATCTTCTCCATCAAATACAGGAGGTTTGTTGTAACTATTATTGTTTTGTTCAGCGGCCATTGTGTTTTCTTCTGGATCTTTTCCTGACACGGTTAAGTGTTGTGCTCAGAGTCAAGCTCTGATACCAATTGAAGGGGTAAGAAAACACTTAGAAGGGGGGTTGAATAAGTGACTCTTTTTCTTTTTAAAACAAAGCTCAACAATAATGGAAGGACAAGGTTATTTTTATCCTGGTTCATTTGAACTCAAACTACTCCAGTCCACCCGTCAAGGTGATTTATCCTTTCTCAACAAGGACTTAATCCACTATAATCAACTTATTACAAACACACAACAACTGTTGTGACTAACAATGAACAAGTAATCTTACAAGTGACTAACACCACTAAGACTTAACTAGTCCTAGTCTACTTGAGAATTATGACCAAACTTGGTCTCTCAAGGAACAATTACAAGAGTTTAATCTTACAGAAAGTGAAATAAAATTTGATTCTAATCAAGCTATATCATAACTGTGATTTTTCACTTAGAATAAATTGCACAAAGTGTATGAACAAAGAGTTTGTGAGCCCATAATTTTTCATGTAGTTTCTTGCTTCTTTTTGAAATTAATTGGTTGGTTGGCTTGCAATAAATGTCCTTCTATTTATAGTATGAATAAAAAGACCGTTGCTTCCTTCAGAAAAGTGGAGAGCATTAAATGTTTGCGTGTTTCCTTGCACTATTCCATTTTCCAAGAAACTAGCTTAGACACTTGAGTGCTTGCAGCCGTCTTTGCATTAATGAGCAAACAACAACTTGTAAGAACATGTTTCCTACACTTGACAAGACAAGTTGGCTTTAACGTTCTTTCAGAACTTGCTTCAACATCTTGTATTCAGAACATGCTTTACTCATCTTCTAAGCAGTGTTTTTCTTGCTAAGAACTTGATCAACACTTGCTTTCAAATAACTTGTGAACAACACTTGCTTTCAAGTAATCTTCTGAGAAAGGAATCCTACTAAATGTTAGAAGATACATTTAAATAAATTGTCTTACCAGAGTCAGCAGTTGCGCTTAAAACAAAAAGGTTCTTTCATTAAAGAGCTTCTTCATATAAATTTTAGCTTTGCACATCAGAATGCTTCTGTCAGAACATTATCTGAAACATTCAAATACGTTCATCAGAGTATAAATTATCTAAAATATAATTTATTGTTATCATCAAAACTCTGAGATAGATCAGAACTAATCTTGTTCTAACATTGAAGACTCTGTTAGCTGAAGAAAGAAAGAAGAAAACAAAGAAAGCCACTAGGGTTTTGAACATGGGCAGAAGGTTTCAGGGACAGACTAGAAGAACCATGAATTTTGAAACCACTTACGGGGAAGAAGAAGGGAAAGGAAAAGAAATAGCGGTTCTGTCAGAATCTGAAGAGGAGGAAGAAGAGGAAGACTACTCCGAGGAATAGTATCCTCCAGTAGATGATAAGTACAGACATCTTGAAGAGCGTCTGAGTGCTTTGGAAATACAAAAGGTGCCAGGTCTATACTTTGAAGAATTGGGACTAGTGCCGGGAATTGTGGTCCCACCAAAGTTTAAAGTTCCGTTGTTTGCAAAGCATGATGGGGTGTCATGTCCTAAGATGCACCTCCGATCATATGTGAGAAAGATTCAGCCGCACTCCACCGATAAAGACCTGTGGGTCCATTTTTTCCAAGATAGCCTATTTGGAACACAACTCGATTGGTTTTACCAATTGGAAAGGGCCAATGTCCACACCTGGGAAGATCTTGCCGCAACTTTCTATAAGCAATATCAATATAACACTGATTTGGCACCTACCCGTACTCAACTTCAGAGTATGGCTATGGCTTCCAATGAGGGTTTCAAGGATTACACGCAGAAGTGGAGAGATCTAGTTGGGAGAGTGCACCCCCCTCTGTCTGAAAGGGAGTTGGTGGATATGTTCTTAGGAACTCTATCGGGCCCTTTCTTCAACCATTTGATTCTGAGCTCATCTGCGGGATTTACTGAGTTAATACTAACCGGAGAGAGGGTGGAAGCTGGCACAAAAAGTGGAAAGATTCAGAAGGATTCATCTGCCTCTACAGTTGTGAGAAAGCCTTTGGGAAGAAGGAGGTATCTGTTGTTTATCCACAAAGGAACCAAGGGAGAGCTGAACGTCGACCAATGGTAGGAGTTGTTATGATCCCAAAGCCTACATCTGATCAACCAAGAAGTAATCAACCGAGGGTGGAAAGGTCAGTCCGCAATTCACCAGAATAAATATGACTCTAGCCCAGGTTTTACCGCATCTTCTGAAGTCCAATTTGGCAATTTTAAAGGAAGCTCCAAAGAACCCCAACATAGTGTCCCCTCATTATCACCCAAATGCCAGATGTGCGTATCATTCCAAAAGTCTGGGTCATGACACTAACAACTATTGGGCCCTGAAAAACAAAATTCAAGACCTTATAGATGCAAAAGAGATTGTGTTTGATGCACCCGAGAAGCCAAACTTCATTCCTACTCATATGCTTAGGCATGGTCACAACACCAATGCTATCGAAGAATATTTGTTTATCACCACAGTTGATGAACTCTTGACTCTACTCCCAATCATTAAGATAAACTTGTTGAAAGCTGGTATATTCCCGGGTTGTAATGAAGACTGCCATCTTTGCTTATCCTCACCAACTGATTGCCTTTTGTTGAGAACATACATTCAGCGCTTGATAGACAACCAAGACATTCTGTTTGAAAGTGCTCTTGTTTCACCTGTTCCTGTTGAAGACGTTTCAATCATCACCATCTCCGCCAATTCTTCCAGGTTCCCCAAAAGACGAGTTAGGATTACATCGATTCGAAAAACTACTCCTCTTATAATCATAATGCCCAGGTCGGTCACGTATGAATCAGACAAAACAGTGTCGTGGAATTACGGTGGAGACATCTACTACCATGGTATCAAACAAGATGGGCTGGCCGCCGAAGAGATGAGCTCCGAAGAAGAAGACTCCGACATTAGCAATATTGCCGGAACCAGTAAGATTACCCGTAGCGATAGAATCTTCTCTCCAGAAATTGCCCCTCCAAAGGCATTTTTTGGACCCGTGGTTGTTCCGAAGGTTACCTCTGTACCAATAATCATATCTGCAAGTGCTCCTATTGACAAAGACGACACAACCCCTGCTGTTATCCCTACCAACACTTCTACTGCTGAAACTCGAGGAAAAAATATTCAAGAAGAGCCTGTTCGGTCGAAGGCTCAACCACTGACTATCCCCGAAACCTCCAAGAAGGAAATGGAGGAGATCCTGAGAATAATAAAGAAGAGCGACTACGACGTAGTTGAACACTTGGGGAAAACTCCCTCCAAAATCTCCATGCTAGCATTGTTGTTGTTTTCCGAAGAACATGGGAAAGCCCTGGTGAAATTACTAAAGACAATCCATGTGCCTCAAGAGACATCGGCTGACCAATTTCAAGATTGTGTGGCCAGTTTGACGGCGGATAACGGCCTAGGCTTCTCTGATGCTGATTTGACACCAAGGGGAAGAAAACACAATGAGGCATTGCATGTCTCTGTTGAATGTAGAGGAACAATTCTGGCCCATGTCTTGGTGGACACTGGTTCATCTTTGAATGTTTTACCGAAGAAAGCTCTCGACAGACTAGATTGCGAAGGACTAACGTTGAAACCCAGTAACATAGTCGTAAAAGCATTTGATGGCTCAAAGAGGATGGTCCACGGGGAGGTGGACATACCCATAAAGGTTGTGACTCAAACTTTCAACTCAACCTTCTATGTAATGGACATCCACCCCTCTTACTCCTGTCTGCTAGGACGGCCATGGATCCATAATGTCGATGCTATCACCTATACACTACACCAGATGCTGAAATATCCAGTCTAGGGAAAGATTATCACTGTCCACGGAGAGGAAGAGTATATGATTATCCACCTCAATTCCTTCCGGTATGTGTAATTGGACGGCGAGTTCATTGAAACCCCTTTTCAACATTTCGAAGAGGTTCCCCAAGAGGTAGCAGTGACCAGGACTGTGTCCCAGATCCCTAAGATTACAAGACCTCCGCTCCGGATGTCATCTCTAAAGGACGCCAAGGCAGTAGTAGAGGAGGGTGGATGCACCATTTGGGGGCAACTTCTGGATATTCTGTATAAATCTGATAAGTTTGGCTTAGGGTTCACTTCAAGTGCTCAGAAGGCTGTGCGCCATGCCCGTGCTGGAGGGCCACCCCTGAAGATTAGCAACCGAGAGGTCAATGCAGTGGAAGATGGTGAAGAGGATTACAGCTTGGAGGATTGGATATTTCCTACTATCAACGGAGGACTTCACAATTGGGAAGCCAGAGACTTTGTCCCAATGACTTTCATCTCTCAGTAATTTATCTTTTATATTTCTGTTGGACTTGTAATATTCACAAACAATTTTCACATTTAAAACCTTGTGTCTTGCCCGAGGCACAATGGTCCATTTGTAAGGGTTTTTATTTCATCTTCATATGACATTCAATGAATTATGGACGTTTTTTCACATACAAACTTTTGCGCTCATTGTCTTTCTTTTACATTTTATTGTTTAAAGATGGTTATACCCTTACACACACCTACACTCACAAATCCAGGTACCCCTCCATTCCGGATCCCATGGGTAACGATATTGCTATGGCCTTTTGTGACTCCGAGGATATAATCTACCAAGCCGAAGACGAAGGTGAGGAAGATTGTGAAGTACCAGGGGAATTGGCCAGACTACTATAACAAGAGGAAAGAGCTATTCAGCCTCATGAGGAACCGGTGGATACAATCAACTTGTGTACCGAGGAGGATAAAAAAGAAATCAAGATAGGTGCCAATCTAGAGCCGAGTGTCAAGGAGCGTCTGATTCAGCTGTTGCATGATTATGTTGAGATCTTTTCCTGGTCATATGAAGATATGCCAGGACTTGATTCAGACATCGTGGTACATCGTCTGCCAACAAGAGAAAACTGTCCACCAGTAAAACAAAAAGTCTGCCGCATGAGACCTGAAATGTCACAGAAGATCAAAGCGGGAGTCATGAAACAATTCAATGCTGGATTCTTGGCTGTCACTTCCTATCCTCAATGGGTTGCCAACATTGTTCCCATTCCTAAAAAGGACGAAAAATTATGAATGTGCGTGGACTATAGAGATTTGAAGAGGGCCAGCCCTAAAGATGATTTTCCACTCCCCCACATTGATATCCTGGTTGACAATACGGCCCAGCACAAAGTGTTTTCCTTCATGGACAGATTTTCAGGTTACAACCAAATCAAAATGGCACCTGAGGACATGGAGAAAACTACATTTGTCACACAGTGGGGCACATTCTGCTACAAAGTGATGCCATTCGGACTGAAGAATGCTGGGGCAACCTATCAACGCGCCATGGTAGCCTTATTTCATGACATGATACATCATGAAATAGAGGTCTACGTATATGACATGATAGCCCAATCACAAATAGAGGAAGAACACCTTGATGACTTGAAAAAGTTGTTTGAGAGGTTGAAGAAGTATAAACTAAGGTAGAACCCAAACAAGTGCACATTCGGAGTACTATCCAGTAAACTCATGGGCTTTATCGTCAGCAGCAAAGGTATTGAGGTCGATCCCTCCAAGGTTAAAGAAATTCAAGAAATGCTTGCTCCTCGTACTGAGAAGGAAGTCAGAGGATTCTTGGGATGCCTAAACTATATTGCCAGATTCATTTCTCACCTAACAGCTACTTGTGAACCAATCTTCAAACTATTGAAGAAAGATCAAGTAGTCAAATGGAATGATGAATGCCAGACTGCTTTTGACAAGATCAAAGAGTACCTACAAGAGCCTGCTGTTTTGATGCCACCAGTCGAGGGAAGACCACTGATCATGTATCTGACCTTTTTAGAGAACTCAATGGGGTGTGTATTGGGGCAGCATGATGAGTCTGGCCGAAAAGAGCACGCTATTTTTACCTGAGCAAAAAGTTTACCGACTGTGAAACCAGATATTCACTGCTCGAGAAAACATGCTGCACTCTGGCATGGGCTGCTCGCCGGCTAAGACAATATATGCTGACTCATACTACCTTGTTGATATCTAAGATGGATCCGGTAAAGTACATCTTCGAAAATCCTGCTCTGTCTGGGAGGATAGCTAGATGGCAGATGATCCTAACATAATATAACATACAATATACTACCCAGAAAGCTATAAAGGGCAGTGTGCTAGTTGATCATCTTGCTCATCAAGCTATAGAAGATTATCAGTCCATGAAGTTTGAATTCCCAGATGAAGACATCATGACATTAGACAACTATGAAGAAATCAGGCCATGTGACGGACCTGGACAAGGATCCCGATTGACCCTGTTCTTTGATGGGGCCTCCAATTCACTTGGTAATGGTATCGGCGTTGTACTCATATCTCCGAAAGGGGGCCATACTCCCTTTACTGCCAGACTTTTCTCCAACTGTACGAACAACATGGCGGAATAAGAAGAATGCATCTTTGGTCTCAAGGCTGCCATAGACTTGGGAATCAAATCTTTAGATGTATTCAGAGATTCATCTTTGGTCATCAGTCAGATCAAGGGGGAATGGGACACTAAGCACCCAAATCTTATCCCCTACAAAGAACATGTTTTGACATTGCTACCACATTTTGAGAAGATTACCTTCGAGCATTTCCCGCAAGAAGAAAATCAGCTAGCGGATGCCCTAGCAACAATGTCATCTATGTTTAAACTTAATTGGGATAACGAGGCTCCCCAGATCACCATCAAACGAATGGATGAACCAACACATTGTCATGAGATTAATATTAAAGAGGTAGTGGACCATCCTTGGTTTCATGAAGTTAAGAGGTATCTCGAGGCTCAAGAATATCCAGAAGGAGCTTCAATAATTGATAAGAAGTTCTTAAGGAGATTCTCTGCTAAGTTCTTCCTGAGTAATGGCATCCTGTACAAACGCAATCATGACTCCATTCTGCTCCGGTGTGTGGATAAGATTGAAGCGGAAAAGATTATGGCTGAATTACACGAAGGTACTTTTGGAATTCACTTTACTGGCCATACGATGGCGAAGAAAATCCTACGGGCAGGCTATTATTGGTCTACCATGGAAGCAGATTACTATCAAAACTCCCGAACCTGTCATAAGTGTCAAATTTATGCTGACAAGGTGCACGTACCTCCAGTTCCTCTGAATGTCTTGATGGCTCCTTGGCCCTTTTCTATGTGGGGAATTGATATGATTGGGGAGATCAATCCTACAGCCTCCAATGGACAACGCTTCATCCTTGTGGCCATTGACTATTTTACAAAGTGGGTCGAAGAAGCTTCCTTCGCTTCTGCTACTAAGAATGTTGTTGCCCACTTCTTCAAGAAAAATCTCATTTGCCGGTACAGTATCCCATAAAGGATCATAACTGACAATGGTACAAATCTTAACAATACCATGATCACTGCCTTGTGCGAGCAATTCAAGATTCAGCATCACAATTCTTCCCCCTATCGGAAAAAGATGAATGGCGTTGTCGAGGCTGCCAATAAGAACATTAAAAAGATCATACAAAAGATGACAGTCACCTATAAGGACTGGCATGAGATGCTACCATTTTCCCTCCACGGGTATCGTACCACGGCTCACACATCAACCGGGGAAACACCCTATTCTTTGGTTTACTGCATGGAGGCTGTTTTACCTATTGAGGTTCAGATCCCCTCTCTGAGAATTATGATGGATGCATGATTGAATGAAAATGATTGGATCCAGACTCGACTTGATCAACTGAACTTAATTGATGAAAAGAGACTTATTGCTGTTTTCCATGGTCAAATGTATCAAAAACGGATGATCAAGGCTTTCAACAAGAAAGTCAGATGCCAAGTATATCAAGTTGGGGATCTAGTGATGAAATGTATCATCTTGCCACAAAGTGATCCCAGGGGCAGATGGACTCCTACCTATGAAGGACCATTTGTAATCAAGAATATATTCTCTGGTGGGGCAATGATTTTGACCACCATGGACGGTGACGACCTGCCACACCTTGCGAACACAGACATAGTCAAAAGATACTACGCATAAGAGACCCGCTAGGTTGACACACCTAGGAAAAACAAGGGCATCCCGGCGAACCAAAAAGGTTTGGGCAAAAATTAGGGATAAAATAAAAAATCTGTACACCCGGCAAGTTGAAAACCCGAAAGGGCGACTTGGGCAAAAAAGGGTTTCCCGGTGGACTGAAAACCTGAATGGGCGGTCCAGGCAAAAGTTAGGGAATTAAAGCGTATGACTATGTCCCGTCGGATCACTTAATGGACAACAATCGACTTCCACTAACAAAATTCGGAGTTTCTGATCAATTCAATCATCTTCGGTCAAAGCAACAAGTAAACAAGATATTCGAAGATACAAAGGCTATAGCAGAATGGGAACCCCGTGGGATTATTACACATAGCTATCTTTCTTTGTATAAATTTTTCTTGTTTTATGGCGCCATTCTCTTACTAGAATGTTTGTCTCCCTTGTACAAAATACTTATTCAAAGTCAAATACAAAGATATCTCTTTGAAAGTATAGAAACTATTTGTATTTTTTACACTTGTGTTTTATTTGCAAAAACTTCCAATGATTCATTAATGAACATATGCATTTGAACATAATTACTGTTTACAAATAAACAAAATGAGAAAGATAATTACTGATAAGTTTAAAAGATAGGAAAACGTCTCCAGGCTATTCCATAAGCAATCTCTGCAGTACGTCATTTAGATCCCCAGCAGAACAAATTTCAAATTATTAATTCCCAGTAGAAATCATCAAATTTCTCAGGATTCCCCGAGCAGATCTTACAAACAGTACATGGCATTGCCCTCACAACATAATTTACTTCCCTCAACAAGAGTTTGTCAGTACTTCAACTTCAAGGCGTGGAAATTCAACATATCCTCATCAGCGTTTGGGGATTTATTTTCCTCAATCAGACAGCAATACAGCAAATCACCTTACAGGCGCATACATTACATCCACATATCATAAGCATTGATAAAGCAAATACATTGCATCATACATTTCATACAATATAACTTTGTTTCAGCTAACATTTTACCCTTTTCAGGATAAGATTAAACATCTATCATTAACAATATGCTTTCAGATACAGTTCAGATACGCTCCAGACACGGATGCTATTCTGATACTCATTCAGATTTCGAGTTCAGATACAGTACGGATACGCTCCAGACACGGATTCCATTATGATACTCATTCAGATTTCTAGTTCAGATACAGTACGGATATGCTCCAGACATGGATTCCATTCTGATACTCATTCAGATTTCAAGTTCAGATACAGTTCAGATACGCTCCAGACACGGATGCCATTCTGATACTCATTCAAATTCAGACTTCAGATACAATACGGATACGCTCCAGAGACGGATGCCATTCTGATACTCATTCAGATTCAGACTTCATATACAGTACGGATACGCTCCAGACATAGATGTTATTCAAATACTCATTCAAAGTTCAAATCCAGATACAGTTCAGATACGCTATAGACACAGACACAATTCGGATACTCATTCTTTCAGCTTACAACTTACAATTCAACAAACATTTTTGGATGGCATCTACAATCGCATCTCCGACAAGATTCTATCACTTCTCCAAATGGAATCTTTAAGCCCATTCCCTCAACTACACATCGTTGAGTGCAAATTTTTGGGCACTCTAATGTCCAATCATTCTCTCACCTTAGAGTCACGAATGGCAGAACTCGCCAATCTAAATCTTCAGGTTTAAGAAGATTGAACATGGGAAGTTGTTGTACCCCAAAATTTTCCCTCTCATTTATCAAGATTATTCTTACAAGATCTCTTTGACTCAAGACTGGATCAGGGTTTGACCAGCTCAAGACATCTCATCTTGCACTGATGACCCAAAATTAGGGTTTCAGTTTGCACAAGGATTCTTGGACTATCAATGCTTCATATGACTTTCAAACATCATTATGAACCCCTAAGATCACTCATGACAAGTTTCAAGCTTTGAACCACATTTTTGATCAGTCAATTGGACAATTGACCTAAAAATCAGCTGTATTGGGAAAAAAGTCAACCATGGCCAATTCACAGTCAAGGTTCATAATTTTTTATCCACATCAACATTTTAAACTTATATTTATCATTTGATCAAGTTTGGATTACAATTCCTCAAGAAATTTGATCAAATCATCAAAAGGGCAAAATGGTCAAAATTAAGGTTTTGACTGAGAAAGGGTAATTCTGATTTTTGACCTAGAAAATGACCAATTGAGTTAAATCATGATTCCAATGATTCAATTGCATCATCTTGACCTAAGGACATGGTTCAAAACATTGCAAATCCATTGGATAGACAGATGAAATTTGCAGTCAACTGATCAAAAGCCAACTGTATACTGAAAAGTCAAACTTTGACTTTTTTGGTCAAAATCAAGTGCCAAGGGTCACAATTCATCAAAGCATGTCAAAATGTGAAACTTGTTCATCAAGAAATCAAGGATTTAAGATTAGGTTTTAAAATTGGAAATTTTCTTAACTTAGAAATTTTTCTAAGTATAGAAAATTTCTTATTTTTTCTCAACTTGAAGCCATTTTATCACCATGATACAAGATGATTCAAGGAAAGTTCCCAACATGAAAGTTGTAGACCTCCATGAAATCTACAAATTTTATTCACACACGTTTCCATAAAGATGTATAGATCTCAAGATATAATTTTATGAATACATGCTCATGAACTAAATAACTTAGTGAAATTTTGCCCTAATTTAGGCAGGTTTTGGACCCAACTTCATGGAAATTTTTCACCTAGTTCCAAGGGGTATCTTGAAATGCATTTCAAAGAGGAGTTATAGAGAACATTTCAAGCTTTCCAATATGTCCAATAACTCCACAAAATCATTTTTGAGTAGGGAGAATCGAAGAGATGAAGTTGGCAATTTCTCACTTTGAATTCAAGCCATTTCATGAAGAACAAATTTCAAATCAGTACCTATGCTGCCTAATCCATGCTTTACCGGTCCCAAAATTTTTTCTTACTCCATAATTTAATGCTTATTCAGTTGACAAACCTTTAATCCAACCCCTAGAGTCTTTATCTAAGTTGTAATTCCATAAATGACACAAAGTTGCCATTGCCATTTTGGAAAAGGTTCACTTTTGCAACTTTACAAATATTGAGCATTGGACATGTCCTCTCTGCACACACAAATCCTCCAGGCCTAAATCAACTTGTATAGAGCATATACCAACCCTAAGCAAGCCAGTACAAGCATGTAAAGACATGTCCCTTCACTTTGCTTCAAAATCAAGAAAGTGTGCCAAAAGGCTAGAACTCAAGGATCTGTTAAAGAGCTAAAATGAAACATATCCCATACTTATACACAAACACAATACAACTAGAAACACGATTGCTAGAGGCCTGAAACATTCAAACACTCCATATCACCAAAGAACTATCAAAACTTACAGTTTTTGCATAAGCATAGCAATCCATCATTTGGCTCGTGTGTTTTAAGTTTTAACAATCAAAACACTTTACCTACTTCATATCTAAGAGATCCAGACCATCATCCCTGCACTGGAACACCTCCTTCTTCATCTACCATTTTTGTTTTTAAAGCTTGCAGGTTAACTTGGATAGAGAGTTCCAGGAACTTCCAAAGCAAGGCATGTGTTGGAACACACTCAGGGAGGTTCAAGAAAGCTCAAGCAATCATCAGGCCTTCATAAATCTCACTCAAACTCCATTCACGATTTCAACTGAAAGAAGTAAGAATCTCAACTTCTATCTCTTCATACATGCATCCATTGGCCACGATTTGTGAATAAACAATGTAGACCTCATTGCTACGAAGCTGTACATATATATATATATATATATATATATATATATATATATATATATATATATATATATATATATATATATATATATATATATATATATATATATATATATATATATATATATATATATATATATATATATATATATATATATATATATATATATATATATATATATATATATATATATATATATATATATATATATCGCATTTAATTTTCCTGAGTTGAGAGAATTTTGACCTTGAAGTTCCTGGAAAAATTAAGTTTAAATTTAGGGCTTTTAAAATTTGTTTTGATCTTTGATTGTTAGCTTACATGATTTACATGGTTAGAATCGTGAGACAAAATGCTACAACATTCATGTTATTAGTTTCCATTTTTATTGAGAGATGAGAATGTTACAGAGCTTCTGGCCAGCTTGAGGAAGAAGATGAAGTACATGGCAAGGACTTTGTTTGTGTTATGTTGTTTTTGTTTCACATAAATCAACGGATGTATAGCCACCCCAGTGGCAAGGTAGCGCGTTGGTGAGGCCCAAGTCCTGGGTTCGAACCTTGGCGCTACCTTTTGTTTTTTCACATTTTTCCATTTTTCAGTTTTGGCTGTTTTGCAGGTTTGGGCCTCCACGCTGGGCCTTGTGTTTTTTTCTAACATCCACCACTTGATTTCTCAAGATACCCCCCTGGCCCAACTATTCTAATATATTTTATTTATTTATTTTTGTTTTCATTTTTGTTTATTAAATATTTTATTTATTACATAAAAATCATGAAAAACATAAATATGATAATATTGCATTTTTATTTTATTTTATTTTATTTTTCACATAAAAAATATATTTTATCTTCAATATATACTAACTATCTTTCTTAAATAAATTTAGATATATTATTATCTTTTCTTTTATATTTTTATATATATTTGTAAATATTTATTTTAACATATAAAAACTAAATATTTTCATAAAATATTATTTATTATTTTTAATACAGAAAATACACAAAAAATAATACATAAGAGCTTTATTTTCTTTTAAACTATAAATTAGGGTTAACTTTTTTTTTTCAAGAATTAATTTCTTTTCCTTATAATTATTAGATTTAGGTTAAACTTTTTTCACACAAAAAAACAAAACAAAATCTTTTTCTTGCATGTACATAATATTGCATATTTAAATATTGCATTTGTTTATTTCAAATATTCGTATAAATTCGATTTGGTTGTAATAGCTTATTTAGATTTACATTCTTGCAAATCTCCATTCAAATTTGTATTCCCCCCTCCCATAAATTATTGTAATAGCTTAGTAATCTTTACATTATGCAACTTACCGCTTTATATGCCATGTTAGTAATTAGGGTTTGTATGGCAAGATAAAAACAAAGCAAATAGAAAACCCTAAATCCAAGACAAAAAGAAAGCATGAAAATAATATACTTGCACACAAGCACCCTTAGGGTTTCTCCACTTGGTTGCCTTATATAAAAATAGCCATATTATGCATGCGAAGTATCTTGGCAAAACAAATAAGTATAAGATCATAGTCCCTCGATGACGATATTCAAAGTTGCCTTACAAAAGTGATCTTGGTCCCTCAAAATGCTAAGATACTTTACAACATTGCTAATCATAGTTATACGATGACCCACGCCCGTCCTGTTTACATCCAAAGATAGGGTTGCTTACCAAGTCAATGGTAAGACAACAATGTCAAAGGAATAGAAAATGCATAAGAAAGACATTTGAGTAGGTAGATTGCTTCTAGTTATTTGCTCTATCTTCAAACAACTATCCTTGTTATTTTCAAAACAAACACATACATTTCCAAACATTTTACAAACATTGAAAACATTTTCAAAAAGACAAACATCTTTGTATAAATTCTTACGAACGAGAATCATTACAAAGATTGCCTAAACAATGGCCTTTTTTACAAAATACTTTCAAAACCACACAAAGCACAATTTCTAAACAAAAAGCAAGTGATCTAGCAAGTAACTAAGAGTCCATGGAAAACAATGGATGAAAAGGTTTCTAACACCTTCCCTTTTCATAATCTACCCCCCGAACTCAAGAAACAATCTCAAAGGTCTTTCCTGTGCTTTTTCACATTTCCTTTTGGATAAAAGAAAAGTCGGTGGCGACTCTTGCTAACCGCAACATTTGCGATCAAACGCAAAACCCCCAAGTCAGTTCTCCCACTGTATCACACATATCGTTAAGGTTAATGGCTCATCTCCCTGTGTTATATTTTTAGACATTATATATTTAATAAATTGTTGGTACATGGGTATTTTCTCAAGAGCTTCAAAGAAAGGAATGTTGATATCTAAATTTTAGAATATTTTAAGAAATTTCTCAAATATTTTTCGTTTTGATCCTTCTTCTTCATCCTTTGATGATAAGGTAGCCTAATCACCAATTTGTCTCATTTTTATTTTTCTCTTCAGTTGCCTTTTTGGGGGACATAACTTCTTCTGGTTCTTTCTTGTTCTCCTTCACTTTCAGATCTACCTCTATAAAATGTTCATCATCAGTTGCCTTATGTTCTTCATCTTCAGCAACCTTTTGACTTCTTTTTGTGAGAGTAGTGATGAGTGCTAAATTATTGTGAATTTGAGTGTGAATAATTAGCACTCATCGTCTTATTGTGTTTGCTTTTCGTCAATAAACATAAACTTTTGTGTACATTTTGTATTGTTTACGTTATAGTGTATATATTGTGTTATCGTGTAAATATCATTGATTTTAATTGATTTTATCTCATTTTTGTAGGTATTCAAGAATTAATATTTAGGCATTTTTAGATATATTATTAAATAAGCTTTCCAACGCTTCCGACTATGCACAAATCGGAGTTACAGTTCTCAAGTTATGGTTGAAATTGTGTTGGTTTTTCAACTTACTATCGGTTGTTGCCCCGAGCTCGTCGGGTGATGCTGGGGCAACCAAAAGCATGGAAAAAACATAGTTTTTAGTGTCAGGTGATGCTTTTTGGTTGTCGGGTGATATATGCCTGATAGAAATACATATTTAGGTGGAAAAAAACATTTTTTAGGTTATGTTTGGTATTTTTTGTCACAATTCATCAAACCTCCATTTTTTGGTCTAGAGTAGCTAGAAAACAACATTGGAGCTTGCATCTTGATGATTCAGAATCAGATTTCACATTAATCAGCGTTGATAACCTGTGAGGTGTTTGGTTTTTCTCCATTTCTTCTGTATGTATTTCTCTATTTGTTGGGTTATGTTTGTATATTTACTTTGAACATGTGTATATTTGTTGATCATGGTGTTGTATAAAGCTTGTTTTACTAATCAATCTTGATGTCTAATTTGATCTTTTTGCTTTATGTTTGGATTTGGATTGTTATATACATATACCTCACAAATCTGGATTAGGGATGGAAATCTATTAGTTTCTAGATTCTAGAGATAGATTTAGAGCTAATATTCAATTTGGGTGCTAAAGCTTAATTCCTCCGTATTGTTGTAGCGTGCAAGACATTGCCGATAGAGTAATATTGTTGGTCTCACGACTTGGAATTAGGCATAACCTTCGTTGTGGTTACATTTCATGGTGTTCGTGATGATTTTGAGGAGTAGAGTAGGTTGAGTGCAACTGATCAATAGGTTTAAGTTTGTGACGAGTAGTGTAAATTTGTTCCTGATAGGTTTCTCTTTTCCATTGAATGTATTTATTTTATGTGGATAACTTTTGCCCTTACCTTTCACTTTAAACCTATACAACCCCAAACTCATAAATGTGAGAAATTTTCGAACGATAATTTAGTTGCAAAAATCCCTATGGAGACGACACGATATAACCTATATCACCCGGTAAAATAATACTATACCTTTTGCTTGTTGCTTTACCACTTCAGCAAAATGGCGTTATTGCCAGGGATTGGTGTTTTTATTGTTTCACATTGAGATAGTTTGTAAGTTTGTGAGTTTTGCATATAATGTCTATATTATCTATAATGTGTAAATGTAAACTTTTTTATATTGATACTTGTATTTGTTTACCAAACTTGTAAATTGTTACATGTTTTCGATACTTGTATATGTTTGTTCTCTTCACGTTCAGCTCTGAATTTGTAAATCCTCACTTTTCAACTTGTTTAATTCTATTGCTCCTGGTTATTTAGTTGTGTTAATTTTTTTTTTGTTTAGACTCCAATTTTGGTCCGGTAACTATAAGAATTTTGAGGTGATTTTCTGATTTTGATGGTTTCAACTTGCTGATGTATGATAATGATATTGTTTTGAAGTTGGTACATGTCAGGTACTCATTTAACACTTTCTATAAAATAACATGTTTATAAAACTTTTCATTTGTATAATTACTATACCATTTATTTTTTTTGCATTACTTGCTCATGACTTGAATCACTTTAGTTCCTTATTTACCCTCAAATGTGAGGAAGCTTTTCATTGTTCATATATGTTGGAGGCACAATTCTTATTTTAACTGGATTTCATTATGTTTAATCTTTTATTTATGTTGATTGTATGAAAGCATGAAAATGATCAAGGAATTTTGTTTCATTTTGAGCACCACTACCTAACCAAATAGTCAATTCATCTTGTGAGCATGTGAACTTTTGTTAACCCTTTTTGAGCCTTTTGGCCAATGTCCATGTCGTTTTTGAACTTGATACTTGTCGATGAGTGTTTAATTTTCCTTTTTGAATGGATGTTGATTATTTGTTTTCTTTAACCCTTAACCATTATTTATGGTTTGAATTTTTGCATTGCCTTAGAAAGTAGGGAGTATTCACTTTAATATTGGTTGAATTCAAATTGCAGAGAAAATTGTTTGTTTGCTCTTGTGTGTATTACTATGAGGTTTTGAAAAAGAAAAGAAAAAATGTGAAAAAGAAAGAAAAGAAAAAGAAACAAAAAAGAGATAAAAGTTGAAAAAGAAAAACAAAAAGAGTATGGAATAATATTGTGTTAATAATTATTGTGATTTGTGTGAAAAATTGGGGATTAAAGAAGAAGTTTGATTGATATTTTGTGTTTGAACTTTTGTGAGTTGATCATTCCCTTAGGTTTCGGCAATGTTTCAATTAGCTTTAGGACTTATCCCTTGTTTGTTAACCAAATCACATAACAACCCTTAAAGCCCTTGTGATTCTTGCTTTTGCGTTTTCAATATGAGTTTTTGGATGAATGCATAATTTAATCTATTGTTTGCAAGATTGTGGGATGAGTGTCAAAATTCGTCATATTTGGGTGTTCTTCATCTACTGATGAATTTTTACTATGCGTGATTCATGATTGAGCTTATTTTGTTTTATAATGTTTAGTATGATTTTTGTACTTATGATTTGTTTCGTTTAAATGTTGTCATTGTAGGATAGTGGTAAGTTTACTTTACTTGTACATTTTTTATTTGAATCATACATTTGTTTTCCGTTTTCAAAACTTGTTGATTCGTGATTTTTTGTAACTACTTTTGTTTCTTTGAGTTATTTGACTTTTTTTAAGGACAAACAATGTTTTAAGTTTAGGAGAGTTTGATGAGTGCTAAATTATTGTGAATTTGAGCGTGAATAATTAGCACTCATCGTCTTATTTTATTTGCTTTTCGTCAATAAACCTCAACTTTTGCATACATTTTGTATAGTTTACGTTATAGTGTATATATTGCATTATCATGTAAATATCATTGATTTTAATTGATTTTATCTCATTTTTGTAGGTATTCAAACATTGATATTTAAGCATTGTTAGATAGATCATTGAATAAGCTTTCCAATGCTTGCGATTGTATGCAGATCGGAGTTACGGTTCTCAAGTTATGATCGAAACTGTGTTGGTTTTTCAATTTACAATCGGCTGTCGCCCCGAGCTTGCTAGGCGGTGTTGGGGTGACCAGAAGCATGGAAAAAACACAGTTTTTAGCGCCAGATGATGCTTTTTGGTCGCCAGGCGATGCCTCCCTGACAGAAATTTTATATTTAGGTAAAAAACACATTTTTTAGGTTATGGTTGGGTATTTTTGGTGCCAATTCATCAAACCTCCATTTTTCGGTCAAGAGAAGCTAGAAAACAACATTGGAGCTTGCGTCATGATTATCCGGAGTTTGATTTCTCATCAATCAGTGCTAAAAACCCGTGAGCAGTTTGAATTTTGTCCATTTATTCTCTATGTATTTCTCTATTTGTTGGGTTATATTTGTATATTTACTTTGAACATATGTATGTTTGTTGATCATGGTGTTGTATAAATCTTGCGTTACAAATCAATCTTGATGTCTTCTTTGATCTTTTTGCTTTATGTTTGGATTTGAGTTATTATAGACATACATCTCACAAATCTTGATTAGGGATGGATATCTATTAGTTTCTAGATTTTAGAGATAAATTTAGAGCTAATATTCACTTTGGGTGCTAAAGATTAATGCCTTCGTGTGATTGTAGCGCGTAAGACATTGTCGATAGAGTAATACGGTTGGTCTTGCATCTTTGTGTTAGACATAACCTTCATTGTGTATACATCTCGTGGTGTCTGTGATGATTTTGACGAGTAGAGTTGGTTAAGTTCAGCTAATCAATAGGTTTACGTTTGTGACGAGTAGTGTAAACTCATGCCTGATAGGTTTATCCTTTCCATTGAATGTATTTATTTTTTGTTGATAACATTCTCTCTTACCTTACACTTTAAACCCATTCAACCCCAAACTCATAAATGCGAGAAATTGTCGAACGATATTTCAGTAGCACTAATCTGTGTGGAGATGATACTATATAACCTATTTCACCTGGTAAAATAATACTTTACGTTTTGCTTGTTGTTTACCGCTTCAACAAGTAGTAACATTGATATGATAAACGATATTTGTGATTGTGTTACTCGAAATACTCCTATATGCTTGTTATGAAATCTATAGTTCTTTTTGAATCACAACCCATTTTAATATTTGCGGATAAGACCATACGATTTATGGTTTTTGAAGTTTTTCATTTAGAGTTGTTATCATAACAACAATAACACTCTCATGATTTCTAATATTATTGATGATTTTATTAAGAAGATTAACTCGAACTTGTTGTGAAAGTTGTTGAGCTATTTGTCACACCTGAACCTCTAGATGTTTTTTAGATGTTGTAATGTTCCTTAGGTTATTCATGGTTTCCTCTTGGAATTGCACATTTTGAGCAGTAACTTTCTCAAGGGCTATCCCCCAATTTGCTTTCTTTGGGATAAACTAATGGTATTTTTCTAGAACTTTCATTGGATACTTGATCGCGACTTTATGAGTCTATCAGGTGTAGTGACTGCAAGTGCATAGTCTATCGCGTAGTTTTAAAAGATATCGAACCCACAAGGACTGATAGTCAAACTACTGTTATCTTAGGGTCATTGTGTAAAACTAAGGCTAATTATAAAACTTGAGTGTTTGGGTTTAATCGGGAATTATCTAAAATCTAATAATTAATAACGGGACAACGGTATGTACATTGTCAACTTCAGGGATTCAACAAGTCATTGGCATTTGTTTTCAGTATTAAAACACTGTTTCAGTGGAAACTATTTATTTAAAAACCCTCGTCTCACACTTTGGTTCTATCGATTCAGGTCATATTATTAAACTCAAATGAGCGCTCTCGCTGTTTCATTTAAAATTCAAAAGTATTTTTTGAAAACAAATAGAGTTCAATAAATTCTAAAGCGCTCTCGCTGTTTTTAAAATTAATTTTTTATAACCAATATCTGGTTAAAACCTCAAACTCTCGCTTTGTTGATTTTAACCTTAAACTATCTTTTAATATCGTACAAAAACAATTAAATATCCAAATTGAAAATTAAAACCATAAAAGTTCTTTTGTAAAAATATTAATGCCAATTATTATTGAATCCCTTCGGTTTAAGATTTACATATTGGTATCGGGGAATTTAGCCAGACATAATTTTATTGCATTACAATATAAAATTAAAACATAAATTTAATAATACATGCATGGTAAGAATAAATAAGTTATACTTAAAATAGGAACCTGAAATTAAATATTTTAGCAAATAATTTTAGCAGTGCGTATCCTCCACAAGCCGACAACATTATCTTGTAATGAAATATCATGAATTAAATAAAATGGACCTAAACGAATTTTGGAAGCTAGGAATAAAACTAGAGTTGCAGTATTCCTCCGATGTGAACTAATACTTCTTTAATGGTGCGGGAATTCTAAGAAACTGGAAAATAAAATACTAAAAACTATGAAATTGAAATTATGGTAAGGTTGCAAAACTAGAAAATAATCTCAAGTTATAGTACGTAGAAGAAACAATAAAAATTGGTGCAAAGTCTGAAATGTGACAATGTTGGTAACTGATCTCAATTTATAGATCCCAAAAGTGAGCAAAAATAGGATGAATCCCATTGATCCCCGTTCTTCCATCGTGGAGAAGAATCTGGAAAAACTGTCTGTTACGTGCGCTTCATGGAGATATTTTCGTAGCAGATATATGGATTGTCACAAGCGTCATGTGCGCTGTGACGTGGGGAACACGTCTTGGCACTGTTCCAGTTGGGATATGAAGCGTGCCGAGGGGCCCACTTTTTCAAGTTGTGACGGCTGGCACGCGCCTGTGCTGGACGCCACGCCTTCTGGTATAGAATGCTGCTAAAATTCTACTAAATGGCCATTTCTTCTTCATTTCTCCATTTTTTTTCTTCCTTTTCTCATTTAATCCTTGCAAAAGCTAAGTACCTGAGATATGCTGTAAATACTACAAATAGAGATAAAATGTGACATAATAAACGAAGAATATGATGTTTTATCTATGTAAATCGAGCTTAAAATGCTATAATTTTTCGTGTTATCAATCATGATTGAACATTTGTTGAGGGTTATGGCATTTAGTCGGTGTTGGTCTCAAAATGTTTCGTTACTGGTCTTTCCATGAAAGGTTTGTATGATTTTTATATCTTGGATTGTATGCTATTTGGGTAGGGATTATTTTGCTTTAAATAGTTTACTCCTTTCACTCAGGGTAGATAACCTTCACAATACATAGAAAATCGAGGACCACACAAATTTCACATTCTATGACGGTGTTTGTTGCACTTTATCTACCTGTTATTTTCCTAAATTCATGGCTTTCGTCTTCTTTCAATTTCTGCTGGAATATGATCTACTAGCTCAATATTTTGAGTTTCTAATTTCATATCGATCACCCCTTATGTTTTATTATTATACCTACCATATGACTCTAGGTGTTCATTTGAAGTGATAACTTCAATGATTTTATTAACACCAATGGTTATTGTATCATTGGTTTAGCCACCGGCTATTGTATCAATTAACTACTTAGTTTTCAGGCAGATACCATTACAAAACATATGCATCAGTTCAGTCTGATCTAGGTTGTTAGTGGGAACGTGACTAGTAACTTCGTAAACTTTTTACATGTTTCACCAAGAGATTCACCTTCCTTTTGTTTGAAAGTAATAATATCATAATGTTTACTTGGGAAAATAGATGCAGGAAAGTATTCATTCAGGAATATTGTCTCCATCTTTGCCCAAGTTGTGATGGTATCTGTTGGAAGTGAATAGAACTATTCTTCAACATCTTCTTCTAAGGTGAAAGGAAATATTCTCATTCTTTTTCCCTCTTATGTATGCCCTAATAGTTTCAAAGTTAAACTAAATATCAGAAATTTTTTGTAAGTGTTTGTTGGCATATTCATTTACTTTCTCTGTGAATGGTTTCTTTTCAACCATATGCAACATAGTTGGGTTGAATTGAAAATGCACTACATTGACTGGTTGATTGACGATTGTCAACATGCTTCCTTGTGCCCCTTTTCCACCATAATCTCCTAAATGTCTTTATGTTTTTAGTTGAGGTGCAACCATTATTTCTTCGTGTTCTTCTTCTATTTGGTATTTGATGATATTGGTTGATATGTTTCCTCTATTTCTTCCATATTTGACAACTTAGATTAACTAAGCTTAGAACACAGTTCCCTCTAGATTTATGCACCAAAAATAAAATTAGTTGAGGTTCACCTCACATAAAAATATTACACATATGTTAGTTATAATAAAACATAAATAAATTTTTTGTTTGCAGAACAATAAAATTTCAATTGAACTAAATATTGTAAACTCTATAATCTTTGGTAGTCCCCTGCAACGATGTCAAAAACATGATTGGTAAATTAGAAAGTGTTATAATTCTACCAATATAGTAATACTGGTAATTACCAGAATATCGATCTTGGGGACTCTGTTACACTATAGGGTTTGATTTACACTCAGCTGTACAAGACATTATTTGGGGGTTTGAGATTTGTATTTTGCAGAAGGTAAACTTAAAACTAATTTAACAACATAGAAAATAATATGAGAGAACCATGCCAGGGATGGGAGTTTTAACTTACATCCCATTGGTATCTTAAATTGACCTTGTAAAATTAAACTTTATGCATAATGATTATTGGTTCCGTAAATTATCAATTTCTAATTTCTTAGAGAATAAACCTTTTATTTTTAAATTGTTACTGATGGCTAATAGTCAATCATTGCTAAAATCTAGCATTTAGTTTTCAATAACGATTTAGTTTGAGTTGATATCCCTGGGAATATGTGATAACTAATCAATAATATTTTTATTAAGTGTTACATCTTAAAATTCCTTTCTAACATGTAACTATTAAACAAATAACAATTGATTGGAAAGCAAAAAAGCATTAAGAATGGATTAGAATAATTCATAACATCATAAAATACATAGTCATTACAAAAATTAATTCAAAATTAAAAATTTCATCAACAACAGTGACTCATCCCCAACATTAAAGTGTTTAGATACTTGTTATACCCCAAATTTTTCCTCTAAGATCTCTCATTATCTCATTATCAATACATCAAGATCACACATTAGGGCTGTTCCTCTCTTCTACTTCATCTTATCTTTAAGTTAGCTCTTGAGAGATTACCAAGCACCTTGAATGGTGTATCTTGTACATGTGTTTTTTAGTTGGATTAAATTTTAACTAACATCAAAATATGTAAATATGTTTCTTTGGATGTTCATATTGTAGGTGATAACACAACTGCATCCATATCACCATCTAACATAGGTTTTTGAGGGATATTCCTCAGTAAAATGGTTCTTCAATGGATTGAAAGAGTTTAAGATTTAAGTCTATGTCTATGATATCAAAGTTTCTTGGTTCAAAGAGCTGTCTGACTTTATTTAGAACAAGTTTTTCTCATGGTTGGTTGTGGTATTCATCACAAAGATTCATAGGTTCATGTGTTTATTTCCATGCCTTATTCAACAAGCTTCATTGAGAGTTAAGCTACACCCTTGAGTGTGCTTCAATACAACATCATTTCAAGGTCTAATGTGATCTATCATGCTCTACTATGAAAAGAAAGATCAAAAGATTCAAGGTTGATTCAACAAGTTTAACCTAATTGAGCAAGTACTTGATTTAGTTGTCACAAGTGCATAACTCTGAATTTTCAATATTTTAATTTGGTTATTTTTTATATTGGTTCTTATCATCATCTACAACAACTTATATTTACATGAAAAGATCCAAATGTACAAGTAAAATCATCAAAAGTTGAAAGAGGTTCCAAGTCATTTTGACACTCTCTGAGCTAGGGTTTGCTGACTTCCAAAGAACATATCTTGCTCATTTTTTGATTTTTTTATTTATTCTAAATCAATGAGTCTCTTTAAAGGGTCTTAACAAGTTATCTTCAAGTGTTTAAGGTTAATTTAAAATGGAAGATAACTAATGGTTAAAGAAGATTACAAGTCCTTATAAAAGGCTATCAAATTCTCTTGTGTAAATTTAAAGGATCATAACTTGGTAAATTTTTATCTTCTTGAGCTAATTCTTTGTTAATAATAATCTTTGAGATGTCAACTACAACTTTGTTTCAAGGTGCAAAACTCGAAAATGTTTGGAAAGTCATTAAAGGATTTAAAATATTATAGGTCTTTTGGGAATTTCCCCAAATTTGTTCACTTCCAAAGACCATAACTCTTTCATTTTTTATAATTTTTGGGTGATCTCAATTCCATAATGAAATTCAAAGGGTCTAATTCATTTCATCTTCTAGGATCAAGATCAAATTTTGAGTGGAAAGGCATGCAACTTTGCATAACAATATAGGTCATGTTAAGGTTCCGTACTTAGAATTTTTCTAAGTATCAAATACCTGTGTGTTTTTCCAGATTTCAAACTTGAATAACTTTTTTCTCAAGCATCCAAATGCTACCTTGCTTGGCACATTGTGAAGTTCGTTGTGAGATCTTTCCATTGTGATAATAATGAGATCGTAAATCCTCCTAAATTGTGTGCCCGGTGTTCTTGATGTTGCTTTCATGAAACTGAGTTTTTGCTTGAAGTCAGAATTTGATCTTGCTAATGTGCATTCTAATCACCAATTTTGTGTGTGTTTTTCACTTAAACATGATTAACAAACTTATTTAGACTTGTTTAAGCATTGAAACATATGAATTTAGTGGGTTTTAATGGATTACAAGTCACACTTTGCTCATGATGCAGGTGCACATGAATTCCACTCATGCTTGATCATTTCTCTCACTTTTTGTTTCCATCATGCTCAGCTATAAATTAGGGACCATTCCACTCATTTGCACAAGCTTGGATTGCCATAGAAGCTCTTCCTGAACCTCAAAAAACCTCTGAAATTTTCATATTCATTTTCTCCTTTAGAGGCTCTTTCATCCCTTTCTTTTGATTTAATTAGCTTAATTGAACTTCTTTGAAGCTAACCATATTCTTACCACCAAGAATCGAGCACTAAATCAAGCTCACCAAGTCCAGTTTCAGAGCTCTAAAGTTGAGTTTCAACAGGTAAATTCCTCCATCAATTCTCTTCAAACTTTTTGCTACAATTTAGTTCTCATAACTCGGATGCTCATAGCATCGTTTGTCCTTAACTGGAAGTGAGTTTTGCTCGTGAAATTTTCAAATTCCTTTTCAATTTTTCTTCTGCTATTTTCCAAATCGACTAAGATAAGGTTAATATAGATTTTTCGCGAGGGTACCATTGGAATCGTCTTGAAGAGATGAAGAGAATGTCACTGGTCTGAGCTTTTGATTTGACCATTTATGGAATCACGATTTGGAGGTGGCTGGAGGTTGAAGATGATGACATGTCATCTCTCAGCCAATGACATTTTGCCACATTTTTTTTCCAAATCTATTTTAATTAATGTTTCAGTGTTTTATTCACTAATGACCATGATATGCACAATGTGCCAGATCCCTTGGATTTGATTACTAACGCATTTTGACAATGATCAGATGGTCCACATTTTTTTGGTTTATTATTTTATTTTCTGATTTTTGTTTTAATTGTTTTAAACTTCAAAATTTCATTAAAAAATCATTTCAACTTCTAAAATTGTGAAAAAATTATCAAAAATACTTTTGATTTTTCCCTTTCTGATTTTTATTTTCTCATAATTTTATTTTGTGATTTGGTATTTTTTATAATTTTTCACTTTATTTTATTTGTTTTAATAGTTTAAAAATTCTTTTTGGTCATTTTAAATTCTGGAAAAACTATTGAAGGATCTAATGACCTCTTGACAAATATTGGCGATCTCATTTTATTTTTATTTTTCATTTTACTATTTTTCACAAATTTTAACTTATTTTGGTTGTTTCTTTATATTTTAAAAATAGTTTCTGACTTTAAAAAATTCTAAAAAAATTTGTCAATACTTGTTGACTCATGTTTGACCTCTGATACTTTTCATGTATTTTTACTTGGTATTTTAGTACATGTCATGTATTTTACCGATTATTTCCTTTTTATAAATCATTTAAATTTTATTTTTATATTAAATACATTTTATTATTTTTTTTATTGGTCTTGATTTGGAGGTACTTGAGTATTATTTTAATACAAGTTCCTTAACCTCATTGGATCTTGGGTGTTGATAGGGTGAAAAACCAAATCCACCAAAATGGATGAATGATGTTGATGATATTGAAACCCTTATTTCATCTGATACATTGGTTACATTATCATTCCTCTCTCTCTTCATCTTATCCCTTTCTTGTTTTTACTAGTGCTACATATTTTTGGAGAATGATCTACATATCATTTCTCTAACATGTATAGTACAATGATTGTTATTGACCGACTTCAAAATAGGTGTGGCTTCTACATAAGTCTACTTACGATTGCTTAACATAGTGCTAAATTTATCTCGATTCAAAATTTGATTATTCATGGCCCAAACCTATATTTGAATGTCCAAGTATGTTTAATTTAAAACCTTAGTTCCAGTAACTTTTAAGTTCATTGTTAAGAGATTATGATTCTATCAATCATTTAATGAACTTCGTGAATTTTGGTCTAAGTGAATCATTTGAAAATCGTTTATCATATGTGGTGGCTTTGAGTATTTGAAATGAATGATATACTTGAAAAAAATCAAATGAAACTTGTTGTTCAGAGGCTTTGATTTTATCAATCGTCTATTGAGTTTTCAAAAGCAAGCTTCAAGATTGTCATTCAACTAACCTTTTGTTATGCTTAAACTCTAACTTCTAATTCACTAACAGTTAACTTTACTTTATGAATTTATTTTGGGCCTTTAATTTTATGTACCATTTATTTTTATCATTCAGATCTCATGCCATTTTTCTTTTTCTCACTTGAGCATTTATTTTTATGTCATTTTATCTTTTCTCACTTGAACTTTCTTTTCTTTTGAAGACACTTAATAATCAATTTGAACATTAAAATCTTTAAGGTTACTTGAACTACTGGTTACTATCCCTAGCACCGTGAAGTTGTGAATTCCTGAGATTTAGGATTAGAAGCCTTGAAACTTTAGAACACTGTGATCTATGGATGATATTTTGTGAGGATCTTCTGGAAATCCTTGGGGTTTACTCCAAGTCATTGGTTTGAATTTTTTCTATGTGCAGGTTATTCTAATTTTCATGCTTTGTCTATGATTGAGAATTCATCTGTATACAATTGTTACTCTGGCCAATTTTTGTTAATAAAGACTTTGCTTGGTTCTTAAATCATATGAAGCTTAGTATTCCTTAGGGGTTTAGTATTTTTGCTTGCTTGGTTTCAATCCAAAGGATGGGAATTTTACATTGACTTTTTATGTCAAGTGTTGGCTTCTTGTTGGTTAGACCATTATTTTCCTAGGATATTACCTTATGCTTTAGGATAGTCTCTTCATCTCCTCATATTTTCTTTAATTTCAAAAATCTTCTCCATCCTTTTCAAAACTCTTCTTGTTTTCTAACTTGAACCGCTTTCATAATAAACTTAGACTTAGGTCCATGCATTTTCAAAATCTTTTATTAATCAAACTTTAAACAATTTAATCATACTTTGACATCTTTATCAAGACTAAAAGTCAATTAACCTCATTCATACCATTTTTCCACTTTGGCTTTTTACTTTAAAAACTTTTCTCAAAAAGATTAGACTCTTGTAAATTCTTGTATTGATGCAAGAAACTATACTTCTACAATATATAGTGAAGAGAGCTACTTTCCACTTGGGTGTTAAGTGAAGGAGTTTAAATCCAAGTTATATCCTCCACTTTGAGATGAAGTAAATGCTCCTTTCTCATAATTTTAGGTAGTAAGTATGTTTTCCACTCGGATATGATGGTGATCTATCTTCTGTTAAAAATTAACCAACACACATGTGTTTTAAAATTTTTGAGGTAAACTACAAGTACCCTAATCCTCTATTACACGGAAGTTGGTATGTAGGCACTAAAGGTTTGCAATCGCGGTGGATGCAAAAATTGTAAAAAAACCACTTATTTTCTTATTTCCACCATCTATTTTTTGTATACACTTTTTATAGCTAAAATACGCAAATTTTCAAAGAGGTTCTTGAGGAGTACCGTAGATGTTTAGGGTTCTAATATCTTTCCTTTGCATAACCAACCCTCGTACCTAGATTCTCGCCCCCCCCCCCCCCCCCCCCCCCCTCTTTTTTTGGTTTTATTTGCTCTTTTCCCATTTACTTTGGAAACAATAAAGTGCGGTGGTGATTTTTATTTGATCTGTACGAGTTAACTTAATCCAATGGCTTATTCTAAACATTTCTACCACTATATAAAAATGGAGACTCTGCTGGGGACAAGTCTCTAAGTCGGTTGAGCCTATCTTTGTTTATCTGTGTATATGCTATTATTTTTTGTATATATGTATGTGTCTGGATTTTTCTGGTTTTTAGGGTGCTTAGAGATCTCTTATAAGTACTATACCTAGACTTGGGAAAAAATAATATAGGACGGGAGGTATAGTCATGTTAACTTTGAGGGAGTAATTCCGAAAAAGGAGATAGGATATGTCCAACTCAGTGGAGGCCCATTTTACTGTTGTATTTATTTACCGAGCAATCGTGAAGACATTGCTCCTTTCGACCTGGGAGCCTGAGAAGTTGAGAAGCCGAAGAACCTTAACCCATCTTGGCCTTTTAGGTGTAGTGCAGAGACTATAACGGAGCAATCCAGAAGTAGTTGTCACGCGATGCTGCCCTCGGACGAGTTTTTCATGAGAATATTTCTAATTACTGAGCTAATCGGGACGTTGGTAATATCCGAAGGAAGAATGTAGACTCTGGGATTTCCTTAGAACCTTGTTTAGAAAGTGATAAACCATTAGTCCTTACCTTGCGGGTAGTACCTTTAATTTTATGCTCGTGATGTCAAACCTATGAACCCCCATGTTTGTGATCTTGAGAGTGATTGTTGCATCGCCTTGCATTCTTGCACCCATGAGCATTCTTTAAACTATTTTTCAAGGAACTTAAGGTTGACTTTTGCAAATATCTCAAGTACTCTTTTGACCATGGATTTTTGAAGGAGAAAGACTCAAAAGTACAGTTTCAAGGATCCTAAGATAGAGGGACTGATGAGTTTGATTCCTGAGATTGAGAGTCCTACAGATTTTCGAAAGAAGTATGGAGCCTTAGTGCCTCTTATGAAGCTCAATATGAAGGAGGGTATTATTTCTAAATTGGTCCAGTTCTATGATCCGTTATACCGATGTTTTACTTTTCCTGATTATCAGCTAATGCCCACATTGGAGGAGTATTCTTACTTACTTGGTTTACCTATTACTGATTGTGTTTCTTTCACCGACTTAGAAGGAGAGCCAAAGTCTCATGAGATTTCCACCATAACTCACTTGAGGAAGTATGAGATTGAGGCTAACATGACTACCAGAGGAGGAATCAGGGGTTTACCTTCTCAGTTTCTATTGGAGAAAGCTCATTACTTCGTTAAGATGAAGAGTACATCTGCTTTTGAGGCTATCTTTGTTTTCTTGCCTATGGGTTGTTCTTGACTCCTAACATCGACAAATTTGTGGATTTTATTTCCATTAGGATCTTTCTTATTGGAAATCCAGTCCCTACACTTATAGGAGATACTTATTATTCCATCCATCTTTGGAATTTTCTGCAAGATGGGATGATCATCTGTTGCACACCGTTGTTATATCAGTGGTTTATTTCTCACTTATCTCGGTCTGTTGCTTTTTGGGATATCAAGAAGGAACACCGTTGGGTACCAAAGATCATGGCTCTCACTCATTATGACATCAATTAGTATCATCAAGCTTATTATGATGTGAATATTATTGACATTTGTGGTGTTTTTCCCAATGTGCCTCTTCTTGGTACAAAGGGAGTGAACGCGACTTTATATATCTGTCAAAATGTGTAACTGCAAGTGCACAGTCTATCACATAGTTTTAAAATATTTTCGAAACCACAAGGACTAATAATCAAACTAATATTATCTATGTTGCAATGCATAACTAAGGCTAAATGTATTTGAAATGTTAGGAAATGAGAATCAGAAACAAAATTGCTTAAGTTTGAAAACAACGACTAAACGAGTCCATAGTATGGATACTGCATGCCTAAAGGACTAGTAGAATAAGATGTTAATTAGGAAATAAAAGTTAGTTCCGTAGAAATGTACCGACTCAAAGATTCTGCCTCACACTCTCGCACTATTGACAAGAACCACGCTCACTAACCACGGGACATTGCTCTTGCTCACCCATTAATTAGAAAACATATTTTGAAAGCCGATAAAATTCTAAACGATGCCTAAATAGATCTCGTTGTTTTTAGGATTGATGCCTAGTTTCCACAGTCTGGTTCATTCCTCACACTCTCGCACTATTGGATTGAACCAAGGTCTATTCCTCACCCTCGTGTCGAAATAATAAACTAACTACATGGAAACTCGAACCAAAATATTCAATTATTCATAAGTTCACACCTAAGATTTTCTACTAAGTTCCGTCAGTTACGACGGTCCTCATACGCCGGTCTCAAACAGAATTAACAGTACATCATTTCATTTAACATAAACATGTTGAAACATATTAAACCTACTACTAACATGTTAATGGCAATCAAAAGTAATGATAAATAAGAAAATTGTAAAGAAATGATAACCTGGTAATTAAAAAGACTGAATAGAAATAAAAATGGTGGCAAGCTTATATTGATGATCCAATATTTTAGTACAAGGAAAAATAAGCTGGTGTGACAATCTCTCGATGTGAGTTATTGTCACTTTTACAAGTAATTTCTACTTAAAAAATAAAAGGATTGGGCTTCCACATGAAGTTCCTCCTTTGGAAACCGACTCGGGAGGCCTATTTATAGAGAAAATAGGCCCTAGAAACTACCTTGGGTCGGATTGGAGGGAGGGAAAAGTCAAACTCCAAAACTTCCAATAACTGCTTCTTCAAAAAAACTAAAAAAACTGCACTGCAACTGAATAGAAATCGTCGTTGGGGCCATCGATCTCCATTGCTTCAAATAATAAAATATGTAGCATGGAGAATGATGGTGAACACCATCTCCCTATGATGAAAGCCATATAAGGCTGAGAGACAGGAATTCGCAATCGATGATCCAAGAAACTGCAAAACAACAAAAAGAGAGAGAGAAAAAAGTGAATAAACAAAATAAAATGCGGATGAAAAATATACGCAATGAGCTTAAATACATGATAGGATTTCTCGCTATCAAACTCCCCCACACTAATACTTTTTCTCGTCCTCGAGCAAACTCCCAATTCAAAGAAAAATAATATAGGTGCATTTTCTGAAACATAAGCATGAAGAAACTCAAAGAAGGCATGTGAAGTACTAAGATATAGCTACGTGGATTTGGTACTAGAGTTTGAAAACAAGGACACCGTAGTGACACAAATCCACATTTGTGGTAAAAGACTCCCCCTATGAAATACCAATCCAAATCACATCATTATGACTCGACCTACAATCTTTTGTTCTTTTTCATCTATTTTTCATTCTAGCACAATCACATTAAGCTCGTTATCTGTACACGCTCATAGTAGAAAACTTGTTAGTGATTATCATCAACTTAGCACGGGGTTCGGGTAGCAAAATGTGGCACACCCCTTTATAACCCAATGCAATTGTGGGGGATCGGACTGTAGTCCTCCATACCGAGTCCAATACCAGAAACCAATGGACCAATTACAAGGGGAAATTTCTTTTTATTTGCTTTTACTCGGGGTTCTGGTAATTATGCAGTATAACCCTCTTTATTCATCTGAGTTTTAGTCGCGGGGGATTGGACTGTAGTCCTCCCTACCAAGTCCAATACCAGAAACCAATGGATTGACCAACAACAGGGATTTGCAATTAATTCATTTTAGGATCATTCACTTATTTTCATTGGTTTCCTACGTAGTTTATGCTTAGATGGTGCTGACTGCTAGTATAAACTACTCATGAGGCTACTTTAAAAACTTAAAGAGCTGGTCTAGGCATAATAAATATTCAAATCGATATTGCATATTTAGGGAGTCAAGGGTGTTAGGACGATGCCGATATTAGAAAAACTTTCCCAAGTCTAAATAACAAAGCCTAAAAACAACCTATGCAATCAGAGTGTCATACCATTGAATCAGAGCAAGTAATAAAAAAATTTCAATTGGGGTAGAATCTAAGGGAGTTTTCAAATGGAAGGACAAAGTGACATATAATAAGACTCAACTGTGCAGATGACTTGAAAGAATAAAAAAATGGAAAACAAAAAAGACTTAACAAAATGAAAATAAAGCAGTAAAGCTCCTCCCCCACACTTGAAAGAAACATTGTCCCCAATATTTCAGTGAAAGGAGAAAGAAGGAGGAGATAGAAACTGGTAGAGATCTCAGCAATAACGGCCACGGCCTATGTGCCTTCCATGATCACCTCCACCTCCTCTAGGATTAGGGACATGGCGCATAAGATTATCCCATCTGCCACAGTCAAACGCAAACCCTCCATTTTCTGAAGCAGGTCACCCATGTTATGTTCATTTATGTTGGTATAGTCGAGCTGGTGGCCTCGAATCTCACCAATGGTGACTAAAATATCCACCTGATGACTCTATATACTCCTAATCATCATATCACGCTCTGCATCAATATCATTCTGATGTTGCAGCTCGGTCGGGATGTCATCAAGGGTTGTTCACATAGCGGGTAGTCATACTCCACCTGGGACTACTGACTGGCTGAGGTACTTGCAAAAGAGTTGGTAAAAGCATATGTTGTGTGTGCATGGGTACTAGTACTAGGAGCATATTTCTCCATGGGATCAGACCTAACATTAGTAGCAGTTGTGGGGGTGGTAACATCATAGAGCCAATTATCTCCATCTCTCACATTTGTGGGCTCAATAGAAGTCAAAGTGATGTCAACCTGTCGACTATTAACCAAAAGTAAGTATTTTCGGCTAGTTTTATTCTTATAATGGTGCATGTGATAGAAATAAGTCAAATCTGCAAACGGTGTTTTGAGAGTTCGAAGTGCGTCCCAATTGGAACTTAAGTTTAACGCAAGAGCTATAGTTGTGATCAGACCTCCAACACAAACAAGACCTCCTACTTTATCCTAAACGGACTGAAAATGGGATAACAGAAATGGTGTTGGGTTAACCTTTTTCTCTAACAAGGCACACTGGATAAGGAAGAGCTATTTAAAATTTACATTTGTAGTGTTTCCCCGACCAAAAAGTGTGTTAGTTAAAATATGGTGCAAGTACCTGATGGTCGGTTTATGGATAACAGTGGCCCTAAGGCCTCCCCATGTGGTTGTAGTTTTACTGGGTAGTTGGTGCCAGAAAGTAAATTCTTCAGATTGCCAACCACTCTCAAGAGGCGCTTTGCAAGCAAAACCGTCTCCGTGAGGAAACTGAAAAATATTGGCCATCAGATCTTTGCTATATGTGTAGTTCTGGTAGAACATTCTAAAGGCGACAATGCCTTGGGTATGTGGACCTCCAAACGGGTAGACATACCTAAAAGAATTTAGGAATTCATAAGTGATCCTAGGGTAAGTCGGACTGATCATGGAGTTGAAGTGATACATACCTAGGTTCTTAACCATCCAATTGACGCTTTCGAATAGGCCTAGAGCATGTAGGGCAGCATTTTCGCGGTACCTAGGGGGTAGAACTTTTCTCTTAATAAGTTTGTGGAAACTAGTTCTTTTATTCTCCCCATCGATTCTTCCCGGGAATTCGATACCCATGTAGTCAATCTCTCTTGAAGACATGATGAAAGTGGGATGAGAAAATGGAAGAAAATGAAAAATAGTATAAAGTGATGCAAGAGATGAAGAGAAATGGTGGTGGAAAAGAAAGAATGATTTTTGATGATTTATAGAAAATGAGAGAATGTTAATGGTCATGAGCTATAATAGAAATAAATAGGAATTAAAAGGTGTAATGTGGGAGGCTAGAGAGACCAAAGGATTTTTTTAAAAAGGAACACCCAGTGGGAAAATACGCAAATCGTATTGCAAAAGGGAGCTACTGGTTGTTTTTCTACCATGGCGAACGCCATTAGACAGATGGAGAACACCATTTATGTTAACTTTCAAAGTTATTTTTTAAAAAGGGTCAATGGAGAACGCCATTAACATATGGCGAACGCCATTAGTTTTAAAATGCAAATTTTATAAAATTGAATGCAGACAGAAGAGAAAAAATATTTCTAACACTTAAGGCTACTGCTGCAAAGTAGTTTTCAGACGAACTTTTAATATAGCGACAAAAAAAGTCTGATACTACGATAATTATATACAAGATGATTATAAACAAACAATAGAATTTGAAATTTCATTAATAGAGATAACTGAAATACAAATCTTGTTCACGAAAATACAAATACAAACGAAAAGCAGAATGCAAATGAAAAGTACATAACGAACATATAAAAACAACTTACTAAAAGAAAAACAACAATAGTGCAAATATAGAGCTAGCCATTATGGCGTTTAGTGTTAGTCTCATCACCACGCCTTAGAGAATAGATATGCTGAAACACACTAGCAAACTGCTCAGACCGTGTCCATTAAGCCGACGAGATCCACCCGCAGAGAGGTAGCCTCTCTTTTAAGGAACTCAACTTCATACTGAAGGGCAAGGATATCAATTGCAAAATCGATAGGAGGGTGGAATTGGTCAGCCTCCGGGAATTGAGACATAGCATCAGGAAGGCCATTCCCAAGGATTATGTAAGGCTGAGGACTGTCAAGAGGAGTGGGTAATTCGTTTTGATCTTCTAAGACGTAAAACCAATTGTCCCAATTATGAACATTTGTTTTCTCATGGTTTGGTAGCGTAATGTTCAGGACCACCTTGTTATCAATCAAGAATTCAAATACTGAAGGTCCTAAATTAGCAAGCATGCCTCTATTAAAGCAAAATCACAAGTTCAGGGGTCAGATACCTCCAAAAGAATTAGTGCGGTTAAGCTGGCATCTTAAACCAATGACATTAGCGATAATAGTGACATGACCTCCTATAGATATGATGTCATGGGTCTCTCGAGAAATCCTATAAAGGTTGGCAAACATAAAGGCAACACGATTCACATGCCTACCTTGGGAAGCACGGTACATGACAAATAGTTCATCTTTGGAAACAGAGGTGATGTTTTCTTCCTTACCAAATTGTGTATGGTCTAAGATATTGTGGAAATACCACATAGCAGAGTTGTGGATATTCTCAGAAAACATGGTATCAGGCTCAGGATGATAGTTTCCAGTTATCTGTCCCTAAAAGTAGTCAAGGTAAATCTAGGTGAAGGCATCAACAAGTGTCATGGTATAAGCATCACGACCATTTGCAAATCCTAAAAGGTCGCCCATCTCATGGTGAGTGAAATGGTGTTTCATTCCAAACAATCTAAAGGTAGCTAAGCCTCGGCCAAATCCAAAAACTGGGTACAGATCATAATATAAGGAAATCAGAAACTCGAGGGTGACACCACAACGAGTGGTGTACCTCTTCCTCACAACAAAATTATCATAACCAATTTAGTTAAGCAGATACACTACACTATCACGAAGCCTTAAGGTGGTCAAAGTGAGTCTGTCAGAGTAAATAGGAAATGTTATCTCCCTTTGAGCTAAAATGTCAAAAGGGCTCCTCTGGGCTTTGTTCCTCAAAAAAATCTACATGTCATCAACTTGCTCCATTCTCCTACGGTGGTGATAGGCTATATTAAGGTAAGCTAGCCTGAAATTAGACAAGATTATGCTATGAATTAGTTAACACCGCTTATGGCAGTTAGGATTAAATAATAATAATTCTAATAAATGTACATATAAAAGTGAATAAAAGAAATGAAATATACGAAATACAACATAATAATAGTAATTTTAATAGGTTAAAATAGCATAGGAGAGGAAAAAGAGAAAAAGCATAAAAAAATTGCGGGAAGTTTCCACACAGCGCCTTGTTTAATGTGAGGGCCTAACATAAGTTTGAAAAAAAATGGTTAATCGGATGAAAGAGAAGGCAACTCTTCTATTTTGAAACTCGTGCAAAAATATTTGTTTTCCATACTATGGTAATGCTTAAGTCGCTGCCTGTTCACGATGAAAGTCTCATTAGATTTTCCTTTTATTTTCGCTGCGTCACTTTGAAGAACTCTTACAACCTCGAAAGGAACAAACCATCTAGGACGAAGTTTTCCCGTAAATAATTTGAGTAGAGAATTAAAGATTAAAACTATGTCACCCTCATTAAGTTCCTGCCTCTTTATCTTTTTATCATTCCATCTCTTGGTTCTTTCCTTGTAGATTTGGGCATTTTCATAGGCATCTAGTCTATGTTATTCTAGTTCATGGACATATAGAATTCTTCTCTCACTTACGGCTGTGCAGTTCATGCTTAGAGTCTTAATGTCCCAATAGGCTTTATGTTCTAGCTCTACAGGAAAGTGACATGATTTCCCATAAAATAGTTTGAACGGAGTCGTTCCGATTGAAGTTTTGTAAGCTGTCCTATAAGCCCACAAGGGTTCATGATGTTTCGCAAACCAATCTTTCCTAGAAGTTGCAATGTTTTTCTCCAATATTTGCTTAATTTCTCTATTGGGAACCTCAACTTTTCCACTTGTTTGAAGGATGATAAGGTGTTGCTACTAGGTGACGAACTCCATATTTTAACAACGATTTCTCAAGAAGTTTAGAAATAAAGTGTGATCCACCGTCGCTAATGACAATCGTCACCGAATCTAGGAAAAAATATATTCTTTAAGAGTTTGATGACTACTCGTGTATCATTTGTAGGAGAAGTTACTGCCTCGATCCACTTAGACATGTAGTCAACTACAACAAGTATGTATCTATTGCTAAAAGAAGACGAGAATGGTCCCATGAAATCTATACCCCTTACATCAAAGACTTGTACTTCTAATATCCCCTTTAGTAGCATCTCATCCCTTCTAGAGATATTACCAGTGCGTTGACACCGGTTGCAATTTATGATCGCAGAATGGACGTCCTTCCATAGAGTAGGCCAAAAGATGCCAGATTGCAATATCTTGCACAATTATTTGAAGTACTCGAATGGCCTTCATAGGGTGCAGAATAGAAATGAGATATGATATCGTTTACTTCCGATTCAGAGACACATTTGTAGAAAATACCATTTTCTCCTCTTTTGAAAAGCATGGGATCATCCCAATAATAGCTTTAAGATCATGGAAGAATTTCTTCTTTTGCTGGTATATTAAGTCTGGCCGGAGTACACTAGCTGCTAGGTAGTTAACGAAGTCAGAATACCATGGTAAAGTGGTTTCGGTGCAAATTAACTACACTACTTCATTATTCTTTGCGTCATGATAGATTAGAGAGCATTCAATTGTTTGACTCCCATCTTCCAATTAGGATATAATTCGACCATAAGGAAAATCATCATTGACGGGGACTTGTTTGGGTTCTAACTAGATTCTAGAAAGATGATCTGCCACTACATTTTTAGTATCTTTCTTGTCTTTGATTTCTAAATCAAAATCATGCAATAGCAGAATCGATCTTAAAAGTATGGGCTTAGCATCCTTGTTGTTCAACAAGTTCGTAATTGCAGCATGATCAATATAGACAATTATTTTGGATCCTACTAAAAAAGAGTGAAACTTATCGAAAGAGAAGACAAAATGAAGGATTTCTTTGTTTGTGGTATAGTATTTCATTTGTGCATTGTCCAAGGTTCTACTCGCATAGTAGATCGCATGAAGTTTTTTATCTTCTCGTTGTCCTAAGACAACACCTACATCATAGTCACTAGCATTGCACATTATTTCAAATGGTTTACTCCAATCAAGTGGTTGCATAATGGATGCAGTAATAAGAGAATTTTTGAGATGTTCAAACGCTTTCAGACAGTTGTCTTCAGATATAAATTCAGCCTCTTTCATTTGTAAACCAGTCAGTGGTTTGGTTATCTTAGAGAAGTCTTTAATGAATCACCGATAAAAACCAGCATGTCCTAGAAAACTATGAACTTATCTAACTGTTTTGGGAGGTTGATGATTTTCTATGATTTCTATCTTTGTTTTATCCACTTCGATTCCTCTATCAGATATAATATATCCAAGTACAACCCCTTCTAAGACCATGAAATGGCATTTTCCCCAGATAAGCACTAACTTAACTTTAACACAACATTGTAATACCATTTCCAGATTCGAAAGACACCTTTCAAAACTTTGGCCAAAAATAGAGAAGTCGTACATAAATACTTCCATTATGTTATCTATAAAATCATCAAATATAGACATCATGCATCTCTGAAAATTTGCAGGAGTGTTACCCAGTCTAAACGACGTTCGCTAATAGGCAAATGTACCATAAGGGCAATTCCCCTGTTCAATCTTCTTAAACCTGAATTGTTAGATTGGTATGTCCGCCATTCATGATCTGAAGGTAGAAGAGGATTGAACACTTAAGCCCGGAAACTTGTGCTCCCCTGTGCAAGAAGTAGCATTATTGATTGATAATATTTCTTGAATGGGATTAAAGATGCCATTTAGGGAGGTGACAAAGTGTCTTTGAAGATGGGCTTATAGATTCAATCCAAAATAATTGTTGATAGGAGTATCAGAATGAGTCTACACTCGAATGTATCCGAAGAATGTTTCTAGAATGAATATTTGGGGAAGGTGTTTGAGTAGCTTCTTGTCAGATTTAGTCTCTAAAGGAAAGATGCTTGTCAGAATTTAGTTTCTGGGGGAAATTTTTGTCATGTAGATAGTCACCCCGTCCTGTTTCGGGAATTGATCCATAGTCTATTTTTTTTTGTAAACCTGTCCTGTTTCGGGAATTCATACCACCTAGTGATAAAGATAGTCATCTCGTCCTATTTTAGGAATTGATCTTCACCTGGTCATAAAGATAGAAAGATAGTTTCCCCGTCCTGTTTCGGGAGTTAATCTTTTCTCGGTCGTATAAATATTTTCCCTGTCCTGTTTCAAGAGTTAATCTGTGACCTGCTTATGTAGATAGTCTCCACATCCTGTTTCGGTAATTGATCTACAATTTTTTTTTCATATATAGTTGCTCTATCTTGTTTTAGGAATTAATCTGCGACCTGTTTGAAAATTGTTGATGATATTCGTCTGTATGTAGACTTCTACTTGAAAAGATAAAAGTTAGTCGTATGCAATGTCATGATGTATGTAATGCATTGTGTAATGATGTTCTCAAAATAAATGAGAGTGTTATATGCGTGTCACATGGATATGCTATGATACTTGTAAATGGTGTATGGATGTGAGATGTCGTGAAGCGTATTTGTAGCTTTGGATAACATCTCTGACTGAAAAATAAATCCCGGACTGTTGCTGGGGATGAAGGAAGTATTTATTCAATCTTGTTTAGAATGTCTCCATTGGGGATTCCTGCTTGTTGTTTGAGGAAACTCCGTTAAGAAATGTTGACTTCTGTTTGGGGAGAAAAGTTCAAGAACATTGGTCATTCATCTATGTACTGGGGAATTTTAATTCTTATATACCCTGACTGGGGATAAAAGTGATGGATAACCTTTCGAGGTATTTTCTGATCGAGTTTCCGATATGGATGTCGACTCGTTTGGGGAGGATAGAGTTAAACGATATATGGTCTGGTTTTAGATTTCGTAGAAACTCTTTGGGGATAGTTGTCTGGACTGTCCTTCACTAGAGAGATAAATTTTGCCGGTGATTTGTAGTAGTCAGAGGAATAGGCTTGAGTTGGGGAGACTGTATTCTATTGGGGAAATAAACCATGTTGGGGAAATAAACCCTGTTGGAGAAATACTCTGCTGAGGAAATGAGCCATGCTGGGGAAGATAGTTCTGCATGGGATTTTATAGTTTTGGAGAAATAAACTCAACTGGGGAAGAGAATTTCTGTGAACTATGCTGAGGACATAATCTATGATGAGGATTGGGATTTCGTAGGTTGGCGAAATTGATGGGGAAAAGATCACACTCCTTTATTTGCTAGGGGATCTTCCGGGGAGTGTGATTAGGTTAATTGTTGGAAGATGTCCCAATTCTTGTCTTAAGGCATTTCAGACTTGTGGGGAATGTATCTTTGTTGAAGATGAGATTGTAAAGATGACTCTATGGGGATAATCCTATGGGGATAAAAAGTAAAACAAAAATTTGAATTTGAAATAGTGTTTGTATTGAGATTTTGCCTAGAAACGGACAATTTTTGTACAAAGAGACAAAAATCATAGTAAGAGGAAGTCGTCGTAAAAATGAGGAAAAGTACAATGTAAAACAAAGCTTGTAAAGATGACTCTATGGGGATAATCTTGTGTTATTTCCTCTATGTCTTTGAGAATCTCATCCCTCAATGTCGGAAGAAGTTGACTGAATTGATCTGTACCATTTCAACTTGATGTTGGTAACAAAGTTGGCTGTAAGTGATCCATCGTGACATAGTCGTACTCTTTAATCTCTAACTTTTTCTTGGACCATTATTTTGGGTTTTCAGTCCACCGGGATACCCTTTTTTTCCTAAGCCGCCTTTTCAGGTTTTTGAATTTCCGAGTGTACAATCTTTTATGTATAAATTCCTGATTTTCGCCCGAACCCTTTTAGTTCACCGGGGTGCCCTTATTTTTCCTAGGCAAGTCAACCTAGTGGGTCATTTTTATGCGTAGTATCTTTTAACTATGTCTGCATTCACAGGTGAAGCTACCGGAAGAAAACACAGAGCCGCCACTGAACATTATTTATCCTGAAGGAAAGGGAAATATCGAGAAAACCACAAGAGGATGGATAAGATGATATTGCAACCAAGAGAAAGGGTAAGGAAGTCGATTATGCGACGTGAAGGTATTAGCACCCCTCACATCCATTATACTCAACGGGATCCATTTTTTTGTTTGCTTCTAAGAGTGTGTTTATCTATAACTATACTTGCTTAAAGGGAAAGAAATGATTTTTTATTAGTGCATTCATGACCTTTTCCTACGTATCCAGTGAAGAAATCAGAACGTCGTAGTTCTTCTAGAAAATTTTGGTTTCTTGGTGATTTTTAGTGGGTTACGTTAACGCACGAATTCTAGCCATAGGCACGGCCTGTATCGCGGTAGAACGGAGATAACATGCCCCTTTGGGGAGGTTTTGATTAGTTGAGTATTTTGTGAGTTTAAAATGAATTTGAATAATGATTAAATGTTTTTATATATTTTTGATTTGTGAATGGTAAGTTTTAATTACAAAAGAAGAAAAAGTTTTAAGAGGGAGACTAGAAAAAACCCTAATGTTGTCATGTACAATGGTTAGCTAAAAGTCTACCTCGACATAAGGCGATCGAAACGGGATTTAATCGCCTCATGGAGCTACCTAAGGGAGTATGGTATCATGGTTTGAACGAGCAAACAAATAAACTAAAATTCCAAATGTTTTTTACGGTTTTATTAAATTAAATAAAAGAAGATAGTACTATAATAATATTTTTATAATTTTTTTGGTGAAAATAAAATAGTAAAACCTAATTCTAAATATTTTTGGGTATTTTTATCATGTTAAGAAAATTAAATCAAAATAAGATATTAATCTACTATTTTTTTATACACATATATTATATAAAAAAATAGAAATTACAAGGAAATGAAGTCCTAATTCTAAAATTGAAACTAAACTAATTAAAAGAAATTATTAAGAAAACCTATGTTATTATTAATTTAATCTTAAAATTTAAATTAAATATAAGAAAATTATTAAGACTAAATAACAGATGTAAATAGAAAACAAATTGGGGTGAGAGGAATTAAATCTTGTTGGGCTCGCGGTTGGAGTGATGAGCCTAGGCGCTGAGGCTCGACCATTTGATGTTCATCTTGCTGCATTCAAAACAGAAAAAAAAGGGGTGCAATTTTGATAGTGGTACTGCAAGCCAATAGTGAAGCGCAAAGCCCATACTGTATTAGACCCAATAATTTATTTTTTGTAGCAAGGCTCCAGCATACAAAAAAATCTCAATGGGCTAGGCAAGGGTGGAAACGGCCCGGTCTAATAAACAATATCCATATCCAAATTTTGTTTATCCTTTTTATTAAAATAATTAAAATAAAAAATAATAATTGAAGTGAAGAAAGGGTAAAACGATAATGTTTTAGGGTGCTAGGGTTCAAGTGCCTGTGTCTTCTCATCTTCTACGATACACAAACAATCTCTTTCTCTTTTTCTATTTTAGAAAACGGTGATGCATTCTTCCTCCGCCCTCTCTGATCTAAAACATCATCGTCACAACCATCATCCTCATCACCCTCTCCCTCACGACCTCCTCTTACTCCGATTTGGTTATAACACCGCTGTATAGCCTTAAGGCTCCTCACATCACATTAAAAAAATACTTTGTTTGTACTGATATATCGCTAAGACACCCAAAATCTAACTGAACATGATGGAAAGAGAACCGAGACTTGAAGCACTACGGTGCATAGATTCGCGACACTCGTTTAAATTCATGTTTCAGCACGCCAAAATGAAAGATATGATAACTAGCTCGATGCAAAGAAATGACGAAATGAGGCTTACCAACCGGAGAACGGTTTGATGCGTCTTCGAAAACAATAATATGAGAAATCCAACGATCTTCAATTTCTTGTTCAGGTATGCATACAGCACTCAATTCCTAGTTTTAAACTCCTCGCGCTTCTTCTTCTACTTCTCTATTACGTCGTTTGATTGTTGTTGTTTTGTTGTTGAAGAGAGTGAAAAAGTGTGATGTGAGGATGTTGTTGAAGTCACATATTGATGTGCTATCGGAGCCTCTCTGATGGAACTTTGAAAGAGGCGAGTATAACGAAATCCAATGCTTCTGTTTTTGCATGAATGCTATTGCTGCAGGTCTGGATTTCTTACAGCTAAAGTGATGCAGTTTTGACTGCCCGAGGAGCGTTGCCTTGAAAGCTTTTATGGCTTGGGAATGGTTGTGGTGTTGATGCCTTTGTGAGTTGCAAGTTGTTAAGTCTGTATTTTGGTGGTATTACAATGAACAATAACTTGTATTTTTCCTTTGGAATACTCAGTGTTTTTTTTACTACCCGCTAGTAATATTCTGTGTGAGAGATCTTTTTTCTCTGCCCATTCTCTATTATTTTTATAGCAGATGAAAGGTGGAAATTTGGGGAAAATTTGGTGAAGTTTGAACATTCTTGGTATGCTGACTTTGGGCTTTAGGATGCAGGTTTTATGTTGCCTTATTTGATGTTATTTTAAGGCTGTTTTGGACAGGTCTGATGTTGTTTCTGCAGGTTTGGGACAGGGCTTGTACAGGTTGTTGGTGTAGGTCCTTTTGGACTGTTTTTGTTAGGTGACATCTTTCTAAACCCTATTATTTTCTTCTTTGTCTCTCTATGATGTAAAGCTATTCTGCTTTCTAAAATTTCTTAAGGGTTTGCATTTTAGGAAAATTATGATGCATTTGAGGTTTTATCCATTTGATAGCTTACACTTGATTTTACGAACTTCTGCTTTTTTGGGTTTTACTTGTTGAGGGATGCTTGCTATTTTACATTTGCTGCTTTGTTTGGAAGCTTTGCTGCAAGTCTTCCTTTTGCTTGTTTTGATGTTGTTTGCCACGATTTTGTTGTTGTTTTGCTGATCTTGGCTTGTTGCATTGCAGTTTTGCCGCTTTGGGCTGCTGTTATGGCTGTGCTTGCAACTGCTCCTTATATATTTGGCAGTTTTGTGCTTTGCTGCTGCTGTTTAGCAGTTTGCTGTGTTGTTTAGCAGTTTCTATTTTCCTGTTTTGCTTGCAGTTTTGATTTCTAGTTACCTGCGATTTTTACTAGTTTTGCAGCAACATTGTTTGTAAATTTATTTTCCTTTTGTGAACCAAAACCCTAACTTTTGTGATTTGCAAAATAGGAGAAGATGGTCTGTGATTGAAAACAAACCCTTTTAATTTTTGATTCCAAATAAAAACCCTAATGATGAAATTAACATTCTTTCTTAACAATTAATTCTTGTTTGGAATTTTTTCACATGTTGATGTTTGCTAACTCTTTCCCTCTTTCTTGTTTCATGAGAAAATGAGAATAGGATGGCAAAAGTATGGTTGAAAGGTGAAGAAAAAGTCATGGCAAGGTGTGAGGATGAGTTGCTTGAAGATGAAGCAAAGAAACTTGAAGAACTAATATTTCTTTCTTTTTTTTGTAAACAAACATTTGTAACTTGTATTTAAAGTTTGGTAACTTGCTTTGTAAATTTCCCACAAAAATGTAATGAATAGGAAACTTGAATGATATTTCTTTGAATTTTATGAATGATAAACTTGTTTTATGGAAATTGGATAAGTCTCGGACTTGGTTAAAATTTGAAATTCCCACTTGAATGGTTTGAATGACATATCCTGCCTTTGTAACTTGAACTTCAAGAAATCACATATGACCTTTGTGACTTGTATTTCAAGTAAACCATATGCCTTGTCTTCTAACCTCACTCTTCATATCGTGTGCAAATCAAACTTGCATTCTCAGTAAGAACCTTAACCTTGATATCCAAACCACAAGTAAGTTGTAACTGAAGCAACAAAAACATGCTTTGATTATCATACAAGTTTGCAACATCATCTCTTGTTTCATGGCTCAAACACTTGAAATACTAGTCACAAACCCTTGACCATAATTTGAATTATGTAACAGGCTGAAACAGGAAGATGCACATTTATGAAGAAAGATCTCAAAGTGTTAAAGATAATCGAAATCCTAATCCATGACTTTAACGAATATCCCAGTGACTTGACGAAGAAGGAAACACATGAGACCTCAGAACTTCATTCCATAATCCACTGCTCAACAACCAAATGAGACTGCCATTAACCTAATGAGGAAACTTCAAAACAAAATTAAACAAAAGTATGACACAACCCTAATGCTTTGAACCAAAATTCCTGATTCCATGAGATGTATGATATGAAAACGACTTAGTGAAAATGATGTAAATGGGATGCAAAGTCTAAGCCAGACAAAAGTAAAAGGTAGGACAAATTTGGGGTATGACAATAGAGTGCGAAAAATCTTCACCATTCATGGTGGTAAGTATCATATCACCGCCCGAAAATATCTTCTTGATTACAAATGGCCTTTCATAGGTTGGAGTCCATTTTCCCATGGGATCACCTTACGGTAGAATGATGCACTTTATTACCAAGTCACCAGCCTGATATACCTTATGCTTGACTTTCTTGTTGAAGGCTTTGATCATACGCTTCTGATACATCTGACTGTGACAGACAACTGCCAACCTTTTCTCGTCAATCAAATTCAAATGGTCCAACCTAGTCTGAATCCATTCATCTGCGTCTAAATTTACTTCTTTCATAATTCTCAGGGAAGGAATTTGAACTTTGACAGGTAGGAAAACTTCCATACCGTAGACTAGAGAGGATGAGGTTTCCTCAGTTAATGTTCACGCTGAAGCGCGATAACCATGAAGAGAAAATGGTAACATCTCATGCCAATCTTTATATGTCACCTTCATCTTCTGTATAATCTTATTGATATTCTTATTGGAGGCTTCCACTGCGCCATTCATTTTTGGTCGATACGGAGAAGAGTTGTTGTGCTTGATCTTGAACTGCGTGCAGTGTTCCATGATCATAGTGTTGTTGATATTGGTACCATTGTCTGTGATAATTCTCTTGGGGATTCCATATCGACAGATAAGGTTATTCTTAATGAAACTGGAAACGACGTTCTTGGTAACGGAGGAAAATGAGGCTGCTTCAACCCACTTCGTGAAATAATAAATGGTGAGGAGGATGAAGCGGTGTCTGTTGGAAGCCGTAGGCTTGATATCTCCAATCATTTGAATGCCCCACATTATAAACATCCAAGGAGCAGTCAAGACATTCAGAGGTACGGGAGGCACATGTACTTTGTCAACGTAGATCTGGCATTTGTGATAAGCTCTTAAGTGGCGATGGCAATCGGTTTCCATAGTCGACCAATAGTAACCCGCTCTCAGAATCTTCTTAGACATAGTATTCCCACTAGAATGGGTACCAAAGATACCTATTGTACCCTAATTTCCCCCCCTAAGAATCCTCTATTATCTCATATCAACTCAATCACAACAACATCACACTATGGTTTGGTTCTTCTCCCTATCTCTAGGTTTGCTCATGAGGAATCACCAAGCACCTTGATTTGTATATTGTGATCATCTATGTTTTGTATTGATTAACTTTGTAACTAATAAATACAATTAATGTTTTCTCTAATTGATGATATTATAGGTGAGGGCACAACATATTTCATCAAGTTGATTCATAGGTTCATGAGTTTATTTCCATGCCTTCTCCAACAAAGATTCATTGAGATTCAAGCTTCATCATTGAAGATGCTTTAAATTAATATCGTCACAAGGTCTACTATGATTCATCATGCCTCAATTTGTCAAAGAAAGTCAAAAGATTCAAGAGTTGATTGAAGAAGTTTGACCTAAATAGACAAGTTTTTTATTTCTTGATCACAAGTGCATAACTCTCTCAATTCTTAACATTTGGTATGGTTTCATATTATCATCCCCAACAACTTCTATTCACATGGAAAAAGTAATTGTGCAAGAAAGATTGTCAAAATTGAAAAGGGTTTCCAAGTCATTTTGGTGCTTGAGGAGCTAGTGTTTTGAATTTCTAAGGGCTATATCTTGCTCATCTTTTGAGATTTTTGGTAATTCCAAATACATGCTTCTCTATAAAGGGTTATCAACTAATCACTTCAAGAGGTTCAAAAAAATTTGGTGTGGAATATGCCTAATGATCAAGATAGATTACAAGTCCTCGAGATAGGCCATCAAACTCCCTTATGTGACTTCAAAAGATCATAACTTGGTCTATTTTTATCTCCTTGAGCCCATTCTTTTTCAAAAATTATCTTAAGGATGTTAAATTTAACTCTTCTTTTATTTTAAAAGCTTGAAAATGAGTGGAATATGCCTTAAGAATTCAAAATATTTTAGGTAACCTCATGAATTTTCAAAAATTTTACAAGGTCATAACTTTTTCAATACTTGGTGTTTTTGAGTGATTTAAGTTTCACAATGATCTTTTGGAAGTCTACATCAAGCTAGAATAATTGATCAAAGTTCAATTTTTAAGGAAGACCTTGTTTGGAATCAAAACATTATAGGTCACATTTGAAGAAAAAACATAGAATTTTTCTAAGTACAAAAAGTCAGCATCTTTTTCTCAACTTTAACTCATCACAACTTCTGGCTCAAGTATCCATCTGATCTTATTCTTGGCACATTACAAAGATTGTGACCTTATCTTTCAAAAGCTTCAAGAATCATGCCTTAAGACCCCTAGAGCTATGAACCCCGTGGAATCAATGTTGGCACCTTGAAACAGAATTTTTCTCTAAAGTCATAATTTGAAATTCATAATATGGATTCTAAATGTAAGTGTTTGTTGGAAGAATTTTTGGTAAAACAATGACTTAATAATGTTTTTCTACATGTCTTAACATTTGCAGCAAAACTGTTTTGTATGATGTCAAAGCAGATGTCTTGACATCTGCCTCCTGAACTGATCTCTCCCCAACATCAGTTTATGTTTTATGTTTCCTGATTTCCACCACTCCATAATTCAAGATTTATAACTCACAAGAACCGAAAAATATGGAGGAATATTTTTCAAAATGCATGAATTTTATGTTGACCTTTTTTTATGGAAATATTCAAAAGAATTGAATATTTGATTTTAAAGCCTAAGCCCACAGCTGCACATATATAAGCACATTCCTCCTTGATCAAACTACTGCAACTTTTGAAGAATAATACTTTCTTTCTATTTTAAAAAGTCTAAGTCTTTTAATTGTCAAACACTCTAGTATTGATTGAATACTTGTGTTGTTATTTGGGTTGTTAATGGTGTATCAACCATAAGCTTTTAAGCATTGAATGATTGAAGTGTTTTAAACTTATTATTTCTGTTAGTTTTTCACTGTAAGTGATTGAAGGGATTTGAGGAGGGCATGATACCTAGGTGAGTCTTAGGTATAAGTTTAGCACGGGTAGTGATTAAGTGATTAGATTGTAAACTGATTGTTTACTGAGGGTCTATGAATTGATACTATTTAGTGAACTTGTCCCTGGCTTGGTAACCCCTAGAGTAGGTGTTGTTGTACACTAAACTGGGTGAACGATCTCTTGTGTTTTTACTGCTTTTGATTTTACTGCACTTTACTTACAAACAGATATTTGTGTCGTGACATCTCATTCGACATCATATATCTGATACCAGAATTTTAATTGGTATCAGAGCAGGCATCCTGCTCTTATCTGGGTGAGATCTAGGGAAGATACTTTCTGGTACTATGGACAAGGAAGCTGGATTTGTGAATAGACCACTTATTCTGGATGGAACCAATTATGGTTACTAGAAACCACAAATGGTTGCCTTTTTAAATTCCTTAGACAGCAGGGCTTAGAAATCTGTTTTAAGAGGATGGAAACACCCTATAAAATTGGGAGAAAATGGTGAACCCACTTTTGAATTAAAACCAGAAGAAGATTGGTCTAAGGAAGAAGATGAAATTGCTCTTGGAAATTCTAAATCCTTGAATTCTATATTCAATGGAATTGACAAGAACATTTTCAGATTAGTTAATACATGTGGAGTTGCTAAGGATGCACGGGGGATTATTCAATCTACTTATGAAGGCACATCCAAAGTTAAGATGTCAAGACTTCAGTTGCTCACCATAAAATTTGAGAATTTGAGGATGAAGGATGATGAAAGTATAAAGGACTTCCATATGAACATTCTTGAAATTGTTAATGCCTCTATTTATTTAGGAGAGAAAATTCCTGAAGACAAATTGGAGAGAAAGATGCTCAGATCTCTTCCCAAGATATTTGATATGAAAGTGACTGCTATATAAGAAGCTCAAGACATTGACAAAATGAAAGTGGGTGAATTTGTTGGATCCCTTCTAACATTTGAATTAAGCATCAATGAAAGATCTGAAAAGAAAAACAAAAGCATAGCCTTTGTATCAATTATTGAAGATGAAGAAGAGGAATGTGATATGGATACATATAGGAATATCAAATGCCTTAGCTATGTTTGGAAGATAATTTAACAAAGTGATAAAAAGAATGGATAGGAACCAAAGATCAAATGTCAATAACATCTCATCTAACATCCATAAGTCAAATGAGTTTGGAAGAAAAAGGGCTGAAGAAAAATATATTCAAGGGAATGGAATTCAATGTCATGAATTTAAAGGCTTTGGTCATATTAGAGCTGAATGCCCTACATATCTTAAGAAACCAAAGAAGAATCTATCTGTTACTTGGTATGAAGAGGAGTCAAAGAGTGATCTTGAAGAATCTTCCAAAGATGTTAAAGCATTGACAGGCAAATATGTTTCTGATGAAGAGTCTAGGGATGGGGAACTAACCATTGATGAGTTAGTTGCTCCATACAAAGAATTATGTCTCAGAAGCGCAGAAGTGTGTCTTGAAGGGGAGAAACATAAAGCCCTCATAACTCAGCTGAAGGAGGAAAGGAAAGAGCATTTTAAAACTATTTATGATCTGGAAAGTGAAGTGTCTTATCTTAATTTAAATCTTGATAGAATGGTCAAATATCGCAAGATGCTGAATAATGGGACTAACACATTAGATGAAGTTCTCCAAGCAGTAAGAGCTACAGGAGACAAGAGTGGTCTAGGTTTCAATGAGAAAAAGGAAGCTAACTCAGAAAAGCCTTCCTCAATTTCCACTCATGTGAAGCCTAAACCAAAGATGTCGAATCAAATGTCTCAACATATTGGCAAACATCACAGGAAGAAAGGACATCATGGAAAACATCATGGGAAGAAAAAGCTTAATCACACCAGAGAGAATCCCCAGCCCTAAAGATGTCATCATTGTGGAAGTCTTAGTCAAATAAGGCCCTTCTGTTTCAAGTTGTATGGGTACCCTAAAAATACTTCTTTTCACAAAACTGATAAGATTCCCTAAAATAATAAAAAGAAGAAACAATGGGTTCCCAAGTCTAATGTTGTTAGTTTCATTGCTCACACCTCTCTCAGAGTATCAACCAAAGATGACTAGTACTTTGACAATGGTTGTTCTAGACACAGGACATGTGTCAAGAATATGTTGGTGGATGTCAAATCTCACCCCACCAGTTATGTGACTTTTAGTGATGGGGAAAAAGGTGAAATCAAAGGTATTCGAAAGCTTGAATGTTCAGGAGTCGCTAAGCTTTATAATGTGTTACTTGTTAAAGGGTTAACAGCTAACCAGATAAGTATAAGCCAATTATGTGATCAAGGATTCAAAGTTAACTTCACCAAGGAAGAATGTCTTGTGTGCAATGAAAATAATGAAGTTATTATGAAAGGGATCATATCTAAATACAATTTTTATCTATGGGTTCCTCAAGAATTGAACCTCTCCTCAACATGTGTTTTAGCCAAAGAGAATGAAGTTAAAATATGGCATCAAAAATTGGGGCACTTGCATCTGAAAGGTATAAAAAGAATTATATCCAAAGAAGCAGTGAGTGGGATTCCTAAGCTCAAAATAGAATAAGGAAGGTTATATGGTGACTGCCAAATTGGAAAGCAGACTAAGATGTCACATCAGAAGATTCAACATCTTACTACATCAAAAGTTTTGGAACTTCTTCACATGAAATTGATGGGACCTATGCAGGTTGAAAGTCTTGGTGGTAAGAAGTATCCCTATGTTGTTGTAGATGACTTTTCCAGATACACATGGATAGTATTTATTAGAGAAAAGTCATAAACTTTTGAAGTGTTCAAAGATCTTTGTCAAAAACTTCAAAGGGAAGAGGAAATCCATGTCATAAGAATCAGAAGTATTCATGGAAAGGAATTTGAGAACAACAAATTTGCAGAGTTTTGCTCTTCTGAAGGAATCATACGTGAATTCTATTCTCCCATCACTCCTCAACAAAATGGGATTGTAGAACGCAAGAATAGAACTCTCCAAGAATCTTCTAGAGCCATGATTCATGCTAAGAAGCTACCCTACCATTTTTGGGATGAAGCATTGAATATTGTGTGCTATATCCATAACATAGTCACTCTAAGGAAAGGCACTTCAGCTACTTTGTATGAAATATGGAGGGGAAGAAAACCAATTGTTAAATACTTTCATGTTTTTGGAAGTAAATGTTACATCTTAGCTAATCATGAACAAAGGAGGAAGATGGATCCCAAGAGTGACGAAGGAATATTCCTGGGTTACACTACAAACAACAAAGCTTACAGAGTTTTTAATTCCAGAACCAAAGTTATGATGGAACCAATAAATGTTACTATTGATGATAGAGGATGGAATGTTGAAGAAGATGTCTCAGAAAAATGTTGGAACATCTTTGCCTGATAGCCCAACTGAATCAAAAGACACAAGTATTGATTCTAATCCTCCTCAAGAAGATCCTCAACCTAGTAACCTCAATAAAGGACCTTCAATTAGAACTCAGAAAGATCATCCTAAGGAGCTTATCATAGGAGATCCAAACAAAGAGTTACTACCATATCAAGAGAAGGGATTTCAAACTCTTGCTTTGTATAAAAAATTGAGCCTAAAAATTTCAAAGAGGCCCTAACTGATGAATTATGGATTAATGCTATGCAAGAGGAACTAGAACAATTCAGTAGGAATGAAGTTTGGATCTGGTTCCAAGACCTGAAGGGACAAATTTGATTGGCACTAAATGGATATACAAGAATAAATATGATGAAAAAGAGGAGGTCACTAGAAATAAGGCAAGGTTACTTGCAAAAGGATACACTTAAATTGAAGGAATGGACTTTGATGAATCCTTTTCTCCTGTGGACAGACTTAAGTCAATCAGACTACTATTAGGAGTTGCATGCATACTGAAATTTAAATTGTTTCAAATGGGTGTAAAAAGTGCCTTTTTAAATGGCTATCTAAATGAATAAGTCTATGTGGAACAAACAAAGGGATTGGTTGATCCAAGATTTCCTAAACATGTCTACAAATTGAAGAAAGCTATGTATGGATTGAAGCAAGCTTCAAGAGCTTGGTATGAGAGACTGATAGAATTCCTTGGGGAGAATGGATATAGGAAAGGTGGCATAGACAAAACCCTCTTTGTAAAAGAATAAGAAGGGAAGATTATGATTGCTCAAATTTATGTTGATGATATTGTATTTGGTGGGATATCAAATGAGATGGTTCAACATTTTGTCAAGAAAATGCAGTCTGAATTTGAGATGAGTCTTTTTGGTGAATTAAACTATTTTCTTGTTCTGCAAGTTAAATAAATGGAAGATTCCATATTTTTATCTCAGAGATAGTATGCCAAGAATATAGTAAAGAAGTTTGGGATGGAGAATGCCAGTCACAAAATAACCCCTGCTCCCACACATCTGAAGTTGCCTAAAGATGAAAAAGGAGTAAGTGTAGATAAAAGTCTCTAAAGAGGCATGATAGGCAGTCTTCTATATCTCACAGCTAGCAGACCAGATATTACCTTTGTTGTAGGTGTGTGTTGAAGATACCAATATGATCTTAACTTTAGCCATGCCAACCATGTGAAGAGGATTCTTAAATATGTGAATGGGACAAGTGACTATGGTATGCTGGCCTCTCATGGATCAAACTCCGCCTTAATTGGTTTTTTGTGATGCTGATTGGGCAGGAAGTGCAGATGATAGAAAAAGTACATTAGGATGATGCTTCTTTCTGGGAAATAATCTCATATCATGGTTCAACAAGAAGCAAAATTGTGTGTCTCTGTCCATTGCTAAGGCTGAGAATATTGCTGCAGGAAGAAGTTGTTCTCAATTGGTTTGGATGAAACAAATGTTAACAGAATACAATTTCAAACAAGATGTTGTGACATTATTCTGTGACAATTCAAGTGCCATAAACATATCAAAGAATCCCATTCAACACAACAGGACCAAGCATATTGACATTCGTTATCACTTCATAAGAGATCTTGTTGAAGAAAAGATTGTTGCCATAGAACATATAGCCACTGAATTGCAATTGGCTGACATCTTCATAAAGGCTTTGGATTCTAATCAATTTGAGAATTTAAGAGGAAAATTAGGGATATGTTTATATGAGGGTTTGTAGCAATTAAAAATGTGTGGGAATATCATTAAAGTGATATTGTATTATTTGTGTTTCCAACAAATAAAATTTAGATAGAAATCATTACAAGACTGCCTCCAATTGTTTCCCACATGCTACAAAATTTCTTCTCTCTACTTTCTCAAACTCTTCATTTTCCTCCACAGAAAAAGGACCCTTGCCATTCTTAATCACCTTGCTTAAAAATTCTCCAACATGTCTCAACATCATACATCATCTTCCTCAAAATTTGTCAACCTCCCTGAACATCTTTCCCTTGACAGAGTACTCGATTATACTCCTCTAACAACCATCCCACCTCTTGATAATAAGGTCAAGAAACCCAGATCATCACCTGCAAAGAAATCCAAATATGATAGAGGTAACTCTTCCACTGTAACTGATAATAGGATAGAAGAAGAGATTGTCAATGTTGATAGAAGCAACAGAAGGCTAGTAGACAGAGTATTAAATGAAGGATTCGTTGTGCTTGGGATTTATACTCCCCTTGCCTGCATACATCCTCATATTGTCAGAGGAAGCAACCCTAAAAGTGTTGCTGCTGAATCATCAACCTTTAACAAAGATACTGCTGAAAGAAAACTTGAGAAGCTTGCTATCTTTGCTCTGAAGGAAGTGGAAGAAGAAAATGTTAAACAAAATGTTGAAGAGAACTCTCCTTCTAAAGAAGATGTTGCTGCCTCAAAGGATGGAAAAGGTCATAATGCTGGAATATTGTTAATGTAGATGAGCTATCTGACAATGAGCTCATTACGAATGTGGTGCATGGTATTGCAAGAAGGCTAAAGTCCAGGAAATTGAAGGACACAAGTGTCACAGCCCCTTCAAAAACAACCAAGAAGAAAATCATGTATGGACCCCCAAAAGCCAGGAAGTAAAGTGGTTCCTCGCTCTAGCAAAAGAAAAGCTACACATGTTAGCTCCATAGATGATGATGAGGATGATATAAAAAGATCCAAAAGTAAGAAGAAAGTTGTGGTTGTTGAAGAAGTTGACTCAGACTATGAAGTCGAGCAAGATGTCCATAACATCTCTCCTATCAAAAAGTATATAAACAAGAAGATTTCTGTGAGGGTTCCTGATGCCCCACTTGATAACATCTCCTTCCACTATGTTGGGAATGCTGAAAAGTGGAAGTATGTGTATCAAAGAAGGATTTTCCTGGAGAGAGAACTGGGAGATGGTGCTTTAGAATGTAAAGAAATCATGCAGTTGATCTCTTATGCTGGATTGATGAAAACAGATACCAGGTTTGCCAATTTCTATGAAACTCTTGTGAAGGAGTTTATTGTTAATATTCATGTTGATTGTGCTGACCATAAAACTAAGGAGTATAGAAAGGTTTTTTTTAGAGGAAAGTGTGTAGAATTTTCTCCTGCCATCATAAATATATTTCTAGATGGCTTTGAAGATGTCTGATGTGAGATGGAAGTTACAGATAATCAACTGTGTAGAGCCATCACTACTAATCAAGTAAGTGAGTGGCCCATGAAAAACAAACTTCCTGTCATCAAACTAAGTGTGAAATATGCAATTTTACATAGGATTGGAGCTGAAAATTGGGTTCCCACTAATCACACTTCAACCATCTCCATCGGTTTAGGAAATTTCATTTATGGTATTGGAAACCAGAAACTTTTTTATTATGGGACTTACATATTTGATCAGACCATCAAACATGCAGGAACTTATGCCATTAACATGCAAATGGCTTTTCCTTCCCTCCTCTATGGAATTATCCTAAATCAGCATCCTGGAATACTAAGTGTAAATGATGTAGTGTGCAAGAGGGAGTCTTCCTTGACCCTTCATTTTAAGCTCTTTTCAGGAAAACATGTCCCATACATTATTTTAACATCTGCACTTGCTGAAAAGACCTCCACCAAGGATGATATGATCAAATAATTAAGAGAATCCTGCAAGGAATTGGATGATGTGATCAGAGTTAGCTTAGCAAGAAAGATAACCTTTGAAAAGATGATCAAGGACCTGCAAAAGGACAACAACCTTGATAATACAGTGAACTCTGAAGGTGAAGACTCTAGTGAGGAAAAAAGTTCTGGCTCAGACAAGTCAACTAGTCCTGATGACAGTTAAACTAATTGATGTTTCTTTATATGATCCTTTTGTTTCCTTTTAGAACTTGCATGTGCTTGTCATTTGAATTCTTTGGCCTGTACCCTAATTCTGATATTCTCTTAGATGCATCGTTATATTTGGCATATTATGTCTAAAAAGGGGGAGAGAAAGTGAGTTAGTGACAGACTAACCACTGACCACTGACCATTGATTGAGGGGGAGCTTAATACTTGAGGGGGAGCCTCATGTCTCAGAAGATGTTTTGACATCTTCCTTCGCTAACAACTAACTGCTAACTGAAATTATGTTTTAATTGCTTTTCTTATGTTGCTTATCTAATAATGCTCTGATAATATGCTCTGATAATGTTTTAGCCAAAATTTGCCATAGGAGGAGTTTGTAAGTGTTTGTTGGCAGCAATTTTGGTAAAACAATGACTTAATAATGTTTTGCTAAATATCTTAACATTTGGAGCAAAACTGTTTTGTATGATGTCAAAGCAGATTTCTTGACATCTGCCTCCTGAACTGATCACAACCTAACATCAATTTAAGTTATATGTTTCCTGATTTCCAGCACTCCATAATTCAAGATTTGCAACTCACAGGCAGCGAAAAATATGAAGGAATATTTTTCAAAATGCATGGATTTTATATTGACCTATTTTTGTGAAAATATTCAAAAGAATTGAATATTTTGTTATAAATCCCAATCCCACAGCTTCGCATATATAAGGACTTGCCTACTTGTTCAAACTACTACAACTTTTGAAGAAGAATACTTTCTTTCTGTTTTAAAAAGTCTAAGTCTTTTAATTGTCAAACACTCTAGTATTGATTGAATATTGGTGTTATTATTGGCTTGGTATCCCCCAGAGTAGGTGTTGTTGTACACTGAACTGGGTGAAGAATCTCTTGTGTTTTTACTAGTTTTGAATTTACTGCACTTTACTTGCAAACAGATATTTGTGTCGTGACATCTCATTCGAAATCATATATCTGATACCAGAATTTCACTAAGCACCAAATTAGCATGCATTTTTGATTTAAACATGCTTAACCAAGTTCCCAAAGTTGAATTAAGGATCAAAACATAAAAAATAACTGTGTTTTGAACAAAATCAAGTCACATTTTTCTCATTTTCAAGCTTCCTTTGTTTTCCCTCCAAACTTCACTTTTGCTTCTAATTCTTTTCACCATTCACTCTCCTATAAATAGAGGGACATATTGCATTCATTTTCTCAAGCTTGAAAATCCAAAATCACCCTGCCAAACTTTTCCCTTAACCCACTTTTCTGCAACTTCGAATTTGGTTTTACAGCCTTCCTTAATCCATTTTCTTTGCTTATTCTTCATCTTGAACTTCACTGAAGCTAACAAAAGAAGAACCAAGCCATAAAGCATCCTAAATCGTGCTAGCCAAGTCAAGTTTCAGATCTCTAATTTTGAACTTCGATAGGTAGATTCCTTCATCAATTCTCTCAAAGTTTGTTACTACAATGAAGCTCTCGTCATTCAGATACTAGTCGCAACATTTGTTTTCAACTGGAAGTGAGTTTTGGCCATGAATTTTCAAATGCCCATTCAAATTTTTCCTTCTGGTTTTTTTCAAATTGACTGAGCTACACCTTAAATAAATTTTTAGTGAGGGTACGATTGTTTTCGTCTTGATGAGACGAAGCGAATGGCATAGGTCTGAGCTCCTAAATTTACAATATAAGAGACCTACAATTCGCGTGGCTGGAGGTTGAATATGACCAATGTGTCCTCTCTCAACCAATGATAACGAGCCACTTGTTTTTTTCAAAAATCTGATTTTATAATTGATCCAATGTTTTATTCACTAAGAACCATGATATGCACAGCGCGCCAGGTCCCTTGGATCTGATTACTAACGCGTTTTGATATTCATCCAATGGTCTATATTTTTTGTTTTATTTTTATTTTCTGATTTTTATATTTTCATTGATTTGAACTTCAAAAAATCATAGAAAATTCATTTCATGTTATTTTCATCTTTGCTCACTTGAGCATTTATCTTTATGCCATTTTTATTTTGCTCACTTGAGCTTTTCATTTTCTTTTTGAAGATACCTAATAACCAACTTGTACAATAAAAAACTTTAAAGTTACTTGGACTATTTGGTTACTATCCCTAGCATAATGGAGTTGTGGACTTCTTGGACTTAGGAGTAGAGACATTGACCTACCTATGGACCATGTAACTTCTATTGTTATTTTGTTTGGAGTTCTTGGGGTTTATCCCAAGACATTGGGTTGTTTGATTTCTTTGTGTGCAGGTTATTCTAATTATGCACTTTACCGGGAATTCATCTGTATACAACTGTTACTCTGCCCAATTTTTCTGAAGACTTAATGCATTTGAAGCTTGGTTTTCTTAAGAGGTTTAATATCTTTGCTTGTTTGGTTTCAAATCTAAAGGATGGGAATTATACATTGACTCGTTGTGTCAAGCGTTGGATTCTTGTTTGTTAGACGGTTCTTTTCCCTAACTTTTACCTTATGCTCTAGGATAGTCCTTTCATCTCCTTCCATCTTCTTTAATTTCAAAAATTATCTCCCTCCTTTTCAAAACTCTTCTTATTTTCCAAACTTGAATCGCTTTCAAAATAAACTTGGACTTAGGTCCATGCATTTTCAAAAATATTTTCTTAATCAAATTTTAAACAACTTAATCATACTTTTACATTTTTTGTGAGAAGACTAAAAGTCAATCAATCTCATTTAAACCATTTTGCAACTTTGGATTTTTACCTTAAATTTTTTTCTCAAAATATTAGACTCTTATTAATCCTTGTAGAGATGCGAACTACTATACTTCTACGATATGTAGTGAAGCGAGATATTTTCCACTTGGGTGTTTAGCGAGACCTTGTTGATTATAAAATCCAAGCCATATCCTCCACTTTGAGATGACTCAAATTCTCCTTTCTCATAATCGTGGGTAGTAAGTATGTTCTTCCACTCGAATATGACAATGATGTCTCTTCTCTTAAAATTAACCAACACACTTGTGTTTTAAAATTTTTAAAGGTGAACTAAGAGTATCATGATCCCCTATTAAACAGAAGGTGGTACGTAGGCACTAAAGGTTCGCAACCGCGGCTGATGCAAAAATTATAAAAAAATGCTTCTTTTATCATCCCCATAATCCATTTTTGTATACAACATTTATAGCCAAAACACACTAATTTTCAAAGAGGTTCCTACGGAGTATCATAGATGTTTAGGGTGCTAATACCATCCCTTTGCATAACCAACCCCCGAACTTAGATTCTCTCCCCCTTCTTTTGGGTTATTCTCTCTTTTCCCATTCCTTTGGAAAAAATAAAGAGTGGTGGTGATATTTATTTGATTTGTGCGAGTCAAGTCAATCCAATGGCTTAGTCTCAACTTTTCTACCGCTACAGAAGAAGAAAAAAAAGGTTAGTTCACTAGGGAAATATAGACCAAATGTTGATCCAACCCTAAGTGGGTTGAGCCTATCTTTCTTTATTTGTGTATGTGCTATTATTTATTTACATATTATGTGTTGTATATATGTTTTTCTGGATTTTCCTAGTTTTTAGGGTGCTTGGTGATTTCTCATAAGTCCTCTACCCGGACTTGGGCAAACTTAAGATAGGATGGGTAGTATACTCGTGTTAACTTTGAGGGAGTAATCCCAAAAAAGGAGACCTGAGATCTCGCACTCAGTGAAGTCCCCTTTGAATGTAGTATCATTTACCGAGTAATCGGGAGGACATGCTGCTTTCGGCCTAGGAGCCTGCTGAAGCTGAGGACCGTAGAACCTTTAACTCATCTTGGCCTTTTTGGTCTAGTGCGGAAACTATGATGGAGTAATTAGTAAATGGTTGTCACACGATAATACACTCACACGAGTTTTTACTGAGAATATTAATAATTATCGAGTCAATCGGGACGTTGGTAATATCCGAAGGAAGGATGTAGACTGTTGAAACCTCTTTGAACCTTGTTCTCCAGGTGATAATTTATTAGACCATACCTTGTGGGTAGTACCTTTGACTTCATGCTCGTGACGTCAAACCTATGAACCCCCTATGTTTTTAATCTTGTGTGTGATTATTTCATCATGCATTCATGCACCCATGAGCATCTTTAAAACATGTGTTTCAAGGGACTTAAAGTTGATTTTTTGCGAATATCTCAGGTACTTTTTACCATGGATTCTGGAAAAAGAAAGACTCAGAAGTACATTTTTAAGAATCCTAAGATAGATGAATTGGTGAGTCTAATTCCCGAGATTGAGAGTTCTACATATTTTCGTAATAAGCATGGATCCATCGTGTCTGTTATGAAGCTCAGGATGAAGGAGGGTATTCTCTCAACTTTGGCCCAGTTCTATGATCTGATGTATCAATCTTTCACTTTTCCTAATTATCAGTTTATGCCTACATTAGTGGAGTATGCTTACTGTGATACGGTGGGAGAACTGACTTGGGATTTTGCGTTTGTGTTCGCAAATGTTTCGGTTTAGCAAGAGTCGCCACCGACTTTTTATTTTATCCTAAGGAAAGGTAAAAAAGCACAGGAAAGACCTTTGAGATGTTTTCTTGGGTTCGGGGAGTAGATTATAGAAAGGGAAGGTACTAGCACCCTTTCTATCCATGGTTATCCATGGGCTCTTAGTTACTTGTTTTAGATCACTTTCCTTTGCTTTTCAATTGTTTGAAATGGTGCTTTGTGTGTGTGGTTTTGAAAATGTTTTGAAAAAGATGCCTTGTCTAGGCAACCTTTGTAATGATTCTTGTTTGAATATATACAAAGGTGTGTGTCTTTTTGAAAAGATAATTCAATGTTTTGAAAGTTGTTTTTGAAACTGTTTTGAAGTAGTGTTGTGAAGTGTGTTTGAAAAAATGGCAAGGATGTTTTGCAAGATTTTTGATCAAGTAACTAAGAGTTGTCTACCCTATTTTACTCAAAGATTTTTCTTTTGTTTTTAACCCTTTTTAACAGTGTTGTTTCACCAATATTTGGTGAACAACCTTGCGTTATGATGTTAAACGGGACAGGCGCGGGTCATCGTATACAATCATTGAAAGCAACTTACGAGATGCTCTAGCAATTTGTAAGGGACGAGATCGTTTTATCGAAGGCAACATCGAGGGTCATCGAGGGACTATGATCTTTGTTTATCGAAGGGGCATTTGCTAGAGTGTCTCATACTCGAGGGACATGACTGCATTTTCCGAGGCAACAAGCGAGGTTACCCTAGAGGTGCAAGTGTGAATTGTGTATTAATTTTCATGGATTTATCTTGTATTAGGTCATCTAGCGATTGATTTTGAATCTTCGCATACAAACCCTAATTACTATACAGTATATTGAAAGCGATAAATTATGGGAATTTAAAGTCTAAGTTATTACAAATAAGTTTCCGGGGATGGGGGTACAAATGTTTACAAATGGGGATAAGTCTTATCAGAATAGTAATGTCCAAGTATATATTACAACCAAATCGAACTGTCACATTTTCGATGTAAAATTATAACAAAGTATAAAATAATAAAAATCAAAGAAAATATGAGATGCGTATACTTATTTACAAATGCTCAAATAAAAATTAACCTAATTAAAGACTTAAGTATTTATTATTTTTTTTGTATTTTTGTTAATGTTTTTTAGAAACTTATATAAAAAGATTAATTAAACATAGTATTCTTTTATATTTAATTAAATATACAAATATTAAAGAAAATATATCAAAACAAACTTTAATTTATGATTTCCCTTCACTATTAACAAAACAAAATTTTTTTAGAATAAATAAAAAGAAAAGTATTAAATTTTCTAAAGAAAGTAAATTAATTGGTGAAGAAGAGAAAAGAGTATTATTTTTAAAAAAATCACAAAGAATGGTGATGGGCTTAAGCATGTGTTTTGGCCCAAATAAAAACAAGAATTTTGTTAAAAAAGGGGGGGTGCAGGCGCTAGAAATGTGTTTGGGCTTTATGTTTTGGTTTGGGAGGAGGCCCAAATGAAGGGTTTGAACAAATTATCAGGGTTCGTGTTTTGTTCACCCAGAGCCTAGGGTTTACATTTTGTACGGCGCCGCTCCTCTCCTCTTCGTTCTCTTCGTCTCTCTCAAACCCCATGAGCAACTGATTCATTCTCCCACCTCCAAGCTACCAGAGCATTGCCTCCATCCTCTTCTCTCCACGACGGCGCAAAGTGATGGTTCGAAAGGGTACTGTTTCTTCTTGTTCTAAACGCGTTTTCTTTACAGTTTGCATGTTTAATTCTTGTATGTTTTATTGTTTGCAAAATTTAATCTTTGGCGTTTCATGCATGAGATGTAGGAAAATTGAGTGAAAAATACCTTGGCGTTTTGTTCTCTGGAAAGGGGATGGAAGGAGAGGGCTTGGAACGGCGGTGCTCTGGGTGGCCGTAGGTGGAGGAGTAAGGACGATGCTTATCTGGTACTTTGTATCTTTTTACTTCTGAATGCTTGAACACTGATTGTTTGATGATGAATGTTGCTCTGAAAACACTTGATTTGTTCTTCACTTCTGGATTTCTTCCTCTTCTTTGAGTGTTGGATATTTTGCGTCAATGATGATAACTTTCTGAGATTTGGTCTTTGTTGTTGCTATGTTTTTGTTGATGAATGTTTTCTGAAAACTATGCTTTTGAGTTCTCTCTTCTTCTTTTGGGTACCCTGTTTACTTGATGATGAACATATGTATTCTGAAAAAGGCTATTTGTTATTGTTCTTCATGTTGTTTGAAACTTATTGGTGAACACAACCTAGAACTTGTTGCCTATCCTTCTTTTTGAAATTGATGTTTTGATGTTTTGACTGGATGATAGTGAAAACTGAAAACCAATGTTGTGGTCTTGCTTTTTGTTGAGCCAACAGGGTTATTACAGTTTGTGGCTTTTTTGTATGTTTGGGAATGTTAGAATGGCTTTGAGTTTTGCAGGTTTGAGTTGGTAAGGTAGGCCTGGGTGTTAGTATAGGCAGGCTTGTAACTTTGTCTTTGGTTTGATGGTTTTAGTTTTGGATAAACTTTGAACTTGTTTGGATTTTTGATAGCAGTTTTGCTTCTGGTGTTTGAGTTTGGTTTTGAAAGCAGGCTTGAAGGCTTGTGAGTTTTTGCAGGTTATGCAATTTGTTTTTTGAAGGCAGGCCTGGGTGTTTTTTTAAGGCTGGCCTGGGTGTTTTTTTTCTAAACTTGCAGTTTTGCAGGTTTGCTCATATTTCTGTTTTGGAGGCAGTTTTGCAGGTTTGAATAGGTTTGAATAGGTTGGAGATTTGCTTGTTATGCAGGCTCCAGGTTTTTGTTGTCTAAGGCAGGCTTGGTAACTTGCAGTCTTGCAGGTTTGAGTTTGTAACACAGGTTTTGTGATTTTGGAGCTTTGAATTTGCTTGTGTTTTTAGTACATGTAGGCTTTTTTTGGTAAGCTTTAGGCAGATTACAGGTTTTCTTGTTGAAGGCAGGCTTGGTAACTTGCAGTCTTGCAGGTTTGAGTTTGTAACACAGGTTTTGTGATTTTGGAGCTTTGAATTTGCTTGTGTTTTTAGTACAGGCAGGCTTTTTTTGGTAAGCTTTAGGCAGGTTACAGGTTTGCTTGTTGAAGGCAGGCTTGTGTGATTTTTAAGCTTGCTTGACAGGCTTCTGAGCTTGGAGGTTTTTAGTGTTTGCTTGACAGGCTTCTGTATTTCTTAAGCTTGCAGTTTTTTTTTCTCTCTCCTCCTTTTGACTGTTTACAATCTTGTTCTCTTATATCTTTTAAACCTGCCAAAACTGCAAACCTTTTTCTGGTTCTCTCTTTCTCTCTCCATAAAAGCATTTTAAATTGCTTAATGTAGTTTTTTTATTCTGAAAAGCTTTGTTGGCCAGAATGTGATGATAAGTTTGACAAGCCTGCTTGCTTGTAACTTGGTTCTTCTCCTGCATTGTTGTACTTGTTTCCATATTTCTTGCATTGTTCTTTTTGACAGCTTTGCAAGTTTCTTGGAGAGCATTTTCTGTTTTGACAGCTTTGCAACTTGGTTTGCTTTGGGACAGTTTTTCAACTTAGTTTGCTTTGTGACAGTTTTGCAACTTAGTTTGCTTTGCCTTGCTGCCTTTGGTTGACCAATGCATTTTGTTGTTCAGTTTGCTTTGCCTTGCTGCCTTGTATCTTTGCATTTAATTGTATGCTTGCAAATTATTTTTACTTTCCTCTTTGTGAACCAAGAAGAGAAATCTTCTTGTGATTTGCAAAGAGGACAAGTAAAACATGATGAACCCAAAAACAATCTGATTCCGGCCAACAAGCTTTAATGATGATTTATTTATCTGCTTCTGCTTGAAAATTCTTATACTAACTTCTTTTTCTGTCTTTGCAGGTAAATACCAGTTGGATAATGGAAGAAGCAGCAGAAGATCAAAGATTTTAAGAGATTTTAGGTTTTAGATTTATTTTCTTTCCATTTATTGTAATAAATATTATTGTAAACACTGTAAATTATAAATTTACAGTATTCGAATAAAATTTGTAACAATATTTGAAATAAATAAATAAACAAAGTCTTTGTCAAATACGAATTCTTTACTGTCAAATATTTCATTCTTTCCTTTGCACTGTCTATTTAATTATTTAAATCTCTTGAATTAAAATAACTGGAAATGTATCCCAATGACTTTAATCCAGATGAAATAAATAATCAACAAACTTTGCAGTCTCGCAATCTCGCATTAATCACAATACGCCTTGCACTCCAATTAACCATGCTTTGTACAGTTAAACAAACAAGCATTCCATACACTTTTCACTCCACTGATCAAACCAATGCCTCAAAGTTTCAATCAAAAGCCTCAACTCCTATCCCAAATATTTAGGTTTTGAGAAACAACCAGTAATCTCGAATAAGCGTAAAAATAATGTAATAGTCAATTGAAATACTGTGGATTCAATTTCTTCTGAGAGATGCGAGTGCAAACCCTAATCCTGGATTACTGTCAAAGAAAAGTATGCTTGATCAATTCCTGAGCCAATCTCAACCCAATCAATGGAAACCCTAATTCTGGACTTGTTGTCAAAGAAAAGTCTGTTTGATCAATTCAAAATCAATGGAAACCCTAATTCTGGATTGACAGATAAAGAAAAGTCTGTTTGACCGATTCTTGAGCCAATCTTGAAAAGTCAGGGAAAACCCTGAAGTTGTGATTTCTTGAAAAACAGGAGAGCAAATTTTGGGGTACAACAGTTGCCCCTGTTCAATCTTCTTGAACCTGAAGAGTTAGATTGGCAATTTTGTCGTTCGCGACTTGAAGGTAAAAGATGATTGGACACTAGAGTGCCAAAAAATTTGCACTCGACAAAGCAAAGTTGAGGGAATGGGCTTAAAGATGCCATTTGGAGATGTGACCGAATCTTGTTGGAGATGAGCTTAGAGATGCCATTCAAGAATGTTTGTTGAACTGTATGTTGTAGGTGAGAGAATGAGTATTAGAAAAGTATCCGTGTTTGGAACATCTCTGAGCTGAGGGTCTGAATAGGTAACAGGTTGACATCCATGTTGGGAAGCATCCGTAAACTGTTTTCAAAAGTTGAATATGAACAAGCGATAGATTAACATCCGTGTTTGGAGAATCCGTAAACTATTTTCAAAAGTTGAGGTCTGTATGAGTAGCAGAATGACTTCTGTGTCTGGAGTATATCTGAGACTGTAACTGGAATTGGGATCTGTATGAGTAGCAGAATGACTTCCGTGTCTGGAGTATATCTGAGACTATAACTGGGATTTGAATAAGTGACAGAATGACTTCCGTGGCGAATGCACTGGGGAAGATCAAACTGCTGGTGCAAAGGCCAGAATGGCATCCGTGTTTAGAGCATATCTGAACTTGAAGTTGATAGTTGAATATGAGAGATAGAATGGTCGCCGTGTCTGGAGCATATCTAGTCTGTATCGGATTGTTTAAGTCTGAATGAGTAGTAGAATGACCGCTGTGTCTGGGGTATATCTGTACTGTACTTGACTAATTGTTAACGATAGCCTTTTAATCTTATCCTGAAAAGGGCAAAATGTTAGCTAAAACATAAAGTCATGTTGCATGATATGTATGATGCAGTGAACTGTACTTCATCAATGTTTATGATATGAATGTAATGGATGCGCATGTAAGTTGAGTAGCTGTCTTGATGAGGAAGATAAATCCTAGATAATGAAATCTTTGACTGCTGCCGGGGAAAGTAAATCCTTGACTGATGTTGGGGTTTGAAAATCCTTTGATCGTTGAAAATGAGAAGTCCTGGGACCACTGTTGGGGAAATCAGGAGTTTGGGTTGTACGCCAATCTACTGGGGATTCCTGTTTTGAGGAGATCTTCACTGGGGAATATCTGAATACTCTGTGAGGAATTGAGAATGAGAGTCTTCATTCTTCTTGGGGAATAAGAATTCTGTGGGGAATAGCCATACTGTTGAAAAGTAGTTATCCTGTTGGAGAGTAAAACTCAGGATTCTGGAAAAAGCTTATTCCTGTCTGGAAGAAGTTCAGGTTTAGGTTGTATGCCACTTTAAGAATGATAATCTTCACTCTGTCGGGAATATCAGAAATTCAGATGTTATACCACTTTGAGAAATGAGAATCTTCATTCTGTCGGGAATATCAGGAGGTTGGGTGTACGTCAATCTACTGGGGAAGCCAAAATGAGAATCTTCATTCAGGTCTTGGGTTATAATATTGGATGTATGCCAATCTCTTGAGGTTTTAAGGATGAGAATCTTCATTCTGTTAAGGGTCAGGAGGTTGGGAGTATACCAATCTTCTGAGGTTTCAAGGATGAGAATCTTCATTCTGTTAAGGGTCAGGAGGTTGGGAGTATACCAATCTTCTGAGGTTTCAAGGATGAGAATCTTCATTCTATTAAGGGTCAGGAGGTTGGGAGTATACCAATCTCTTGAGGTTTTAAGGATGAGAATCTTCATTCTGTTAAGGGTCAGGAGGTTGGGAGTATACCAATCTTCTGAGGTTTCAAGGATGAGAATCTTCATTCTGTTAAGGGTCAGGAGGTTGGGAGTATACCAATCTTCTGAGGTTTTAAGGATGAGAATCTTCATTCTGTTAGAGAAACCGATTTTTAGGAGCTTCAGTTGTCCGTTATTCTGTTGGTGGCTGTAACTTCCAACAGGTGATGAAGGAAATTTTGAACGACCGTTCAATTTGACATGTAATTTGTTTTTTTGAGAATAAATCCTTGACAAATGTTGGGGAAATAAACCCACGATTGCTGGTCTGCTAGAGAGGTGATAAACTTCTCGAGGACGCTTTGAATTTATTTTTAGAAGGTCTTTCGGAGAGGTTCATCACTGCCCCTAATATCAGATGCTTGTGGCACTGCCAGGTAACTTAGATTATTCGTAACCCTATGAAGAGATTGAAGTTTAAATGCCCCAAGTGATGGTGATGGAGACTTGCCCCAGGTTAATCTGCAATTGAGAGATTTTCTTGAAATCTTGACTGGACTGCCCCAGGTTTACTGAACTTTGAAAGATTTGTTGAAATCTTGACTGGACTGTCCCAGGTTTACTGGACAATACCATACCAAGTCTCTTTTTGTTGATGGGAGATTTTTGCAACGGGAGTGTCATCCCACTTGAAGTGATTTCATTCACTGAGAGAGCTTTTGTTTCTCTGAACATTCACCGTTGTGAATTTCTTCGCTGTCAAACAAATAAACATGTGCAAACAACGATATTAGAATAATGCAAAGTTTATGCTTGTCTCGAAGTTTTGAAAAATGCGTTTTTAGCAGAAAACTTTTTATAAGACAAATTCAACACAAGATTTAGAGCAAAGCCTTATAGGAGTCAGGATACCTTTTGTAACGGTATGCTTTCGAACTAACCCATGCTTCAATTAGGACTTTTAAAGGGTTGTAATGTGGCTTGGTTCACGGTTTAAGAAACAAAGGATAAAGGCTCAAAGTATATTTGTACCCACCCGCTCTTCGTGATGTTCGTCAATCCTAAACTCAGTTAATTGTGCGTCGAACTCTATTCGAGTTTGGAATGACATTTTGGTGATGGTCCACACAAGTTGAATTTTATGGAAGACAGTCATCATTTTTGCAACATTTTTCATGTTGTTGAGGATTTATAATGACCTCTTTCTTTTGATTCATTATCCCTAATTTTTGCCTGACTGTTCCTGTTTTCGAGATTACAGTCAGCGGGATGCCCCAGCTTTCTTAAGCCTGCTTTATAGGTTTTGGCTTAGTGGGCTTTTCTCTTTTGAGAGTTAATGAATGCCTATGAGATAAGGAACTATCACTGCCTTTTTTGGTTCCCAAAGGAATGTTTTTGATGTTATTCGTTGTATTCTGAACTGAGAATTTGCGACTTAAATGCGCATCTTTTGAATTAACTGAGAGACTACATTGCCCCAGGTTTAAATAAAAGGTTTCGATTTGTGTTTAAAACAGAAAACTCCTACTTCTTTGGCTCGAAGGGGTTGACTAGGGATTATCTTCCTTATAACTCCAGTGTTTAGGATTTGAAAGAAACGCCTGTACATCGTCAGCAAGGTCTGTCCAAAAGCATACTGTAGGAGATTATGGTATTGTTTCGTCATCCTCCCTCTAAAGGCTTGTAGATTTTTATCATGAGTTAAATATCATGAAGAAAGTAGGAAGCATAATTCAAGAATAGTGAAAACGAATGGATGAATTCAAGACAAACATATGCAATGCATTAATGAAACAGAGTTTGACATCAACAGATAATTGTTTGAATAACAAAAGAAATTACAACTTGAAAATTTAAATGGAACAAAAGTCTCTCAGTTCGAACTTTGTCATTTCAGGTTGAGAACCCTTAGCGGAAGATTTTCATCTCGCCATCCGGCATGAATTCCAACACTCCTTCGTCAATCAAGTCTTGGATCTTGTTTTTCAAAGCCCAACAGTCATCGGTGTCATGTCCAGGACTATGGGAGTGGTATACACAAAATGCGTCGGGGTGATAGCTAGGAGTAGAGGTATTGGGCTTCCAAATAGGATCCTTTAAAGCAAGCAGATTGACCTCCAACAAGTGTTTCAGTATTAGAGATGATGGTATGTCAGTTTCAGAGAATTGTCTTCCAGACGTATTTTGCTTATGCCGATTACCCCGTTGATGCTGGCGAGGTTGTTGCTGGGCTTGTGACCCTGAAGCAAGTTGGGGAGTCTTTCCCTTGTCTTCTTGTCTCAAAGGAGGTTGAATTATGACTCGATCTTCAACCCTATATGCTTTCCCCACTTGGTTATCTCAAAGAAGTTTGTTGACGAGAACCCTGAGCTCTTCTTGTCTTTGAGCCAAGTCTTGAATGAGAGCCATCTGGCCCATTAGTTGTCCCATCATCTGGATCTTCATTGTGGCCAGATCAAACTGTAGTTCTTCCAATTGATCATTCCTGACACTGCCTGAATTCTCTAGGACCATGCCCCTTGTGAGGATAGCTTTCACTACTTCTTTCCCCTGGGACAGGTTCAAGAACATTTCCTGAAGCTGAGCGTTTTGATCCTGGATATCTTTGACAGTCCTCTCTAGATCCATCTCCACTGAAATAAACAGTAGGAGAATAAGGAAACTTGAAAAGGAAAACCTGTTATGATACAATGCATGATATGTGGATGCATGTTTTCAAGAATCTCGCGAGGTAAACACAAGAAAATGTTAGAGGTTGAACTTTGATCAGCATCTTTGACTGGAGAACTTTGTATCGGTGGATGTCTTTCCACGAGAATCAAGCTCACCATGTCAAGTGGGTCATAACCCCTGATTCAAGTTGTTGCACTTGATCTTTGATGGCGTTTGTTTAGAGGAAAACCCTCTTGCCCTTTGGTAGATGTCTGGTTCAACGTGACCCGGCATCAAAGACCCTCTAGATCCTTGAAATGGTTATTGAAAATGCTATGGTATGATGTTATGATGTTATGTATATGTATGCAAAAGTAAGCAAGTGTATATACAGGCAGCCATATTCACACAAAGCAGACAAGTCCTTAGGTTTAGGCTTGCATGGAGTTTGTAGGTAAGTACCCTCTTGAAGTTAGTTGGCTTAACCTATCCTAAAATAGAAACCGGGTTCTAAGGAGCTCAATATCACTGGATTATTTTCTGTGTTCATTTCTTTGGTTTAGCCACTTAACTGGCGACCAAAATATTCCAAGAAAGCAATCCTCAATGAGTGTAGTATCGAGTATCTACCAACTTCGGACTGCACCAAAGTCGGCCATCTCACTACCCCTAAAAAAGGCCAAGATGGTCAAGTAAGGTTCTAAGAGTTCATTAGTGCTTCATGACATCACTCAGCGGCCCAGTATTCTCTTTGATTGACTCAAAGGCTACCGGTACCCACAAACATGTCACACCAACGTAGCTACTGCTTCAACCATGTCGGTATACCCCACACAGTTCCCTCACAGTTTATTGCTACTTACCTAAAAGGTGCCCCTAAATCCAGGTGTAGGATTTAAAACAAACCCAAACAAGGAACCAAAAAAGTAAAGCATACAAATCAAGTAAGATAAGCATGTAAAGGTGATCTAAAACACTAAGGTAACCCCACTTTTAGAAGATATCCCCGGCAGAGTCGCCAGTTCTGTGATACGGTGGGAGAACTGACTTGGGCTTTTGCGTTTGTATTCGCAAATGTTTCGGTTTAGCAAGAGTCACCACCGACTTTTTATTTTATCCTAAGGAAAGGTCAAAAAGCACAGGAAAGACCTTTGAGATGTTTTCTTTGGTTCGGGGATTAGATTATAGAAAGGGAAGGTACTAGCACCCTTTCTATCCATGGTTATCCATGGGCTCTTAGTTACTTGTTTTAGATCACTTACCTTTGCTTTTCAATTGTTTGAAATGGTGCTTTGTGTGTGTGGTTTTGAAAATGTTTTGAAAAAGATGCCTTGTCTAGGCAACCTTTATAGTGATTCTTGTTTGAATATATACAAAGGTGTGTGTTTTTTTGAAAAGATAATTAAATGTTTTGAAAGTTGTTTTTGAAACTGTTTTGAAGTTGTGTCGTGAAGTGTGTTTGAAAAAATGGCAAGGATGTTTTGCAAGATTTTTGATCAAGTAACTAAGAGTTGTCTACCCTATTTTACTCAAAGATTTTTCTTGTGTTTTTAACCCTTTTTAACAGTGTTGTTTCACCACTGTATTTGGTGAACAACCTTGCGTTAGGATGTTAAACGGGACAGGCGCGGGTCATCGTATACAATCATTGAAAGTAACTTGCGAGACGCTCTAGCAATTTGTAAGGGACGAGATCGTTTTATCGAAGGCAACATCGAGGGTCATTGAGGGACTACGATCTTTGTTTATCGAAGGGGCATTTGCTAGAGTGTCTCATACTCGAGGGACATGACTGCATTTTCCGAGGCAACAAGTGAGGTTACCCTAGAGGTGCAAGTGTGAATTGTGTATTGATTTTCATGGATTTATCTTGTATCAGGTCATCTAGCGATTGATTTTGAATCTTTGCATACAAACCCTAATTACTATACAGTATATTGAAAGCGATAAATTGCGGGAATTTAAAGTCTAAGTTATTACAAATAAGTATCCGGGGATGGGGGTACAAATGTTTACAAATGGGGATGAGTCTTATCAGAATAGTAATGTCCAAGTATATATTACAACCAAATCGAACAGTCGCATTTTCGATGTAAAATTATAACAAAGTATAAGTTAATAAAAATCAAAGAAAATATGAGATGCGTATATTTATTTACAAATGCTCAAATAAAAATTAACCTAATTAAAGACTTAAGTATTTATTATTTTTTTGTATTTTTGTTAATGTTTTTTAGAAACTTATATAAAAAGATTAATTAAACATAGTATTCTTTTATATTTAATTAAATATACAAATATTAAAGAAAATATATCAAAACAAACTTTAATTTATGATTTCCCTTCACTATTAACAAAAAAAAAATTTAGAATAAATAAAAAGAAAAGTATTAAATTTTCTAAAGAAAGTAAATTAATTGGTGAAGAAGAGAAAAGAGTATTATTTTTAAAAAAATCACAAAGAATGGTGATGGGCTTAAGCATGTGTTTTGGCCCAAATAAAAACAAGAATTTTGTTAAAAAAGGGGGGGTGCAGGCGCTAGAAATGTGTTTGGGTTTTATGTTTTTGTTTGGGAGGAGGCCCAAATGAAGGGTTTGAACAAATTGTCAGGGTTCGTGTTTTGTTCACCCAGAGCCTAGGGTTTACAGTTTGTACGGTGCCGCTCCTCTCCTCTTCATTCTCTTCGTCTCTCTCAAACCCCATGAGAAACTGATTCGTTCTCCCACCTCCAAGCTACCAGAGCATTGCCTCCATCCTCCTCTCTCCACGACGGTGCAAAGCGATGGTTCGAAAGGGTACTGTTTCTTCTTGTTCTAAACGCGTTTTCTTTACAGTTTGCATGTTTAATTCTTGTATGTTTTATTGTTTGCAAAGTTTAATCTTTGGCGTTTCATGCATGAGATGTAGGAAAATTGAGTGAAAAATACCTTGGTGTTTTGTTCTCTGGAAAGGGGATGGAAGGAGAGGGCTTGGAACGACGGCGCTCTGGGTGGCCGGAGGTGGAGGAGATGAGGATGATTCTTATCCGGTACTTTGTATCTTTTTACTTCTGAATGCTTGAACACTGATTGTTTGATGATGAATGTTGCTTTGAAAACACTTGCTTTGTTCTTCACTTCTGAATTTCTTCCTCTTCTTTGAGTGTTGGATATTTTGCGTCAATGATGATAACTTTCTGAGATTTGGTCTTTGTTGTTGCTATGTTTTTGTTGATGAATGTTTTCTGAAAACTATGCTTCTGAGTTCTCTCTTGTTCTTTTGGGTACCCTGTTTACTTGATGATGAACATATGTATTCTGAAAAAGGCTATTTGTTGTTGTTCTTCATGTTGTTTGAAACTTATTGGTGAACACAACCTAGAACTTGTTGCCTATCCTTCTTTTTGATATTGATGTTCTGATGTTTTGACTGGATGATAGTGAAAACTGAAAACCAATGTTGTGGTCTTGCTTTTTGTTGAGCCAACAGGGTTATTACAGTTTGTGGCTTTTTTGTATGTTTGGGAATGTTGGAATGGCTTTGAGTTTTGCAGGTTTGAGTTGGTAAGGCAGGCCTGGGTGTTAGTACATGCAGGCTTATAACTTTGTCTTTGGTTTGATGGTTTTAGTTTTGGATAAACTTTGAACTTGTTTGGATTTTTTATAGCAGTTTTGCTTCTGGTGTTTGAGTTTGGTTTTGAAAGCAGGTTTGAAGGCTTGTGAGTTTTTGCATGTTATGCAATTTGTTTTTTGAAGGCAGGCCTGGGTGTTTTTTGAAGGCTGGCCTGGGTGTTTTTTTTTAACTTGCAGTTTTGCAGGTTTGCTCATATTTCTTTTTTGGAGGCAGTTTTGCAGGTTTGAATAGGTTTGAATAGGTTGGAGATTTGCTTGTTATGCAGGCTCCAGGTTTTGCTTGTTGAAGGCAGGCTTGGTAACTTGCAGTCTTGCAGGTTTGAGTTTGTAACAGAGGTTTTGTGATTTTGGAGCTTTGAATTTGCTTGTGTTTTTAGTACAGGCAGGCTTTTTTTTGGTAAGCTTTAGGCAGGTTACAGGTTTTCTTGTTGAAGGCAGGCTTGGTAACTTGCAGTCTTGCAGGTTTGAGTTTTTAACACAGGTTTTATGATTTTGGAGCTTTGAATTTGCTTGTGTTTTTAGTACAGGCAGGCTTTTTTTGGTAAGCTTTAGGCAGGTTACATGTTTTCTTGTTGAAGGCAGGCTTGTATGATTTTTAAGCTTGCTTGACAGGCTTCTGAGCTTGGAGGTTTTTAGTGTTTGCTTGACAGGCTTATGTATTTCTTAAGCTTGCAGATTTTTTTGCTCTCTCCTCCTTTTGACTGTTTACAGTCTTGTTCTCTTATATGTTTTAAGCCTGCCAAAACTGCAAACCTTTTTCTGGTTCTCTCTTTCTCTCTCCATAAAAGCATTTTAAATTGCTTAATGTATTTTTTTATTCTGAAAAGCTTTGTTGGCCAGAATGTGATGATAAGTTTGACAAGCCTGCTTGCTTGTAACTTGGTTCTTCTCCTGCATTGTTGTACTTGTTTCCATATTTCCTGCATTGTTCTTTTTGACAGCTTTGCAACTTTCTTGGACATCTTTTTCTGTTTTGACAGCTTTGCAACTTGGTTTGCTTTGTGACAGTTTTGCAACATAGTTTGCTTTGTGACAGTTTTGCAACTTAGTTTGCTTTGCCTTGTTGCCTTTGGTTGACTAATGCAGTTTGTTGTTCAGTTTGCTTTGCCTTGCTGCCTTGTATCTTTGCATTTAATTGTATGCTTGCAAATTATTTTTACTTTCCTCTTTGTGAACCAAGAAGAGATATCTTGTTGTGATTTGCAATGAGGACAAGTAAAACATGATGAACCCAAAAACAATCTAATTCCGGCCAACAAGCTTTAATGATGATTTATTTATCTGCTTCTGCTTGAAAATTCTTATACTAACTTCTTTTTCTGTCTTTGCAGGTAAATACTAGTTGGATAATGGAAGAAGCAGTAGAAGATCAAAGATTTCAAGAGATTTTAGGCTTTAGATTTTTTTTCTTTCCATTTATTGTAATAAATATTATTTTAAACACTGTAAATTATAAATTTACAGTATTCGAATAAAATTTGTAACAATATTTGAAATAAATAAATAAATAAAGTCTTTGTCAAATACGAATTCTTTACTGTCAAATATTTCATTCTTTCCTTTGCACTGTCTATTTAATTATTTAAATCTCTTGAATTAAAATAACTGGAAATGTATCCCAATGACTTTAATCCAGATAAAATAAATAATCAACAAACTTTGCACTCTCGCCATATCGCATTAATCACAATACGCCTGGCACTCCAATTAACCATGCTTTGTACAGTTAAACAAACAAGCATTCCATACACTTTTCACTCCACTGATCAAACCAATGCCTCAAAGTTTCAATCAAAAGCCTCAACTCCTATCCCAGATATTTAGGTTTTGAGAAACAACCAGTAATCACTAATAAGCATAAAAATAATGTAATAGTCAATTGAAATACTTTGGATTCAATTTCTTCTGAGAGATGCGAGTGCAAAACCTAATTCTGGATTACTGTTAAAGAAAAGTCTGCTTGATCAATTCCTGAGCCAATCTCAACCCAATCAATGGAAACCCTAATTCTGGACTTGTTGTCAAAGAAAAGTTTGTTTGATCAATTCAAAATCAATGGAAACCCTAATTCTGGATTGACTGATAAAGAAAAGTCTGTTTGACCGATTCTTTAGCCAATCTTGAAATGTCAGGGAAAACCCTGAAGTTGTGATTTCTTGAAAAATGGGAGGGCAAATTTTGGGGTACAACACTTACCTACTAGGTTTACTTGTTGCCGATCGTGTTCCCTTCACCGATTTGGAGGGGGAGCCATAGTCTCATGAGATTGCTGCTATGGTTCATTTTGGGAAGTCTGAGATTAAGGCCCGCATGACTACCAAAGGAGGAATTAGAGGATTATGCACTCAGTTTTTATTATAGAAAGCTTGCTAGTTTGATAGGATGAAAAGTACAGTTGCTTTTGAGGCCATCTTTGCTCTACTTACTTAAGGGTTGTTCTTATTTCCTAACATCGACAAATTTGTGGATGTCAATGCCATCAGGATCTTTTTGGTTGGGAATCCAGTTCCTACATTATTAGGAGATTCTTATTACTCCATTCATCTTCGAGATTCTTATCATGGAGGGAAGATCATTTGTTGCACGCCTTTGTTATATCAGTTGTTTATTTCTCACTTACCTCGATCTGATGCTTTCTAGGATGTTAAGAAGGAACCTCGTTGGGCTCCGAAGATCATAGCCCTCACTCATTTCAGATATTATTTTGTATCATCAGGCTTACCATGATGTAGAAATTGTCGATAGTTGTGGTAGTTTCCCCAATGTACATCTTCTTGGTACAAAGGGGGGAATTAATTACAATCATGTTCTTACACGATGACAACTTGTATATCTGATGAGAGATAAGCCAAATAGTATTCATCTGAGTGGTTTATTTCTCAAAGAGGGAGAGGACCATAAGAAAGCTAAAGATGAAATTGAAAAGGCTTGGGCCATATTCACAGGAAGAGTGGAAAGGAGTTGGGACCTAGAGGAGTTGTTGCTTTGGAGCCTAATCTTCGGTGGGTACAAGCCAATGCAATTCAGTTGAAGATGCCATATTCCCGTGAGGAACCTTTTTCTGATATGTTTATGAAGACCACTTCTCCCCTTTTATATGATGTGGAAGAGCTTCAGCTTGCCCTAGTTAGGATGCAGCAGGATAAAAAGGCCTTGAAGAATAAGTATCAGACTTTAGAGATGTCCTACTGAGAAGACTTGGCGGAGAAGGATGACCTAATTGAGATTCTTGAGAGTCGTGTTGTAGAGATGATGGAGGAGCAAGAAGACTTATTTTTCCTCTAGAGCTCGATCAGGGCTTAGTCATTCACTTCTTGACTCTTGTGATTGGAAAGAGGTTTTCGATTGGTATGCAGAAGAGAACAAGTAGTTGAAGGTTCAGATTGCAAGACTCACGAGAAAGCGTCAGTGTGTGGAGAGATCTTCATCAGCTTTTCTTTCTTAGGATTTTAGATTATATCTTCTCTTGTACTTTGGATTGTTGAAAACTGTACTAAAAGTTGTAATTCATTTTGAACTTATTATAATGAGATTTTCAGTATTTCAAAATGTGTTAGTGCTTTAGTATTCACAAATTGTCTATAATTCTTTGAGTACCTTAAAATATTAAAAATAATAAAATAAATCATATTCATTGCATATCATGCATCATCTTGTACATATTTCATGCATTTTTGTTCATACCCATGTGTTTTGTTGTGTTTCTCTGACTTTGTTCAATAAGTCGTCTCACCGGTACAATACTTGTGCTAATGCCAGGAAGAAAATGGATAATCTTGAACAAGAGAATCGGAAGCTACGTGAGGAAGTTAGTGCTTTGAAGGCCCATATGGCCAATCTGACTGCTTTGATGGAATCATTGGTGGCTGCTCAGAATCAGCCACCACTTGCTTAACCACAATAAAAAACAATCGCTTCTAAGGGACCATCAATTCCCGTTTATGTTACTCCAGTTACTGTTGCTAAGAATCGTATGCCTCCAGGTTACCCGTGGGGGATGCCAAAAAACATCATGCTAGAAGGGTACAATATTGATGCTCAAGTCACTCCAGTTGTTCAAGCTACTGCTACTCCTGCACCTCTTGTGGTGCATGTTACTCCTGCTGCTAGAAATGAGATTCATTATATTGCACCTCCTTCGGTGAATGCTATGTAGTTTGTAAATAATGAAGTTTATCGTCTTGTTCCTCCACCGAGTGAAAACGTGGGTTTCTATGATCGGTTTGATGACTTTCAAGACTAGTTCAATGAGATGTAGAAGGAAATGAAGGCCCATCGAGGAAAATAATTGTTTGGACATAACGTCAGTGAACTCTGCCTAGTTCCCAATGTGAAGGTGCCAATAAAGTTTAAAGTGTCGGAATTTGAGAAGTAAAAGAGAAACTATTATCCTCGTGGCCACCTCGTGATGTATATTAGGAAAATGTCTACCCATACTGATGATCAACGTTTGCTCATTCATTTCTTCCAAGATAGTTTGACTGGTGCTGCTCTGAAATGGTATATGAGTATGGACAGTAGCAGTATCCGTACCTTCAATTATCTGGGAGAAGACTTCATCAAACAGTATAAGTACAATATGTTCATGGCGCCTGACCGTGACCAGTTGAGGGCAATGGCTCAGAGAGACAAGGAGTCGTTCAAAGAGTATGCACAAAGATGGCACGAGATAGCTTCCCAGGTGGTGCCACCTATGGGAGAACAAGAAATGACCAAGGTCTTCCTGAAAACCCTTGGATCATTTTATTATGAAAGGATGGTCGCCAGTGCGATGAGTGGTTTCACCGAAATGGTAAGCATGGGTGTTCGTTTAGAAGAGGCTGTCAGAGAAGGGCGCTTGACAAAAGAAGAATGGATAAAGAAGTCATCATACGGGTTCTCTCGAAAGAAAGAAAGTGAAACAAATGCTATTATTGAAGAAAGGAAGATTAGGCCACCTAGAAGACATTATCAGTACCAACAACAGGTTTCTTCTGTGACTCCAGTTATTAATATAGCTCCAACCACTGTTGCCTAATAAAGACCATCTCCTCAGGGGAATCAAGCGCAAAGTTAGAAGAGAGAAGGTTTTGACTCCATTCCAATGAACTATAAAGAGTTATTCCCGACTTTGATTCAGAAGAAGTCGATTCATACCAGGACGCCCCCTGCTATACCTTTACCTCTACCCTAGTATTATAAGTCAGATCAGATGTGTGCTTTTCATCAGGGAGCACTAGGGCACAGTATTGAGAACTTTTATCCTTTGAAATCTGAAGTATAAAAATAGTGAGATCTGGCCTCCTATCCTTAAAAGATGTTGGCCGTAATGTGAAAGATAATACTTTACCAAAGCATGGAGGAGAAAATGTTGTAAACATGGTTGCTGGTTTTCCTAGGAACTTCCAAATTTTTGATATCAACCTGGTTAGAGGGGATCTAGTGAAAATGCATGTTGGCCTCTGTGAGTTCAGTTACTATACGCACGACCATGACGATTGTAGTAGTTGATCTTCAGGAAATGATGGACAAAGGCCTCATTCATATAATTAGGCCTAGGGAAGAGTACGAAGAGGATGTGAATATGGTCTTTGGATGTTTTGGAGAATTCCAGATTTTTGACGTGAACCATATGAGTGATTATTTGATGCAGTTGCATGCTACCTTCTGTCACACGGATGGTCAAGAAAAACACCAGTATTGGTCTTTCCGGATCTATTGCAGAGACTTTAGTGGTTGTTCCATAGTAAGAAAGGGTTTTCAGTGATTATTGGATAATAGTACCATCAAAGTTTTAAGCAATAAATATGATTACCGTGGGATTAATGTGATGGAGGATTGCTCGGTCGAGACTGTGTCTGATGATGAGTATGCTTCTGTAGATGAATTCTTTTCCTCAAATGAAGATGTGTTCTCAAGAAATGATTCTATGATTTCTAAGTATTCTAAAGAATGGGTGAATGTTATTGTGCCTTGTTTTGGTGTTCTCGCCCCTATAGAGATTGAGTACCTTAGCAAGCCAATTGTTGCTCTAGTGGTGATTTGCTTGTCGGGTCATGTTCCTTACGAATCAGACAAAGTCGTTCCATATAAATAGAATGCTACAATCTTGGAGGATGGTATGTAAGTCCTCATCCAACCTTTTTTTAATGTCAAGAATATTGCTAAAGACAGCCGAGTAACCCACAGTGGTCGTGTTTTCTAACCTGTCATTTGAGAGAATGTTAATGCTGATAAAAAGGTTATTAAAAGTAATGAACCTAAGAAAGCAGTGGGGGAATATAGTGGTACTACTCTAGAAAAATATGTGGACGATATATTGAAGACTATCAAGATGAGCGACTACAGGATCGTAGATCAATTGTTGCATACTCCATCAAAAATATCTATTTTAGCCTTGCTAATGAACCCTTCCGCCCACATGGAATCTTTGATGAGAGTATTGGATCAAGATTTCATGGAAAGTGATATGACTTTGGACTAATTTAGTAGTGTTGTTGGGAATATTACATCTTGTAATAACCTGAGTGTTTGTAATGACGAATTTCCCGATAAAGGAAGGAATCATAATTTAGCTCTCCATACCTCCATGAACTGTAAGAATGATTCATTGTCCAACGTGCTGATTGATAACGGGTCCGTTTTAAATGTCATATCAAGGAGCACGCTCATGAAGTTGAATTACCAAGGAACTCCCATGCGCCCGAGTGGCATAATTGTGAAATCTTTTGATGGATAGAGGAAGTCTGTCATCAGAGAAGTAGATTTGCATATTCACATAGGCCTGCACCTATTTCAAATTACTTTCCAGATTATGGATATTGTTCCCGCTTACAGTTGTTTACTGGGACGGTTGTGGATCCACGAGGCAGGGGCTGTTACTTCAACTTTGCACCAGAAGTTGAATTTTGTTCATGAAGGAAAGGTGGTGATTATAAATGGAGAACAAACATTGTTAATATCTCATTTATCCTCTTTCACTGTTATGGAAGCAAATGAACTTGTTGTTGGAACTCAATTCCAAGCTTTATCCATTGATAATGTGAGGAAAAATGAGGATTCTATAGCCTCATTTAAGGATGATCATTAGGTAGTGTGTAATGTCCTTAGTAAGGCATGGGGGAAGATTGTTGATCCGCCTATGAATAAGAATAGAACCGGTTTGGGATTCTCTGTGAAGAATGGTAAAAGTGAGATTATAAAGCCGAAGTCTTCTTTGGTCAAATATCAAGACATCTTTCACATCAGAGGTTACCTTCACCCAATTGTTCCTATGATCAATGTTATTCTGGAAGGTAAAGCAGAGCAAGAGATGTCGAACTATGTGACGCATGGAGTTAGATTCCAAAATTGGATCACTATTGATGTTCCCTCTTGCATTCATATCTCAAAGTAATTTTTTTAATCTTTTCAAAAATCTTTCACTCTGTCCAAGGTGAAAGTATTGATATTGTATGGGCATATCTATTTGTTTGATCTTTAAAATCAATAATAAAAGTTGTCTTTGATTCCCAAATTGTGTCTTTATTTTATACATTTTTTTTGTAAAATGGTAATCATAAAAATCCTTTCAAAATAAATAATAACTTTAAATAAATTTTCATAATCACTTGCTATATGTGTCAGTTTCTAAAAGAAATCATAAATCATATGTGCAGATTAATTAAGAAACGCGTTGAGTACAATGACCCTGCACCCTCTCCCAACTTTGAATATCCTGCGTATTTGGCTGAAGAAGAAGAATATGATGAAATCCTAAAAGAGGTTTCAGAGATGCTTGAGCGTGAGGAAAGTACCATTCAACCATATAAAGAGTCGTTAGAGACGATTAATTTGGGTTCATAGGAAGATCTGAAAGAAGTCAAGATTGGAGCATTGCTTCATCCCGACGTAAAGAGCAGGTTGATTGAATTGTTGAAAGAGTATGTGGAAATCTTTGCTTAGTCTTACTAAGACATGCCTGGTTTAGATATTGATATTGTGGAATATCATTTGCCGCTAAAACCAGAATGCCCGCCAATCAAGTAGAAGTTGCGAAGAAATCACCCTGATATGGCAGTGAAAATTATAGAAGATGTTTTAAATCAGATTAATGATGGTTTTCTTATTACATCAGTGTACCCTCAGTGGATTGCCAATATTTTCCTTGTACCAAAGAAAGACAGAAAAGTTCGCATGTGCGTAGATTATAGAGATTTAAACAAAGCTAGTCTAGAAGATGACTTTCCATTACCACATATTGATATGTTGGTTGATATTACAAAAAAATTGAAAGTATTCTCGTTCATGGATAAATTTTATGGATATAATCAAATCAGAATGGCTCCTGAGAACATGGAAAAAATAATGTTTATCACACTTTGGGGAACATTCTATTACAGAGTGATGCCCTTCGGGTTGAAGAATGTGGGTGCAACGTACCAGAGGGCTATGACAACCTTATTCCATGATATGATGCACAAGGAAATTTAGGTATATGTTGATGATATGATTGCCAAATCCCAGACTGAAGAAGGGCATATAGAGGATTTTTTGAAATTGTTTCAGCGTTTGAGGAAGTATCGTCTCAGCTTGAATCCAAATAAATGCACCTTTGGTGTTCGATCAGGGAAATTTTTGGGTTTCATTGTCATCCAGAAAGGGATTGAAGTTGATCCTGATAAAGTTAAATAAATTCAAGAAATGCCAGCGTCGAGAATTAAAAAGCAAGTTAGAGGCTTTCTCAGGCGTTTGAATTACATTTCCAGATTTATCTCCCACATGACTGCGACGTGTGAACTGATCTTTAAGTTGTTAAAGAAAGAAGTTTACTAATAGTGAGTCGCGGTATTCTATGTTGGGAAAAACTTTTTGTGCTCTAGCCTGGACGACAAAATGGTTGCGGCAATATAAGTTGAATCATACTACTTCGTTGATTTCCAAAATGGATCAAATTAGGTATATTTTTGAAAATCCTGCTCTTACTGGGAGAATTTCTCGTTGGCAGATGTTGTTGTCTGAATATGATATTAAATATTGTGCTCAGAAGGCTATAAAAAGAAGTGTGTTGGCAGACTATCTTTTCCACCAACCGGTTGAAGATTATCAGTCTGTTAAATATGATTTCCTTGAAGAAAATATATTTATGAAATTACAACCCTTAACAAACGAACCGTTGTGCCCCGGGTAAGGCACAACGTTTAAAGTCATTGTTTAAATATTACAAAACCAAACTTTGAAAGCAATAAAAACATAAATGTGCTATTTTTCCTGACTAAAGGGGATAGAGATAATGTCTCGAGTCTCCTAGTTGTTGGGTTTGTTTCCAATGATAGGAAAGATCCAGCTGTCAAGGTCATAATCATTGTTAGTATCTTTTAATACGTTGACTCCGTTGTTGCTGACACAGAATGGTGGTCTTCAAGCATGAGCGTGATGAACAACCCTCTAACCCTATGTAGTGAAACCCAAACCAAATTTGTCAGATTTATATGGAATGTCAGGAAGCTGACCCCAAGTAGTACAACCACCTTCTTCTATAACAACTTTAGCATCTTTCAGTGAAGCCACTCCGGGCGTAACCCTAGTAACTATGGGAATGGCAGAGACGTCTTTAGTTGAGGCAGGATGGATGACTTCAAAAGTATGACACCGAGTCTCAATGAATTCGTTGTCCATCTCTACATATCAGAAAGAGTTCAAGTGTTTAACCATATACTCTTCTTCACCATATACAGTAACAATCTTTCCGTTTACAGGATATTTTAACTTCTAATGTAGAGTTGAGGTAACAGCGCCTGCCACATGGATCCAAGGGCGTCTGAGTAAACAAGAATACGTTGGCTGGATATCCATCATATAGAAGGTAGATTTAAAGACTTGTGAACCTACCTTGATCGGAAGATCCACTTCTCCATGCACCATCTTCTTTGAACCGTCAAAGGCTCTCACCATAATATCACTAGGTTTCAGTATAACCCCTTCATAATCAAGTATGTCAAGGGCACCCTTCAGTAGCACATTCAATGAAGAGTCAGTATCAACCAATACATGAACCAGAGTAGTGCCCCTGCAGAGTCAGGTCGGCATAAGACAAATAAAATCCATTGTCAGTCTTTAAGCTAGCAACATCATTTTTAAGTTGATCGGCAAAAATCTATTGTGGCACATGAGCAGACTTCAAGAATATCACCAAAGCTTGTGCATGAGCTTCAGAACACAGTAATAGGGACAACATGGAGATTTTAGAGAGGATTTTCCCCAGTTGTTCAACAATCTGGTAACCGCTCTTATATATAATCTTCAAAACCTTCTCCAACTCTTGCTTAGAGGTGTCTTCAACTGCAACTTCTTTAGGTGCCTCTGTATGGGCAGGCTCTGTTATTTTCTCTTTGCCTCGAGCCTCAGGAGTTGACTCGGTAGAAGAATCTCGAACAGGTGTAGCAATAGTCTTTAGAGAGATTTCCAGGGAGAAAACCCTTCCGCTTATAGTAACCTTACTGGTCCCAGCGATGTTGTCAATGTTTTAACACTTTCATCTTCAGTAGTTGGTAGTTCTTGCTTGATATCGTGGTAGTAGACTTCGGATCCATAGTTCCAAGGAATAGCTTTATCCGAGGAATATGGAATAGGTCTAGGTGTGGTGATTATCAGAGGAGCAGCTTTTGGATTGGTAGTAATCCTTACAGGACCTTAGGAGGTGATTCTAATAGGAGGGACCAATATTATAGATAAGTCTTGAAACGAATTCTTAGCAAACAGAATCTTCTCAACCAGAATTATGTGATTGTCCATTAGGCATTGAACTCCTTCTTTGAATAACTTGCAGCCATTGGGTTGGGTTTCACAGCAGTAACATCTTACAATACAACCCGAAAATAAACTGACCTATAACAGATTCTTTTTGATAATTTGGAAGCGAGTAACCAATTCACCTATAGTAGCAACATAAAGAACATCATCAATAGCACTTATGCCTTTATCATGCTTCGGCATAGGTGCAGTAATCACATTCAGGGTCTCCGGAGGATCAAAATCAATTTCTTTGTTGTCAATCATATCCTGAATCTTGTTTTTCAGGGCCTACTTGTTATTGGTGTCGTTCCCAAGACTGTTGGAATGGTAGGACCACTTCACATTTATATTGTAGCGAGGAGAGGAGGTGTTGGGATTTAGAGGAGGATTCCTTAAAGTTATCAGCTCCACTTTCAGTAAATGTTGTAATGCCTGAGATAATGGCATACTAATCTTCATGAATTGTCTTCTCAGAGCGTCTGACCTACGTTGATTGCCCTATTGTTGTTGAACAGACGTATGATTAGATATTAGCACATATCCTACACATCGGTTACAATAACTTTTAACACAACCCTTCTGGCTATAAACAACATTGGTCTCCTTCTTACCACCGAACGTCTTCTTCAGAAAACTTGAAGATACAGCCACTGAAATTTTTCTGCTCTTGATACCACTTTCGACACGTTCTCCGATTAGAATAAGCTCAGTGAAACAAGATTAGGAGCATCCAATTATATGGTTACAAAATGGCCCTATTAAAGTTCCCATGAACACATCAACCAGCTCCCTGTCAGATAGCGGAGGTTGAACTCGTCTAGCCAGATCTCTCCATTTTTGGGCATTCTCTTTGAACCCTTCATTCAAGCCCATAGTCATATTTTGTAATTGCACACGAGTTGGTGCAAGGTTAACACTGTATTGATACTGCTTCTAAAAAGTAGCAGAAAAATCCTCCCAAGTGCGAATGTTGGTTCCCTTCAGCTGATAGAACCATTCAAGTTGTGTACCAGACAAACTTTTCTGAAAGACGTGAACCCATAACTTTATGTCAGCAATATGGGGTTAAATCTTCCGAACATAAGATCTCAGATGAAGATTAGGGCAAGACACACCATCATACTTGGAAAATGTAGGAACCTTGAACTAGTGAGAGATAACAACCCCCGATATAAGACCCAACTCTTTAAAGTCCAGCCCAGGCACTTTCTGTATTTTTTTGTAGCATTAAGTTGATCTTCTAGCTACTTGTATCTGTCGTCAGTAGGAGGATACTGTTCAGCGGAATAGTCTTCATAAGAATCTTGTCCAGAGCCAAGGTTGTTATTCTCTTCAGCTTTCACACTTTCGTCATCTTTCTCTTGGTTATCATCTCCGTTCAAGGGGACCTCAAAATATCGAGACCTTCTGACCAGACCCTTGAATCTTCTGCCCATATTAAGAAAGACAGTTGGCTTTTTAGTTTTCTTATTATTCCCATTTGTGATGAGGGTCTTCAACTTGTCTTGACCCTTAGCTAAGTTCAAGAACATTTGTTGAAATTGAGCGTTCTGAGCTTGAAGTTCTTTCACAATTTTGTCGAGTGCCATCTTTTACTGAAATAAACAGTAAGAAGATGAGAAAACCTTCTTAGAGAGTACATGTTATGTGATGATATGCATTATGTGAAAATGCAAGTGCAATGTTTTCAAGGACCTTTGCGGGATTTAAATTTGTTTAAACAAAATGAAACAAAAGAAATTTTAGTAACAAGCTCGAATTATAATTGCTTTCAATAAAAAGAGTTACAAAATAGCAAAATTTTAATTCAAGTCTCCCATGGGCGCTTCCTCTTTGTGTTGACATATGAGTTAAGGCTTTGTTCTTCGTGGAGTCATTTTTTCAGATCCAGTACTTTCTTCTAACTAGAATAGAACTGAGCCTGGAAGGCATCTCTTTCCTCCTTGAGCTGAATCCAGGACTTATGTAGTTATTCGAAGTCACTAGGAATATCAGGATGAAGAACGGTATGAGAAACATCCCCTTCAACAACGAGCTCTGCGACCACTGGTAGGATAATAGGATATGACATTTTAAGATTCTGAGCACGAGACCGCACCCATCTAAGGTAAGGCTCAAGAGGAATGGAATTCTTGTGTACCAAAGTCTTGCTATCAATCTTGTTGACCATTCCCCAAGCACGTATAAACCTTTGATGGTAATTTTGAGGATCGTTCTCATAGTTGAACATAATACCTTGGATGAGCATATCATGAGAACTACCCCTTCGAGCATAACCAAACTGACGCGGAGATAGAGATGGGTTGTAAGTGATTCCCCTTCTTCTACCAAGGAGTGGTACTTAGGGAATTCCCCACAGTGATCAATAATAGTGGCATATGCTTGAGATCGAGAACACCAATGGATATCTGCATGAGGGAGTAACATCAACCTTTGTGACAACCTCAAACCTTGTTCGTTCTTTATCACTGATCGGGGCAGGTAAGAAATAAACCACCTAGACAGTTGAGGTATGCAACACATAAGAGTTCCTCGCTTCTTCATAGTACGAGTGTGGAGCGAATGCAGGACATCTCCAAGCGAAGTAGGTACCAGATTACGGGTGAGGAATATTTTGATGGCATTCACATCTATGAATTGGTCCAAATCAGGGAATAGTACCAAACCATATATTAGCAAAGCCAAAATATCCTCAAAAGCACGAAAACTCATGGCCTCTAAAAACATCTGAGCCTTCTTTATTAGAAATTTAGGAGAAAAAACCTTGACTATATTCCTTGTTTCCTAATTAGATACAATGTCCGATCGTTTTAGATGTAAGGCTACCGCAACATCTTTAGGTTTCAGAACTTGCTTTAAACCAGTGAAAGGTATCTGATCAAGAATAGGAACTCCGAGTAATTTAGATAATTCTTCCATTATGGGAACCAACTAATAATCCGGGAAGCTGAAATAGTGATGCTTAGGATCAAAGAGTTGGAAAAGAACGCTCATCATGTCTTCCTAGAAAGCAATAGTAGATGACCATGTCTCTTAGTGAATTGAGAAATGTTAGGAACCTTTGAGACTAATTCGTCAAACTTGGAAGGTATCCTTACAAAGTTGATCTGGATGGTATTCCTACGACTGGAAGCCATGACCCTGCAACACAGAACAAAGATAAATCCCCTAGATCCTTGAAATGGTTATTCATGATATGATGTTATAATGTTATGATGTTATATTTAAATAGATAATCAAACACAAGCAAAGCACACAATGGTCTTAGGTTTAAGTCTTGCATGGGGTTTGTAGGTAAGTACCCTCTTGAAGTTTAGTTGGATCAAACTGTCTTAAAGAAGTAACTGCGTTCTAGGGATCTCAATATCACTGATTTTTCCCACAAATGTTGTCTATCACAGTAACTGAATTACCACCAAACAAAACTCAAGAGTCAAATCTCAGTAAGCGTAGCATCGAGTATCAACCAACTTCGGACTGCACCAAATTCGGCTATCTCACTACCTTCTAATGGCTAATTTGGGTCAATTAAGGTTTGAAAGGTAAGTTAGTGCTTATGACACCACACAGAGGCCTAGTATTCTCCCCGACTGACTCGAGGGACACCAGTACAAAACAATGTGTCACACTAACGTAGCCATCACTACAACCATATCGGTATACGCCATATAGTTTCCATTATCTACTATTACTTACCTAAAATTTCCCCAGATCTGGGTGTAGGATCTTTGCAAGAAAAGTAAACCCGAGCATACCCCAAAATGTATAGCATACAGAGCAAACAAAAAACCATTAAAAAGTGATCTAACTTTAAAGGTAACCCCCTCTTTTTAGAGTCCCCAGTAAAGTCACTAGTTCTATAATACGGTGGAAGAACTGACTTGGTTTTTCATTTTGTCGCAAATTTGCAGAAAGCAAGAGTCGCCACCGACTTTTCTTTTATCCAATAAGGAAAGGGTTAAAAGAAGAGGAAAGACCTTTATATTTTTGAGTTTGGGTGGTAGATTATGAAAAGGGAAGGTGTTGGCACCCTTTTCATATGTAGTTATCTATGGGCTCTAAATCGCTAGCTCACTTTTAAAAATGCTTTGTGTGTGTTTAGAAAAATATTTAGAAAATGCCAATAGTAAGGAGAATTTTTAATGATTTATGTATTGGTTAAGAATGCGTACAAAGTGATTATTTGAAAATATTTTGAAAGTGTGATTGTGAGAAATGTTTTTGTTTTGAAAAATGTTAGCAAGCGATTAACAGTATTCTACCCTTACTCATGGTCTTTATCGTTCTTTTCCTCCTCCTTTAGATAGTGTTATCCTACCATTAGTTAGTAGGAAGCCCTATCATTGGATGTGAAGGGACATGCGCGGGTCATCGTACAGTCATAAAGGCAACTCGTAGGAACGCTTTAGCAATTTTATCGTAAGGGACTAGATCGTTTACCGAAGGTAGCATTCGAAAGGGTGATCGAGGGACTATGATATTTTTAATTGAGGGACATTCATAAAGCGTCCCTACGTTTGAGGGACATGATTGTGTTTCCGATGGCAACAAGTGAGGTCACCTCAGAGGTGTAAGTGTGAAGAGTGATTAATTCCAGTTTTTTATCTTGAAATTAGGGTTTTCTACAATTGTTTTTAATCTTTCCATAGAAACCCTATTAGCATACATCTAACAGTTATATACAAGGCATAAAAATATAAGTGCGGAAAAGTAAAATCCTACGCTATTACAAGGCTTCGAGAATGGGGGTACAAATAGTAAAACCGGGGGGGGGGGGGGGGGGGGGGGAGTAAAACCCTAATTAAACTATTACAAATCGTAAGTAGTTACATAATCGGAAAATACATGAAATATTAAAACATGCAAAAATGTAAAATAAAGAAAAGAGAGGAAATTGTTTTGTGATTTTTTGATAGAGAAAAGTTTGATGACTAACCTAATAACCTAATTAATTTTAATTAATAAAAATAAATTGGTTAATTAAACTAAACAAACACTAAAAATATAAGTTTATTTTAATTTAATTAAAAAAAGGGTTAATGATAGAAAACCTACAAAACTAAATTAAGGTTAATTAAATACAGACCTAAAAATTAATTAGGGTTTGTGCAAATGTTAGGGTTTTGAAAAGAAGGTTTTTTTTTGTAAAAATAGGGAAAGGAAGGAGTAAAGAATATAATTTGTAAAAAAATTAACCAAATGGTAGGGGTGGGTGTTGAACCCACGCCCTTGGAACCCTCAGCCAACACCTTCACCACCGGTCCAAGCGCTTATTGGTGATACCAAACAGCTTCAGCGTGTTTTGTTTATCATCCTGCAAAATTAAGAAAATATGAAGAAAATAATGGCAAAAGGCTGGATCGAACTCATGCCCTTTGATACTAATACATTAACGCGCACACTTCAACGGCTGGGGAGATGATACATCTATTAACTTATATCAAACAAAAAATATATAATATAAGATCTTTTCCTGAACCGGAGAGACGTCGGAGCCCTAGCTCTCGTCGTCTTCTCCGGTTTCCTTTTTTCAATAACCTGCAAAAATCAATGGCGTTAGCACATCAAAAGCACCCTACCCCCCTAAATCGAGGGTTGTGGGTCCAATGGAAGGATTATTGTACGCTAAAACAGTCTGGTTTAAGAGCTATGGCGCAAACGATGTAGATCGGTGCAAACATGGTGTTCTATGATTTGGCATGCATGGGATCATTATGATGATCCAAACCTATTAAAATACATCTCAGAAGTATGTTAGTGATATCAGTATGGCTTAAAGCAAAACAAAAATTAAAATATAAATTTTGCAAAATTATGAAATTGGAGATGCCATGCGATGGTGTTTCATGCGTTTTGGACCATCAAGTTTGATCCAATCTTACTCTGTATGATCGTTGGGAATGAATGGAGTGGTTGTTTTATAGTGAAAAGGTTGTGACAAGGGTTTGAAGATCTTTAGGGTTATTTGAAAATTTTGAGTTTTTTGACAAGTTTTGAGGCAAGGTTTTCGTGTGTAAGGGTTCATGTCTGAATTGATGAGATTATATAGGTTGAAATTAGGGCAAAGATATGGGCTTGGTCTTTGTAAGAAAGGCTTATATTTTATCTTATTTATTTTTGAAATATTAATGAATAAATAAAAATAATTTAAAAAAATAGGTCAAGAGGTGTATGAACAAGATTTGAGGTTTATTAGGAGTGTAATACATGTTTGGACCTTAAAACAATGGCCCAAGTGTCCAAAATATCAAGTTTGCTCAATTTGAACTTCATGCATTTGCTCTAAATTTCCCAACTTACACTGGTCATAACTCTCTCAATTTTCATCTTTTGAAGGTGATCTTGGACTTTTTGGAAATCTCAAGATGTCTCTACAATCTCTATCTTGGTGTAAGTTGCCTTGACAAAAATTGTCTTTTTGTTGACTTTTGAAATGACCTATAATTTATGGGCTTATATCTCTCAAATGAATCATTTTTTGGACTTGATCTTAGAGATACAAAGTAGTAGAGAATTGAATTTCCTTCAAAATGAGATTTGGTTAGGGAAAAACTGATGAAGCATGTAAAAGTTATGCTTGGTCAAAGTTCAGTTGACTTCTCCTAAGGAAACCCTAATTTGGAAACTTTTTACTTTTGATTATTTAAGGGCTTTTCTTGATGAATCATGATCAAACCTTGATCAAATGATGAATATGACTTTTAAATATTGATTTTGACCAAAAAAATTGAAGTTTGACTGTATGTTGACCATAATTGACTTTTTTGTCCAATACAATATATTTTTAATCATCTGATTAGTTGACTGAGCAAACTTGTGAGGCAAGGCATGAAAATTGGCATGAGAATTCTTAGGGACATATGAGAGACCATGAATTCCATTTAAGACATTAGAAACCCAAATATCATTGTGAAGAATGAAACCCTAGTTGTGGACCCATTTCTTAGTAGGAGAATTTGTCTGATCAATTATTGGGCAACCTTGAGCATTTGAGAACCCTAGGAGGATGTCTTGAATGAATATGGGAGGGAAAATTTTGGTGTACAACAGGAAAGTAAATATAGTCTTTTCTTGGTCATTAGGATGAATGGGAATTTGAAAGAATCCTGAGTATTTGTCTAGAAAACAAAAATGAGAATGTTTGGCTAATCGTTCAAGCATTTGCTCAATGAATGGTAGAGGGAAATGATGCTTTCAGGTGGCTTTATTCATCTTTCTATAGTCTATTCACATCCTCCATCCAGTGTGAATACGCTTTTCCACAGTTTCTCCATTTTCATTACTAACAACTATAACACCTCCCTTCTTTGGTACGACATGTACTGGGCTAACCCATGTAATGTCAGATATCAGATATATAATTCATGCTTCTAACAACTTTTGCACCTCCTTTTTGACTTCATCCTTTATAATGGGATTTATCCTTCATTGATTCTCTCTAGAGGTTTTACAATCGTCCTCTAACATAATATGATACATACATATAGAGGGACTTATTCCATTTAGATCTAAGATGTTATATGAAACAACCGGTCGAACAGTCATCCGACATAAAAATCAATGAAGTCGCCACTGAACGTCTTTTATCCCGCCGAAAGGGAATGGTAAATATCGAGAAAACTTGAATAGGGTGAAATCACGGTCTTGCGACCGAGAGATCGGGTAAGGGAGTTTGTCATGTGAGGGGTAGGTATTAGCACCCCCACACGCCCGTAGTACCCAACGGTATCCACTCTTGTTGTCTAATCTAATGGGTGCGTAAGGAATCTATATCTAAGTTGTACAGGGAATTCATGCAAAAGAAAGGAGAAAAGAATGTAGGGAAAATAAAAGTTATGCTCGCCTGGGCCCTACCCCAATGCCTATGTATCCCTTTTAAGGAATCAGAGAAGCCATATATTTTGGTAGGTTTGTGTTTTTTAGTTAAGACAAACGTAACAATCAAGATGCTAAAACATCAAATAGAATAAGAAAAATGTCAACAATGATGATAAAATAGAAAAAAGAGATGACAAGACATCGCATGGAAACACAAACTCAGATAAGGTGGTAAAACTCCAGCATGATAGCAAAATATCAGACAAGACAATAAAACATTACACCTAACAATGGTATTGAAAATCAAAGAAGGATAACAAACATGTGTGATGGCGAAACATCGGCTACAAACATGTGCAATGGCAATACACCAGCTAAAAGATAGGAAGATAACATGGTAAAGATGGTGAAACATCAATAAACCAGAGGAAAAAGCACCACACCTAACAATGATATTGAGAATCAAGGTAGGATAACAAACATGTGTGATGGAGAATCACTGGCTAAAAGAATGTGCGATGGCGAAACATCGGCTAAAAGAATGTGAAATGGTGAAACATCGGCTAAAATAATAACAAGATGACATGGTAAAGAAGGCAAGACATAAACAATCAGATGATAAAACATCACACCTGACAATGATATGGAGAATCAAAGTACGATAACAAACATGTGTGATGGCAAAACATCGACTAAAAGAATGTGCGATGGTGAAACATCGGCTAAAAGATAATAAAAGGTCATGGAAAGGATGGCAAAATATCAGTAAACCAGATGACAAAACATCACACCTAACAATGATATTGAGAATTAAAGTAGGATAACAAACATGTGCGATGGTGAAACATCGGCTACAAACAAATATGCGATGGTGAAGCATCGCCTAAAAGATAACAAGGTATCATGGCAAAGATGGCGAAACATCAATAAACCAAATGATAAAACATCACACCTAACAATGATATGGAGAGTTAAAGTAGGATAACAAACATGTGCGATGGTGAAACATCGGCTTCAAACAAATATGTGATGGCGAAGCATCGGCTAAAAGATAAAAAGGTATCATGGCAAAGATGGCAAAACATCAATAAACCAAATGATAAAACATCACACCTAACAATGATATTGAGAATCAAAGTAGGATAACAAACATGTGCAATGGAGAAACATCGTCTTCAAACAAATATGCGATGGCGAAGCATCGGCTAAAAGATAACAAGGTATCATGGCAAAGATGGAGAAACATCAATAAACTAAATGATAAAACATCACACCTAACAATGATATTGAGAATCAAAGTAGGACAAAAAACATGTGCAATGGCGAAACATCGGCTTCAAACAAATATGCGATAGCGAAACATCGACTAAATGATAACAACATGTCATGGTAAAGATGGCAAAACATCAATCTGACAAAGTTTAAAACAAAGCCAAAAGGCACACAAACAATTAAGATTGGTTTGTATTTTTTACCTTGAAGAAGGATTTAAGTTCATTAGAGACGTTTTATGATTTTCCAAGAAGAAGTTTTAGTTTTAAGATGTAATAATGCAAAGAAAGGAAAAAAGAAACAAAATAACTAAGGGATAGTAGCCTAATACTACTCCTAATGTTACCATACAATGATTGATCCTAAGGTTGAGGATGAAAGAGGGAAGTTTCTACCCTATGTTAGCATACATGGATTCCTATCTTAGGGTCTAGCTCGAAATCTACTCTAATCAAGTGGTCCTAAGGGAGCATGGTGAATATCAAACAAGCGAGCAAACAAGTGCTTTGGCAAAAGAAAACAAACATGAGTAGAAAGCAAGGAACATATGTGGAATTTCCTTAAACAGGTCTTTAAATAAACCAGAGGGATTCCTGACAGATATCAGCAATGGAAGTACCTTCCATGCATCTCTATTCATGTTTGACATGATCTCTAGAAATCATAAAAATGCATAGATAAGAATGAGGTCACAATGAACCTAACAGAGTAGGTATGTTGCCTCTTCGAAGCGTATGAGATAAGACCACTCTACAGAATGACTCCTTGAATCTCCTTAATCAAACATTAATTAGGCATACCCGGGTTGCGTCAACGGTCGATCGCAAGGTCATAACACAAATTGTCCACAAGATAAGGAGAGTGCTTGGTGTATGGGAGTTGAATCGGGTTATGATTAACCAAGGGGTGTACTTGATTAATCTCGTGAGAGTAGGTGCTCCTACCCTCAACCATGATACCCTTTATGCATGGAAAGACTTGGTATATAGACCAAAGTGGTTGATTCGGGTTATGGTTAACAAAGGGAAAAACTTGATTAACCTCGTGAGAATGGCCATGCCCAAACCCAACTATGAAACCCTTTATGAAGATGCTTGGTATGTGGACCAAGGGGAGAGAAGAGAGTTGCTTCAATGCATAAGATAAAAATAAAAATCCCATACAAGGTGGTTATATGCATGCTCCTAGAAAGTTGGACTAGCGGGGCACTAGTATTCTAAACGACCAATTGAAACAATTGATCGAATAGTTGTCGCTGTAGAAAAGCTCATGATTAAACTATGAAATGTGTGCAAGTGTGCATTTGTAGGTGGATACCTTTTCATTTATGATGAGCCCAAGAGGAGGCCATGTGTTCTAATTTAAACAAAATATGCATGATAGCAATTTAAACATATAAATAAAATGGCGAAGAAAATAAAAATCTAAACTATTACAAACCATATGGGAATAGGGGTACAAGTTTACGAATGGGGATGAGTTGAATCGACTATACGATTAAAAGTCTAAATAAACAATTAATACAACCAAATTGAATAATAATAAATAATTAATTAATCTAAAACAATCTATTAAAAAAATCAATTAACAAAATAATTAATAATATATATAAAAAAAATATTTAATAATCTAATAATTTACTTTAAAACAAAATATTTTTTATATTTTATATGTGATAAAGAATAATATAAACAAAACAATACAAAATAAACTAAAAGGAAGAGTAAATGGGCCTGGATAAGCAAAAATTGGGGGTGCTGAAAAGCGAATTCCTCCCACGCCTAAAATAGGTGATCCGTGTGATCCTGTGTGAAAGATCTCCAAGAGGTACAACATGAGGATGCGTCTTTATACGTTGTTGTTTGAAATACAGTGATGAGATGATGATCAGAAGGCCTTCATTGGAGGGTGTATGATGGATCACTGAGGATGCATGCGCAGGATCTGAAAGTTAATTAAACTGGTGGTGTCAAATGTCACCATTGTATTAATCATGTAATCCTTATTTACTTAACATAATACAACCATAATTAAAAGGTTAAGTAAAAGAAGATTAAATAATGTCTCTTAGCCTCAAATTCTCTCGCCTCTCTATTCCTTCATTCAAACACAAACAAAAACAAAACATAAAAAAAGGAACATTAACAGATCTGTACGGAGGTTGTTATGAAGGTCCGTGGTGGAAAGGATGAATATCTACGGTGGATACGATGAAGATCAACATCGGCTGACAGTGTCTTTGATGAACATTCACGGAGGCGCTGACGATTGTTCTCCTATATTGATTTTCTTTACATCATCTTTCTCACCCTGTTTATCTAAACACGATTCTGATGTTTGATTTCACAGATTCTGAAGGATTTGGTGTAGATCTTAGAGGGGGAATCGAAACCCTAGGTCTCAGACTTGCGATTCTGGTGTTCGCGGTGGCTTCGATGTGATTTCCGGTGATGATGATGATTATGAATAGAGAAGGTGTTACTTCTGTACTTGCTCGGTGAGACATCTCTAATCTTATTCTCTCTCTTCACACAGTGACTTGCAATTTGCTTTCTTCTTCATCTTTTTTCACGAAATCAAAAATTGCAAATTTTTGAAAACTAACTTTTGAAGGGTTTGTAAAAAGGAAAATCATGATGAATTTAGGGTTTTTGGGTTTTTTGATACACATAGCTTTTGATCGTGTGTACCCTTTTTTTTTATTTCAGTTCCAATCAATCTTTTTATATTGATATCACTTAGGGTTTTGGATCTGATTTTCCTTGACAGGCTTGTTGATTTTCATTTGTTAATCAGGTTTTGAATGAGTTTTTTTTTGTGGGCTTTGCATTCTTTGGTCTGCTATTCTTTTCTAATATCTATTTTCTTTCATGGCCTAAGTTGTGAACTTTTATGTTGGACCCTCTAATCTTTGTGATAACAAACTTGCTAATTTAGCTTTACTTTTGGGCTTGACAATTATTTCTGATTGATGTGGTTTTGTTTGCTGAGATAGGAGTTTTGTTGTTTGGGCCGGACTGTGATGATATTTTTTTTCTTAGTTTGTTTTAATTTTCTGATATTTACCTTGCAATGCTGAAAACAAATTGCTGACTTGTTGCTTGCTGCGTCTGTTATTGGGCTTGAAATGTGATTTACACCTGCTGTTTTACAAAATGCTTGCCCTTTTTTATTGTGAACTGAACAAAAGCCTTTTTCTTGGATTTTTGTTTGAGATTTGCAGTATATTTTTGCTTCTTGGCCCATGATTGGAACTCGAGATTTATGTTGTGAAAATGTATGAGGCATTTGCTTGCTTTAAACATGATTCGAAAAAATCACCCTTAAATTTTGATTCCTACGCAAACCCTAGTGATGAATTCATGAAAAACACACTTTGATAGTTCTTGTTTATCTTCACATTTGATTGTATTCTAACATTTTCTTGTTCTTTCTTCATGAACACAATGATTGATCACAAATTGGAAAGTGGCAAGGCTATGGCTAGATTGAAGAATAGAAGAAGAATGAGTCTTAGAGGGAACTTGAAGAAATGAAGATGAAGACCTCATTAAAAAATTTAGGACTTACAGATTTGAATACTATTGTAATATTCTTTTGAAACTTTGAATTTGATGGTATTATAAAGAGTTTTGTAAACAAACTTGAAAAATTTGTGGAGCTTTTGTAGATGGGTTAAATATGTGTTAACTCTTGATTAAATGTAAGAAAGCTTGAATAAATCTTGATGACAAAACATGGAATCTAAGCCATATTTGTATCTTGAAACCCATCTTTAGAACAACAACTTTCCATTTTACAAGATTAAATTTTAGAGGGAAGTTCTAGAGTGAAACTTGAATGAATCAAAATTTGAATCATCTTTATTTCTCTTTTAAATTCCAATAATGAAAGCAATTTTGAGAATCAAATGAAGTAACATAAATTTGTTCCTCAATAAAACTCTTAAAAAGGAATGAATACAAAACTTGAAAACTTGAATTCTCACGTGCCCAACAATGATGCACTCTAAAAGCCCAAAAGATCTTCACTTGGATTTGTATCACATCTTTGCCACTTGAACTCAACAAATTAAATCAACAAATAACGAATCATTTCTTGATCTTAGAAGTCGGATAAAATCCCTTCTTAACGAAAATCCACATAAAAAAACCTCTTTAATCAATGAGCATAAGAATAATATCCTGCCTTTGAAGAAAATTTGAAGAATGATAAGAATAGAATCGAACACTGGTGAACCTCAGTTGATCAAGCTCAAACATGATGAGTACAAACCTTAATCTCACACTTCAACACTTGCAAAAAATCATGAATCCCCTGATGTCACAAAGAATCAATGAGATATTCTGAGATCTGAGAAACCTTGGCAGCCCAGATGATCAAAATGATGAGGATATGAGATCCATCTTGGACTGATTATCAATACAACCACTTCCACAGCTTGAAGAAAACCAGGAATATAAGAATACCTTGATCCCATCACAATGTATGAATGCAATGCAATATGATGTTTATGATGAAACATAAGCCTAAATCAAGAGGGTAAATTTTGGGGTGCAACATTATACACTAGAGATGTATGATATTTTCTCAAGACGTGTAGTAACTTTTTATTTTCTATCTGTTCCTAGTCAGCGTTGACTATTATTGGCCTTTCAAGATACATATCTAGGAATTCGTACCTTAGGTTTTTGGGCAATGTTTTAAGTTCTACTGATGGTTTCTTTAGGCTTGGCATAATATTAGGTGTTAGTGCTAGATATTCCCTCAGACTGTTATATATGTAGGGCTCATGCCAATTACTGTCTTAAAATATAGGAGGATCTGGAATCTTTAGTACTTCAATATACTTAGATGGTTCCATCTCCATTTCCTTCACGCATTAATCAATGACGTCTAGGAAGCAACATGTATCTTCTATAGCTGGAGCTTTTAGGAATTGATCCAAAATAAATTTGAACTTTTCTTCACCAACTTTGAAAGTTATCTTTGCTTTCTTGACAACAATGATAGCTCTATTTGTGTCTAGAAAGGTTCTTTCCAAAATAATGGGTATATTGGAATCCTCTTTTATGTTCATTATCACAAAATCATTAGGGATGTAAAATTGACCTATACATACAGGAATTTTCTCTAGCATACCTACAAGATATTTAACAGAACAATCTTTTAGTTGTATGGACATCTTTGTTAGTCTAAGTTCCCCTAAATTAAGTTTCTTACACGTGGATATGGGCATTAAATTGACACTGGCTCCTAATTCGCATAAAGCGTTGTCTATGATATATTACCCAATTACACAAGGTATGGAAAAACTACCTGGATCTTTCAATTTTGGAGGCATGTTATTTTGAATTATAGTGCTACACTCAGCAGCGAGCGTAACTGTTTAATTATCTTTAATTTTTCTTTTGTTGGATAGGATCTCTTTAAGAAACTTAGTATATGAAGGCATTTGTGTAATAGCTTTGGTGAATGGTATGGTGATGCTCATCTATTTCATAAGTTCTACAACTTTCTTGAATTGTACTTCATTTTTAGTCTTAGATAACCTTTGAGGATAAGGTATAAGGGGTGTATATGGTGGTGGAGGCACATAGGGTAATTCTTTCTCTATGGCCTCTTTGAATAATTGAAAAACACAAGAAGGGGGGTTGAATTGGAATCTTAAAAATCAATGCGAATGACACGATGATTTTTATCTGGGTTCCTTTGATCTTAAACTACTCCAGTCCACCCGCCAAGGTGATTTTGCCTCCCTCCAACGAGGTCTTAATTCACTAATCAAACTTGATTACATATCTACTTTGACTACTGACAAAGTCTTCTTGATTACAACCACAACCCGGTTTATCTTAAGGAATTGCACTAAACAAAATATGAACAAAGCAGTGTACAATATGTTTTTTGTCATAAAAACAATATCACAAACTTGTGGTGTATTACACAGTTTAAAGAATAATAGGAATAAGGAGTAGCAGCGTTGAAGGATTGTGAATTATAGTGTTGTAAATCATGAACGATTTAAATTTGTCCCTTGTTTAAATAGGCCCAAAAATCTTGTGTAATTGGAAACTTGATAAATGTCAGTTAATGCAATTTCTTCAATTAAAAGATCCTTGTTTGTTTGTAGCTGTTGCAATTGATATAGCTTTGATGAATAGTAACGCTTCAGAACATTAAGGAATATGTTTGCTGCTTTCTTCAGAACATTAGAAGGTCAGAATCATAAGGTCATGTTTGCAGGGTTAGACTTTCTTCCAGAGTTAAAATGTATATCTCTTAACGCAACTTTTGATCTTCATTCATCAGAATATTCTGAGATTAGTCTACGTTCACAGCAGGAACAACCTTGTAGCTTAACTTCTGCACTACTTCTGTCAGAACTTCTCTACAAAATAGAATATAATTTTAGAGTGCATATTTTCTCTTTCTGTTTGTTATCATCAAAACTCTTACGAGGTTTGTAGAATCAAACTATGTTCTAACAATATCCCCCTTTTTTATGATGACAAAAACTAGGATATTTCAATAAAAATAGACAGAACATGAAGCATTAGAGAGTCTCCCCCTGAGTTAAGTACTCAGATAGAGATAAATTACTTCCCGGAAGTTCATTCTGATCAGATCTTTTGATGCATCTCCTTCTGCCTTCATCAGAGTTTTGTTCCTGTTTTGCTTTCATAAAAAAAATGAGAAGTTATGATATTCAAAATGTTTGAGACTTTGTCTCGATATACTGTTATTGAAAATACCTTACGTTCTCCCCCTTTTTGTCAGGAATCAAAAAGCAATATAAACACTAATATTCAGAGTCAAAAAGATGATTTATATTAAAACATGATTTCAATAACACTTTCAGAGCCAAATAAAACAAGATAAATGAGTGCGGAAAACAAGTTATAAAGAAAATTAAGATTGAGGAGGGGTAAGTAGTGTGAACAACGCTTCCAGCAAGCTCTTAATTTGAGTGCTTGATTCCTCTTATTTTCCCTACATTTCCTTTATTTCTTTGCTCGTGTCTTCTTACTTGTCAAATCTTTCTTTGATTACTGCATTCTCTTTCTTTAACTCTTCCAGAGTTTGCATAACCAAAGATGAAGTTGGTGTATCCAAAAAAGATGCAAGTTTCTCAGAACACTCTGTATCATTTTCTGATTCAGTGGATTTTTCAGTTGCTTTGCCTTTGTCTTGAATAATAGCCAGAGGAAGATTTTCAGAGCATGGTTCAATAACTTCTGAAGGTTGGTGCTCTTTACAGGGAGCATTGTCCAGAACAAGAATAGATTTCCTTTCCCAGTGATTTAGAACTTGATCCTTATAAACTTTCAGCTGATCACAAAAGTTCTGATGGGCCAGTTCAAAGCTTAACTCTTTGAGCTTCTGGGATTTTGAGTTGGACCATCTTCTGAACCGATTCCAGTGAGAATCAGAAGCAGCAGGATTTGGATTTTCTAAGCTTTCTTGATTCAAAGAGTTAACCCATTCCATTAATTATGTTTCAAAAATCTATAAGTTTCTACCAACATCTTCTTTGGTTGTAGTTGGTTTTGGTTTGGGAATGGAAATTTTGTGAGAGGATGAGGCTAGGAGATCCAGCGCTTCTAAGTCAATGATTATTCTGAACTGATCTTCTAGAGGGTTAGTAGGAGAGGGAGTAGGTGAATCAGAGATGATGATTGGTGATAGAGGTGGGTTTGGTGGAGTGGAATGATAATGTGATGGAATTCTGGAATGTCTTTGATGGAGAGAGGTTGTCGAATAATGAGAGGTTTTGTTATTCCAGGAATTGGTGTGGTGGTATCAGAGTCTGTTTATGAATCTTCTGGTTGGTAAGCGATAGCGTTTGGATTTTTTGGGTGATTGGTTTGGAAGTTTGGATTTTCTGTTTGAGGAGTTTGAAATTTTGGATTTTCAGGGTGAGGAGTTTGAAAATCTGGATCAAATTGATCAATATCAGAAAGAACTCTATCAAGTTCTGGCTGATTTTGTTTAAGATGTGGATTGGGAGAGAGAGGTTCGTTTAGTATGTTTTCTAGAGTTACAGAAGGGTCAAACTCTATATCAAAATATTCAAATGTTTAAGGTGAGGGGTCTTCTATTGGTTTTGGTGAGGAGGGTGTTTTAGATGTTGGAAAAACTATTGATTCTACCACAGAAATAAAAGAAGAGTTACCTTTGTTTTTAGTAGCTTTTGGAGTCCTCTGAGAAGATCCTTCTCCTGCAGCTTTTATTTTTCTTGACTTCTTTAAGACAACATCTGGAGCTTGCTGATGCAGATCACAAATGTTTAGCTTCGGAGCAGTTCCATCCTTCTTGCATGCTTCTAATTATCTGACCAGTATTTCTTGTGAAGCATCAATTTCAGAAAATAGAGGAAAATGTTTCAGAGGGATTCTCCTTGAAGTGATGACTTCCTGTGTAGCAATGGTTGGCTCCTTCTTAATGTTGTCAATAATCTTCATCTTTTTCAGGTTCTTGGCATTAAGGCATTTTCCAGCACAAGTCTCCAGCGTGCTTATCTGCTGAGCTTCTGTCAGATGCTCTATTAACCTATTCTCAATCAGAATATCAGAAATTAACATGCCCAGAGGTATCCAATCCCTCTTAGTTCTTTCATCTTCTCTTGTTTCCTTCACACTTGTTCTCAAATGATTGAAAAGCAAGTGAGGAAGGTTTATTCTTGTCTTCTTTGCAATAAAATATAGCAGAAACTGTTGATCAATATTGATGTAGTCAAGAGAGCTTATTGGCTTCCTGTGGTTGATACAGCCCAGAATGATCTTTTCCCAGATCCTTAAGTAGTCCTTCAGATCTCTAATCTTGTTAGATAGCGGCCCAGAAGTGAATATTACTCTTGATATGGCTTTTAGGTCAGAACATTTCTCAGCCATGTCGCTGCAACGGATTCCTCCGCCATTGTAACCAATCAGCTTTGCAATCAAATATTCAGTAATTGCAATTTTCTTCCCCATTACATAAGACGTGACTTGGTGATTAGAGGAGGTTGCATGAATCTAGAATTCCTTTACCAAAATTGGGAACACTAGACCTAGAAGACGATGGAAATATTTATTCCAACCTTGAATAGCTACATCTGCAGTAAGATCAAACCCATTCTCCTTCGTGCTTTCAAAGTCGATGATAAGATTGCAGAGAACCTCAAGAGAATCAATTGGAGTGAGTAAGGTTCTTTTTGGTTCTTCGTACTATTCTACTGATGAAGATGAACCAGGAGCACATTGAAGATTTTTAGCGCTTGAAGATGAAGCCATTGTTCACACTGCCTGTTTTAGATATCTGAGAAAAAAAGGTTTTTGCAGATGAAATCTAGAGAAGAAGTGAAAGTGATAGTGAGTGTGTATTTATAATCAATTTGGAAACTTAATCAATAAGAAACAGAAAAAAAAAATAATGATTACACAACAATTATGAATCCTGAAAATTGGGGATGGTGTGGAGATAAGAAACAATTACCAATGACACGTGTCTCAATCCAACCAATCAAAGCTTTAGACCCTTCAGAATTTGAACGTGTGTTCAGCCTTAGAAGGACGCTTGTGAGAGGATGACATATTTTCAGAATTTGAATTGCATGCCTCTATCTTTGAAAAGAACCGTTCAGATCTTCTTAGATAGATTCTGATGCAATTGTCCTTCTAACTTCTGAAGACTTGTTGATCAGATGTTCACAAAGAAAACATAAAATTGTGAGTGTTAATGAATATATAAATAAAACTCTTATTCTGGACATAATTTCATGCTGAGATGTTTCAGAATGAAATTAAACCTGTCTTCAGAAAGTGGTTTAGTAATGACATCAGCCCATTGATGGTCTGTGTCAAAAAAATTTAAAGAGAGGACTCCTTTCTGATTATAGTCCCTAATAAAGTGATGTTTTATTTCTATATGATTAGCCCTAGAATTCAAAATAGGATTCCTAGATAAACATATTGTAGAAGTCTTATCATAGAATATAGGAATGTTACTCTCAAATATGTTGAAGTCTTCAAGTTGACTCTTCATTCAGAGCATACGTGTGCTGCATCCAGCAGTTGCTATGTATTCCGCTTCAGTTGTTGACAAACCAATTGCGGATTGCCTCTTGCTTGTCCATGAGATCAGATTTTCTCCCAGAAACTGGCAGCTTCCAGAAGTGCTTTTTCTTTCTACTCTGTCTCTAGCGAAGTCAGCATCACAGTACCCTACTAAATTGTATTCATTGGTTTTTCTATAAAACAAACCAAGGTTAGTAGTACCTTTCAGATACTTGAAAATTTGCTTAATAGCAGTTAAGTGAGATTCTCTAGGATCTGATGGGAATCTGGAACATAAGCATACACTGTATAGAATGTCACGTCTTGAAGCTGTAATATATAAGAGAGAACCAATCATACTCTGTAGATCTTCGGTTCTACCTTTTACTTACCTATTCCTTTTCCAAAATGCATGTGGGATGCTTTGGAGTCTTAGATGGATAACACTCTGATAGGTCAAATTTCTTCAGAAGTTCTTTGACGTATTTTCTCTGGTGTATGTAGGTTCCTTCTAGAGTTTGATTGATCTGAATGCCCATAAAGAATTTGAGTTATCCCATCAAGCTCATTTCAAACTCTGCCTGCATAGACTTAGCAAATTCTCTTCCCAGAAAAGCTTTAGTAGATCCAAAAATTATATCATCTACATAAATTTGACAAACTAAAATGTCATTCTTAAATGACTTACAGAATAAGGTTGTGTACACTTTCCCTCTGGTGAATTCCTTTTCTAACAGAAATCTACTTAGTCTTTCATACCAAGCTCTGGGAGCTTGTTTCAGACCATATAATGATTTCTTTAGTTTGAAAACATATTCTGGATGTTTGGAATTTTCAAACCCAGGGGGTTGGTGCACATAAACTTCTTCATCAATGTATCCATTTAAGAATGCACTTTTGACATCTATCTGATAGAGAGTGATGCCATTATTCACAGCAAAAGAAATTAAGAGTCTGATAGATTCTAACCTGGTGACTGGAGCAAAGGTTTCTGTATAGTCTATCCCCTCTTGCTGACTATAAACTTGTGCAACCAGTCGTTCCTTGTTTCTGATGACTTCTCCTTGTTCATTCAATTTGTTTTTGAATACCCATTTTGTTCCAATGATGTTGAACTCTTTTGGTTTGGGAACCAGATCCCATACGTCATTTCTGGTGAATTGATTTAATTCCTCCTGCATAGACAGTATCCAGTCATTGTCCAGAATAGCTTCATCAATGGTGGTTAGCTCAATCATAGATACCAATCCCATGAGAGATTCTTCAAAAATTTTGAATGTAGATCTTGTTCTGATTGGGTCTTCCTTCTTTCCCAGAATTTTGTCTTCAGGGTGAGCTAGGCTGCTTCTGGATAGTCTTTTCTAGAGATGTTCTTCAGAAGTTACTGTAGTTCTTGTAACATTTCCTTCTGGTGTTGTTTGAGAGTCTTTGTTGGGAACTTCTAATGTATTGCCTTCAGTACATGTGAATTGAACTTCTATATCTGCATGAGATTCATTTTGCTTTAACTTTTAAGAGCCAAGCTTGTCATCAAATCTAACACTGATTCAATCTTCTACAATTTGTGTTTCTGTGTTGTATACTCTGTAGCCTCTTGAGCGTTTAGAGTATCCTAACATAATACACTTCTGTGATTTAGAGTCAAACTTGTTCAGATGTTCTTTGGTGTTAAGCATAAAACAAATACATACAAATGGATGGAAATACGAAATGTTGGGCTTTCTGTTCTTCCATAGTTCAGATGGAGTCTTATCCAGAATACGTCTTATGGAGATTCTATTCTGAATGTAACAAGTTGTGTTAATTTCTTCTGCCTAGAAGTTCTTAGCAATGTTAGTCTCGTTGATCATGGTTCTGGCCATTTCTTGTAAAGTTATATTCTTTCGTTCTACAACTCCATTTTGTTGGGTTGTTCTAGGACAAGAGAAATCATGAGAGAAGCCATTCTCATTAAAAAATATTTCAAATTTTTGTTTTCAAATTCTCCACCATTATCACTTCTGACTTTAACAATTCTAAGATCTTTCTCATTTTCGACTTGGTTACAAAAAGCAACAAACACAGAGTGTGACTCGTCCTTGTGTCTTAAGAACTTTACCCATGTCCATCTACTATAGTCATCTACGATCACTAACCTATACTTCATACCACTAATGGATGCAATTTTCACTGGTCCAAATAGATCTATGTGCAGAAGTTCTAATCGTTTAGAGGTAGAAATAACATTTTTTGCTTTAAAATAAGGTTTTGCAAACTTGCCTTTCTGACATGCTTCACACAGAGCATCTGAGCTGAAATTTGGATTAGGAAATCCCCTGACCAGATTGAGTTTGTTAATCTGAGATATTCTTCTCATACTAACATGCCCCAATATTTTGTGCCAGACTCATTGCTCGTTGTTAACAGACAGTAGGCATTTTACGTTCTGACTTTTTAGTTCAGAAAGTTTTATTTTGTAAATGTTGTTCTTTCTCTTTCCATTAAAAAGGATAGATCCATCTTTCTGACTAACAGCTTTACAGGAATTTTGATTAAAGATTATATCATAACCGTTATCACTTAATTTACTTATGGATAACAAGTTATGCATTAATCCATATACTAACAGAACATTATTAATAGAAGGGAGGTTACTGTTACTGATAGTTCCAGAGCCAATGATCTTCCCTTTCTGATTACCTCCAAAACCTACGTAGCCTCCAGGTTTATGTTCCAGACTTTGGAACATATGCTTTCTTCCCGTCATGTGTCGAGAGCATCCAGAGTCCAGGTACCATGATTGGTGTTTTAGTCTTGCTGTCAAAGATATCTTCTACATATATAATTTTTTCCTTAGGTACCCATATCTTTTTGGGTTCTTTTTTGTTAGTGTTACCAAAATTCTGTTTGAATTTTGGTTTAGCAGAAAAATCATTACTGGTGTATTTTAAGTCATGTGTGTGCCCATAGGTAAAGTGAGATTTTAAAGGTGTGCATTTAATAACTAAGTCCATGACTTTCTTAGGTTGCGATACTTTACCTTTGTATCTTATACCTTTTCTACCATTTCTACTAACTTCGTAGATCATTGAAGCCATCTTGCTTTTATCTATGTTCTTAGCAAGGAACTACTTAAAGATATGATCATATTCCTTTATAATCTTATCAGAGTTACTGGGAACCTCTGAGATTGTTTCCTTCTGAGTGTTTTGTAAATCTTTTTCAAGTTTTGAAATTTTTTCTTTTAGCTTAGAATTTTCTAATCTCAGATTCTCAATTTCTTCAGAGTCAGAAACTAGATCCTTTTTCAGGTTCTTGAATTTGACTCGAAGCTGCTGATATCTTTCAAAAATTTCACTCAGACTTTCTCCTAATTCATCTTTAGTAAAGTTTAAAGTAAATTCAGGAAATACCTCTTCTGTATCTGATTCTGATTCTGAATCAGATGATTCACTATCTTCTGTCATGTTGGCCATAAGAGCAATGTTGGCTCTTTCATATTCTGATTATGTGTCTGCGTCAGAAGTATATGAGTAATCCCATGTTTCCATGAGACTTTTCTTCTTCTCCTTTAAGAATTTCTTTTTGGGTTTCTCCTTCTGAAGCCTTGGACAATCGCTTTTGTAGTGCCCTTGTTCATTGCACTCGTAGCAGACAATGTCCCTGTTGCTTGAATTTCTGTGTCCAGAAGATGATTCAGACTTTCTATGTCCAGAAGATGATTCAGACTTTCTGTATCTAGACGATGATTCATTCTGATTCCCTGTTCTTCTAAAATTTCTAAACTTCCTTTGCCTCTTCTTCCACAACTGATTGACTCTTCTGGAGAGAAGAGACAACTCATCTTCTTCTGATGAGGATCCACCAGAGGTTTCTTCCATAGCCTGTAAAACTTTAGAATCATATTTTATGTTAGATTTTAGAGCTAAAGGCTTACCTTGCTTCTGAGGCTCATCATCTTCTACTCTATCTCATAACTTCTGAGTGAGCTGGCAAGTTCTTCTAGAGATATCTTGTTAAGATCTTTTTCTAGTTTGAGAGAAGTGACCATGGGCCTCCATTGCTTTGGTAGACTTATGATGATCTTATTTACATGATCAGAATTTGAATACCCTTTGTCCATAACTTTCAACCCAGCCACGAGAATTTGGAATCTTGAGAACATTGCTTCAATGGTTTCACTTTCTTCCATCTTGAAGGCTTCGTAATTCTGAATGAGCGCAAGGGATTTGGTTTCTTTTACTTGCATGTTGCCTTCATGCGTCATTCTCAGAGAATCAAACATGTTTTTAGCTGTCTCTGTGTTTGTGATCTTCTCATACTCTGAATATGAGATGGCACTCAAGAGAATCGTTCTGGCCTTGTGATGATTTCTGATGTCACATTTTTGATGATCAGGCATTCTTTTTCTATCAATCTTTTAACCACTTTCATACACAGGATACATGTACCTATCAATTACCATATCTCAGAGATCAGCATCATGAGCCAGAAAGAAGCTTCAAATTCTGTCTTTGCAGTAGTCAAAGTTTTCTCCATCAAAGATTGGAGGTTTGCCGCTGATTCTATCTTTATCATCATGGTAGTCATTGTTGATGTTCTGACTTGCTCCCACCATAGTGTTTTTCTTAGCTTGGATCTTTTACTGTCACGGTTAAGTGCTTGAACTCAGAACCAGACACTCTGATACCAATTGAAGAATTGAAAAACACAAGAAGGGGTGGAATTGGAATCTTAAAAATCAATGCAAATGACACGATGATTTTTATCCTGGTTCGTTTGAGCTCACACTACTTCAGTCCACACGCCAAGGTGATTTTGCCTCTCTCCAACGAGGTCTTAATTCACTAATCAAACTTGATTACAAATCTACTTTGACTACGGCCAAATTCTTCTTGAGTACAACCACAACCTTGTTTATCTCAAGGAATTTCACTAAACAAAATATGAACAAAGCAGTGTATAGTATGTTTTTCGTTACAAAAACAGTATCACAAACTTGTGATATATTACACAGTTTAAAGAATAATATGAATAAGGAGTAGCAGCATTGAAGGATTGTGAACTGTAGTGTTGTAAATCGTGAACGATTTAACCTTGTCCCTTGTTTAAATAGGCGTAGAAATCTTGTGTAATTGGAAACATGATAAATTTCAGTTAATGAACTTTCCTCAATTAAAAGATCCTTGTCTGTTTGTAGTCATTGCAATTGATACAACTTTGATGAATAGTAATGCTTTAGAACATTAAGGAATCTGTTTGTTGCTTGCTTCAGAACATTGGAAGGTCAGAAGCATAAGGTCATGTTTGCAGCGTTAGACTTTCTTTCAGAGTTAAAATGTATTTCTCTTAGCGCAACTTCTGATCTTCATTCATCAGAGCATTCTGAGATTAGTCTATGTTCACAGCAGGAACAACCTTGTAGCTTAACTTCTGATCTACTTCCGTCAGAACTTCTCTACAAAATAGAATATAATTTTAGAGTGCATATTTGTTCTTTGTGTTTGTTATCTTCAAAACTCTTACGAGGGTTGTAGAATCAAACTATGTTCTAACACTCTTTTCTTTTGTCTTCTCTTCCATCGTCCTTTGGTGTGTTCACCTTCTCAGTTTCCTTACCATAGTTTTTGTACATGGGCAAATTTTTGAATCTCGGGTTTACTGGTCTATCTAGTTCAGTTCCACTTTGTAACTAAATAGCATTAGCATGACCTTTTGGGTTTGGTTGTGATTGATTGGTGGATGTTCCAGCTGGGATAGCTATTGTTGCTTGTTGTTAGGCTACTTGAGAAATTTGGTTTTCTAACATTTTGTCATGTGTATCCATATCATCAAGTTTACTTGACAACTGCTTCATCATTTCACTCGTATGAGTGTTTTGATTTGTTAAACCTTTGTATTGTTGGACCTGAGTATTAATAAAGGTTTCCATCATGATCTCCAAATGTGACTTCCTATGTGTTTGTGGAGCAAATGGTATTCCTTTTTGATATCTAGGTGGAATAGTAGGTGTTTGGTTTTGTGGATATAAAGCATTATTGCTCTTATATGAAAAGTTTGAGTGATTTCTCCAGACAGTATTATAAGTGTTTGAATACAAGTTTCCTTGGGCGTAGTTTGCTTGGTTGGTAAGAATACCTGCCAATAACTGCAATCAGCATTAGTGTTCCCAGGGTCCCGCATAATTCACAGTTTGGTGTCACAACAGCTATAGTAGATGTAAGTGGTGATATGGCCAAACTTTCAATATTTTGAGTAAGCGTGTCCACCTTGGCATTGACACGATCTATACTCTTGACTTTGTGCATTCCACCTTTTGGATTTGGTTTTTCTACATAAGTTTGTTCACCTCCCCATTGGAAATGATTTTGACCGAAGTTCTCGATGAGTTCATAGGCTTCGTCATACGGTTTATCCATAAGAGCACCTCCAGCTGCGGTGTTCATATTTATTTTAGTATTGTACAACAAACTATTGTACAAGGTATGGATAATTATCCATTTCTTGAGCCCATGGTGCAGGAAAAGCCTTATCATGTCTTTATATCTTTCCCAAGCGTCGAAAAGAGATTTTTTATCTTTCTGCTTAAATTATTTTATTTGAGCTCTAAGCATAGTTGTCTTACTTGGTGGGAAGTATTGTGCTAAGAAGAATTTCTTTAGTTCGTCCCATGTTGTGACAGAATTTAACGGTACAGACTGTAGTCAGGCCCTAGCTCTAACTCTTAATGAAAATTGGAAAAGACACAATCTTATTGCTTCTTGACAAACACCATTAGCCTTCATTGTGTATGTGTATTGTATGGATATTAACAAATTTAAATTTAGGTCATCCGTAGGACTTCCTGAAAATTGGTTTTGTTGAACGGCTGACAACAACGAAGGTTTCATCTCGAAATCATTTTTGTTTATATCAGGGGAAGGAATTTTTTTGTGGTTCTTCTTGCGATGGAACAACATAATACTTCAAAGAACGGTTTTGAAGCCCTTCGGCCATTACTGGTTCTTTTTATAGAATCGGGATAATAGGATCTGGAAGATTATATTTAATGCAAATTTTGTTAATTTGGCATCTTATGTTAGAAAAACATTCGATTTCAGCAATTGGTTTCTCTAACTCTTCGCTTTGTGAGCGAGTGCTTGACATACAATTGATGATTTATAAAGGAAATAGTTTCTTTAGTCTATACTCCGCAACAATTGAATTATAATATTGACTAAATTAGTCCCCGACAACATTTCCAAAAACTTGATCGCAACTATATATATCTGCCAAAATGCGTAAGTACAAATGCACAGTCTATCGCATGGTTTTAAAAGATTGTTGAAACCACCGAGACTAATAACCAAACTAATGTTATCTATGTTGCAATGCACAACTAAGGCTAAAGGGATTTGAAATGTTAGGAATTGATAATTAGAAAAGAAATTGCTTAAGGTTGAAAACAATGACTAAACGAGTTTGGAGTATGGATCCCGCATGCCTAAAGGACTAGTAGAATAAGATGTTAATTAGGAAATAAAAGTCAGTTTCATTGAAAATGTACCGACTCAAAGATTTCGTCTCACACTCTCGTGTTATTGACAAGAACCACTCTCACTAAGCACAAGATATTTCTCTCATCCATCCGTTAATTAGAAAACATATTTTGAAAGTCGATAAAATTCTAAACGATATCTAAAGCGCTCTCGCTATTTTTAGGATCGATGCCTAGTTTCCACTATCCGGTTCATTCCTCACACTCTCGCTCTATCTGATTGAACCTTGGTCTATTCCTTACTCTTGTGTCTAAATAATAAACAAACTACATGAAAAGTAGGACCAAAATATTCAGTTATTCATAAGTTCGCACCTAAGATTTTCTATCAAGCCCCGTCGGTTATGACGATTCTGATATGCCGATCTCAAACAGAATTAGCCAAACATCATTTCATTTAACACAAACATATTGAAACATATTAAACCTACTACTAACATGTTAATGGCAATCAAAAGTAATGATAATTAAAAAAATAGTAAAGAAATGATAACCTGGTAATTAAAAAGACTGAATAGAAATAAAAATGGTGGTAGGATTTTATTGATGATTTAATAGTTCAGTACAAAGAAATATAAACTAGTGTGACAATCCCTCGATGTGAGTTACGCTCACTTTTACAAGTAATTTCTTCTTAAAAACTAAAAGGACATGGCTTCCACATGAACTTCCTCCTCTGGAAACTAACTAGGGAGGCCTATTTATAGATAAAACAGACCCTGGAAACTGCCTTGGGTCGGATTGGAGGGAGGGAAAAATTCAAACTCCAAAACTTCCAGTAACTACTTCAAATAAAACTGAAAAATTGCACTGCGGCTAAATGGCGATCGCCATTACTTCAAATCATAAAATACGTGGCAGGGGGGAATGATGGTGAACGCCATCTCCCTATGGAGAACACCATATCAAGCCGAGAGACATTAATTTGCATATTTGCTGTACTTTAGCTCTTTTTCTGCTATTTCTCCAATTTAGCTCTGAATTCGCAGCCGATGATCCAAGCAACTGCAAAACAACAAAAGAGAGAAAAAAAGTGAATAAACAAAATAAAATGCGGATGAAAAATATATGTAATGAACTTAAATACATGATATAATTTCTTGCTATCAGGGAGGAATTAACTACAAAAATGTTCTTGCACGCTGCCATCTTGGATATTTGCTGAGAGACAAGCCAAACAACATTCATCTGAGTGGTTTCTTTATCAAAGAAGGAGAATATCACAAGGCAACTAAGTAAGAGATTGAAAAGGCTTGGCGCCATATTCATAGGAAGGCTAGAAAAGATTTGGGACCAAGAGGAGTTTTTTCTTAGAGCCTGATCTTCGGTGGGTACAAGAAAGGGCAATTTAGTTGAAGATGTCTTACTCTCGCGAGGAGTCTTAGTTGACATGTTTATGAGAACTAATCCTCCTCTCTTAGATGATGTGGAAGAACTTTAGCTTACCTTATTTAGGATGCAGCAAGAGAAGGAAGCATGGAAGAACAAGTATCAGACTTTGGAGGTGTCTTACTCAATAGAATTGAAAGACGTAAGATGATTTATTTTCCTCTATAGTTCAGCCAGGTCTTGGTCACCCATTTTCTGATTCTGGTGAATGGAAAGAAGCCACCGATAAGTATGCAAAAGAGAACAAGCGGTTGAAGGCTCAGATTTCAAGACTCAAGGGAAATCGTTAGTGTGTGGATAGATCTTCATCAGCTTTGGCTCCTTAGGATTTTTAAATTCTATCTTTATTCTCTTGCACTTAGGATTATTGAAACTGGTACTAAAAGTTGTAATCCATTTCAAAGTTATTATTAAAATGAGAATTTTTCAGTATTTCTAAATGTGTTAGTAATTCAATATTTGCAAGTGTTTATAATTCTTTGAGTTACTTGAATAAATACGATAAATAATATGCATTACGTATCATGCATAATTTTGCACATATATTTTGCATTTCTACTTTTCACAGGTGTCTTACTTGTTTCTCTGCTTCAACAGTTGGCAAGCTGTCTCATCGCTACAATACTCATGCTAATTCTAGAAAGAAGATGGAAAACCTTGAATAAGAGAATTGTGAGATGTGTGAAATAGTTACTGCTTTGAGAGCTGGTATGGTATACTTGACTTCTTTGGTAGAGTCATTGGTGGCTGCTCAGAATCAGCCACCAACTTCTCCTCCTCCGTCTCCTCATGCTACTCAACCATAACAGAAGACCATTATTTCAGAGGTTCTGTCAGTTCCCATCTTTGTTACTCCAGTTACTGCTACTCAATATTGTATGCCTCACGGTTACCCGTGGGGAATGCATGAGAATTTCATGTCATAAGGTTACAATCCTACTACTTATGTTGCTCCATTTGTTTAAACTACTGCTACTTTTACGCCTTCTGTGGTGCATGTTGTCCCTGTTATTAATAATGAGATTCATCATGTTGCACCTCCTACAATGAATGATATACTTGTTATTAATGATGAAGTTTATCATCCTGCTCCTCCACCAAGTGAAAGTTTTGGATTTTATGACCGAATGGATGACTTTCAATTCAATGAAAGGCAGAAAGAAGTAAAGGCTCTTTGATGGAAATAGTTATTCGGACAAAATGTTAGTGACCTCTTCTTGGTTCCTAATGTGAAAGTGCCAGCAAAGTTTAAGGTTCTAGAATTTGAGAAGTACGAGAGTAACTCTTGTCCCCATGACCACCTGGTGATGTATATTAGAAGGATGTCCACTCATGTTGATGACCAATGCTTGCTTATTCATTTCTTTCAGGATAGTTTAACCAGTGCTGCTTTGAAATGACTTGGGTGAAGTTTTCTTGAAGCAGTATAAGTAAAACATGTTTATGGCACCTGACTGTGACCAATTTAGTGCGATGGCTCAGAAAGATAAAGAATCACTTAAAGAGTATGTGAAACATTGGCACGAGGTTGCTTCCCAAGTTGTAACCTCAATGGGAGAGAAATAAATGACTATGGTCTTCCTAAAAACCCTCGGTTCATTTTACTATGAAAGAATGGTTGCAAGTGCACCATGTGATTTCACTGAGATGGTAAGTATGGGTGTCCGTCTAGAGGAAGTTGTCAGGGAAGGACGATTGTAAAAAGATGAAGGTTCTAGTGGACCAAAGAAATCATCATATGGGTTTTCTAAAAAGAAATAAAGTTAAGCAAATGTTGTTGTTCAAGAAAGAAGGGTTAGACCTCCGAGAAAACTTCATCAGCATCAACAACAGGTTGCTTCAGTAACTCCAGTCATCATTGTGGCTCTGACTGGTGTTTCCTATCAAAGATCCCCTCAACAAGGTAATCAAGTACAAGTTCAGAAGAGAGAAGCTTTTCATCTTATCCCAATGAGTTATGCAAAATTATTTTCGGCTTTGATTCAGAAGAATCTGATGCAGAGTAGGCCTCCCCTTGCTATACCTTCAACTTTGCCATGGTATTATAAAGTTGATCATACTTGTGCTTTACATCAAGGGGCCCCTGGGCACAGTATTGAGAGTTGTTATCCGTTGAAATTCATAGTGCAAAAGATCGTCAAATCTGGGTTGTTATTTTTTAAAGACATGGTCCTAATGTGAAGGATAATCCACTACCCAAGCATGAAGGTGGAGGTGTTGTGAACATGGTTACTGGTTGTCCTGGGGACTTCAGGATTTTTGATATCAACCTGGTTAGAGGTGATTTAGTAAAGGTGCATGTTGATCTCTGTGAGTTTATCTATTATGCACACGATCATGCGGGTTGCAATATTTGCAGTTCAGATATCCATGGATGTGATAAAGTGAGAAGTTACCTCCAAGAGATGATGGATGAAGGTCTTATCCATATATCAGACGAAGGGATGAATATGAAGATATTGATGTGATCAAAGACTATGATGATAAGTACGTTTCTGATGATGAGTTCTTTTCTTCTGATGAAGCATGGGTGAATGTCATTGTGCCACATTTTTGTGTTCCCGCTCCTGTAGAGATTTCATATCGTAGCAAGCCTGTTATTTCTCCTGTGATTATTTGTTTGCCTGGTCCTATCCCATATGAATCAAATAAAGTTGTGCCTTATAAGTACAATGCAACTATCCTGGAAGATGATGTGGAAATTCCTATCTAGTCTTTGTCCCATGTTGAGAATATTGTTGAAGCTAATCGGGTAACTCGTAGTGGTCGTGTCTTTGCCCTTACCTTTCGAGGAGATGTTAATAATGGTAAGAAGGTTGTTGAGAATGTAGAACTTAATAAAGTGGTAGGAGAATCTAGTGGTTCCTCCTTGGAAAATGATTTTGATGATCTGCTAAAAATCATCAAGATGAGTTGATTACAAGACTGTGGATCAGTTGTTGCAAACTCTATCTAAGATTTCCATTTTAGCCTTGTTGATGAACTCTTATACTCATCGGGAATCTTTGATGAGGGTGTTGGATTAGGATTTTTATGAAAGGGATGTGTCCCTGGATCAGTTCAACGATGTTGTGAGGAATATTATGTCTTGTAACAATATAAGTTTTTGTGATGAGAAATTGCCTGATGAAGCGAGAAACCATAACCTAGCTCTGCATATATCTGTGAATTGTAAGAATGACTCTTTGTCCAATGTGATAATAGACAATGGATATGATTTGAATGTCATACCAAGAAGAACTCTCATGAAGCTTAAGTATAAGGGAACTCCCATGCGCCCTAGTAGCATTATAGTAAAAGCTTTTAATGGTTCAAGAAAATCTGTCATTGGAGAGGTGGATTTACCTATTCACATAGGTCCGCACTTATTCCAAATCACTTTTCAGGTTATGGATATTGTCCTAGCCTATAGTTGTTTATTGGTTCGACCTTGGATCCATGAAGCATGAGCTGTTACTTCAACCTTGCATTAGAAGCTGAAATTTGTCTGTGAAGGAAAGGTAGTTATTGTGAACGGTGAGAAAGCTCTGTTGATATCTCATTTGTCTTCCTTTAGCATTGTAAAAGCAGATGAAGCCACTTTGGAACTCAGTTCCAATATTTTTCTATTTATAATATAAGGAAGAATGAAGATTTTATCACCTCATTTAAGGATGCGCAACAGGTAGTGCAGAAGGGCCCTAGCAAGGTGTAGGGGTAGGTTATTAATCCACCTGGGAATAAGAATGGGACTGGTTTGGGTTTCTCCATGAAGAATGAAGTTGTGAAGCCAAAGTCCACTTTGAGTAAATATCAAGACATCTTTCACAATGCAGGATATCTCCATCTTACTACTCCAAAGATCAACACTATTATCGAAGATAAGCCAGAGCAAGAGATGCCTAACTTTGTGACACATAGAGTCAGAATCCAAAATTGGATCATTGTCGATGTTCCTTCTTGCATTCACATTTCAAAGTAATTTTCTTTTTGTTTATCTTTTCAAAAGCTTTTCACTCTGCGCAAGGTGAAAGTGATGTTGTATGGGCGTGTCTTTTGTTTTGAATTTTAAGATCATTAATAAAAGTTATTTTTTATTTCTAACTTGTGTCTTTATTTTCTGTTTTTCTTGGAAAATGGTAATCAGAAAAAAAAACCTTTTGAAATAAATAATAACTGTAAATAAATATGCACAATCACTTGTTACATGTGTCAGTTTCTAAAATCAATCATAAATCATATGTGCAGATTAATTAAAAAACACGTTGAATGCAATGACCTTGCATCCTCTCCCAACTTTGAATATCCTGTGTATGTGGGTGAAGAAGAAGAATATCATGAAATCCCAGAAGAGGTTTCACGGTTGCTTAAGTGCGAGGAAAATATCATTCAACCGTATAAAGAGTCGTTGGAGACGATTAACTTGGGTTCAGAGGAAGATTCGAAAGAAGTCAAGATTGGGGCACTGCTTCATCCCGATGTAAAGAAAAGGTTGATTGAGTTGTAAAAAGTAATTTTCAAATTCTTTTCAAAAACACGTTATTATTACTAAGTCTTTTGGTTTTAAAAATTACTAAGAATAATAAATGAAATTTTTGTAAACAGAATAAAATAAGAACTACAAAGAATTAAGTAAAGGCTTAACCTTTATTAATAGAATAGTAGTCTGCAAATGGCGTGACTCTATGGATGATTACAAAGTTTTAGAAAATGGAAAATACATGGAAAAGATACATTGAAATACAATGACCACTATCCTGCCTAACAACTTTGAAATCCTGAGCATAGGCTTCAGTTGAAGTGTAATGAGAATTCAAGAAGATTGTTGCTTTAATGATCAAGTCTTGTCTGATGTAATTACTTTCCAGGAAATTCCTAACTTTTGCCTAGGTTTCCCTTGCGGGTTTTTAACCTACCGGGAAAATTTATTTTGTTTATGTCTCTAAATTTTGCCTAGACTGCCCTTTTGGGTTTTCAGCCTACCGAGACGCTCTTGTTTTACCTAAGCTGCTCTTTCAGGTTTTCTACTTAGCGAGTTGTTCTTTTATTTCTTTAGGCAAAGTATTTCTTGACTGCATCAACATTTATGGGACGTGGGAACTCCTCACAATCCATAGTTTCAAGAATCAATGCACCGCCAAAGAAGGCTTTCTTAACAACATATGGGCCTTCATAATTGGAAGTTTACTTGCACCTAGAATCAATGTTAAAAAACATGATCTTTCTGAGCACGAGGTCGCCTTCTCTGAATTCACGAGGCTTGACCTTCTTATTAAAAGCTTTCTTCATTCTTCTCTGATATAACTGACCATGACACAAGGCCGTCATTCTCTTTTCTTTAATTAATTTCAACTGGTCAATTCTGTTCTGGACCCACTCAGCCTCTGACAACTTGGTTTCCAATATTACACGTAAAGAGGGAATCTCAATCTCAACAAGGGGGCACTACTTCCATACCGTACACAAGAGAGAACGGGGTTGCCCCTGTTGAAGTTCAGATGGATGTACGATACCCAACAAATAAAAAGGGACCATCTCATGCCAATCCTTATAGGTAATAACCATATTCTTGATAATATTCTTAATGTTTTTATTAGTAGCTTCAACAACCCCATTCATCATAAGCTTAGAAGGAGACTAATTGTGATGGACAATATTGAATTCTTCACAAATTTTTATCATCATCTTCTTATTCAAATTTGAGTCGTTATTAGTGATAATCTTAGTTGGCATACCATAACGACATATAAGATTATTCTTGATAAAGCGTACTACCACCTACTTGGTGACATTAGCATAAGAAGCTGCTTCCACCCACTTGGTGAAATAGTCAATTTCCACTAAGATGAAACGATGTCCATTCGATCCCTTGGGTTCAATCATATCAATACCCCACATAGAAAAAGGCCAAGGGGAAGAAATAACATTGAGAAGCGTTAGAGGCACATGAATCTTGTCATCATAAACCTGACACTTTTGGCACTTCTTCATAAATTTGTAACAAACAGATTCCATTGTCATCCAATAGTAACCCGCTTTAAGAATATTCTTTGCCATTGAATGTCCATTGGCATGGGTACCAAAGGAACCTTCATGGATCTCATGCATAAACATGTCTATTTCTTGTTTATCCACGCATCTGAGTAAGACCATTTCATAATTTAACTTGTATAACACATCTTTATTAAGGAGAAAGCTACCTGTCAACCTTCTCAAACTATTTCTATCTTTGTTGGACGTACCAAGTGGGTATTTTTTTGTCTGAAGGAAGTGCTTCATATCATAATACCAAGGTTTTTCATCTGACGTCCCCTCTGTGGAAAACACATGAGCTAGTCTATCAAGACACCAAACTGTAATCTGAGGTACATCGTTCCAAGCATTTACTTGGTACATGGAAGCCAAAGTGTCTAGAGTATCTTCCATCTGATTATCATCTCTGTGAATATGATGGAATTCAACTTTATTGAAGAAAGGTGATAGTATTCTTGCATAATCTTTGTCGGGAATCAAGGCAAACTGAAGAGTCTCCCATTCTCCTTTGATCTGATTTATTACCAAAGCTAAGTCATCATATACATCAAGAGTTTTGATTCTGAGATCTATAGCCTCCTCAAGACCCATGTTACAAGCTTCATACTTTGTCATGTTATTGGTACAATCAAATGTCAAACTTGTAGTAAAAGGGATATGTGACCCATGGGGAGTAATAATAATGGCACCAATTCCTTTTCCATAAGCATTTACAGCTCCATCAAACCTCATACCCCATCATGATTGAGGATCAGGACCTTCCTCAAGCAAAGGCTCATCATAATCTTTAACTTTCAAATACATCACTTCCTCATCAGGGAAATCATACTTAACAGACTGATAATCGTCAACTGGTTGTTGAGCAATGTACTCCGCAAATACACTTCCTTTAATAGCTTTATGAGTATGGTATTCAATATCATATTCAGATAACAACAATTTCTAATGGGCAACTCTTCTAGTAAGAGCAGGCTTTTTGAAAAATATACTTAATTGGATCCATTTTGGAAATCAACCAAGTAGTGTGGTTCAACATATATTATCGCAGTAGCTTTTCCGCCCAGGCCAAAACACAACATGTTTTTTCTAGCATAGTATATCGTGACTCGCAGTCAGTAAACTTCTTGGTCAAATAATAAATTGGATATTATTTTCTTCCTATTTTATCTTATTGTCCAACAATACAACCAATAGAGTTATCCAACACTTTCAGGTAAATAATCAATGGTCTTTCTTCAACAGAAGGGAGCAAGATAGAAGGCTCAAACAGATACTCTTTAATGCTCTCAAATTCCCTTTGGAAAAATAATCCATCCACACAAAACCTTGATCTATCTTTAACAGCTTAAAGATTTAAAATCCCCATAATTTTGACTTTTTGGTGTGATATTAACTTCTTAACTTCTCCGGAAGAACCGAAGGTGATGTTTCCCTCTAAAGTTATTATCCTCGTGAAGTTTCATATATTTGCCCCAGAGAAGTTTGCTTAACCACTATTCTTGATATTGAAGAATGTATTTGGGCTCCCCTCGACGGTGTGGCATTGTCTTCCCTAGTGAAGTCAGTACGGTATCCCCATTTGAAGTCTAGATAACATGGCATTGTCTTCCCTAGTGAAGTCTGTATGATATTTCCTGGTGAAGCCTAGAGGAGTGTATTATATCCTTGCAATTGTATTCGTTTATTGCTATCAGATTTTGCTTTGATTATTTTTCAAACCATGTTTCTTCTCAGTGAAGTTAAGCTTTGAAGTAGGACTTTGTTTCCTCAATTGATGTTTACTCTCTTATGGAATTTTCATCCTGTATGTGATTTAGTAGATTGTTATCCTGGTTTTGTCTAGTTATCCTCAGTGTAGTATGTTTGTTTTGTCAGCATATACATGATAACATTCATACACTCATACATACATCATACATAGCTGAATTAAAACTCATGGTTCATTTGCATTCATTGATGTTTTTGTTGGCATATTATCCTCTTTGCAGAGTTATATTATCCTCTCTCCAATAAAGTGTCAACCTTAAGTAGAAAGTGTATATCCTTTCAATCTCCCCACTGAGTTATCCCTTGTGGAAGAATTTTTCTATAGCCTTCCTACTCAGATCATTATCTGGATGGAATTTGATCCCCATTTGAGTTTATTTATCATTTGATGGTGTCTTGGTTGACTGTTTCACTTTGGTTTGTTCTTGGTTTGAATTTTTGGTCCCGACAACAATATTAATTTGATCCCTATAGGTTGTAAGCCCTGGATTGAGAATGTGAATTTATTTTGCACATGAAGAATGTGTTGGTATTTCCCCAGGAAATCAAAATTCATTTCCCAACAGTGTTATCGCAATCATTTTCGTAACAGCAAGTGTCAATCTCTTTATTTGAGCAACCTGTACTTCCCCAGTAAGTCTGTTAATTCTAGAGAAGATGTGTTTACGCCGATGAATGGTAGTCTATATCTTATGGGAGATAGTTCATTATTGAGGTTGGTTGTACTTCAATGATAAAGACAGTTTGTTGAAAGATTCTTACAACAGTTATTACCCTTTTCAAGTGATATCTTGATCAAAGAAGAAATTATTACCATTCTCGAAGAAATCCAGAAGTTGGTAAATTTTGTTACCCTTTCCAGGTGGAATGCCTCGGTTAAAGAAGAAGTTGAGACCCGTTCTAGGAGGAATACCATAATTTTGGGAAACTTGTTATTGTTCTATGCTTTTCTAACTTCATCCTTAAGATGGTAGTTCACCGTCATTCATTAGTCAATATTTATCTCTTTATCCTCATTTGAATTTACCCCTAATAAAGTTGAGTTATTCCTAGTCATAAGTACTAATGTCAAACCTTTGTGCCGAGTCATAAGTGTTGATGTCAACCCTTTCTCCTAGTAATAAGTGATGATGTCGTCCTTTTTTCCCAGCCATAAGTGTTGATATCAAACCTTTGTTCACAGCCATAAGTTTTAATGTCAAACCTTTGTTTCCATCCATAAGTGTTGATGTCATCCTTTGTTTCAGCCATAAGTGCTGATGTCAAATCTTTGTTCCCAGCCATAAGTGTTGATGTAAACCTTTGTTCTCAGTCATAAGTGTTGATGTCAAACCCTTTATTCCCATCCATAAGTGTTGATGTCAATCATTTTTTTCCAATCATAAGTATTGATGTCAATCATTCGTTACGTACCTCAATATTGATGTTTCATGTTATCTTTGAGCCGGTATTATCTTACTGTTCCTATTCGCGTCCTTCAGGTTGGTAGTTTATGATCCCCTGTGACTCGATGCTACTCTCTTTTTGCTATCTCCTCTATGAGTGGGTAGTTCACAGTTGTCTATCGGTCGTTGTTACCCATTGCTTTTTCCTCATTTTTTTGGGTTGATGATACTTTGTCTCCTCTTTGGGCTTTACCTCAGTAGAGTTGAGTCTTCTTTTCCCCAGCAAATTTGATTTTCCTCCAACGGAGTTAAGTCTCTTTCCCTTGTCGAGTTGGTAACTCTTTTTAATGGTTACCTCCTTGATAGTTTGTTTCTTGCATTGTTAAGAGTTTACGTTGTTGAAATCTTGTTATGCATTTGGTTTCATTAATCGTGATTTTTGGATTTTCTTATTTATAGTCATCTCCAGAGTCGTGTTGTTCCCCAATGATTTATTTTCCTAGTCGAACTCTCTTTTTGGTCTGTTGGTTTTATTTCTTTTACTTCCCCAATGGTGTTCATTGTCACCTATGGAGTTATTCGTTTGCATTCATAATCATAAGCATTGCATGGTATCTTAGGACCAAAAATAGGGTTATTTTTTATTTAAGTATATTCAATGGCACCGAGATGAAGATTTCAACCTTCGTATCTCCGATTAGAAGAAACTTAAATAAGAGCATCTGTTATACTCAATTTTCCCCCTAATATATCTCATTATCTCAAAGTATCAATAAATCAAGATCACACATTAGGGTTGGTTCTCTCTTCTACTTAATCCTATCTTTAAGTTTGTTCTTGAGGGATCGCCAAGCACCTTGAATTGTGTATCTTTTTATGTGTTTTTTTAGTTGGATTAACTTTTAACTAACATAATATATATATATATATATATATATATATATATATATATATATATATATATATATATATATATATATATATATATATATATATATATATATATATATATATATATATATATATATATATATATATATATATATATATATATATATATATATATATATATATATATATATATATATATATATATATATATATATATATATATATATATATATATATATATATATATATATATATATATATATATATATATATATATATATATATATGTTTCTTTGGATGTTCATATTGTAGGTGATAACACAACTGCATCCATCTCACCATCTAACCTAGGTTTTTAAGAGATAATCCTCAGTCAAATGGTTCTTCAATGAATTTCAAGAGCTTAAGCTTCAAGGCTATGTCTATTATATCAATTTTTATTGGTTCAAAGAGCTCTCTCACTTTATTTAGGTCAAGTTTTCCTCATGGTTGGTGGTGGTATTCATCAAGAAGATTCATAGGCTCATGTGTTTATTTCCATGCCTTCTTCAACAAGATTCATTGATACTTAAGCTCCCCCCTTGAGTGTGCTTAAATACAACATCATTTCAAGGTCTAATTTTATCCATCATTCTCTATTTTGCATAGAAAGATCAAAATATTCAAGGTTGATTCAACAAGTTTGACCTAATTGAGCAAGTACTTAATTTAGTGGTCACAGGTGCATAACTCTCAGTTTTCAATATTTTTAGTTGGTTCTTTTTTCAATGGGTTCTTATCATCATCTACAACAACTTCTCTTCACATGACAATATCCAATTGTACAAGTAAAATCTTCAAAAGTTGAAAGGGGTTCCAAGCCATTTAGACACTCTCTGAGCTAGGGTTTGCTGACTTCCAAGGATCATATCTTGCTCACTTTTTGAGATTTTTGATTGATTCCAAATCCATTAGTCTCTTTAAAGGGTCCTTAACAACATATCTTTAAGGGTTTAAAACTATTTTTGAATGGAAGATCAGTAATGGTTGAAGAAGATTACAAGTCCTTTGAAAAGGCTATCAAAATCTCTTTTGTGACTTCAAAGGGTCATAACTTGGTCAATTTATATCTCCTTGAGCTTATTATTTTTTCACAATAATCTTTGGTATGCCTACTACAACTTTGTTTCAAGTTGCTAGACTTGAAAATGTTTGGAAAGTCATTAAAGAATTTAAAAGGTTATAGGTCTTTTGGGAATTTCCCCAAATTTGTTCATCATCTTCCAAAGACCATAACTCTTTCATTTTTATGATTTTTGGGTGATCTGAATTCCAAAATGAAATTCAAAGGGTCTATTTCATTTCATCTTCAAGGATCAAGATAAAATTTTGAGTGGAAGGGCATGTAACTTTGAAGAACATTATATGTCATTTTTAGGTTCCATACTTAGAATTTTTCTAAGTATCAAATACCCGTGTGTTTTTCCTGATTTCAAACTTGAATAACTTTTTGCTCAAGCATCCAAATTCTACCTTTCTTGGCACATTGTGAAGTTTTTTGTGAGATCTTTCCATTGCAAAAATAATGAGATCCTAAAGCCTCCTACATTGTATGCCCCATGCTCTTGAAGTTGCTTCCATGAAACTGAGTTTTTGCTTGAAGTCAGAATTTGATCTTCTTAATGTGCATTCTAATCACCAATTTTTTGCGTGTTTTTCACTTAAACATGATTAAAAACTTATTCATACTTGTTTAAGCATCAAAACACAGTAATTGATGGAATTTTGATGGATTATAAGTCATATTTTGCTCATGATGCAGGTGCACACAAATTCTACTCATACTTTATCATTTCTCAATTTTTGTTTCCATCATGCTCAGCTATAAATAAGGGACACATTCCACTCATTTCCACAAACTTGGATAGCCAAAGAAGCTCTGCCCAAACCTCACATAACCTCTGAAATTTTCGAATTCATTTTCTCCTTTAGAGGCTCTTTCATTCCTTTCTTTTGATTAAGTTAGCTTCATTGAACTTCTATGAAGCTAACCATACTCTTAACACCAAGAATCGAGCACTAAATCAAGCTCACTAAGTCTAGTTTCAAAGCTCTAAAGATGAGTTTCAACAGGTAAATTCCTCCATCAGTTCTTTCAAACTTGTTGCTACAATGTTTTTCTCATCACTCTGATGCTCATAGCATCGTTTTCTCTTAACTGGAAGTGAGTTTTTCTCGTGAATTTTCAAATCCTTTTCAATTTTTCTTCTAGTATTTTCCAAATCGACTAAGATATGGTTAATATCAATTTTTCGCGAGGGTACCAGTGGAATCGTCTTGAAGAGACAAAGAGAATGGAACTGGCCAGAGCTTTTGATTTTACCATTTGTGGAATCACGATTTGGAGTTGGCCAAAAGTTGAAGACGATGACATGTCATCTCTCAGCCAATGACATTTTGCCACGTTTTTTTCAAATCTATTTTAATTAACATTCCACTGATTTATTCACTAATGACCATGATATGCACAGCGCGTTAGATCCCTTGAATTTGATTACTAATGCATTTTGACAATGAACAGATGTTCCACATTTTTTTGGTTTATTATTTTATTATTTTATTTTTGTTTTAATTGTTTTAAACTTCAAAAATTCATAAAAAAATTATTTCAACTTCTAAAATTATGAAAAAGTTATCAAAAGTACTTTTGATTTTTTTCTTTCTGATTTTTATTTTTTCATAATTTTATTTTGTTATTTGGAATTTTTTATGATTTTTCACTTTATTTGATTTGTTTTAATTGTTTAAAAATACTTTTTCGTCATTTTAAATCCTAGAATAACTATTGAAGCATCCAATGACCTCTTGACAAATATTGGTGACCTTATTTTATTTTCATTTTTTATTTTACTATTTTTCAAAAAATTTATCTTATTTATCTTATTTTTCTTATTTCTTTATATTTTAAAAACAGTTTCTGACTTTAAAAAATTCTAAAAAATTTTGTCGATACTTGTTAACTCATGTTTAACCTCTGATATTTTTTTGGGATTTTTATTTGGTATTTTAATACATGTCATGTATTCTACCAATTATTTCCTTTTTATAAATCATTTAAAATTTATTTTTATATTAAATACATTTAATTTTTTATTGGTCCTGATTTAGAGGTGCTTAAGTGTTATTTTGAGATAAGCTCCTTAACCTCATTGGATCTTGGGTGTTGATAGGTTGAAAAACCAAATCCACCAATGAATGAATGATCTTGATGATTTTTGAAACCCTAATTTCGTATGATACATTGATTACACTATCATTCCCCTTTCCCTTCATCTTATCCCTTTCTTGTTTTTACTTGTGCTACATGTTTTTGGATAATGATCTACATATCATTTCTATAACATGCATAGTACATATATTGTTATTGGTCGGCCTCAAAATAGGCGTGGCTTCTACATAAGTCCACTTACGATTTCTTAATATAGCGCTAAATTTGTCCCAATTTGAAAAATAATCATTCGTGGCCCAAACCTATATTTGTAAGACCAAGTATGTTTAATTTGAAACCTTGGATCCAATAACTTTGAAGTTCATTTTTAGGACGCTTTGATTCCATCAATCCTCTAATGAACTTCATAAATTTTGGTCTAAGTGAATCATTTGAACATCGTTGATCATATGTGTTGGCTTTGAATACTTAAAATGAATGATATACTTGAAAAAAAGAAAATGAAACTTGTTGAGAGGCTTTAATTTTATCAAATTTCTAATGAGTTTTCAAAATCAAACTTCTAGATGGTCATTCAACTAACATGTTGTTATACTTGACTTCTAACTTCTAATTCCCTAACAATTAACTTTATGCCTTTATTTTGTGCCTTTAATTGCATGTACCATTTATTTTTTGAATTCACATCTCATGCCATTTTTCTTTTTCTCACTTGAGAATTTATTTTTATGTCATTTTATCTTTTCTCACTTGAGCTTTCTTTTCTTTTGAAGACGCTTAATAATCAACTTGAACATTAAAAGCTTCAAGATTCCTTGAGACTTTGGAACTTTGTGATATTTGGTTGATATTTTTGTGAGGATATTCTGGAAATCCTTGGGGTTTACTCCAAGGCATTGGTTTGAATTTTTTCTGTGTGCAGGTTATTCTGATTTTCATGCTTTGTTTGTGATTTAGAATTCCTCCGTAAACAGTTGTTACTCTAGGCCAATTTTTGTCAATGAAGACTTTGCTTGGTTCTTAATTCAACTGAAGCTTAGTATTCCTCATAGGTTTGGTATTTTTTTCTTGCTTAGTTTCAATCCAAATGATGGAAATTCTACATTGACTTCTTATGTCAAGTATTGGCTTCTTGTTGGTTAGATCGTTCTTTTCCTTGGATTTGACTTTATGTTTTAGGATAGTCTCTTCATCTCCTTCTATCTTCTTTAATTTCAAAAATATTCTCCCTCCTTTTCAAAACTCTTCTTATTTTCTAAATTGAACCACTTTCATAATAAACTTGGACTTTGGTCCATGCATTTTCAAAATAATTTCTCAATAAAACTTTAATCAATTTAATTATACTTTGAAATATTTCTCAAGAGTAAAAGTCAATTAACCTCATTCAAACCATTTTGCCACTTTGGCTTTTTACTTTAAAAAATTTTCTCAAAAAGATTAGACTCTTGTCAATTTTTGTAGTGATGAAAGCTACTATACTTCTATGATATGTAGTGAAGAGAACTATTTTCCACTTGGGTGTTGAGTGATGGATTTTAAATCCAAGTTATATCCTCAACTTTGAGATGACGCAAATGCTCATTTCTCATAATTGTGGATATTAAGTATGTTTTTCACTCGGATATGACAATGATGTCTCTTCTCTTAAAAATTAACCAACACAAATGTGTTTTAAAATTTTTGAGGTGAAATACGAGTACCCTAATCTCCTATTTCACGGAAGCTGGTACATAGGAACTAAAGGTTCACAATCATGGCAGATGCAAGAATTGTAAAAAAAACACTTCTTTTCTCTTCTCTACCATCTATTTTTTGTATACAGTTTTTTATAGCCAAAATACACAGATTTTCAAAGAGGTTCCTGCGGAGTACCATAGATGTTTATGGTGCTAATACCTTCCCTTTACATAACCAACCCTGATACCTAGTTTTTCCCCCTCTTTTTTTAGGTTTATTCGCTCTTTTCCCATTTCCTTTGGAAATAATATAGCGTGAGGGCGATTTTTACTTGATTTGTACGAGTTAAGTCAATTTGATGGTTTATTCTCAATATTTGTACCGCTACACTATTCATAACTTGAACACAATTCATTATCAAAGTAAATGAAATTGCACAATGATCTTCAAGAAGATATATTTAACACAGAATTCCATTGAATATTGCCTCCTCTAGCTCCTTGTACATATGCCTTGCTCAACAAATTTTCCTTGCCGCCAAAAATATGAGATCCCTAAAAAATCATATTTCCTTCATTAAGTATCTCCAAGTGGGTTCAAATGTTTCTAAACTCATTAGGAAATGAGCCTGGCTAGAGGATACATGTTTAGTCTTACCTTGCTAGTGCATACGTGTTTTGAAACGCGTTTAGCCATAAAGGTTTTTCATCTAAAGACCTACCAAATGTGTTTGGGTCCATTTGGATGGTTGGTATTGTTATATTAATTATTTAATTAATCAAATATGGATTTACATAATTAATTATTAATAAATTATATTATGGTCAATTTTTATTAAACATTAATTATAAATAAATTATTTTATTGTGTTTTATATCTCTGGATGGACCGTTATGGATTGGACTATTTAGTTAAGCCCAATGAGAGGTCCCTGTCATTAATCATTTAGTTATATAAGCATTTTCCCATTAGACGACTAATATACTCTGAAAACCCTAAACGGTAATGAGGGTGGTAATCCTATCATACTCACTTCTCTCGATGGTAATCTTTTGAATCCTAAAAGGTATGTTGCTCTTATCATTCTTGAGTACTATTACATATAATAATATCTTATAATTTTGTATCTATCTATTAATTAAAATCCTTTCATTGCCTGCCAAATGCGTTTGGGAGCGTTTAAGGGTGTCTCGAAGTATTAAAATTTTTTTTCATATGCGTATGGGCAGTACTTCGATTCTTTTGGAACCTTGCTCTGCATTGAGTCCTGCAACACAAATAAAACTTTTTCCCAAAACACATCTAGCTCACATACAATTAGAAACTTCATGAAATTGATGAAACTTCATAAAACTAATAATTTTCCATGATCGAAGCACAAAATAGCTATTAAATTGAATTAAAATGAAAGGGTAAAATATAGAAAATGGTGACTAACCACTCGACATGCAACCATCATTGTTGTTTTTGTTGTTTCCATTGTTATTGTTTACATTTGGATTGTTGGTATTGTTGTTGGTATTGTTTCTAAGATATGTTATATTTTCTTGTCGTTTCTTTTTATTGTTTTTCCTATTGTTCTTCTGGGAATTCCTTTAATTTTCGGGATCAAACAAGAGTTGATCTTTAGGATTCTTACCTCTCATAAACAAATTTCACAACACTAGGCAACAAATTTTATTAGGTTACTTAAATAAACAAAATATGCACATATATAAACTAATATGAACATGAATACTTAAAATGATAAAAACTATTGTAGTGCTTTTAAAATTTAAATGTAAATCCCCAACAACGACTATATTTTGTTATCTGTAGCAACCAAATTGAGTATTTAAGATTATCGTCTCCACAACAAATGTGCGGTTTCAAAATCTTTTCAACATTTTCATGATTTTAAGAATATTTGGGTAGAATTTGGTTGTTTGTAAGATTGAATAATAAAATAAAGGTAAATGAAATTGGTGTTGTAATATATGAGAAAGCTTGTTGAGTTTAGATTTAATGATTCTATTTTTATGTATTATTCTGATGAGTAATATCCATTTTCAATAGGCAATTAATATTAACACCCATCACATTGTGTTTGTTGTTTATGTCTAAATCAAAAACATGAAATCAATTGTATCGAATAATAGACAACCTCTTAACCTACTAACAAATATGATAGCATTAAGATTCAATAGTATTTTTGGAGGCTAAAACTAAATTATGTCTAGAGTTTAGTGTCTAGCATATGAAAAACTATGATCTAGTAAAGAAAAGTATTTCTCAAACATCAATTCAAAACCATGAAATTATGTTTTAGTTAGCTACTCTAAAACATGCGTTAAGTATGAAGATGATCAACAATACTATAACATAATTAAAATTGAATAAAACGCCATGATATAGATTGATACACGAGTATTTGGACAACTACATCTAACCCCAACAAAAGAGAAGTTAGCTACTCTTATTCATAGTAGTTATGCATTGACGATCTAGAAGAGAGAATTGGAATAACATATGTGTCAATTTCTCATATAGTGCTTCCTCCCTCAACCTTCCCCCTTACTTTATCTCTTGTTGTACTACTGAGTTTCTAGTGTAAATTATGCTTTAATGATAACCTCTCATTCCTCCAAATGAATGGTTGTGACTGTTATTTATAGACTTTTGCTAACAAATTTCTTTTAGCGAGACCTTTAGCTCGCCTAGCGAGCCTATTTTTCTTCTCTTCTAAGTGTTAGTTGATAGGCTACGATCCAGAGGGAGGTGAACAGATCGCAAACGAATTTTCTTATTAAAATTATGTTTTGAATTTTTTTTCACTATGATGCACATAAACAAACCCGGATTGACAATCATTTTATCAAAAAGATCATATATGCATTAAAATGATAGAACGAATATGCAAGATGAGAAAAACAATCAATATATTTTCAGTACTACATTTCAACAAAACCACACAATATTAATTGATTTCTAATGAAATATCAAACAAAAATTAATTTAAGTAATTTATCGAACACTTTATGTGCATTCGATTCAAATCAAATATTTCTATGACTTTATTGATATATAAATTCAATTACAATCACATATATTGTAATCAACTCAACAAAAGTGTTTGAATTATTAAAAAAATAAATTATCTCTATGTATAGATTGTACAATCAATTATTTCATAATTTGCATGTAAATGCAAATGAGAGAGAGAGAGAGAGAGAGAGAGACAAGAATTTGTTTAGGAAATTCCTCAATCATTCTCACTATGGGTACGCCTGCCCCCAATTCAAATTGAATTGAGATAATGAAAATTAACTTTTGCAAATGTATTTTATAAGAAAAAAGTAGTAATCCAACCCTCAAATCCTATGGTTGATGTTGATCCTAACTTCTTCCATCCCCTTGATCAGAGCTCGATCAAGTAATCTGATACTTCTAATTTGATCCTCCGATTACGTTACTCCATTGACAGAACCCCCATTCTTCAAAGCCTTCACTCCGTTGAATCCAAATTGAAAATGTATCGTGACACAAGATTACCAAAGTCACCCTCCTATTATTGTTACTCCTTTGACAAAAAAACCTCGTTCTTCAAAGCTTTCACTCGGCTGAATCCAAATTATGCAATCTTGTGAAAAAAACTCCCAATTAAATCCTTGATCTTGGAAGAAAACCCCAAATAGATTTATCTTGAAACCGCTAAAGACTTTTCAACCCAATTGATTACACCAAATTCTAATTGAACCTTATCAAACTATCTCTTGATCACACAACAAAAATGATTATGTATAGTTATTGTATGTATGCATTGAGAGAGGATGAAGATGATGAAAATCTTTGTATATTATAAGTTTCAATCATGAGAAGTGATGCATGAATGATTATATATATATATATATATATATATATATATATATATATATATATATATATATATATATATATATATATATATATATATATATATATATATATATATATATATATATATATATATATATATATATATATATATATATATATATATATATATATATATATATATATATATATATATATATATATATATATATATATATATATATATATATATATTTGTGTGTGTGTGTGTGAAAGAATAAAACATAAAAACTAGGGTTGAAAAATTACAAAATTGAACATTTAAAATAGTGGGAGTTGACTCATTCAAAGTGAGAGTCGACTCACAAGTGCAAGGGAGTCGACCCATACTGCCTGGGAGTCGACTCCAAGTGGACATAAAAAATCTGAGAAATATGCTTCAGTAGGAGTCAAGACATAACACATGGGATTCGACTCCTTTGTATTATGTGTCGACTCCAAATTCCTGAGAGTCGATCCATCTTGGACAGAGATTGAAAATCAAAAATACTTTTCATATGGAGTTGACCCATAACTCGAGGGAGTGAACTCCTTAGTGATGTGTGTCGACTCTAAAGCCCATATGTATCGACTCCTTTTTGACAAAGATTTTCTTTTCAATATGCTTGAGAGGGAGTCGGCTCCTACCACAGGTGAGTCAACTCCAAACATGATTTTTCACAAAAAAATCTTATTTTTTACATTTTTAAATTGCTTTTGACTTGCTCTATAAGTGTCCTAAGATGAAAATGCAACCTAGAAATAGAGTGATATGGTCCAATTCAATGTATAAATACTACATATTACCTAGTTTTGACATCATTAAAAACATCTAAGAGAGGATATTGCACTCACACTATGTCATGTCCATCTCTTCCCCAAGTGTCCTTGGCCACCATAATATGCTTAGAAATTCATCCTTTCTCGCCTAACGAGCAGACCTTCCTTCACTCTGAAACAACTTAGCCAAGAAATTTTTGAGTTTCCTTTTCTATCCTAACGAGTATCTTCCTTATTTATGAAGTAATATTACTTTGAAGTATTCTTTGAACTTCCATAGCTTGCTTAGCGAGACCTTGTGCTTCCCTTGACGATGAGATCCCTGTAAGTTTTGTCCTATTTTTGGATTAGCAAGCTTTTGCTTAGCTTGCAGAGGTAATTAACTTTTGGGTTGGGTGAACCTTTGTTTTTCCTAGCCTCTGCCACTTCATAATTTTGTGATTTCCTTCACCATTTTCACCAGTACTAATGAATAATATAGTTAAAAAACTCACACGTATGTTTTATCTTCTTTTTAGATTATTTAAATATTTTCATGTGATTATTATGATTAAATTAATAAATGTGTTAACGCAAAATTATACGTATATTTGGCTCGACTTGCATGCATTTTAGTAACGTTTTTATTTTTTATGTCTTGTTATGTCAGTATTGTTGTCTTATTTCAGGTATACCGAACAAGTTGGATATTTGAGTAAAAAGAATAAAATAAATAAATAAATTCAAGAAAGGTGGTAAAAGAGAAAAGAGGAGGTTAAGCATTAGCAAAAAGAAAAAAATTATAAAGCCCATACCATCAAACAAAGAAGTGGCACCCACCACTTCACATGTGGCCCCTGTCACACATGAAGGGTGGCGCCTGCCACCAAATAGCGTGCCCCCTGCCACACCCAAGCATGGCGCCCACAACCATCCATACGTGGCCCTTTCCACATCCAATTTGCAAGAAAGTGGCGCCTGCCACTTCCCTATGTGGCCCCCGCCACTAACCAGTTTCTCTCCTATATTCTCTCCATGTCCGCTTTTCTTGTTCAACGTAACCATATCCAAAATGCCATATTTTCAAGGAGGAAGTGCAGTATAAAAGGGACGGGGCGTTTACAGTGAGGGGTTCCGCTATTTTTTGTTACAAGTAGAGTATTGTTCTTAGCATTTTAAGCAGAGCATTTACATGTAAAAGTGATAGCTCTTCCGGTATGGAAGAGCTATCACATTTCTAGTTTTAGGAGTTTTCTATTTTTAATTATGTACCAGATTCTTCAAGCGTGTCGGCATATTTTCAATTGGTTTGAAGTTATTCTATGCAAGTATATATTTCAACAGTAATTCCAGTTTTCATTTTATTTCCAAGTCCCATTTTAATTACTTATTCTAATTGTTTATGATTTCATCTTAGTTTAAATCAATCTCTGTTTTAACTCATGTTTTTCCTTATGTTTAATCATCACTTTATCATGTTTGTGTTCAAAATTATGTCCTACTAAGTTATTTTGAGATCAGTATGTGAGGACCGTTGTTTTCGATGAGACTCGGTAACAACGTTGGCTTAATTAATTAATTTGAAATTTTTATTTTGGTCTTTATTTTTAAACTCAATTTAAATAGCTTTGTCACGAGAGTGAGAGGTTACTTAACATGATTTTGTCACGAGAGTGAGAAATTAACTAAGGTTCGATCCGGCACTGCGAGAGCGTGAGGGTCAAACCAGATAGTAAAAATGGGACTTTGATCTTAAAGAGGGTGAGAGCTCTTTAAGTATCGATTAGGACTTGTTCAATTTTCAAAACACATTCTTTAATTAAAATGGGCGAGCGAGAGCAAAATCTCATGGTTACGGAATATGGCTATATTCAAACCACGAGAGTGTGAGATTTAGTCTTTAAATTGATATTTTATACAAACACATTTTTAACATCATTATAAGCCAACGAATTACAAAGTCCCTGAGGTACGCGAAATACACATTCTGGTCTCTCTTTTGTTATATTTATCTTAATCTTTATTTTATTTCTGTTTTAGTTCTTAGTTTCCCCTAAATCAATTATTTCATTAGCCTTAGCTTTATAAAGTGATGATAGATTACAGTAGGTTAACATTGGTCTATGTGGGTTCGACAATATTTTATATTACTTCAATATTTCTGTGCACTTGTGGATGCATCAAGTTTTTGGCGTTGTTGCCGGAGACCAACAGACAATATTATTATTTCTATTGTTGCACCGTATAGACTAAGGAACTCTAAACTTAATTACTATGTATCACTCAAATTTTTTCTACAACTCCAATTCTGAGTATTTCGAGGAATCATAGGAATCCCAAAAATCCGACCTCGAGATACTAATGGAGGATTTCAATGTGTCACTATCTCACTCTTACCATAATTACCTCCACAACTACCAATCCCAACATTTTGAGGAGTCGTAAGAATCCCATGAATCCGATCTCAAAACATTATTGGAGGATTACAATGCGACGCTTACTTATCCTCAACCAAATGTCCTATACAATCACCACGCTTAATATTTTGAGGATTCGCAAGAATCTAAAAATTCTACTCTCGACACATTAATGGAGGATCCCACTGCGACACTTACTCGCTCTAGGCTAAAATCTGTGATGACGGAGCGCTTTATGGAGATACAAAATGTGACACTAACTCACTTTGAGGAACATCTAGAATCCCATAATTTCAATCTCGAAACATAAATAGAGGATTTTGATGTGATGCTAACTCACTCTAGGCTAGAATCTATGATAAATCACTTTATAGAGACACAAACTGTCCAAAATGAAGAGTTAAGAAAACAAAGTCTCCATAATAATGAAACCTTTAGGCAGCTATACAATGCGGTTGAGTCCCTTGCGACTCACATCATGGCCTTGGAGATTCAAATCTCTTTGCTTGAACAAAAACCTCTAGGATCCTTCTTTGAGGAGCATGTGGATGTTGTAACAACCAGTAGTGAAAAACAAATCGAAAATCCTAAGAAGAGTGATAATGAGATTGGAGAGAGTAATAATAAGGTTGAGAAGAATTCTGGTGAGAAAAGAGTAGAGATTAAGAAAAATACACTGATGTCATCCAAAAGGGAGGTAGAGAAGGAAACACGTATTGTTGTTCCTCCTCTCTATACCCCACCGATTAATTTTCCGCAAAAGGTTTGTGGACACTAAGGTAGAATCAAAATCTAAAATGTATGTAGCGGTATTGGAAAATATTCACACCAATGTGCCCTTGTTTGAAGTCTGGCATAAAAAGAGAAAATTAGAGGACCACACAACTAGGGAAATAAACATTTTTAAGAGGGGAAGGTTAACCTTTGAGGTGGTGGATGAAATAACTAAGCCCAAACTTGAAAAGCTGATACTCAGGATAGATCCTGAACCACCACCACATGTTTAAAAGAATGAACCACCCCACAGAAGAAAGAAAAGAAAAAGTGAGGGATATTTGAAATGGCTTGATAAGTGGCCAGGGAAATCGAAGATTATTAAAAGGTCGATCAAGGATTCATTCTCGATAGAAATATTGGTGTAAGCCCTAGAGGCCATTACTTTTGGTACTTGTATCGAATTATTTATTAATAATAAAAAGGTGTTTATTTATTATGTTTTCTTTTCCAAAATAATAAAGTCCCTAGAATAGTTCGTTTGTTTAATGAAATGTTAAGTGTGACTTAATCATGGGACCCCATTAAGCATAAGAACACTATTCTTAAAGTATCCGTAGTCGAGCTTTATTGAGAAGTGGAATAACATTAAATAATTGAGATTATTATGAAGATAGACTGATGATCACACCTCATGGATCATGGATAAGGAGTTATCAAGTCTTGACATAGATATGAATATTAGGAGTAATATTTATACTGGATTGACCCGCTATGAGAATACTACATAAAATGTTATGCAAGGTGTCATAAGGTAATCTGATGGTGATAATGGTGTATACCACCCTTCAACCTGAAACCACTATGGACCCTAGATTTAGAGTTAAGTACTTTATTAATGTTTAAACATTATCCGTATCTAGATGACCATAAAGACAGTTGATGGGTACTTCACAAAGCACGCTGACAGACATTAGTGACCTAGATGGAATTTGCCCATTCTGCATAACAGGATAAATGTCTAAGTGCCCAATATAGAACTATACAAGGGTGACCGATTTATGCCTTGTGTTTAATATAGACATAAGAGAAAAATGGTAATTGTACATACAAATATTATCATGAAAAGGTTTTGTCAGATCACATGACATTTTCGTGAATTGGGTAGCAATGATGTATTTCTAGATACTGTTCACTGTTTATCATGTTAAATGTGTAATCTAATATAATTACCAGCGTCGCGAAAACCTACAGGGTCACACACATAAGGACAGGATGATGAGAGATAGAGTAAATAAGGAACACCATAAGGTACGATGAACTTAAGTGAAATATAGAACACCATAAGATATGATACACTTAAGTGAAATATGGAATATGGTAAGGTACCACGCGTTTAAGTGATATGCATTATATCATAAGGTATGATACCCGTAGGCTTGATTGGGCTTTAGCCTGCATCCTTAATTTGGCTTTTAGCTTGCAGCCCACATAATTGGTTCTATAAATAGAAGCCTTGTGGTGAAATATTTCACTTTATGAAATTTCGGTCTTGAAACCCTAGTCGTATTTTGTCTCACTCTCTCACTCAAAGTCTTCGTTCGTAAGCAGCTAGCACTATGCTGGAAGCGATTTATTCGTGTGGACTGAGTAGAGACGTTGTTATTCATCAACGTTTATAATCACAACATCAAAGGTCTGAATCACCACAAGAGGTAATGATTTATATCACTGACCATGCCCATTTGTAAGCATCACTAAAGGAAAATTTCAATTTTCCACAGCATTTTGGATTGTAATTTTTCTTTAGTGGTATCAGAGCCACTTACGAAACCATGGATCTTATAGTTGTTTATTTTTTGTATGTTTGTATTAATCGGATTAAAACACAAAATGAATTGAATAATAACTGAGTAATTTAAATTTTGGCATCATGGTGTGTGTGATTTGGGTGAATCGATGTTGACTATGCTTCGGAATGTGACACTAGTATGGTAAAGCAGGGATACATCGATCGTCCATAAGTTACACTATTATGATCAGTCAACTTTATATATGATATAAACAATTCTGGTGCAAAGATGGTATATTGGATATACTGTTTCGATTTCTTCCATTCAATCCCTGAATGATTGTTATTCTTTTGAAAGATGATTGGTCATTCGCTTTGGAATCCAATGTTAGTATGGTGAAGCAATGGCATATTGATCGATCATACTGAATTATCAATTGAGTTATGTTTGATAGTATGAAATTATTTGCATTAGGGTTCATGACGGCACAAGGGTTGTGCTGTCAAATAGTTATGTGAAACCCCCGGCTAACTTTGTGTAGTGTGATCAATCGCCAAAATTTAATTTGACTTATTTAATTAGAAGAATTTTAATTAATAATAATAAAGTTTTTATTATTGTTGTCTTGCAGTGATTAGTTATGGCCTTAGATTCCTTTATTTTGTTTTGGGATTTTAAAATACGACATATGTGTCGTGCCTTTCTCTTAATCTCTTGATGTAACTTTGTTTCTCATCTCATTCCCTCGTATGTAAAATGAGTATTCTTTTATGTAACGTAATTAAAAAAGGGAAGAGGACAAGATTGAAGGAAGACAACCATGGAGGTCTATCTTGGAGAAGTTTAGATCGTTATTAGGTTAGCTTAGGTCCTCTCATTGGCTTGGGAGAACAATTGCGCTAGGGGCCATAATTGTATCTTTTTATATGCATGTTGATACATGTGTTTGTATGTTAATTCATGTGAGAGACGATTAGCATGTTAAGCCGGTGACATTAAACTAATATCAAATTCCCCCAAAAGGAATATTAAGTTTATTCTTTCCAAGTTTTAGCACTCATCAAGACTAGTATCGAACAATGTAGGTTTCGCCTAACGCGAGGTGCATGTTCTATATTGGTAAGGTGTGATGGGATAAATGTAATATCCAATTGCTAAAACACTAGGTCAAACTTAACTAAACAAAGTATAATAAGATTATACATGTTTGGAAGCAAGAGTTGGGAATGATTCATATGATGGATTAGAATGAGGAGTTATTCACCCAACTGAAATTATTCAAGAATTGTATGAGATACAAATGGAAGGAGTTCCTACCTAAATAACCTAGTTTTGTGTAATCAGCCTAACACTGACTTAAAACAAAGTGAAATATGGATCTTGACCCACTATAAAATCTTCCAACGGGATTTTTCGAATCAAATGATAAGGGTCATTTGGTTTGAGTAAAATAGTGGGAGCATATTTGATTAAAGGCCAAATTGAATATGTTGTTTTAATGATACTTATATTTTCATATTTTTGTTGTATATTAGCATGACAAAAAATACCTCTAACAACATTTTGCAATCAATACTTAATAAAGAAAAATTGTCTGGGACAAATTTTTTAGATTGGCACCAAAATCTGAGGATTATCCTCAAACATGATAAGAAGCTTTATGTCTTAGATACACCCATTCTTGAAGTGGAACCTCCTACTTTTGCACCTAAGGAAGACAAAGATGCTTATAAGAAGCATGTCAATGATGCCAATGAAACTGCTTTCCTTATGCTATCTACCATGAACTCGGAGTTGCAAAAGCGGCATGAGAACATGTCAACATTCGATATGATCAGACATCTAAAGATGCTCTATCAAGAGCAAGAAATAAATGAGAGGTTTTAGATTTCAAAGGCCCTTTTTAATAGAACGTTAGCTGAGGGAACCCCTGTAGGTTCCCATGTACTTAAGATGATTGGGTATGTGCAGAACCTTGAAAGGTTAGGGTTTCCCCTTGGAAAGGAACTTGAGACTAATTTGATCTTGCAATTGTTGCTAGAAAGCTTCAGTTAATTTGTCTTAAATTTCAACATGAATGACATGGGCAAAAGTCTTCCAGATTTTATAAGCATGTTAAGATCTGCTTAGTAAAATGTGAAGTCAAAGGGGAAGTCCATTCTGATGATCAGTAATTGAAAGAAGCTGAATAAAAGGCCCACCAAGCAGGTTGGTAAAGGGAAAGGAAAGGAAGTTGTAAAACCTAAACCTATTGTGCCTGCATTGAAGCCTAGTGGAGGCATAGCAAAAGAGGGCACTTGCTTCCATTTCGGTAAGACCGAACACTGGAAGAGAAACTGCCCAAAGTACCTGGAAGATAAGAAGAATGGAGTAGAAACTTCAAAAATTCATGTATTTTTGTTATAGAAATTAATTTATCTACTTCTGTATCATGGGTATTAGATATTGGATGCGGTTCTCACATTTGTACCAATGTGAAGGGGCTAAAAAGGAGTAGAGATTTGGCAAAAGGTGAAGTTGACCGACGAGTTGGCAATGGAGGAAATGTTGTTGATTTATCCGTAGGAACTTATGTTTTGACTTTACCTAATGGTTTAATAATTTAGTTAGAGAACTGTTATTATGTACCTGTAATTAGCATGAATATTATTTATGTTTCTTGTTTGGATAAGTTTGGTTTTTTATTCATAATAAAGAACAATTGTTTCTCCATTTGTTTGAATGATATATTTTATGCTTTTGCACAAATGAACAATGGATTATATGTCCTTGATCTTGAAATGCCAATTTATAATATTAATACTAAAAGGATTAAACTTAATGAGATAAATCTAAGTTACCTTAGGCATTGTCTCTTAGGCCACATAAATGAGAAACACATTTCCAAACTCTATAAAGATGGACTCTTGGACACTTTTGATTATGAATATTATGAGACATGCAGGTCTTGTTTAATTGGAAAGATGAAAAAGTCCTCATTCACAGGAAGAGGTGAAAGGACTAACGATCATTTGGCCCTCATATATACTGATGTATATGGACCACTAAACATACTAGCCAGAGGAGGTTTTTAATACTTCATCATATTTACTGATGATTTCAGTAGATATGGTTATGTGTATTTAATGAAATACAAATTTGAAACCTTTGAAAAGTTCAAGGAATTCAAGAATAAACTACAAAACCAACTAGGTAAGAATATTAAAGTTCTTCGATCACATCGAGGAGGTGAATATTTAAGCCTAGAGTTAGATGACCATATAAGGAATGTGGGATTCTATCCCAACTTACTCCTCCAGGAACACCACAATGGAATGGTATATCTGAGAGATGAAATTGAACCTTGTTAGACATTGTCTGATCCATGATGAGTCACGCCGATCTTCCAAACTCCTTTTGGAGACATGCATTATTGACAGAAGCTTACACACTTAACTGTGTTCCATCCAAAAAGGTTGAGAAGACACCATATGTGATATGGAGTGGTAAGAACCCACATATGTCTTACATGAAGATTTGAGGTTCTAAAGTTTATGTGAAACGAAAAATACCAACTAAGCTTGAGCCCAAACCTTATAAATTCTTATTTGTGGGGTATCCTAAAGAAACAAGAGGTTATTACTTCTACGATCCTTATGAGGGTAAAGTGTTTGTCGCTCGAACTGGAGTTTTCTTGGAAAAAAGAATTATTTCCAAAGGAACCAGTGGGAGGAAGGTATAGATTGAAGAAATTCAAGATCACAAAGCATTGGTACACCTATGGAGGAATTAGAGTAGGAAACACAAGTAGTTGTGGAAGAACCACATGCTCAAGTAGAACAAGACCAACGTAGGTCAAACAAGATACGTCACTAACCTGATAGATATGGATATCTCATAAGTGATTAAGGTGATGTATTACTCATGGATCAAGATGAGCTTGTGAGCTAACAAAAGGCTATAACTAGTCCTGAGTCTGAGAAATGGCCAGAAGCCATGAAATCTTAAATGGATTCCATGTACACAAACCAGGTTTGGACCTTGGTAGAACCTCCTATAGGATTTAACCCTATAGGATGCATATGGGTCTTTAAAAAGAAGACTGACAAGGTTGGTAAAGTACATACCTATAAGGCAAGACTGGTTGCAAAAGGCTATAAACAAATTCATGGGGTTGACTATGATGAAACCTTTTCACCAATTTCAGTGCTTAAATCTGTTCGGATTTTACTTGCTATTAATGTATACCATGATTATGAAATATGGAAGATGGATGTAAAGACTGCTTTCCATAATGGGAATCTTCTTGAGGATGTGTACATGACACAATATGGAGGGTTTGACATACCAGAAGAATCCCAAAAGATATGCAAGTTACAATGATCAATCTATGAATTGAAGCAAGCTTCCAGAAGTTGGAATCTTCACTTTGATGAAACAGTAAAACAATAAGGATTTATCAAGAATGAAGATGAGCCTTATGTCTACAAGAAGGTTATTGGGAGCATGATTATTTTTCTGATATTATATGTAGGTGACATATTACTCATTGGAAATGATGTCCCTACCTTGCAACAAGTAAAGACTTGGTTGGGGAAATGATTTTCTATGAAGGACCCAGGTGAAGCAGCCTATATATTAGGAATCATGATCTATAGAGATAGATCACAAAAACTGCTTGGCCTAAGTCAGAGTACATACATAGACAAAGTGTTGAGACATTTTAATATGCATGATTCCAAGAAAGGATTCATACTTATGAAACATGGCATGTATTTATCAAAAACACAATCCCCTTCAACTAAAGAAGAAATGTATCGCATGACTAAGATTCCATATGCATCTGCAATAGGATCTATCATGTATGCCAAGTTATATACTTGACCAGATGTCTCATTTGCTTTAAGTGCAACGAGTAGGTACCAATTTGATCCTGGTGATGCTCATTGGGTAGTTGTCAAGAATATCCTTAAGTACTTGAGAAGGACTAAGGACTCATTCTTGATATATGGAGGTCAGGAAGAGCTTATTATAATTGGATATACTGATGCTAGCTTCTAAGCAGATAAGGATGAATTTAGATCGCAATCTGGTTATGTGTTCTGCTTAAATGATGGCGCTATGAGATGGAAAAGTTCAAAGCAAGATACAGTTGTTGATTCTACAACTGAGGCCGAGTATATTGTTGCCTCAAATGCAGCAAAGGAAGTTGTTTGGATCAAGAAGTTCATTAGTGAACTTTAAATAGTCCCTAGCATTGTGGATCCCATTGATCTCTATTATGATAACAATGGTGCTATCGCACAAGCTAAGGAGCCTAGATTTCACCAATGGTCCAAACACATACTTAGGTGTTATCGTCTTATTCAAGATATAATTAATCAGGGAGATGTGAAGATATGTATAGTACCTACACTTGACAATGTTGTTGACCCATTAACAAAGCCTCTTGCGCAGCAGAAGCATGATGGCCATACTAGATTTATGGGTATTAGGGGTATGCCTGATTGGATTTAGTGCTAGAGGAAGATTGTTGGTGTATGACCTAGAGGCCAATACTTTTGGTACTTGTATTGAATTATTTATTAATAATAAAAGGTGTTTCTTTATTATGTTTGCTTTTCCAAAATAATAAAGTCCCTAGAATAGTTCTTCTGTTTAGTGAAATGTTAAGTGTGACTTAATCATGAGATCCCATTAAACATAAGAACAATATTCTTAAAGTATCTGTAGTCGAGCTTTATTGCAAAGTGTGATAACATAAAGCATTGAGATTATTATGAAGATAGACTGATGATCACACCTCATGGATCACGGATAAGAAGTTATCAAGTGTTGACATAGGTATGAATATTAGGAGTAATATTTATACTGGATTGACCCTCTATGAGAATACTACAAAAAATGTTATGCAAGGTGTCATAAGTTATTCTTATGGTGATGGTGGTGTATAACACCCTTCGACCTAAAACCATTATGGACCCTAGATGTAGAGTTAAGTACTTTATTGTTGATCAAACATTATCCGTAACTAGATGACTATAAACACAATTGATGGGTACTTTACAAAGCATGCTGAGGGACATGAGTAACCTAGTTAGAATTTGCTCATCCTGCATAACAAGATAAATGTCTAAGGGCCCAATATTGAACTGGACAAGGGTTACACAGTTTATGCCTTGTGTTCAATATAGACATAAGGGTAAAAGGGTAATTTTATACACAAATATTATCACGAAAAGGTTTTGTCAAATCACATGGCATTTTCATGATTTGGATAGCAATGATGTACTGCTAGATACTGCTCATTGTTTATCATGTTAAATGTGTGATTTAATATAATTGACAACGTCACGAAAACCTACAGGGTCACACACATAAGGACATGTTGATGAGAGATAGAGTAAATAAGGAATATCGTAAGGTACGGTGCACTTAAGTGAATTGTAGAACACCGTAAGGTACGATACACATAAGTGAAATATGGAATATGGTTATGTACCACGCGCTTAAGTGATATGTGGTATATCATAAGGTATGATACTCGTAGGCTTAATTGGGCTTTTAGCTTGTAGCCTTAATTGGGCTTTTAGCTTGCATCCCACATAAGTGGTTCTATAAATAGAACCCTTGTGATGAAGCATTTCACTTGATGAAATTTCGCTCTTGAAACCCTATTCGTGTTTTGTCTCACTCTCTCACTCCAAGTTTTCATTTGTAAGAAGCTAGCACTGTGACTGGAAGCGATCTATTTATGTGGACTGAGTAGAGACGTTGCTATTCATCAACGTTCGTGATCATAACACCAGAGGTCTGAATCACCACCAGAGGTAATGATTTATATCACTGACCATGCCCATTCGTAAGGATCACTAAAGGAAAATTTTAATTTTTCGTTGCATTTTGGATTACAATTTTCCTTCAAGAACCACCATGAGTGCTTGCACTCCTGAGCTGTCGAGCTATCCACATTAAACAAAGTGTTGCATGGAAGGAAACCTACGAGTTTTTAATTTAATGTTTTCCATTTACTGTGTGAAATTTCAGATAATAAAGAGATGGATCATAATGAGCCAGGTGCCCACGGACATTCTTGTGAATGTCGTTGTTGGTGGTTACACCAATGATAATTATGATAGGAGAAAGCATGTCCCAATCGTTCATAGCTCACCTCGTCCTCTCTCTTCGCATGGTCAGGTTCCACATGCACACACTGCACCATATTTTTCTAACACTTTTGTAGGTTCTTCTTCCAAAAATGAACAACATGATGAGCTGCTTTGGAAAAGAGCAGTTTCAACAAATGAAGTTGTCTCAAAACACTTGTTGCTGAAGCAGAAGTGGCCAGCGAAGACCTGAACAACAAGAGCAGGATCAGAGAAGATTTGGAATGCAGTAGCATTCACATATGTTCTATCTTTCCTTTTCACCTTTTATCAAAATATTGAGGACAATGTTTGGTTTAAGTGTGGGGGAGGAGCTTTATCGCTTTCCATTTATCACATTTTAGTTCAATTTATTTATCTTCTAGTTTATTACATGTTTAGCATTTGGTCGAGTCATTGCATGCGATGTCGAGTCTGTATGCTTGTTTTTCAGTTGTTATTGAATTTCCCAAAAATTTTAAAAATCTTAACCAAAAACCTAGAAAAAACTTTTGCTTTTCGATGCACGACACACACTCTAAAAGTATATAGATTGTTGAACTTTATGAAGAAGTGAAAAATACAAGAAGGGGGGGTTGAATTGGAATCTTAAAATCAAATGCAAATGACATGATGATTTTTATCCTGGTTCGTTTGATCTCAAACTACTCCAGTCCACCCGCCAAGGTGATTTCTCCTCTCTCCAACAAGGTCTTAATTCACTAATCAAACTGATTACAAATCTACTTTGACAACTGTCAAAGTCTTCTTGAGTACAACTACAACCCGGTTTATCTCAAGGAAATTCACTAACAAAAGTAAGAATTAATCTGTGTACAGGATGTTTTTCGTTACAAAAACGGTATCACAAACTTGTGATGTATTACACAATTTAGAGAATAATTTGAATATTTAGTTGCAGTGTTGAGAGATTGTATGATAGCAGTGTTGTAAAAATCGTAAACGATTTAACCTTATTGCTTGTTTAAATAGGCGCAGCAATCTTGTGCGAATGAAAACTTGATAATTGGCAGTTAATGCACTTTCCTTAATTTGAAGATCCTTGTATGTTTGTAGCCGTTGAAATTGATACAGCTTTGATGGAATAGTAACGCTTTAGAATATAAGGAATATGCTTGCTGCTTTGCTTCAGAACTTGGAAGGTCAAAATCATAAGGTCCTATTTGTAGCGTTATACTTTCGTTCAGAGTTAAGATGTCTTTCTCTTAGCGCAAGTTCTGATCTTTATTCATCAGAACATTATGGGATCAGTCTATGTACACAGCATGAACAACTTTGTAGCTTAACTTCTTATCCACTTACGTTCATAACTTCTGTACAAAATAGAACATAATTTTAGAGTGCATATTTTTTCTTTGTGTTTGTTATCATCAAAACTCTTATGAGGGTTGTAGAATCAAACTATGTTCTAACAATCTCCCGCTTTTTGATGATGACAAAAACTAGGATTTTTCAATAAAAATAGATAGAACATAAAGCTTTAGAGAGTCTCCCTCTGAGTTGAGTACTCAGATAGAGATGAATTACATCCCTGAAGTTCATTCTGATCAAAGCTTTTGATGCATCTCCTTCTGTCTTTTTTCAGAGTTTTGTTTTTGTTATGCTTTCAGAAAAAATGAGAAGTTAAGATATTCAGAATGTTTGAGACCTTGTCCCGGTATACTATTATTGAAAATATCTTACGTTCTCCCCCTTTTTGTCAGGAATCAAAAAGCAATATAATCATAAATATCAGAGTAAAAAATGATGATTTATATTAAAACAGATTTCAAGAACATTTGCAGAGCCAGATGAAACAAGATAATGAATGCAGAAAACAAGTAAAAAAAATCTAAGATGGAGGGGGAAGTCGTGTGAACAACGCTTCCAGCAAGCTCTTAATCTGAGTGCTTGATTCCTCTTTCTTTCCCAGTATTTCCATGATTTCTTTGCTTGTGTCTTCTTGCTTATTCAATCTTTCGTTGATTGTATCATTCTCCTTCTTTAACTCTTCCAGAGTTTGCATGACCAAAGATGGAGCTTGTGTATCCTCAGTGAATGCAAGTCTTTCATAACACTCATCAGCATTTTCTGATTTAGTTGCTTTTTCCTTTTCTTGAATAATAGCCAGAGGAAGATTGTCAGAGCATGGTTCAGTAACTTCTGAAGGTTGGTGCTCTTTCCAGGAAGCATTGTCTAGCAGAAGAATCGATTTCTTTTCCCAGTGACTCAGAACTCGATCTTTGAAAGATTTCAGCTGATCATTGAAGTTATGTTGAGCTAGTTCGTAACTTAATTCTTTGAACTTTTGGGATTCTGAGTTGAACCATCTTCTGAATCGATTCCAATGAGAATCAGAAGCAGTAGGATTTGAATTTTCTAGGCTTTCTTGCTTCAAGGACTTAAACCATTTCGTTAATTCTGTTTCAAAAATAAATAAGTTCTTACCAACATCTGTTTTGGTTATTGTTGGTTTGGGTTTGGGAATGGCAATTTTGTGAGAGGTTGAAGCTAGGTGGTCCAGCGCTTCTAAGTCAATGATTGTTCTGTGGTGATCATCTGGACGGTTAATAGGAGAGGGAGTAGGAGAATCAGAAATGATGATTGGTGAACGAGGTGTGTTTGGAGGAGTGGAATGATAAGGGAATGGTATTTATGGAATGTCTATAATGGAGAGAGGTTGACGAACCATTAGAGGTTCTGTGATTCCAGGAATTGGTGTGGTATCAGAGTCTGTGAAAGAATCTTCTAGTTGAGGGGTTTCAAAGTTTGGATTTTCTATTTGGGGAGTGTGAAGGTTTGGATTTTCTGGTTGAGGAGTGTGAAGGTTTGGATTTTCTGGGATAGGAGTTTGAAAGTCTTGATCAAATATATCAATATCAGAAACAACTCTAGCAAGTTCTGGCTGATTTTGTTCTAGATTTTGATTGAGAGAGTGAGGTTCGTTTAGGAAGTTTCCTAGAGTTACAGAAGGATCAAACTCTATGTCAAAATCTTCAAAAGTTTCAGGTGAGGGATCTTCTGTTGGTTGAGAGGGGAGTGTTTCAGATGTTGGAAAAACTATTGATTATACAACAGAAACAAAGGAAATGTTACCTTTCTTTTTAGCAGCTTTTGGAGTCCTCTGAGAAGATCCTTCTCTTGCTGCTTTTCTCTTTCTGGACTTCTTTAACATAACATATGGAGCTTGCTTATGCAGATCACGAATATTAAGTTCTGGAACAGTTCCATCCTCCTTGCATGCTTCTAAGTATCTGACCACTATTTCTGGTGTAGCATTAATCTCAAAAAATAAAGGAAAATATTTCAGAGGGATTCTCCTTGACGTGATGACTTCATGAGTAGCAATTGTTGGCTCCTTATTAATGCTTTTAATAATCTTCATCTTTTTCAGATTCTTGGCATTAAGGTGTTTTCCAACACATACCTCCAACGTGGTTATCTGCTAAGCTTCTGTCAGATGCTCTATTAACCTGTTCTCAGTCAGAATATCATAAATCAACCTGCCTAGAGGTATCCAATCCCTCTTGGTCCTTTCTTCTTCTCTTGTTTCCTTCACGCTTATTCTCGGATGATTGAAAAGCAAGAGAGGAAGGTTTATTCTTGTCTTCTTTAAAATGAAATACAACAGAAACCGTTGATCAATATTGATGTAGTCAGGAGAGCTTGTTGGCTTCCTGTGTTTTCTACATCCCAGAATGATCTTGGCCCATATTCTGTAGTAATCCTTCAAATTCCTAATTTTGCTAGATGGTTGTCCAGAAGTGAAGATAACTCTTGCTATGGCTTTTAGGTCAGAACATTTCTCAGCCATGTCGCTGCACCTAATTATGCCGCCATTGTATCCAATCAACTTTCCAATCAAATCTTCAGTAATTACACTCTTCTTCCCCATTGCATAAGACATAACTTGATGATTAGAGGAAGTTGCATGAATCCAGAATTCCTTTACCAGAATTGGGAACACTGGACCTAGAAGGCGATCGAAGTACCTGTTCCATCCTTGAGCAGTTACATCTTCAGAAAGATCAAATCCATTCTCCTTCAAGCTCTCAAAATCGATGATAAGCTCACGGAGAAATTCAAGAGAATCAACTAGAGTGAGCAATGTTCTTATTGGTTCTTCGTACTATTCTACTGTTGATGAAGAACCAGGAGCACTTTGAAGATTTTTGACGCTTGAGGAAGATGCCATTGTTCACACTGTTTGTTTGAGATTTATGAGAAAAAGGGTTTTTGCAAAAAGAAAACTAGAGAGCGTAATAGAGGCGAGAAGAAGTGTATGTGGTAGTGATTGTGAATTTATAAATTTGAAAACTTAATCAGTAAGAAAGAGAAAACAAATTAAAAATTACACTGCAATTATGAAACTTGGAAATAGGGGTTTGCATGGAGATAAGAAATAGTTACCAATGACACGCGTCTCAATGCACCTAATCAAAGCCTTAGACCCTTCAGAATTTGAACGTGTGTTCAACCTTAGAAGGTAGCTTGTGAGAGGATGACAAATGTTGATAGTGTGAATTGCATGCCTCTGTCTTTGAAATGAAAGGTTCAGATCTTCTTAGATAGATTCTGATGCAACTGTTCTTCTAACTTCTAGAGATTTGTTGATCAAATGTTCACAAAGAAACCATAAAGTTTTGAGGGTTATAGAATATATAAATAAACTTCTTATTCTAGGCATAATTTCATGCTGAGATGTTTTAGAATGAAATTTAACCTATCTTCAGAAAGTGATTTTGTAAAGACATCAGCCCATTGATGGTCTGTGTCAATAAATTTTAAAGTAAGGATTCCTTTCTGAATATAGTCCCTAATAAAGTGATTTTTTATTTATATATGCTTATCCCTAGAATGAAAAATTGGATTTTTAGATAAACATATTGCAGAACTATTCTCACAGAATATAGGAATATTACTCTCAAATATGTTGAAGTCTTCAAGCTGACTTTTCATCCAGAGCATCTGTGTGCTGCATCCAGCAGCTGCTATATATTCAGCTTCAGCTGTTGACAACGCGATTATGGACTGCCTCTTGTTGGTCCATGAGATTAGATTATCTCCCAGAAACTGGTAGCTTCCAGAAGTACTTTTTTGTTCTACTCTGTCTCCAGCAAAGTCAGTATCATAGTACCCTACTAAATTATATTCACTTGTTTTTCTATAAAACAAACCCAGGTTAGTAGTACCTTTCAGATACTTGAAAATTCACTTAACAAATGTTAAGTGAGATTCTCTAGGATCTGATTGGAATCTTGCACATAAGTAAACATTGTATAAAATGTTAGGCCTTGAAGCTGTAAGATATAAGAGAGAGCCAATCATACCTCTGTAGATCTTCTGTTCTACCTTTTTACTTACCTCTTCCTTTTCCAGAATGCATGTGGAATGCATTGGATTCTTTGATGGCTTACACTCTGATAGGTCAAATTTCTTCAGAAGTTCTCTGACGTATTTGCTCTGGTGTATGTAGGTTCCTTCTGGAGTTTGATTGATCTGAATGCCCTGAAATAATTTGAGTTCTCCCATCAAGCTCATTTCAAACTCTACCTACATAGACTTAGCAAATTCTCTTCCCAGAGAAGGTTTAGTAGATCCAAATATTATATCATCTACATAAATTTGAAAAACTAAAATGTCATTCTTAAATGTCTTACAGAACAAGGTTGTGTCCAATTTCCCTCTGGTGAATTCCTTTTCTAACAGAAATTTACTTAGTCTTTCATACCAAGCTCTGGGAGCTTGTTTCAGACAATAAAGTGATTTCTTTAGTTTGAAAACATATTCTGGATGTTTGTAATTTTCAAACCCAGGGGGTTGGTACACATAAACCTCTTCATCAATGTAACCAATTAAGAATGCACTTTTGACATTCATCTGATACAGAGTGATGACATTATTCACAGCAAAAGAGATTAAGAGTTTGATAGATTCTAACCTGGCGACTAGAGCAAAGGTTTCTGTATAGTCTATCCCCTCTTGCTGACTATAACCTTGTGCAACCAGTCGTGCCTTTTTTCTGATGACTTCTCCTTGTTCATTCAGTTTATTTCTGAACATCCACTTTGTTCCAATGACGTTGGAATCCTTTTGGTTTGGGAACCAGATCCCATACGTCATTTCTGGTGAATTGATTTAAATCCTCCTACATAGCCAGAATCCAGCTGTTGTCCAGAAGAGCTTCATCAATGGTGGTTGGCTCAATCAGAGATACCAATCCCATGAGGGATACTTCAGAATTTTTGAACGTTGATCTTGTTCTGATTGGATCTTCCTTCTTTCCCAGAATCTTGTCTTCAGGGTGTGCTAAGCTGCTTCTGGATAGTCTTTTCTAGAGATGTTTTACAGAAGTTATTGTAGTGCTTGTGACATTTCCTTATGATGTTGTTGGAGCGTCTTTGTTATTAACTTCTATTGAATTTCCTTCAGTACATGTGAATTCAACTTCTATATCTGCAAGAGATTCATTCTGCTTTGACCTTTTAGGGCCAAGCTTCTCATCAAATCTAACACTGATTGAATCTTCTACAATCTGTGTTTCTGTATTGTATACTCTATAGCCTCTTGAGCGTTCAGAGTATCCTAACATAATACACTTTTGTGCTTTAGATTCAAACTTGTTCGGATGTTCTTTAGTGTTAAGCATGAAACAAGTACATCTAAAAGGATGGAAATAAGAAATGTTGGGCTTTCTGTTCTTCCACAATTCATATGGAGTCTTCTCCAGAATAGGTCTTATGGGGATTCTATTCTGAATGTAACATGTTGTGTTAATTGCTTCTGCCCAGAAGATCTTAGCAATGTTAGTCTTATTGATCATGGTTCTGGCCATTTCTTGTAAAGTTCTGTTATTTTGTTCTACAAATCCATTTTTTTAGGGAGTTCTATGACAAGAGAAATCATGATAAATGCCATTTTCATTAAAAAATATTTAAAAAATTTTGTTTTCAAATTCTCCACCATGATCACTTCTGACTTAGACAATTCTAAGATCTTTCTCATTCCGAACTTGATTACAGAAAGCAACAAACACAGAATGTGACTCATCCTTGTGTCTTAAGAACTTTACACATGTCCATCTACTATAGTCATCTACGATCACTAACCCATACTTCTTGCCACTAATGGATGCAGTTTTCACTGGTCCAAATAGATCTATGTGCATAAGTTCTAATGGTCTAGAGGTAGAAACAACATTATTTGCTTTAAAAGGAGGTTTTGCAAATTTTCCTTTCTGACATGCTTCACACAGAGCATCTGAGCTGAACTTCAAATTAGGAAGTCCTCTGAGCAGATTGAGTTTGTTAATCTGAGATATTCTTCTCATACTGACATGCCCCAATCTTCTATGCCAGACCCATTGCTCGTTGTTAACAGACATAAGGCATTTTATGTTCTGACTCTTTAGTTCAGAAAGTTTTATCTTGTAAATGTTGTTTTTCCTCTTTCCATTAAACATGATAGATCCATCTTTCTGACTAACATCTCTACATGAATTTTGATTAAAGATTATATCATAACCGTTATCACTTAATTGACTTATGGATAACAAGTTATGCATTAATCCATCTACTAATAGAACATTATTAATAGAAGGGAGGTTATCATTACCTACTGTTCCAGAGCCAATGATCTTCCCTTTCTGATTGCCTCCAAAACCCATGTAGCCTCCAGATTTAAGTTCCAGACTTTGGAACATATGCTTTCTTCCCATCATATGTCGAGAGCATCCATAGTCCAAGTACCATGACTGGTGTTTTAGTCTTGCTATCAAAGATATCTGCTACATGTATAATTTTGTCCTTAGGTACCCATATCTTTTTGGGTCCTTGTTTGTTAGTGTTACCAAAATTATGTTTGAATTTTGGTTTAGCAGAAAACTCATTGCTAGTATATTTCAGGTCATGTGTGTACCATTAAGTAAACTGATATTTTAAAGGTGTCCGTTTAATAACTAAGTCCATGACTTTCTTAGGTTAGGATACTTTACCTTGGTATCCTATACCTTTTCTGCCATTTCTGTTAACTCCATAGATCATTGAAGACATCTTGCTTCTATCTATGTTTTTAGCCAGAAACTTCTGAAAGCTATGATCATATTCCTTTATGATCTTATCAGCATTACTGGGAACCTCTGAGATTGTTTCCTTCTGAGAGTTTTGTAAATCATTTTTAAGTTTTGAAATTGTTTCTTTTAACTCAGATTTTCTAATCTCAGATTCTCAGTTTCTTCAGAGTCAAAAACTAGATCCTTTTTCAGGTTCTTGAATTTGACTCTAAGCTGTTGATATCTTTCCAGAATTTCACTCAGACTTTCTCCTAATTCAGCTTTAGTAAAGTTAACAGTAAAGTTAGGAAATACCTCTTATGTGTCTGATTCTGATTCTGACCCAGATGAATCCATATCTTCTGTCACGTTGGCCATAAGAGCAATGTTTGCTCTTTCATCTTCTGATTTAGTGTCTGTTTTAGTAGTATCTGAGTCATCCCATGTTTCCATGAGACTTTTCTTCTTCTCCTTGAAGAACTTATTTTTGAGTTTCTCCTTCTGAAGCCTTGGACAATCGCTTTTGTAGTGCCCTTGTTCATTGCACTCATAGTAGACGATGTCCCTATAGCTTGACTTTCTGTGACCAGAAGAAGATTCAGACTTTCTGTGTCTAGAGGAGTATTTAAACTTTTTGTATCCAGAGGATAATTCATTCTGATTCCCAGTTCTTCTGGAGTTTCTGAATTTTCTTTGCCTCTGCTTCCACAGCTGATTGACTCTTATGGAGAGAAGAGACAATTCGCCTTCTTCTAATGAGGATCCATCAAAGGTTTCTTCCATAGCCTGCAAAAATTTAGAATCATATTTTTTGTTATATTTTAGCGCTAAAGGCTTACCTTGCTTATGAGGCTCGTCATCTTCTAACTCTATCTCATGACTTCTGAGTGAGCTGACAAGTTCTTCAAGTGATATCTTGTTAAGATCTTTTGCCATCTTGAGAGCAGTGAACACGGGCCTCCACTGCTTAGGTAAACTTCTAATAATCTTCTTTACATGATCAGCAGTTGAATACCCTTTGTCTAGAACTCTCAGCCCAACAACTAGAATCTGGAATCTTTATAACATTTCTTCAATGGATTTACTTTCTTCCATCTTGAAGGCTTCGTATTTCTGAATGAGCGCAAGGGCTTTGGTTTCTTTAACTTACATGCTGCCTTCATGCGTCATTCTCAGAGAATCAAACATGTTTTTAGCTATCTCTCTGTTTGTGATGTTCTCATACTCTGAATATGAGATGGCACTCAGGAGAATCGTTTTGGCCTTGTGATGATATCTAAAGTCACGCTTTTGTTGATCAGGCATTCTTTTTCTATCAATCTTCTGATCACTTTCATCCACAGGATGCATATACCCATCAATTACCATATCCCAGATGTTGTAACCCAAAATTTCCCCTCTCATTTCTCAAGAAAATCTCTCATAAGATCTCCATTGGTTCAAGACTACACAACGTTTGATCAGCTCAAGACACCTCCTTAAGCACTGATGACTCAAATTAGGGTTTGAGTTTTCACAAGGACAAATGGAATTTTAATTCCCAATTTGACTTCCTTGGATAATTTTGAACCCTCAAGATTGCTCATGTCAAGTTTCAAGTCTTGGATCACATTTTTGCTCAATCAATTGATCAGTTGACCTAAAATCAGATGTATTGGGGAAAAAGTCAATTGTGGTCAATTTGCAGCCAAACTTCATAATTTGTTATCCATATCAACATAATGAACTCATATTTGTAAATTGATCAATTTTGGATCATAATTCCTCAAGAAATTTGATCAGATCATCAAAAGGGCAAAATGGTCAAAATTAGGGTTTTGACTGGGAAGGTTCAATTTCTGATTTTTGACCTAACAAATGACTTATTGGGATAAGGCATGATCTCAAGGATTCAAATGCTTAACTTTTACCTAATGGCATGGCTCAAAACATTTCTCAAGTTCAATTGATTGATAGTTGAATTCCAGTCAACTAATGAAAAGTCAACTATATACTAAAAAGTCAAACTTTGACTTTTTGATAAAAATCAAGTTTCAAAGATTACAATTCATCAAGACATGTAAAAATATGAAACTTGTTCATCAAGAAATCAGAAAGTCAAGATTTCATTTTGAAAATTCAAAATTTCCAAGACTTAGAATTTTTCTAAGTGTTGAAAATTCATGTTTTTTTCATAACTGTATGCCAAATTTACACCATGATGCAAGATGATTCAAGAGAAACTTCCAACATGAAAGTTGTAGATCTCAATGACATCTAAAACATTATAGGGCATAATTGTTTCTAGAAATTCTTGGATTTCAATTTATGAATTTGTGAAGACATGCTCATGAAACTTGAAGACTTAATGAAATTTTGCCCTAGTTTAGGCAGTATTTTGACCTAAATTCATGGCAATTTTTCACCTAGTTCCAAATTTAATTTTAAAAAATGTCTAACATGAAGGTTGTAGAGGATGTTAGAAACTTTCCAAAATGTCCAAGAACTCATTGAGATCATACTTGAGCTCGGAGAATCGAAGGCAAGAAGTTAGGGTTTCAAACTTGAATTACAAGCCATTTCTTGATGGACACATAATCCAATCTCAATGTTAGGCTGCATAATCTTGCTTTTCAGGTCTTCTAACTTGTGTATCTATCCATAATTAATGGATTACACAAAATTTTGAGCTATAATCCAAATGGTTTAAGCATTGTCCAAGTCCATTTGCCATTTTGGGAAGAAAGCTAACATTGCCATTCTTGAAAAGCAAGCTTTATGCACAAAGTCAACTCTTGAGCCTCTCACTTGTTCCCTATGATCACACTCCATCTACAAAGTCATAAGAAAGCTTGTTTAGAGTGTAACCACTCTACAATAGCAAGTACAAAGCATTGAAACTCGATTTTTCAAGAAAATCACATGTTGAGCTTAAACATTTGATTTTGAATTCTGATCAACTACAAGTCTCAAAACATGTTGCTTATAAATAGAGGCACTATTTGTGAGCTAACACACGAGATTAAGCACCCTGAAACTCTCCCAAACTCCCTCAAATCAGAACATGCATCAAAACTCCATTTATGTGCACATTCTGACTTTGAAACCTAAAATCACATTTCCCTCGTGCGTTTTCATTCCTAATCAATCACGAAGTTTCTATACATAAAATATAGTCCATATCCATCCCTGTTTCATAACTATAACTCCATCTTCGTCATCTTCCAAACTCAAAAACAGAGCTCTACAACTGGACTTCTCCAGGCCATTCCAGCCATCCATTCCTTAAGCTAATCATTGCATTAGCTTCCTAGGAACTTGAGGAAGCTAACCTGATCATTACAGCACCTTGAATCAAGCTCATTTGCATTTCACGATTTCCAGTTTTGAGGTATCTTTTATGAACTTCTATCTTTTCACTTAGGCATTGTTAAGCTTGCTTTTGTGAAGATAAAATGTAGATATCATTGCCCTGAAACTGTACATGTCCATAGATTTTATTTATATTGATTGAGCTCTGAGAATTTTAGGTTTGAATCTCTGAAAAAAGTTAGGTAAGAATTTGGTACTTTTAGAAATTCTCATTTGTTGTACCCCAAAATTTGCCCTCTCAATTCTCAAGGGTTTTCTCACAATGATTCTCAGGATTCAAGCTTGCACAAGTGCAGTGGGATTTTCTAGTACCCAAATTAAAAGGAAACTGTCAAAAAGAGAAAACAGATAAATTTGTTTATTGACAAAATCAAAGAAATAGTAAGTTTACTTTGATTGGCCATATGCTGCTTGCAGGCCTGCTTTGATTTGGACAAATTTACTGTTTGCAGGTCTTCTTCGATTTGGACAAGTTTTGCTGCATACAGGCTTTCGATTGAGTCACAACTTCCTTCTTGCATGCAAGAGGCGCCCACAAGACCAACAGACACAAGGCAAAAAGCCTTCTGTAGCCTCCTTCGATTCCAAGGCAAAAGGCTCCCTTTTAGCATCCTTCGATTTACACTTTTTTCCTCCTATGTGCCTCTTTCGAATATGGGTATTTTGGCCTCCAACATGTACCTTTCGTTTGGGCACATGAATCCTTCAGCACAACGTTTTGGTCAAACCTTTCGTTTGGACATTTTGGCCTCTTGCATGCACCTTTCGTTTGGCCACATGTGAATCCTGGAAAACAAACCTTCAATTGTACATAAGTAACCTACATATAAAGCTTCAATTGGAGCTTTGATTCCCTTCGAATCAGCTTCCTTCGAATCTAATCTGAACCATTCGAAGCAAGCTTGTTTGAAGCAACTCTGAGAAAATCTCATAGCCTTGCCCTACTTGTCAGGCTACCTTGCTTCCAAATCTTCACATAATCAGAGGTTTACACAAGTTTGTGATATATTACATGAGGGTTCGAATGTTTATCCACTGGATAATACCATTCTGGGACGAAATGGCAACAAGTTATGTACCCTTTCTTCATAAAGATTTCTTTAAACACAAAATCAGCTCTCAATCTGATTTTTCCCTGAGCACAAGCAATGTCAAAAGGCACAAGTCACATCTTCTGCACCTCAACTTCCAAAAGGCCCCCCACTTGTAACTTTTTTCGTTTTTGTATTTTATTGTTTTTGCAAGGCTGGCTACTTCAACGTCTCCCAAGCATTTCCTCTATAAATAGAGGAACCATGAACAAGGAAAGGGAGGATTTTTTTACTAGAGGAACGAAACCTCCAAAATCTTCTCAAACACAAAACTCTCAAGTTCATCAACACTTGAGAAATAAAAAAAAATACAAAACCATACTCACCTCCTTGGATTCTGAATAACTCCTCACTCTTCAGTATATTTCAAATCCAGCTTGGAAAGAAACATAACACTTGTTTCTTCTTTCTTCGAATCAGCATCTAAGGCCTAGCTTTTTCTCCTTCCCTTCGAATCCAGGGACATTTCAGACAACCACCTAAAGGCCCAACACACGTTTCAGCCTTCAGCAAGGCAAGTCACTCTTACCCTTGAACCTTTCGTTTCATGGCATAGCATGTGAGTAACTTTCCCTTTTCGTTTGAAACATGTACATAATACTTTGTTCTATTCGTTTCCACCCTCTTAATATATTTTGAGAGCTAACTCCTTTTCATTTACTTTTTGTTTACCTGAACGTGCTTTAACTATTAAATTGTTTGCAAGACAAATACTAGCATAGCCTTAGGCCATGTTACCATTTTTATGTGCTAAACGAAAGAAACGGGGGGAAAGAAACATGAAACGAAGCCTTGGGCTTCCTTGCTGACTTCCAAGGCAGAAAGGCAGAATCAGAAGGCGCGTTTGCACTAAGTCCAACCCCAATCGAAGGCCATGACTTGCTGATTTTAGCCCCAATCGAAAAAGGCAGCAAGGCAGAAAGGTAGAACCAGAAGGCGCACCCTACTGACTTCCAAGCCCAATCGAAGGACACGCCTACACTGGTGCCAACTCCCAATAGAAGGCCATGACTTGCAGATGGTAGCCCCAATCGAAGAAGGCAACAAGGCAGATAGGTAGAACCAGAAGAAGCGCCCTGCTGAATTCCAGGCCCAATCGAAGGACACGCCTACATTGGTGCCAAGTCCCAATCAAAGTCCATGACCTTGATCATTCCAGCCCCAATCGAAGGAGGCCAACAAAAGAATAATCGAAGTGTTCTCCTCCCCCCAATCGAATAAGCTCATTTTTCTTCTTTTTATCTTATTTTTGCCTTTATTTTCTTATGCACTTCAATATGGTTGTAATAGTGTAGGATATATTTTCTGCATTTTTTATTGCTTTTGTACAAATGTTAGTAATTAGGTGTGTATGGTAAGATAAAACCAACAAGTAGACAACCCAAAAATCAAAGACAAAATGCATGCAAATCAAACACACTATTCACACATGCACCCTTAGGGTAATCTCACTTATTGCCTCGGAAAATAGTCATGTCCCTCGAACATGGGCGTTTTAGCAAAGACCCTCGATAAAAGATCGTAGTCCCTCGATGACCCTCGATGTTGCCTTTGGTAAACGATATAGTCCCTAAAACGACATTGCTAAAACGTCTTATAGGTTGCCTTCTATGACTATACAAACATCCCACGCTCGTCCCTTCACATCCAATGATGGGGCTTCTTACCAAAACAATGGAAAGATAACAACATCTAAAGGAGGAGGAAAAGAAAGTATAAGACCTTTTGAGTAGGTAGATTTCTCCTAGTTGCTCGCTTGCTCACAACAAAAAACATTTTATACACAAACACTCTCATTTGAAACATTTTCAAAAGACAACACTTTGTACGCGTTCTTATAGAAATGAGAGCCATTACAAAGACACATTTTCAAAATCACTTTCAAAAACACACTCCACAAACACCTCTTTGAACTATTTCCAAAACTACACTTTGTACACGTTCTTATAGAAACGAGAACCATTGCAAAGACATTTTCAAAATACTTTCAAAACCCACACCACAAGCACACTTTAAACAAAAGCAAGTGATCTAGCAAGCAACTAAGAGCCCATAGATAACTACGGATGAAAAGAGTGCTAATACCTTCCCTTTTCATAATCTACCCCCCGAACTCATAAATAATCTCGAAAGGTCTTTCTGTTCTTTTCAGCCTTTCCTTATTGGATAAAAGAAAAGTTGGTGGCGCCTCTTGCTATCCGCAACAATTGTGATCAAACACAAAACACCCAAGTCAGTTCTCCCACCGTATCACAGAACTGGCGACTCTGCTGTGGAGTCACTTAAAAGTGGGGTTACCTTAAGGCTAGATCACCTTTACTTGCTTTCATTGTTTGACTTGTATGCTTTACATTTTGGTTCTTTGTTTGGGCTTAAATCCTCTACCCGTATTTGGGATACCTTATAGGTAAGTAGAAATACATTGTGGAAACTGTGCGGGGTATACTGACATGGTCTAAGAAATAACTATGTTAGTGTGACATATTTGTGGGTATCGATAGCCCTTGAGTAGTCAAGGAGAATACGGGGCCGCTGAGTGATGTCATCAAGCACTAACTGACTTTTAGAACCTTTACTTGACCAACTTGGCCATTAGGACGTAGTGAGATGACTGGCTTTGGTGCAGTCCGAAGTTGGTAGATACTCGATACTACACTCATTGAGGTTTGATTTTCGGGATATTTTGGTCGTCGTGAAAGAGGCTTGCGCTGAAATAATGCCCGAGAAGACAAATCAGTGGTATTGAGATCCCTTAGAACCCGGTTACTATTAACTAGGACAGGTTGAGCCAACTAAACTTCAAGAGGGTACTTACCTACAAACCCCATGCAAGCCTAAACCTAAGGACTTGTCTGCTTTGTGTGTATATGATTATTTGTATATAAACTTTCTTACTTTGCATATTTGCACATAACATCATAACATCATAACATCATACCATAACATTTTCAATAACCATTTCAAGGATCTCATGGGTCTATGATGCAGGGTAACTTTGAACCATACGTCTATCAAGGGGAAAGATGATTTATTTTCCTCTAACTAAACACCGTCAAAGATCAAGTACAACAACTTGAGTCGAGGGCTATGACCCACTTGACATGGTGAGCTTAATTCTCGTGGAAGGACATCCACTGATATGAAGTTCTCTAATCAAAGGTTTAAGTGACTACTAACATTTACCCCGCGAGATCCTTGAAAACATGCATCCACATATCATGCATCATATCATGACAGGTTTCTCCCGTACATGTCTCCTTATCTTCCTACTGTTTATTTCAGTAAGATGGATATGGAACAAACATTGAAGGATCTCCAAGCACAAAATGCCCAATTCCAACAAATGTTCTTGGCCATGGCTAAAGGGCAAGAGGACCTGAAGACTCTTCTTCTCAAAGACAAGAAGAAGAAGCCTAAGAAGCCAGTAGGCATCCTGAACTTGGGAAAAGACTTAGAGGACCATCCAAGAGAGCTCTAGATCTCTCAACTCCATCCAACGTGGGGCATACTCATGAAGAAGACAACAGTCTGGAGATTGATGAAGTCGAAGCTGACTACTCTGAGGAACAATATCCTCCCGCTGATGACAAGTACAAACAGTTGGAGGATCGCCTCAATGCTATAGAGATTCAGTAGATACCTGGATTAGATTTAGGAGACATGGGGTTTGGTTTCTGGAGTGCTCATCCCGCCTGTTGTACCCCAAAATTTGCCCTCCCATATTCTTCAAAGTTTTGGCAAGCATCATCTCAATTGGCTCAAGTCTATTCAAGGGCTACACAGTCAACCATCCTCCTAAGCCAGTCAAATTAGGGTTTTGGTTCCTTCGAGGAAGTTGAGGTTTTCAAGGGCTCAATCAAGTCCCATATGCTCATATACATTGTCAAGCACCTACATGCCAAGTTTCAAGGCTCACAAGGTCAAGTTGCACAGTCAAAAACCCTAATTGCTTCACAATCAACTGTAGGGGCAAAATGGTTATTTGGCAGTCAAAAGTCAAAATTTTTGGTCAACATCTTATTTTGAAGCCACAATCATCATTTGGTCAAATCTTGACCATGATTTCACAAGAATGGCTCAAAAATCATCAAGATGCAAAAGTTTCTATTTTTGGACAGCTGAAAAGTCAACTGTAACTTGACCAAGGCATAACTTTTTCATGGTTCATCAGAAAAATCCCATCCAATGCTCATCTTGAAGGGGAAGACATTTCCTACAATGCATCTTCACATTCCAAGTCCAAGAAATGCTCTCACAAAAAGTTATCAATTTCAACATTATAGGTCATTTTCAAAAGTCAACAAAAAGGCACTTTAAGTCAAAGACCATAACTTGAGATTGGTAAATCAAAATGACATGGGACCAAAGGCATTGTTTAGAGGACTTCAAGACCTTTCCAAAATGTCCAAGAACATGTTCATATGATCAAAATTGAGCAATATATGCATTGGAGAAGTTGGGAAATTTTTGTGAAATGGCCAAAGTCAACTATCCTTGAAACTTCATTTTTGACAAAAAGGGCCCACTTTTTTCCACTTGATTCAACTTTGCCATGCCTACCACGTGTCCCATGATTTATTTCCAAATTAAAAATTAATTTTTCTATTTTTATTTAATTTTATTTGATTTAATTCATTTTAAATCTTTAAAATTCAAATAAAAATCAAGAAAATTAATTAAGGGATATCTTTGAGTTTGAATAGCCTTGATACATCATAATTCACATGCCAATTTCGTGTAAGACCTATTCCAAGCATGAAATTCAAATTTGGAGCAAAATATGGCAAGTGGTTTAATGGTGTTCATGGCAAAATCAAAACTTCATTGCAAAGGCTTAAAGGTCCATTATTCTGATTGATTCTCATTACAAAACATATATGCAAGCCTTCTATATCCAATACACGACCGAGAACACTCAAAAGACAGCATAAGCAATTTCAAATTTTCAAGAGAAAAGTGTGAAACTGAAAACCTTTTTTCAACACAATTCAAGCTTTCTCTTTGATCCAAACATACTTCTGACCCTTCCAGGAACCTTTTGCCATCAGAATTAAGCGCAAAATCTCAAGAACTCGTGCCATACAAGTCACACGGTTTACACTCTTTCTCAAAATTACAGTCATACATTTATGCATTTTTAACTCTTTTCATTGATTGCATCGTACTCACAGGGTCCAAATGAAGCTTTCCATATAATTCAATTTGATTATAATGCCCTAGATTGAAAATTACCATTAGCGATTTCTAGGTTTTCAGAGCTTTGAAATTGGGTTTTTTCTCATGCTGTAAAATTAAAACTCCAAACAGGCATGGTTGAAATCAGCAGGAGGAGACGAACAGGATGAATACCTCGCGCCCTTTTTATGTTATCCCTAATCCTATTCGCTATTTTCTGTCATTAAATTTAGTGGGGGTTAAAAACCCCCGCTATCTTATTTCTTTTTTGCAGAGAAGAGGAAGACGATGATGAGGTGTCTAGACGTGTGTGGTTGATTCAAACCACACGCGCTTTTCTTTATTTTTCAGCATATAACGCGTTTTTTATATATAATATTTGGTTCCCATTATGTATACAAACTAACGCGCTTGGTGTAGTGGTTGGCCAGGTGCCTTGCAAGCGCTGGGACCTGGGTTCGATTCCCAGGTCCCCCATAATTCTCATATTATTTTTTTCAAGGCATTCCTGTGCAGATTCTCAAATGATGAGCACCATAAACCTCATCCAAGAGCCAGCCAAGTGTCCACAGATGCAAATCCAAGGGTCCAGAAAGCAAGAGCACCATGCTCTGGAGTCAACATGGACGCAGGAAACCAGAAAAAGTCAACAGGCCTTGTTCAAATGGGCCTCAAATCTCAATCAAGCACCCTCAAATTCCAGCCCACACCCCCCTTGGGTTTACTCTTCCTTTTTCTTATTTTGGTCATTTTCATTTTTATTTACCTTATTTTATTTCTTATTAACAATTAACATAATTAAAATATTTTTCATAAAAAAAAAATCAAAAAATAGAATTAACATTATGATTATTATTATTCTCATATTATTTTTGTAAATAAAATATTAACTAAAATAGTTTAATTAGGCAATTTTAACTTCTTTTCTTAATAATTAAAATAGATTTAGAATTAGGGAAAATTAACTTTTAATTTTATTTCTTTTTATTTTATTTTCATAAAAACATAAAAACACAAAATATTTTCTTTTAATTAATTAGTTTAATTATTAGTTATTAATTTCATTTAATCACAAAAAAGACAAAAAAAATTCAATTTCTTTTCTTAAAAGGGTCAAAACCCTCACGACATTCCAATTTAATTTTTTATTCGCGCGCATTTACTTTATTCTGATTATTATGTAACTGTTCCCAGTATGTAATAGTAATTAGGTTTATTGTTTTTATTTACTTTCCGTACTTATTTACCAAAACGGGTCTTTGTATTTTTGGCGATGTATAGACCCGCGCCTTGTAATAGCGTAGAATTTATGTTTCCGCAATTTACTTTCCGCACCCCCTAACTGTTAAATGCATGAAAGAATGTATGAAAAAATAAAATTAACCCGTAGCACACAAATAACATGTACAAAAACATTAACTGAAAAACAACACACAAAGCACATGCGACTCCTAGGGTACGCTTCACTCGTTGCCTCGAAACGTGGTCATCAAGTATAGGACGTCTTAGAGGTCACCCTTTGTCTCAAGATCCAGTTGCCTCGAAACGGTTGCCTCGGATTAAAAAGGATCTAGGACATTAGGGTTACTTCTAAGGTGTCCTACTATTGCTTCGGTGACCACACTGTCCCTACAATCGAATTGACCCGAACACCTCCAACAACGGTGCTACCTACCTCTCAATGGTGGGATAGCACTATCTAAAGGACACTTACACAGCTTAATTCCTTAGGGTAGGTAGATGACTCATGGGTACTTGCTCTTTTCAAAAACAAACAAAATACTTTTCACACCTTACACTTTCAAAAAAATTTCAAACAATACTTCATACACTCTTGAGGACTGATACAAGAGTTACCTAGAAGTTTTCAAACGAACTTTTTTCAAAACCCACACACACTTGAAAAGCAAATAAATCTTTTGAAAACATAAGAGCAAGTACCTAAGAGCCTGTGGATAACCACGGATAGAAAGGGTGCTAACACCTTCCCTTTCTATAAATCTACCTCCCGAACCGAGAAACATTCTCGAATAAGGAATTTTGTTGTGCTTTTGTCCTTTCCATGTTGGAGAACATAAAAGACGGTGGCGACTCTTGCTTACCGCGACATTTCGCGAAACCAGCTAAAAAACAGTCAGTTCTATTTCCATCAATCACAGAACTGGTGACTCTGCTGGGGACATTAAAAGTTAGGTGTACCTTAGGATTAGATCATACTTATGTTTTCAATTGCTTTGCTTTAATTGCTTTATATTTGTGGTCTTTGCATCGGAGTTTCATAGATCCTAACCCGGATCTGGGGATACCCTTTTAGGTAGCATAAGCTGTGAGGGACCTGTCCGGCGTAGACCGACACGGTTGAAGCAGTGGCTACGTTGGTGTGGCACCTTGGTCTGTACCGATATCCCTTGTGTTGCAACGAGGAGAATATGGGTCTTCTGAGGAGTCATTAAGCACCAACCGACCTTAGAACCCTAATGTGACCCAACTTGGCCATAGAACAGTAGCAGTATGCTACACCCATTGAGGCTAAACTCTCGCAATGGTTCTGGCCGCAAGAAAAGATTGCGACGCTGGAGTTATGACCGATGGAGGGTAGTCAGTGATATTGGGATCCTCTAGAACCCGGTTACTTTTGATAGGACAGGTTTTGAGCCCACCAACTTCAAGAGGGTAGTATCCCAAACTTCATGCTGGCCTAAACTCTAAGGGCTCTTTGTGTGACTTGTGTGCCTTCAAACTTGACTACTTGCATACTTGTTATCTGACACTTGAGTTTCTTGCAGGTTTTGTTTACAGTCCTTAATCTGGACTCATAACAGGGTTTACCTACATTACTCCATGCATAGCATAACATCATGCCATCATACCATTGCATACATCCTACATAAGGACTAATCCATTTCAAGGATCTCAAGGGTTTGTGATGAAGGTCATGATGTCTAGCAAGGGGCAAAGGGGATTTATTTTCCTCTAGCCAAAATATGATAACTTGAGTCAGGGGCTATGACCCACTCGATATGGTGAGCCTTGACTCTTGAAGAAGGACTCTCATCAACATGAAGTCCCTTCCATCAAGCTACAAAATTCAAATTCTAACAAGTTTCTCTGTTTACCCCGTGAGATCCTTGAAAACATCGCATGCATACATACATATCATTGCATTACAGGTACTCTGTTCTACAGGTTGCTTAATCTTCTTCGCTGTTTATTTCAGCCATCATCATGAATCCTGAATCATCCAATGAACAAGCTATCAAGGCCCTCCAGGCCCAGAACGCCCAGTTCCAGGAGCTGGTCATGAGCTTAGCCCAAGGACAACAGGAATTGAAGACTCTGCTTTTGAAAAAAAAGAAGAAGAGGACTGTTTTGTTCAACCCTAGACGCAGATCTGGGAATACACTGCAGAATGAAGCTGAGCGGACTACTCCATCTGTTGGGGAAGGCAGTCACCAAGAGGGAAGGGTTCCTAGTCCCGTAGTCTCTGACACCGAGACAGATTTCAATGATGAACAGTACCCTCCTGCTGAGGACAGGTACAAGCAACTAGAGGACCGTCTAAATGCCATGGAGATTCAACAGGTGCCCAGGTTGGACTTTGGATACCTAGGCTTATCTTCTGGGGTGGTGATCCCTCACAAGTTCAAAGCACCTTCCTTTGCAAAATACGACGGGGCTTCCTGTCCTAAGTTGCACCTCCGTTCATACGCAAGGAAGATCCAGCCCTACACGGCAGACAAGAACTTATGGATCCATTTCTTCCAGGAGAGTCTTTCAGGGACTCAACTCGAATGGTTCTATCAGCTGGATGGAACCAATATTCGTAACTGGGAGGACTTGGCAACTGCTTTTTATAAGCAGTATCAGTATAATGTCGACCTCGCTCCTACACGTATCCAACTCCAGGGTATGTCACTGGGGACGGGTGAAGGTTTTAAGGAGTATGCGCAAAGATGGTGAGACCTGGCTGGAAGGGTGCAGCCACCGCTGACTGACCGTGAACTTGTTGACATGTTCTTGGGAACCATGTTCGGTCCATTCTTCAACCATCTGATTGGGAATTCTTCTGCTGGGTTCACAGATTTGATCTTGTCCTAGGAGAGGATTGAAGCTGGTATCAAGGCTGGAAAGATTCAAGAAGCTGCACCTGCTGATGCTCATAAAAAGCCCTACAGTAGGAAGAAGGAGTCCAATGTTGTGCATAGTAAAAAGGGTCGCCATGATCAACATGTAGGGGCAACCCAAATCTTTAATCCTAGGCCTGCTCAACAAGGACAGGGGCAGCAACGTAAGGAGGTCGCACCCAAGAGACAGTTCACTAGGATCAACATGTCCCTGGATCAAGCGCTACAGCAAATGTTGAAGGCAGGGCTGATTACCTTAAGGGCTCCTCTCCGGAATCCAAACACTTATGCTCCTAACTACCATCCCAACGATAGATGCGCATACCATTCTGATAGCCCTGGGCATACTACAGACAACTGTTGGGCTCTGAAGAACAAGGTCCAAGACATGATTGACGCCAGAGAGATTCAGTTTGAAGCACCAGAGACTCCAAACATAATCACTTCTCCTTTGCCCAATCATTGAAGGCTTTTGTTTATTTGAATTTCTGAGTTGTAATTTTTGCTTATACAAACAATCAATGTCATAGCAAACTCTGTTATTTCATTAATGTACTGCGTATGTCTGTTTTTGAATTAATCCAATTATTTTCACTATATTCAAATTGCTTTCATATTTTTTGTGATGATCAACGCTCGGTTAATAATTCTAAGCCTCTTGAAGGAGGATGACGAAAACGATACCACGACATTTACAGTATGCTTTTGAACAGACCCCGCTGATGAGGTACAGGCATTGTTTCAAATCCTAAACACTGGAGTTATAAGGAAGATAATCCCTCGTCAACCCCTTTGAGCCAAAGAAGTAGGAGTTTTTCTTTTTGAAAATTAAAACCTTTAATCATAACCTGGGGCAGGGTAGTTCTCTCAGTTGATCCAGGTGCATAACGAATGGCATCAAATGAGTCCTTACAAAACAAAAGATATGATAGTTCCGAATAATCATAAAAGACAGGCAGTCATTATACCTCAGAAATAAAAAGTCCAATAAGTCAAAACCTATGAAGGAGACTTACAAAACTGGGGCATCCCGCTGACTGTAATCACAAAAGAAACAGTTCATGCAAAAAACAGGGATAACAAAATCAAAAAGAAAGAGGTCCTACAAACCCTCAAAAAAAAAAAAGAAATGACTGCCTATTCAAAATAAACTGTCAATATCCGAACCATCACTGGAATATCCGAGCAAAGACTCAAACAAGGTCTAACGCACGATCAACTAAGTTTAGGTTTGAAGAACATCACGAAGAGCGGGTGGGTACAAATATAATTTGAGCCTTTTCCTTTGTTTCTTAAACCGTGAACCAGGCCACGTTACAACCCTTAAAAGTCCTAGCTGAAGCATGGGTTAGTTCGAAAGCATACTATTACGAAAGGTATCCTGACTCCTTAAGGCTTGCGGTAAAATAACGAGTTGACATCACAGTTTACAAAATTCACTTGTTTTTACTGAAAAATACATTTTCAAAAAAACTTCAAGACAGACATAAGCTTTGCATTTTTAATATAGCATTGCTTGCATATAACTATTTGTTTGAACAACATAGAAGTTCGCACGACGAATGTCTAATGAACAAAAGCACCTCCAATCAAAGGGCATGGCATGATCATTGTCCAACATCTGGGGCAGTTAGGTCAAGATTCGGAGAATCTCTCAAAAGGCCAACCAGCTTGGGGAAAATCTCCATCTAGATCACTTGGGGCATTGGGCGATCAAACGAAGATCTTCTGGTAGTAGGGCAATGCAACACAACAACAGGGGCATCTCCCTACATTCTGAGAGCGTGGACATAGTCGAAAAAATACTACGCATAATCAAAGACCCGCTAGGTTGACACACCTAGGCAAAAATAAGGGCTTCCCGGCGAACCAAAAGGGTTCGGGCAAAAACAAGGGATGAAATGAAAAAATCTGTACACCCGGCAAGTCGAAAACCTGAAAAGGCGGCTTGGGCAAAAATGGGTATCCCGGTGGACTGAAAACCCGAAAGGGCGGTCCAGGCAAAAGTTAGGGATCAAAAGCGTACGACTATGTTCCGTCATCTCGTCACTTGCCTACCAGAAGAAGATTTGTCAACCGGCAGTCATCAAGCGCCTCCACAGGTATCTTCTCCCACAGAAACAGGGGCAGTAATGAGTTGTCTAAGCGATCTAGTTGCTCTGTCCACCAAGGTACCAAGGTAGGTTCGGCTGAAGAACGTAACCAGGATACCTTCACTCCCCGTTAAGTAATACAAGATTCAGCAACTCTCCCCGAGCATAGTTGGTCTCTCATCAACCCTGAAAAGGCACTACATCTCCAGCAAGTCAGCAACACTCTCCCCAAGCAGAGTTATCCTACAGTCAGCCTTAAGGAAGTTAGGTATCTTCAGAAAATCTCAATATTCCCCAGCGGAGTATACAGATTATTCCTCAGCAAGCATCCCCGGCAGTCTTAATATAAGATTGTTCCCTGGCGGAGTACAGACATCCAGTGGAGCCACTTCCCCAGTACAGTCTCAAAAGTATCCCCAGGAGAGTTGAACCATCTCCCCAGTAGATTCTGGAAGCTTACCCCTGCAGAGCACGAACACGTCTCCCGGACTTTATTCAAAGGTCATTCTCCACCAGGGCTTATAACTGGGTTATCCTCAGCTAAAAACCACGGAAAGATCGTCCTCGGTGAAGATTTTCCTATCCCCAGCGGAGTTCATCAAATCTTCCAACAAAGCTTATCAACGGTATCCCTAGTGGAGTTATCATCAAAACCTCAGCGAAGTATCTCTTCCCACAGAGTATTCCCCGCAGAGTAATCTCTCCAACAAGTTTATTCCCCAACGGAGTCATCTTCTCCTACCGGCTTGTTCTTGCAATCATCATCCCCAGTGGAAACGAAGAACTTTACTCTTCAGCATCAGCCCAGGATACAAACTCCCGGCATCCGTCAAGGATTTATTTTCCTAGACGAGAATACATTCATAAAACATCACATCTTCATACATGACATATGCATATACGCATCATAACACAAATCTCATTTATTTTGAGAACATCTTAACATCATGCATTTTATACATCATGACATTGCATACAACTGATGTTTCGCCTTTTCAGGAAAAAGGTCAATCCCAAAGATGATCACTATCAACTATCGCAATTCTAGATTCGATTCCTATATCCAACCAGGGCATATATGTGAGTAGATTCGACACCTGTATCCAGCCAGGGCATATCTACATTAAAGAGATTGAAGAGATAGTCGAGAAATGCTCCAGATATGGATGTTGTTCTTTTGCTTATTCAGATTTATCTCCAGAGATAGCTTAGAAATGCTCCAGAGATGGATGTTGTTCTTTTGCTTATTCAGATTTTCTCTTCAGAGATAGCTTAGAGATGCTCTAGAGATGGACGTTATTCTTTTGCTTATTCATGAGTGTCCTTTCAGACATAGCTGGGAAATGCTCCAGAGATGGATGTTATTCTTTTGCTTATTTAGATTTTCTCTTCAGAGATAGCTTAGAAATGCTCCAGAGATGGATGTTATTCTTTTGCTTATTCAAGAGTTTCTTTTCAGATATAGCTTGGAAATGCTCCAGAGATGGATGATGTTCTTTTGCTTATTCATATTTTCTCTTCAGAGATAGCTTAGAAATGCTCCAGAGATGGATGTTATTCTTTTGCTTATTCAAGAGTTTCTTTTCAGATATAGCTTGGAAATGCTCCAGAGATGGATGCTATTCTGTTGCTTATTCAGAGTTGCTTGTTCAGAAACAGTTCAGATATGCTCCAGAATCGGACGCTATTCTGTTGCTTATTCAGGGCTTCTTTTCAGAGATAACTTAGAGATGCTCCAACCAAGGATGCTATTCTATTGTTTATTCAGAGTTTCTTTCTAAAGATGGTTCAGATGCGATCCAGACATGGCTACATTCTGATACTTATTCCATACTCCCTTTCAGAGATAACTTAGAGATGCTCCAACCACGGATGCTATTCTATTGTTTATTCAGAGATTCTTTCTAGAGATGGTTCAGATGCAATCCAGACATGGCTACATTCTGATACTTATTCCAGATTTCCTTTCAGATATAGCTTAGAGATGCTCCTGACTCGGACGCTATTCTATTGTTTATTCAGATTCAAGCTTCTAAAGACAACCTAGAGATGCTCCAGCCCGGATGCTATTCTATTGTTTAGTCCAGATTCATTCAAGAGACAGTCCAGATATGCTCCAGACACGGAGGCCATTCTATTTCTTATTCGGACGCAGCTATCCATTACAGTTCCAAATGGCATCTATAAGCTCATTCCCGACAAGATTCTATCACACTTCCTGATGGCATCTATAATCCCATACTCCTATCCATCATCTCTCCAAATGGCATCTGTAAGCCCATTTCCGCCATCACACTGCTGATACTCTACTATGTGAGTGCAAATTTCTGGGCACTTTAGTGTTCAATCATCTTCCACCTTCGGATCATGAAAGGCACACAAGCCAATCTACATCCTCAGCTCTAAGAAGATTGAACAGGGGCAACTGTTGTACCCCAAAATTTTCCCTCCCATATTCTTCAAAGTTTTGGCAAGCATCATCTCAATTGGCTCAAGTCTATTCAAGGGCTACACAGTCAACCATCCTCCTAAGCCAGTCAAATTAGGGTTTTGGTTCCTTCAAGGAAGTTGAGGTTTTCAAGGGCTCAATCAAGTCCCATATGCTCATATACATTGTCAAGCACCTACATGCCAAGTTTCAAGGCTCACAAGGTCAAGTTGCACAGTCAAAAACCCTAATTGCTTCACAATCAACTGTAGGGGCAAAATGGTCATTTGGCAGTCAAAAGTCAAAAATTTTGGTCAACATCTTATTTTGAAGCCACGATCATCATTTGGTCAAATCTTGACCATGATTTCACAAGAATGGCTCAAAAATCATCAAGATGCAAAAGTTTCTATTTTTGGACAACTGAAAAGTCAACTGTAACTTGACAAAGGCATAACTTTTTCATGGTTCATCAGAAAAATCCCATCCAATGCTCATCTTGAAGGGGAAGACATTTCCTACAATTCATATTCACATTCCAAGTCCAAGAAATTCTCTCACAAAAAGTTATCAATTTCAACATTATAGGTCATTTTCAAAAGTCAACAAAAAGGCACTTTAAGTCAAAGACCATAACTTGAGATTGGTAAATCAAAATGACATGGGACCAAAGGCATTGGTTAGAGGACTCCAAGTACTTTCCAAAATGTCCAAGAACATGTTCATATGATCAAAAATGAGCAAGATATGCATTGGAGAAGTTGGGAAATTTTTGTGAAATGGCCAAAGTCAACTATCCTTGAAACTTCATTTTTGACAAAAAGGGCCCACTTTTTTCCACTTGATTCAACTTTGCCATGCCTACCACGTGTCCCATGATTTATTTCAAAATTAAAAATTAATTTTTCTATTTTTATTTGATTTAATTCATTTTAAATCTTTAAAATTCAAATAAAAATCAAGAAAATTAATTAAGGGATATCTTTGAGTTTGAATAGCCTTGATACATCATAATTCACATGCCAATTTCGTGTAAGACCTATTGCAAGCATGAAATTCAAATTTGGAGCAAAATATGGCAAGTGGTTTAATGGTGTTCATGGCAAAATCAAAACTTCATTGCAAAGGCTTAAAGGTCCATTATTCTGATTGATTCTCATTACAAAACATATATGAAAGCCTTCTATATCCAATACACGACCGAGAACACTCAAAAGACAGCATAAGCAATTTCAAATTTTCAAGAGAAAAGTGTGAAACTGAAAACCATCTTCCAACACAATTCAAGCTTTCTCTTTGATCCAAACATACTTCTAACCCTTCCAGGAACCTTTTGCCATCAGAATTAAGCGCAAAACCTCAAGAACTCGTGCCATACAAGTCACACGGTTTACACTCTTTCTCAAAATTACAGTCATACATTTATGCATTTTTAACTCTTTTCATTGATTGCATCGTACTCACAGGGTCCAAATGAAGCTTTCCATATAATTCAATTTGATTATAATGCCCTGGATTGAAAATTACCATTAGCGATTTCTAGGTTTTCAGAGCTTTGAAATTGGGTTTTTTCTCATGCTGTAAAATTAAAACTCCAAACAGGCATGGTTGAAATCAGCAGGAGGAGACGAACAGGATGAATACCTCGCGCCCTTTTTATGTTATCCCTAATCCTATTCGCTATTTTCTGTCATTACATTTAGTGGGGGTTAAAAACCCCCGCTATCTTATTTCTTTTTTGCAGATAAGAGGAAGACGATGATGAGGTGTCTAGGCGTGTGTGGTTGATTCAAACCACACGCGCTTTTCTTTATTTTTCAGCATATAACGCGTTTTTTATATATAATATTTGGTTCCCATTATGTATACAAACTAACGCGCTTGGTGTAGTGGTTGGCCAGGTGCCTTGCAAGCGCTGGGACCTGGGTTCGATTCCCAGGTCCCCCATAATTCTCATATTATTTTTTTCAAGGCATTCCTGTGCAGATTCTCAAATGATGAGCACCATAAACTTCATCCAAGAGCCAGCCAAGTGTCCACAGATGCAAATCCAAGGGTCCAGAAAGCAAGAGCACCATGCTCTGGAGTCAACATGGACGCAGGCAACTAGAAAAAGTCAACAGGCCTTGTTCTAATGGGCCTCAAATATCAATCAAGCACCCTCAAATTCCAGCCCACAACCCCCTTGGGTTTACTCTTCCTTTTTCTTATTTTGGTCATTTTCATTTTTATTTACCTTATTTTATTTCTTATTAACAATTAACATAATTAAAATATTTTTCATAAAAAAAATCAAAAAATAGAATTAACATTATTATTATTATTATTCTCATATTATTTTTGTAAATAAAATATTAACTAAAATAGTTTAATTAGGCAATTTTAACTTCTTTTCTTAATAATTAAAATAAATTTAGAATTAGGGAAAATTAACTTTTAATTTTATTTCTTTTTATTTTATTTTCATAAAAACATAAAAACACAAAATATTTTCTTTTAATTAATTAGTTTAATTATTAGTTATTAATTTCATTTAATCACAAAAAAGACAAAAAAAAAATCAATTTCTTTTCTTAAAAGGGTCAAAACCCTCAGGACATTCCAATTTAATTTTTTATTCGCGCGGATTTACTTTATTCTGATTATTATGTAACTGTTCCCAGTATGTAATAGTAATTAGGTTTATTGTTTTTATTTACTTTCCGTACTTATTTACCAAAATGGGTCTTTGTATTTTTGGCGATGTATAGACCCGTGCCTTGTAATAGCGTAGAATTTATGTTTCCGCAATTTACTTTCTGCACCCCCTAACTGTTAAATGCATGAAAGAATGTATGAAAAAATAAAATTAACCCGTAGCACACAAATAACATGTACAAAAACATTAACTGAAAAACAACACACAAAGCACATGCCACTCCTAGGGTACGCTTCACTCGTTGCCTCGAAACGTGGTCATCAAGTATAGGACGTCTTAGAGGTCACCCTTTGTCTCAAGATCCAGTTGCCTCGAAACGGTTGCCTCGGATTAAAAAGGATCTAGGACATTAGGGTTACTTCTAAGGTGTCATACTATTGCTTCGGTGACCACACTGTCCCTACAATTGAATTGACCCGAACACCTCCAACGACGGTGCTACCTACCTCTCAATGGTGGGATAGCACTATCTAAAGGACACTTACACGGCTTAATTCCTTAGGGTAGGTAGATGACTCATGGGTACTTGCTCTTTTCAAAAACAAACAAAATACTTTTCACACCTTACACTTTCAAAAAAATTTCAAACAATACTTCATACACTTTTGAGGACTGATACAAGAGTTACCTAGAAGTTTTCAAACGAACTTTTTTCAAAACCCACACACACTTGAAAAGCAAACAAATCTTTTGAAAACATAAGAGCAAGTACCTAAGAGCCCGTGGATAACCACGGATAGAAAGGGTGCTAACACCTTCCCTTTCTATAAATCACCTCCCGAACCGAGAAACATTCTCGAATAAGAAATTTTGCTGTGCTTTTGTCCTTTCCATGTTGGAGAACATAAAAGACGGTGGCGACTCTTGCTTACCGCGACATTTCGCGAAACCAGCTAAAAAACAGTCAGTTCTATTTCCATCGATCTCACCGCCAAAGTTCAAAATCCCTACCTTTGCCTTGTACGATGGAGTCTATTGCCCTAAAATGCACTTAAAGTCTTATGTCCGCAAGATTTAACCATACACAACTGATCCGAAGCTTTGGATCCATTTCTTCCAAGAGAGCCTAGCAAGGACTCAACTTGAATGGTTTTATCAATTAGAGGGTTCTCTCATCCACACCTTGGAGGATTTAACTACTGCTTTCTATAAGAAGTACCAATACAACGCTGATCTTGCACCAACTCGTATGCAATTGCAGAACATGACCATGCGTTCCAACGAGAGCTTCAAAGGATACGCCCAAAAGTGGAGAGATATGGATGGTAGGGTGCAGCCTCTCTAACTGATAGGGAGCTGATTGACATCTTCATGGGAACCTTGACAAGACCTTTCTTCAATCACCTAATCGGAAGCTCCTCGGCCGGGTTCACCGAGCTAATACTGACTGGAGAAAGAGTCGAAGCTGGAATCAAAAGCGATAAAATCCAATGGGGTGCATCCTCGAGTATAGGGAAAAAACCTTTCATCGGGAAGAAAGAGTCTGATGTTACATACGGTCAAAAAGGTCGTAACCAGGACAACCACGATCCACACGTAGGAGCAATCCTGATCTCTAATCCTACACCTACTCAACAAAGACAGGGGCATCAGCGTAAAGAGGTCATGCCTAAAAGACAATTCACTAAGATCAACATGCCACTGGCTCAAGTGCTATAACACATGTTGAAAGCAGATTTGATTATATTAAAGGCTCCTTTCTGAATCCCCAACACTTCCACTCCTACCTATCATCCCACTGAAAGGTGTGCATACCAGTCTGATAGTCTATGACATGACACGAACAGTTGTTGGGCTCTGAAGAAAAGGGTCCAAGACATGATTGATGGTAAGGAGGTTGAGTTCGAAACTCCAGGGGCTCCTAACGTGATCACTGCTCCTATTCCAAATCATTGAGAGCGTCGTGTTCATTTTGAATTTTCAATTGTAATTTCTTTTGTTATTCAAACAATTATCTATTAATGTCAAACTTTGTTTCATTAATGCATTTCATATGTTTGTCTTGAATTCATCCATTTGTTTTCACTATATTTAAACTATGCTTTTTACTCTCTGTATGACATTCAACTCTTGCTAAAAGTTACAAACCTTTAGAGGGAGGATGACGAAAATGATGCCATAATCTCATACAGTATGCTTTTGGACAGACCTTGCTGACGATATACAAGCATTCTTTCAAATCCTAAACATTGGAGTTATAAGGAAGATAATCCCTAGTAAACCCCTTCGAGCCAAAGAAGTAGAAGTTTTTTTGTTTACACAAATTGAAACCTCTAATCAAAACCTGGGGCAGGGTAGTCTCTCAGTTAATTCAAATGCACGAACAGTCGCAAACTCTCATCTCGTAATACAACGAATGACGTCAAAAAACATTCCTCTGGAATCAAAACACAGTGATGGTTCCCTACCAAATAGGCAGTCATTATCTCTCAAAAAGAGAAGTCCACTAAGTCAAAACCTACAAAGGAGACTTAAGGAAAACTGGGGCATCCCGCTGACCGTAATCTCAAATCAAGAACAGTCAGGCAAAAACCAGGGATAATAAATCAAAAAAAGAGGTCACTACAAATCCTCAACAACATGAAAAATGTTGCAAGAAATGACTGCCTTCCGACAAACTTAACTTGTCTGAACCATCACGAAAACGTCATTCCAGACTCAATTGGAGTTCAAATGCACAATTAGATGAGTTTAGGACTAAAGATAATCACGAAGAATGGGCGGGTACAAATACACTTTGAGCCTTATCCTTTGTTTCTTAAACCGTCAACCAAGCCACGTTACAACCCTTCAAAAGTCCTAATTGAAGCATGGGTTAGTTCGAAAGCATACTGTTACAAAAGGTATCCTGACTCCTGCAAGGCTTTACTCTAAATCCTGAGTTGAATTTTCTTACAAAATTACTTGTTAAAACGCATTTTCAAATTTTCAAGACAAGCATAAACTTTGCATTATTTGAATATTGTTGTTTGCATATGGCTATTTGTTTGACAGCGGAGAAATTCACACAATGAATATCCGATGAACGAAAGCTCTCTCAGTGGATAAAGTCACCTCAAGTGGGATAACACTTCCAATGACAAATCTCCTATCAACAAGGGGGCATGACATGTCATTTTCCAGCACACCTGGGGCAGTCTAGTCAAGATTCCAAGATGTCTCTCAAGAAGTGCAGAATAACCAGGGGCAGGTCTCCATCTAAATCACTTGGGGAATTGAATGCAAATCCCAACAAAGGGTTACATACAGTCAATTAGTTCCTGGCAGTGCCACCAACCCTTGCTACTAGGGGGCAGTGACAAATCTCCCCAAACTCCTTCTATAGGATGACTCACAGCCAGAGTTTAATCTCTGGAAACTTTTTCCAGTTGAGTCGACCTCAAGAATCCTCGAGGATTTTCCCCGCCACCTCTCCAATAGACTGGCAACAGGGTTTATTTCCCTAATAAGCAGCAGGATTCCCCTACTTGAGTTTGCCTCTCCGACTACTACAAATCAGAGGACCACAACTCCTCTTCCCTAGTAGACTACTCTACAATCCCCAGCAAGTTACTGTGAAGTCTGGACCCGACCAGACATCTGTTCAACTTCGACTCCCTAGTAGAGCAACGGACAACTGAGACTCCTGAACTCCTTTCCCCACACAGGAATCAACACTCTCCATAGAGTTTTCTTCTTAAGCAAAGTCAACTTCCCCAGCGGAGTTCTCCTCAAATAGCAAAACAGGAATCCCCGGTGGGAACATTCTAAGCAAAGTTTGAAGACACACCTACTCTTCAACGAAAGTCTGGGATTTAATGATTCCCCAACATTTGTCAAGGATTTATTTTCCCAGACAAAGTTACACTTCGATAACATTTCAGATTTCATACATCATATTTACATACATAATAAATGCATACAGCATAATCTCATTTTGAGAACATCATTACATGATGCATCTCATCCATCATGACGTTGCATACAACTTTTCCTTTACCTTTTCAGGAAAAGATCAAAAGATAAAGGTCATCATCTTTTTGAGGTGGCAATCATCTCATATTCCTTCATCGTTCTGCTAAGGTAGTAATCGTCCAAGATTCCTTCATCATCTTGTTGAGGTAGTAATCGTCCATGATTCCTTCATCATCTTCTGAGGTAGTAATCGTTCAAGATTCCTTCATCATCTTTTGGAGTAGAAATCATCCAAGATTACTTCATTATCTTTCTGAGGTAGTAATCGTCCAAGATTCCTTCATCACATATCATTATCAAAAAAGACCTCCTATGGTTAGATTTATTTCTTCCAGTTAATGAAAGGCGACCAAAGGTTCTCTTCTAGAAACAGTTCAGATGCAATCCAGATATCGATGACATTCTGATACTTACTCCATATTCTCTTCTAGAAACAGTTCAGATGTGATTCAGATATGGCTGACATTCTGATACTTACTCCAGATTCTCTTCTAGAAACAGTTCAGATGCAATCCAGATATGGTTGACATTCTGATACTTACTCCAGATTCCCTTCTAGAAACAATTCAGATGTGATCCATATATGGCTGACATTCTGATACTTACTCTAGATTCCCTTCTAGAAACAGTTCAGATGCAATCCAGATATGGCTCATATTCTGATACTTACTCTAGATCTCTTCTAGAAACAGTTCAGATGCGATCCAGATATGGCTGACATTCTGATACTTACTCCAGATTCTCTTCTAGAAACAGTTCAGATGCGATCCAGATATGGCTGACATTCTGATACTTACTCCAGATTCCCTTCTAGAAACAGTTCAGATACAATCCAGATATGGCTGACATTCTGATACTTACTCCAAATTCCCTTCTAGAAACAGTTCAGATGCGATCCAAATATGGTTGACATTCTGATACTTACTTCAGATCTCTTCTAGAAACAGTTTAGATGTGATCTAGATATGGCTGACATTCTGATACGTACTCTGGATTCTCTTCTAGAAACAGTCCAGATACGATCCAGATTCAGATGTCATTCTATCACTCATTCAGTATACCATTCAAATATAGTCCAGGATACGATCCAAATTCGGATGTCATTCTGTCACTCATTCAACATACCATTCAAATACAGTCCAGATATGATCCAGATTCAGATGTCATTCTGTCACTCATTCAGTATACCATTCAAATACAGTCCAGATACGATCCAGATTCGAATGTCATTATGTCACTCATTCAAATACAATCGAAATATGATCCAGATACGGATGTCATCCTGACGCTCATTCAGTAGATCTCTCAGATACAAGTCAGATACAATTCATTTCTAGATATTATTCTGATGCTCATCCTACGACCTCTGCCAGTTCAGTTTAAATCTCTCAATAGTTTATCCGAATTCTTTCTGGTAGACATTTCCTCTAGTTCAGATAGATCGCTCCAAGATTTATTCTGATTCTTCTCCAGTTGAAGTTAGAATCTAGACTTAGTCTAATTTCTATCAACAGTCACCTTTGGATGGAATCTATAAGCCCATCTCTAACAACTATCCATTATTTCTCCAAATGGCATCGTTAAGCCCATTCCCTACACAATCAACCACAACATCATCAAGTTCAAATTTCTGGGCACTCTAGTGTTCAATCATCTTCCACCTTCAAGTCATGAATGGCATATTTACCCATCTAACTCTTTAGGTGTAAGAAGATTGAACAGGGGCAGCTATTGTACCCCAAAATTTGCCCTCTCAATTCTCAAGGGTTTTCTCACAAAGCTTCTCAGGATTCAAGCTTGCACAAGTGCAGTGGGATTTTCCAGTACCAAAATTAAAAGGAAACTATCAAAAAGGGAGAAAACGGATAAAATTGTTTTTTGACAAAATCAAAGAAATAGTAAGTTTACTTCGATTGGGAATATGCTGCTTGCAGGCCTGCTTCGATTTGGACAAATTTACTGTCTGCAGGCCTGCTTCGATTTGGATAAGGTTTGCTACATACAGGCTTTCGATTGAGTCACAAATTCCTTCTTGCATGCAAGAGGCGCCCATAAGACCAGCAAGCACAAGGAAAAAAGCCTTTTGTAGCCTCCTTCAATTCCAAGTCAAAAGGATCCCTTTTAGCATCCTTTGATTTTCACTTTTTTCCTCCTATGTGCCTCTTTCGAATCTGATCATTTTGGCCTCCAGCATGTACCTTTCGTTTGGGCACATGAATCCTTCAGCACAAGGTTTTGGTCAAACCTTTCGTTTGGACATTTTGGCCTCTTGCATGCACCTTTCGTTTGGCCACATGTGAACCCTGGAAAACAAACCTTCAATTGTACATAAGCAACCTACATACAAAGCTTCAATTAGAGCTTTGATTCCTTTCGAATCAGCTTCCTTCGAATCTAATCTGAACCATTCGAAGCAAGCTTGTTTGAAGCAACTCTGAGAAAATCTCATAGCCTTACCCTACTTGTCAGGCTACTTTGCTTCCAAATCTTCACATAATCAGAGGTTTACACAAGTTTGTGATATATTACATGAGGGTTCGAAGGTTTATCCACTGGATAATACCATTCTGGGACGAAATGCCAACAAGTTATGTACCCTTTCTTCATAAAGATTGCTTTAAACACAAAATAAGCTCTCAACCTTATTTTTGCCTGAGCACAAGCAACGTCAAAAAGCACAAGTCACATCTTCTGCACCTCAACTGCCAAAAGGCCCCCCACTTGTACCTTTTTTCGTTTTCATATTTTATTGTTTTTGCAAGGCTGGCTACTTCAACTTCTCCCAAGCATTTCTTCTATAAATAGAGGAACCATGAACAAGGAAAGGGAGGATTTTTTTACTAGAGGAACGAAACCTCCAAAATATTCTCAAACACAAAACTCTCAAGTTCATCAACACTTGAAAAACAAAAAAAAAACAGAACCATACTCACCTCCTTCGATTTGAAGAACTCCCTACTCTTCAGTATCCTTCGAATCCAGCTTGGAAATAAACATAACACTTGTTTCTTCTTTCTTCGAATCAACATCTAAGGCCTATCTTTTTCTCCTTCCCTTCGAACCCAGGGACATTCCAGACAACCACCTAAAGGCCCAATACACGTTCCAGCCTCCAGCAAGTTAATTCACTCTTACCCTTGAACCTTTAGTTTCATGGCATAGCATGTGAGTAACTTTCCCTTTTCGTTTGAAACAAGTACATAATACTTTGTTCTTTTCGTTTCCACCCTCTTAATATATTTTCAGAACTAACCCCTTTTCGTTTTATTTTTGTTTACCTGAACATGGTTTAACTATTAAACTATTTTCAAGACAAATACTAGCATGACCTTAGGCCATGTTACCATTTTTATGTCCCAAACAAAAGAAACAGGGGGAAAGAAACATGAAACAAAGCCTTGGGCTTCCCTGCTGACTTCCAAAGCAGAAAGGAAGAATCAGAAGGCGCGCTTGCACTAAGTCCAGCCCCAATCGAAGGCCATGACTTGCTGATGCCAGCCCCAATCAAAGAAGGAAACAAGGCAGAAAGGTAGAACCAGAAGACACACCCTGCTGACTTCCAAGCCCAATCGAAGAACACGCCTACACTGGTGCCAACTCCCAATCGAAGGTCATGACTTGCTGATGGCAGCCCCAATTGAAGAAGGCAACAAGGCAGAAAGGCAGAACCAGAAGGTGCGCCCTGCTGACTTCCAAGCCCAATCGAAGGACACGCCTACACTGGTGCCAACTCCCAATCGAAGGCCATGATCTTGCTGATGCCAGCCCCTGTAACACCCTGTTTTAATTAATATTATTTATATTATTATTTTCTAAAAATTTCCGGTTGATATTTATTTTGGTCAATTGATATTTATTTAGTCGGTTATTCGGTCCGATAATTGATTATTTTGGTTTGTTCGGTTTATCAGAAAATAATTATTTTTATAAGATAATATCGTATTTTGGTGCGTATATATTAATATGTGTGTTGATTGATTAATTGGTAATAATTGAATTATTAAAGTATTTATTTAATTATATTAAGTTATTTTAATAAAATAATATAAATTAGTTTTATATTATAAAATAGAATAAGTTATGTTACGTTGAGTATCAGTAAATATATATATATAATATATATATATATATATATATATATATATATATATATATATATATATATATATATATATATATATATATATATATATATATATATATATATATATATATATATATATATATATATATATATATATATATATATATATATATATATATATATATATATATATATATATATATATATATAAAAGTAAGTATGTATTATATGTTAGTAAGTTAGAAATATCAGTAAGAATAGAAAACATAAAGTGAAGTAGCAGAAGAGAAGAAAAGTGAAAATTTAGGGTTAAAGAGAAGAGGAGAAAATTTCTGGAATCAAACCGAAAAGCTTGTTCCAGAGATTAATCGATAAGGGTTAGACTTCCTATAAATATCTTGTATGTTATTTATAGCATTTGATTAGGAAATTAAATTAGGAATTAGATTATAGTGTTGTAGAAATTGTCATTGAATTTATATGTTTCTGTTAAATAAGAAATGTCTATGTATTTTGAGACCGGAAAATGATAAAATAGAAATGGAGAATGTTATTATAGTATTTATTTAATTATATTAAATTAGTTTTATAAAATATTAATTTTCATTATATATATATATATATATATATATATATATATATATATATATATATATATATATATATATATATATATATATATAAGTAAAATAGTTTAGTTAATATATTAATATATATTATAATTAACTGTGTGATTAATTATATAACCGGTTACGGTTTATCGATAAAACTTGATATTTTGGATTCTATCGGAGATGAATTAAATTGTAGATGTGTGGTATATTGGAAATGTATTGTGAAATACCGATTCCGGAAATAACATGTTCGGTTTATAAATGTTATGTTGTTGTGTGATTAATTAATATTACCGGTTACGATTAATGGGTAAAACTTAATATTTTGAGTTCGACCAGAGATTAATTAAATTGTAGGTGTGTTGTATTTTCGAGATATTTGGTTAATTTTTGATTCCGGAAATGATGTGTTTGGTTTATAAATATTTTGGTGTTGTGTGATAATTGTTGAAATGAAATAAATGATGTTTGTTGTGCAATGTTGTGAGATTAATTCATAGGGTTGAATTATGGTTATGTATGCTTGTAATTGAGATAGAGGTATGTCTTGATTTGCATAATTGTTGTTGTTGAATTGCACACCGCATCATAAGTCGTGTCAAGAGGCGATGTCCGTTAGTCTCGTGGAGGCTAGTGGCTCGTTCCAAACTCAGAGTGGGGGTTTGAAAGCTTAGGGAATGGGCTTTGTGATTATCCGTCTGAGGGATAGACCATCGGTAAATCTAAAGGATAATAGATGATTGGTACCACATGCATGAGTCGTGTCGTTGTGTCGAGTCGCACATACACACTTTGTTAAGCTGATGTTTTGTTGAATATTATGCATTATGTGCTAATTGGTAAATGAAATTGATTGTGTTTGATTTCTTTGAGTTGTTGAATATGGGAATTGGATTAAATGAATATATTATGTGGTTTATGCAAGAGTTGGAAAAAGAGTAAGATTCCTTTATTTAATGCCTTTCATTTGCTTTAAATTACATACCTTATGTTTGTTGGAATTCTTATCCTTCTGTTGGAAAATGCTTGCTATGGTATTGTTCAGGTACCAAAGACGGTAGTGCGAGGCACTAGCTTAGAGGATGCATTTGGATTGTAATCCATTTTATTTTGGTTTATCGAGTCGATGCTCTGGTTGTAACACTTGGGGGTTAGGTGTCCGCATTCGAACTCGTATATTTTGTATATGGATTATACTTGTATATAATCCATTGTTTTGATTATATGTTGATGTATGTATATTATGACTTGATAACGTGTTTGGTGTATGAACCGTATGGCTTAATGCCTTGAATTTTATATTTTGATTCCTCCTTTGGAGATGAAGTTATTATGATTCCGTTGCGTTTGCACGAAAAAGAAAGTATATGCCATGAATGTATTATGTGATTAAATGATTAAAGTGACGAATATGTCATGCCCGTTTTTCTTGAATATGTGAATTGATGTTGTGACACTCTTCCATGCAAATTTTATTTTCTCTGATTTTAATTATATCGTTTAATTCGGGGTTTATTAGAAGGGGTGTTACAACCCCAATCAAATGAGACCAACAGAAGCAGAATCGAAGGGTTCTCCTCCCCCCAATCGGAAGAGCTCATTTTTCTTCTTTTTATCTTATTTTTGCCTTTATTTTCTTATGAACTTCAATATGGTTGTAATAGTGTAGGATTTATTTTCTGCATTTTTTATTACTTTTGTACAAATGTTAGTAATTAGGTGTGCATGGCAAAATAAAACCAACAAGTAGACAACCCAAAAATCAAAGACAAAATGCATGCAAATAAAACACATTATTCACACATGCACCCTTAGGGTAATCTCACTTGTTGCCTCGGAAAATAGTCATGTCCCTCGAACATTGGCGTTTTAGCAAAGACCCTCGATAAAAGATTGTAGTCCCTCGATGACCCTCGATGTTGCCTTCGGCAAACGATCTAGTCCTTAAAACAACATTGCTAAAAAGTCCCATAGGTTGCCTTCTATGACTATACAAACGTCCCACGCTCGTTCCTTCACATCCAACGATGGGGCTTCTTACCAAAACAATGGTAAGATAGCAACATCTAAAGGAGGACGAAAAGAACATCTAAGACCTTTTGAGTAGGTAGATTGCTCCTAGTTGCTCGCTTGCTCATAACAAAAAAACATTTTATACACAAACACTCTCATTTGAAACATTTTCAAAAGACAACACTTTGTACGCATTCTTATAGAAATGAGAGCCATTACAAAGACACCTTTTCAAAATGACTTTCAAAAACACACTCCACAAACACCTCTTTGATCTATTTTTGAAACAACACTCTGTACGCGTTCTTATAGAAACGAGAACCATTGCAAAGATATTTTCAAAATACTTTTAAAACCCACACCACAAGCACACTTTCAAACAAAAGCAAGTGATCTAGTAAGCAACTAAGAGCCTGTAGATAACTACGGATGAAAAGGGTGCTAATACCTTCCCTTTTTATAATCTACCCCCCAAACTCATAAATAATCTCGAAAGATCTTTCCTATTCTTTTCAGCCTTTCCTTATTAGATAAAAGAAAAGTTGGTGGCGACTCTTGCTATCCGCAACAATTGAAGATGAAATCATTTTCAGAACTGGATTTATGTTATGTATTTATTTTTTTGCTTATTTTAACAGATGTATAGCCACCTCAATGGCAAGGCAGCGCGCGTTTCATGTCTAGAGCGTGGGTTCAAGCCCCAGTGTTGCCACTTTTCATTATTTTTTCAAATTTTTCTTCTTTTGTTCCAAACAGCTAGTGCATGGGCCTCCAATAGTGGGCCTTGTTATTTTTGCTAACTCCAAACCCCTCTGACTGCTTTCACACACCTGGCCCAAACACTTTTTTTTATCATTTTAATTTAATTTATTTTATTTTATTTCATTTTTCTTTATTATTTTTTTATTACTATTATTATTATTATTATTATTATTTTTATTAATAAAAAAAATACAAAAATATTTTTATTTATTATTTACCCATTTATATTTTTATTTTCTTTATAAGATAAAAAGATCAAAAAACATTTTCTTAACAAATTAATTTCTTTTTCTTAAATAAATTAATAATTAGATTTAGCTTTAATTATTTCCTTTTTTATTTAAAATTAACTTAGAATTTAGGTTTCTTTTAATTAATTAATTTCCATACTATTTTTATTGAATTTAAAAACCTTTTCGTGAAAAACCCTAAAAATGTTTCAAATTTAATTTCTTTTCTTAATTAATTTAGGTTTAATTTTATTTATCTTAATTAATGTTTTTCTTTTAGATAATTAGGTTAAAACCCCTTTTCTCAAAAACCAAACAAAAATCATTTCTTTTCCTTTTATCATCTTGTACATTATATTTTCAATTCTTGTACATTATTCAATATGGTTGTAATAGATAATTAGGTTTAATTTTCTTGCAAATCCCCATTTGTAAATTTGTATACCCCCTCCCCTAATTATGTAATAGCGTAGTAATTTTACTTTCCGTAATTTATCGCTTTCATATAAATGTTAGTAATTAGGGTTTGTATGGCAAGACTAAAATTAACAAGTAGAAAACCCTAATTCAAGATAAACAATACATGCAAATTAAACATTACCCACACTTGCACCCTTAGGGTAATTCAACTTGTTGCATTATAAAAATGGTCATATTATGCATGTGAGATGCCTTAGCACAAACAAATCAAAAATACAAGATCATAGTCCCTCGATGATGCTACAAATGTTGCCTTTCAAAATGATCTTAGTCCCTCAAAAAGAAATGCTAAGATATCTCACAACATTGCTATCATGATTATACGATGACCCATGCTCGTCCCTTTACATCCAAAGATAAGGATTCTTACCAAATCAATGGTAAGATAGGAATATCAAAGGAAGGAAGAAATGAACAAAGACTTTTGAGTAGGTAGATTGTTCCTAGTTGCTTGCTTATTTTCAAAACAAACATTCTTACTTATTTTCAAAAAAAACATCCTTGCTCACTTTCAAAACAAACACTTTCAAAAACAAACTTTCAAAACATGCAATATTTTCAAAAAGTCTAACACTTTGTATACGTTCTTACGAACGAGAACTATTACAAAGTTTTCCTAAACGAATGCGCCTTTTCAAAATTCTTTCAAAAACCACCACAAAGCACATTTTCAAACAAAAGCAATTGGTCTAGCAAGCAACTAAGAGACCATAGATAACTATGGATGAAAAGGGTGCTAACACCTTCCCTTTTCATAATCTACCCCCCGAACTCAAGAAATAATCTCAAAGGTCTTTCCTTTTCTTTTCAGCCTTTCCTTTTGGATAAAAGAAAAGTCAGTGGCGACTCTTGTTAACTGCAACATTTGCGATCAAACGTAAAACATCCCAAGTCAGTTCTCCCATCGTATCATAGAACTGGCGACTCTGCTGGGGACTATGTAAAAGTGGGGTTACCTTAGGTCTAGATCACCTTTACTTGATTTCATTGTTTGATTTGTTTGCTTTACATTTTGGTTCCTTGTTTGGGCTTGTTCTAATCCTCTACCAAGATTTGGGATACCTTATAGGTAAGTAGCAATATGTTGTGGAAATTGTACGCGGTATACCGACATGGTTTAAGCAATAACTATGTTAGTGTGACACATTTGGGGGTACCGGTAGCCCTTGAATAGTCAAGGAAAATACGGGGCCGCTGTGTGGTGTCATGAAGCACTAACTGACTTTAGAACCTTTACTTGACCAACTTGGCCATTAGGAAGTAGTGAGATAGCTGGCTTTGGTGCAGTCCGAAGTTGGTTGATACTCGATACTACGCTCATTGAGATCGGACTTCTCGGGATATTTTGGTCGTCGTGAAAGAGGCTTGCACTGAAACCATGCCCAACAAGAAAGATCGGTGATATTGAGATCCCTTAGAACCCGATTACTATTTCTAGGACATGTTTGAGCCAACTAAACTTCAAGAGGGTACTTACCTATAAGACTTCATGCAAGCCTAAACTTAAGGACTTGTTTGTATATGTTTATTTGTACATAACATCATAAACATCATAACATCATACTCATTCTCACTAACCATTTCAAGGATTATTGGGATTTATCTTTGTTCTGTTTTTTAGGACATGGCTTCTATCCGCAGGAATACTATCCAAGTCAATCTCGTAAGAATTCCTTCTCAACTCAAAGAGTTAGCTTCAAGGGTCCCTGAGAACTCTTCATTTACCAAAAGACATGGTCGCCTCCTAAACTTGGTTACCTCTAGCACTGATAAGAATATGATGAAAGTACTTTTCCAGTTCTTTGATCCTCTACACCATTGCTTCACTTTTCCTGGTTATCAGCTTGTACCTACTTTAGAAGAATTCTCCCAACTCTTAAGGATTACCATTCTCAATCAACTACCCTTCAATGGTACAGAAAGAGATCCAAAACCTAAAGAGATTTCCCGAACAATACACTTGCAACAATCTGATGTCACGACTAATTGGGAAATAAGGAGTGGTGTCAAAGGGTTCTTAGCCAAGTACTTATTTGAGAAAGCTCAAGATTGTTGGAACTCTTTGGACTTACAAGCTTTTAAAGAAATCTTGGCCCTTCTCATCTATGGGATGGTTTTGTTTCCAAAGCCTGACCAACTTATAGATGTAAATGCTGTCAAAATCTTCATGTCTCGCAATCCAGTGCCTACTTTGTTGGGAGATATCCTACATTCTTTTCACTCTCGCACTATGAGGAAGAGAGGGATCCTCATGTGTTGTACTCCTCTCTTGTTTAGATGGTTTATTTCACATCTTCCTCGGTCTGTGTTGAAGAACGAGCAAGGTTTGAGGTGGTCTCATAGGTTGATGACTCTCAGACATTCGAATATTCATCGGTGTTCTCGATCCTTGGAGAATGTTACTATCATCGACAATTGTGGGGAATTCCCTAATATCCCTTTGCTTGGTATTAGGGGAGGTATCACTTACAACCCTTGCTTAGCCCTACGATAATTTGGTTATGCCCGAAGGGATGGTCCTCATGAGATGCTCATCCAAGGAGTGGTATTCGACTATGAGAGCGATGATCAAGGTTGTCGTCAGAGGTTTATACGAGCTTGGAGGATGGTAAGAAAAATGGATAGTAAGACACTGGGACACAAGAATTCCATTACACTTGAACCTTATCTTAGGTGGGTACGAGCTCGTGCTTAGAAATTGGTGATGTCTTATCCCCCTATCTTACTAATTATCATAGAACCTGTGGTTGAAGGAGATGTCTCGTACACTGTCCTCCACCCTGACATGCCTACTTCTCTTGAAGACTTGCAAAAGGGTTGAATTCAGCTAAAGGAAGAACGATATACCTTCGAAGCTCAATTCTACACTAGTGAGAAGATAGTATTGGAGCTTACAAAGCAATTGCATGAAGAGCAAAGCTTGAACGCCTATATTGCACCGAAGAGGATGCGTTCGATCTTTTTATCTTAGAGATTTATTTTGTAAGACCAAGAGGCATGTTGTAGTCATTTTGAACTAATTAATGAAATTTGACGTTTGTTCAGGCTTTGTCTATACAAATTTAAATTTCATAAATCCTTGAAATCATTTGCATACACATATTCCATGCATCATAACATAACAAGTTTTCCATGACAGGTTTCCTTATCTTTCTGCTGTTTATTTCAGCAAGATGGATCTAGAGAAAACAGTGAAGGACCTTCAAGCAAAAAACTCTCAGTTCCAAGAGACTCTACTGGCCCTAGCCAAGGGGCAACAAGATATGATGGCATTACTGGCAGCTAAAAAGAAACCCAAGAAGAAAGCCCTTGTTAACATGGGTAGAAGATTCAAAGAGTCGGTCCGTCAGATCCCGGTAGTGGAAGACTCATCTGAGGAAGACGAGAATTAGATTGGAGAATCTAGGAGTACCCAGGTTGGGTGTATTAATGATCAAGCGCCTGATGATGATGATTATTATTTTGACGAGCATTATCCTCCCGCCGATGTCAAGTACAAGCAGTTAGAAGACAGATTGAAGGCCATTGAGATTCAAGTCGTCCCTGGTTTAGATTTTGATGATTTGGGTTTGATCTTTGGGGTTGTTATTCCCCACAAATTCAAGATACCAGTCTTTGCAAAATACGATGGGGTTTCCTGTCCAAAACTTCACCTGAAATCTTATGTGCACAAGATACAGCCGCACACCACTGATAAGAAATTATGGGTTCACTTTTTTCAAGAAAGCTTGGCCGGAATGCAACTAGAGTGGTTTTACCAGTTGGATGGTTCCTGTATCAATACATAAAAAGACTTAGCCACTGCTTTCTACCATCAATACCAGTATAATGTCGACTTGGCGCCAACAAAAGTTCAGTTTCAATACATGACAATGGGGAAGAATGAAGGATTCAAAGAATATGCCCAAAAATGAAGAAGCCTTTCCAGTAGGGTTCACCCACCTTTGACTGATAGGGAGCACATTGATATGTTTATGGTCACTTTATATAGTACATTCTTTAACTTGTTGGTTAGATGTTCTTCTTCCGGTTTCACCGAGATGATCTTAACGGGTGAAAGAGTTGAAAGTGGCATCAAAAGCGGGAAGATTCCCATGGCATTTGTCTCCACTAACAATCCTGTAAAGAAACCTTTTGCCGCAAAGAAATAAATAAATGTTGTGTATGGGGCAAGGGCCGGTACCAAGAAGGATGACCGCCAGTCTGTTAATACTGTCCAAATTTCCAATCCAACTCCTGCTTAAAGACCATCTGCCAATCATCAACAGTTTGAGACTCCGAGAAGACAATTCACAAGGATAGGCATGTCACTATCCCAAGCCTTACAACACTTGCTAAAGGTTAATTTGGTGACATTGCGTGATCCTTCGGCCAATCCAGATACCTCTTCACCAAAGTATAATCCAAACGCCAAATGTGCATATCACTCATGTCGTCCCGGGCATGAGACTGACCAATGCTGGGAACTGAAGAATAAAATTCAAGACTTGATTGATAACAAGACCGTTGAATTTAATCCTCCTCTAACTCTGAATGTGATCATCGTGCCTATGCCAAAGCATGGAAACGAAGTCAACGCTGTAGGTGATTCTGATGATGAATGTGCATTTGAAGATTGGGTGTATCCTACTACAAGAGAACTCAACAATTGGCAAGCAAAGGAATTCGTTCCCATATCCTTCATTGATGAGTAATCACTTGTTTTTTGCTTTCTTATTAATTCAAGAACATTTTGTCTGTAATATTTAACAATGACTTTTGAGCCATGTGTCTGGCACGGGGAACTTTGGTCCATTTGTCAAGGGTTTTATTTACGTTCATCTTATCATATAATCATTCAATACAAACCATTAGACTCTTTTGCATTCAAATTTTTGTGCTCATTGTCTTTCTTTTTCTTCAAATACATTTTTTCAAAATAGCCATGTATCTTACATGCTCACACGCACACTCTTGCAGGTCCCCATCCATTCTGGATCTCATTGCCAATGACTCTACTATTGCCAACTATGACTTCGAATTTCCAATTAACCAAGCCGAAGACGAAGGCGAGGAAGATTGTGAAATACCGGGAGAACTAGCCAAACTTCTATTACAAGAGGAAAAAGCTATTCAGTCGCACGAAGAGTCAGTTGAAGTCATCAATATAGGTCCCGAGATAGACAAGAGAGAGGTCAAGATCGGCGCTAACCTAGAGAGTAGTGTGAAAAGCAGATTGTTTCAGATTTTGCATGACTATGTGGAAGTGTTTGCTTGGTCGTATGAAGATATTCCAGGCTTGGATACCGACATTGTAGTTCATCGTATGCGGACAAAAGAAGATTTTCCTCCTGTCAAACAAAAAGTTCGTCGCATGAGGCATGACATGTCTGAAAAGATAAAAGCTGAAGTGTTAAAACAATTTGATGCAGGATTCCTAGCTATGACATCTTATCCCCAATGGGTTGCAAATGTGGTGCCACTATCAAAGAAAGACGGAAAAGTTTGCATGTGCATAGACTATAGGGATTTGAATAGGGAAAGCCCCAAGGATGACTTCCCTCTACCATACATTGACGTCTTTGTTGATAACACTGCTTAGTATAAAGTCTTCTCTTTCATGGATGGTTTCTCTAGCTATAATCAAATTAGGATGGATCCCGAAGACATGGAGAAGACCACTTTCGTTATGCAATGGGGCACCTTTTGATACAAGGTCATGTCGTTCGGATTGAAGAATGCAATGGAAACATATCAAAGGGATATGGTAGCTCTGTTTCATGACATGATTCATCATGAAATAGAGGTATATGTGGATGATATGATTGCAAGATCACAAACCGAGGAAGAACATCTCGATCATCTGTACAAGCTATTCGAGAGGTTGAAAAAGTACAAGTTGAGGTTGAACCCTAACAAGTGAACACTCGGAGTACGATCTGGAAAGCTTCTAGGTTTTGTTGTCAGTGGTAAAGGCATCGAAGTCGATCCTGCCAAGGTGAAGGCCATCCAAGAAATGCCAGTTCCCCACTCTGAAAAGGAAGTTAGAGGATTCTTGGGTCGTCTCAATTACATCGCCCGCTTCATATCTCACTTGACTGCTACTTGTAAGCCAATCTTCAAACTCTTGAAGAAAGATCAAGTAGTCAGATGGAATGATGAATGCCAAGCTGCCTTCGATAAAATCAAAGAATATCTGCAAGAACCTCCTATTATCATGCCTCCAGTTGAAGGAAGACCCTTGATCATGTACTTGACAGTGCTAGAGAACTTTATGGGGTGTGTTTTGGGCCAACGTGATGAGTCTGGCCGAAAAGAGCATGCTATTTACTACTTGAGAAAAAAGTTTACCGACTATGAAACTAGATATTCACTGCTCGAGAAAACTTGTTACGCTCTAGCATGGGCTGCTTGCTGGCTAAGATAGTATATGTTGACTCATACCACTCTGTTGATTTCTAAGATGGACCCAATCAAGTACATCTTCGAGAAACCTTCTCTCTCCGGACGGATAGCAAGATGGAAAATGATCTTGACTGAGTACGACATTCAATAGACGACACAAAAGGCCATCAAAGGAAGTGTACTAGCATATCACTTGGCCCATCAAGCCGTCGATGATTATCAGTCTATGAACTTTGACTTCCCGGATGAGAACATCATGCTAGTGACCGAGTGCGCGAAACCTGGACCGTATGACGGACCAGAACAAGGATCCCGATGGACTATGGTCTTCGATGGGTCTTCCAACGCCTTGGGTAACAGAATTGGTGTTGTGATTATCTCCCCTGAAGGTTGCCACACTCCTTTCACTGCCAGACTATGCTTTGATTGTACGAACAATATGGCTGAGTTCGAAGCGTGCATTTTGGGTTTGAAAGTTGCCATTGATTTGAGGATCAAGCATTTGAATGTGTTTATGGATTCCTCTCTAGTGATTAGCCAAGTTAAAGGATATTTGGACACTAAACACCCTAATTTCATCCCTTACAAGGAGCTTGTGCTATTTGTGATTCCTTACTTAAAAGAGATCACCTTTAAACACTTCCCTAGGGAAGAAAATCAGTTAGCCGATGCTTTGGCCACCATGTCTTCTATGTTCAAGGTCAGATGGGACAACGAAGCTCCTATGATTACAATTGAGAGATTCGATGAACCTGCGCACTTCTGGGAGCTCGAGACTGATACGGAAAAGCCATGGTACCATGAGGTGAAGAGATACCTCAAGCACAAGAGTACCCTGAAGGGGCATCCATCAATGACAAAAAGTTCTTACGAATATTTTCATCCAAATTCTTCCTAAGTAATGGAATCTTATACAGACACAACCATGACTCTACTCTACTCCGATGTGTGGACAAGAAGGAGGCAGACGAAATTATGGAAGACATACACGAAGGTCTCTTTGGGACCCACTCAAGCGGACATACGATGGCCAAGAAAATCCTGAAAGTTGGCTACTATTGGTCAACGATGGAGACTGATTGCCATCAACATTCAAGAACTTGTCACAATTGCCAAATCTATGCTGACAAGGTCCATGTGCCTCATATCCCTCTGTACGTCATGATCCCTCCATGGCCATTTGTAATGTGGGGCATTGACATGATTGGAGAGATCAAGCCCACCGCTTCCAATGGACATCGCTTCATTATGGTCGTTATTGATTATTTCACCAAATGGGCCAAAGCCGCTTCATTTGCCTCAGTCACAAAGAACATGGTAGCCAGATTCATCAAACATAACCTCATATTCCGCTATGGTATCCCCGAAAGGATCATCACCGACAATGGAACTAACCTCAACAATTCTATGATTACCGAACTTTACACTCAGTTCAAAATCAAGCATCACAATTATTCTCCTTATAGACCTAAAATGAATGGCGCAGTTGAAGCAACCAGCAAAAAAATTAAGAAGATTGTGCAGAAGATGTTAGTAACATACAAGGATTGGCATGAGATGTTACCGTTTTCTCTTCACAGCTATCGTACTTCAGCTAGAACATCAATTGGGGCAACTCCCTTTTCTTTAGTCTATGGCATGGAAGCTGTTTTGCCCGTAGAAGTTCAGATTCCCTAACTAAGGATTATGAATGAATCAGGCCTAGGAGAAGACGATTGGATTCATACAAGATTGGATCAGTTGAACTTGATCGATGAAAAATGATTGGTTGTTGTTTGTCATGGTCAGACATACAAAAAACACATGATTAAGGTTTTCAACAAAAAGATCAAGCCTCGAGTATATCAAGCTGGTGACTTGGTGATAAAGCGCATCATTCTTCCACAAGGCGACCCCAGAGGAAAATGGACTCCCACCTACGAATGGCCATTTGTTGTCAAGAGAGTTTTATATGGCGGTGCCATGATGCTGACTACCATGGATGGTGAAGACTTCCCACATCCTGTGAAGTGGACATAGTTAAAAAATACTACGCATAAGAGACCCGCTAGGTTGACACACCTAGGGAAAATAAGGGCATCCCGGTAAACCAAAAGGTTTGGGTAAAAATTAGGGATATATGCAAAAGATTGTACACCCGGAAAGTTGAAAACCCGAAAGGGCAACTTGGGCAAAAATGGGTATCCTGGTGGGCTGAAAACCCGAAAGGGCGGTCCAGGAAAAAGTTAAGCATTGAAAGTGTATGACTATGTCTCGTGGAATCACCACAGTCGACTTTATTACCTAGGTCCGAGTTCAAACGGCCCAAGATCAATCCAATCAACTTCTGTCAATGGCAAGGGGCATTCAAAGACATTGGGGAAATAGTAGAGTTGGAATGCAATGAGATCATTTCCACATGGCTATTTGTTTTTTTGTTTTCAATCTTTGTTTTCCTTTTGATGATTTCCTCTTACTAGGATCTTCGTCTCCTTGTACAAAAAACGCCTATTCATGGGCAAAATATCAATACAAATATACTTTGAAGTGAAAACTTTCTGTTTTATTTTGAATGCAAAGTTGTCCAATGACTAAAATTGAACGAACATATGCATGTGAACATAACTAAAACCATTTGGCACAAGTGTCCTGCTAAGCAGCAGCAAGCATCTCTTTAATGTATATGGAATATCCCCACAGAGTTATTTCATTAGAATTATCCCCTCAAGGACGGCTACAATAAACCAATCCTCAACAAAGTTACCCACAAAGTCTCTTTGCATAGGCTGATCTCCAACCAGAGTCTCAATCTCTTGACAGCTCTCTCCCCAGCTAAGTTGAACCTACAAAAAGAAGCCTTGTGAATCTCTTTGTAAAAGAACTTGTCTCGTAAGCAGTTCGTCAACAGGGTTTATTTCCCCAAACAGAATTTATTTACCCAACAAACAACATACGACATACAACAATTAACGAACAGAAAAATTCCCCCGGCATTGTCTATCTTCCCCAGTTGAGTCTGTCTTCCCCGGATGAGTCTTTACTCTCCAGTGGGAGTTTGCCTTTCAGACTATTACAAATCAGAGGGCCACAACCCCTCTTCCCTAGTAAATTCGTCAACAAAAACCTTTACTACCTCTAAAAGATACTATGAAGCCTGGACCCGACCAGATATTAGTACAATTTTCAAGCTACTATGAAGCCTGGACCCGACCGGATAATAGTCAACTTTTCAAAGTCACTATGAAGCCTTGACCCTACCATATAATAGTGAACTTCTCAAGATGCTATGAAGCCTGGACCCTACCAGATAATAGTTTAACTCTTCGAGATATTGAAGAACTTGGACTCGACCAGACAAGGGTTTAACTTCTTTTCCCCATTAGAGTTTGCCTATAGCCCAGTAAGTTACTGTGAAGCCTGGATCCGACCAGATATCAGTTTTCAACTTCATCTTTTCAAGAAAGTTATTGTGAAGCCTGGATCCGACCAGATAGCAATTCCCCTCAGAAGTTCGTTGTGAAACCTGGTATCCGACCAGATAACAACTAAGTTCCAAAGTAGGTTATTGTAAAGCCTGGACTCGACCAGATATCAGTTCATCCTTATCTCTTCATAAAAGTTTATTGCAAAGCCTGGACCCGACCAGATAGCAATTAACTTCATCCACCTTAAATTTGTGAAGCCTGGATCCGACCAGATATTAGTTCAACTTCGTCTATTCAAGCAAGTTATTATGAAGCCTGGAGCCCGACCAGATAACAACTAGCTACAATCCTCAGCAAGACACTATGAAGCCTAGACCCGACCAGATAATAGTATATATTTTCAAAAACTATGAAGCCTGGACCCGACCAGATAGTAGTTACCACTTCAAGAAATCTGCGAAGCCTGGATCCGACCAGATAACAGTTCAATTTTAAGAAATTTTCTGCGAAGCCTGGAATCTGACCAGATAACAGTAAATTTATTCTTCCCCAGTAAGTTACCGTGAAGCTTGGAATCCGACCAGATAGCAGTTAACTTCCTCATCCTCACCAAATTGTTGTGAAGCCTGGACCCGACCAGATAACAGCTAACATCCAAGAGATAATCCCCGGCAGAAGCATTTTGTCAACAAAGTTTGAAGATATGTATACTCTTCATCCCCAACAACATTCCTGGATTCAGCTTCCCAAAACTCTTCAGCAATAGTCAGGGATTTATTTTCCTGGACAAATATGCATCCCACATTCATACATCATAGCATATACATACAAAATGCATTTAGCATAATACCACATATTTTGAACATCATGCATACTTCTGCATTTAACTAACCCTTTTCTGCAGGGAAAACATCAAGTTTTAGTATAAATCAACCAAAGATATGTGCTGATACTTCTTCCAATATTTACCATCATTCCTCCAAATGGCATCTATAAGCCCATTCCCAATACATCTTCGAGTGTAAATTTCTGGGCACTCTAGTGTTCAATCATCTTCCACCTTCAAGTCACGAATGGCGGATCCGCCAATCTAACTCTTCAGGTTTAAGAAGATTGAACAGGGGAAGCTATTGTACCCTAAAATTTTCCCTCTCATTTCTCAAGAAAATCTCTCATAAGATCTCCATTGGTTCAAGACTACACAAGGTTTGATCAGCTCAAGACACCTCCTTAAGCATTGATGACTCAAATTAGGGTTTGAGTTTGCACAAGTAAAAATGGAATTTTAATGCCCCATTTAACTTCCACGGATCATTTTGAACCCTCAATATTTATCAAGTCAAGTTTTAAGTCTTGGATCACATTTTTGCTTAGTCAATTGATCAGTTGACCTAAAATCAACTGTATTGGGGAAAAGTCAATTGTGGTAAACTTGCAGTCAAACTTCATAATTTTTTATCCATATCAACATCATGAACTCATATTTGTCAATTGATCAAGTTTGGATCATAATTCCTCAAGAAATTTGATCAGATCATCAAAAGGGCAAAATGGTCAAAATTAGGGTTTTAACTGGGAAGGTTTAATTTTTGATTTTTGACCTAACAAATGACTTATTGGTTCAAGGTATGATCTAAAGGATTCAAATGCTTCATTTTTACCTAATGGAAAGGCTCAAAATATTTCTCAAGTTCAATTTATTGATAGTTGAATTTCAGTCAACTGATGAAAAGTCAATTGTACACTGAAAAGTCAAACTTTGACTTTTAGATCAAAATCAAGTTTCAAAGATTACAATTCATCAAGACATGTCAAAATATGAAACTTGTTCATCAAGAAATAAAAAAGTCAGGGTTTCATTTTGAAAAGTCAAAATTTCCAAGACTTAGAAATTTTCTAAGTGTTGAAAATTCATGTTTTTTTTCATAACTTTATGCCAAATTTACACCATGATGCAAGATGATTCAAGAGAAACTTCCAACATGAAATTTGTAGATCTCAATGACATCTAAAACATTATAGGGCATAATTTTTTTCTAGAAATTCTTGGATTTCAAGTTATGAATTTGTGAAGACATGCTCATGAAACTTGAAGACTTAGTGAAATTTTGCCCTAGTTTAGGCAGTATTTTGACCTATATTCATGGCAATTTTTCACCTAGTTCCAAATTTAATTTTAAAAAATATCTAACATGAAGGTTTTAGAGGATGCTAGAAGCTTTCCAAAATGTCCAAGAACTCATTGAGATCATACTTGATCTCGGAGAATCGAAGGCAAGAAGTTAGGGTTTCAAACTTGAATTACAAGCCATTTCTTGATGGACACATAATCCAATCTCAATGTTAGGCTGCATAATCTTGCTTTTTCAGGTCTTCTAACTTGTGTATCTATCCATAATTAATATATTACACAAACTTTTAGCTATAATCTAAATGGTTTAAGCATTGTCCAAGTCCATTTGCCATTTTGGGAAGAAAGCTAACATTTACATTCTTGAAAAGCAAGCTTTATGCACAAAGTCAATTCTTGAGCCTCTCACTTGTTCTCTCTGATCACAGTCCATCTACAAAGTCAGAAGAAAGCTTTTTCAAAGTGTAACCACTATACAATAGCAAGTACAAAGCATTGAAACTTGATTTTTCAAGAAAATCACATGTTGAGCTTAAACATTTGATTTTGAATTCTAATCAACTAAAAGTCTCAAAACTTGTTGCTTATAAATATAGGCACTATTTGTGAGCTAACACGCAAGCTTAAGCACCATGAAACTCTCCCAAACTCCCTCAAATCAGAACTTGCATCAAAACTCCATTTATGTGCACATTCTGACTTTGAAACCTACGCTCACATTTCCCTCGTGCATTTTCATTCCTAATCAATCACAAAGCTTTTATACATCAAATATAGTCCATCTACATCCCTGTTTCCTAACTGTAACTCCATCTTCATCATCTTCCAAGCTTAAAAATAGAGCTCTGCAACTGGACTTCTCCAGGCCATTCCAGTCATCCATTGCTCAAGCTAATCATTGCATTAGCTTCCTGGGAACTTGAGGAAGCTAACCTGATCATTGCAGCACCTTGATTCAAGCTCATTTGCATTTCACGATTTCCATTTTTGAGGTATCTTTTCTGAATTTCTATCTTTTCATTTAGGCATTGTTAAGCTTGCATTTGTGAAGATAAAATGTAGATATCATTGCCCTGAAACTGTACATGTCCATAGATTTCATTTATATTGATTGAGCTTAAGAATTTTAGGTTTGAATCTCTGAAAAAAGTTAGGTCAGAGTTTGGTACTTTTATAAATTCTCATTCATCTTTGATTTATAGCTTATGATATTTATATGGTTGGATTCGTATGGAAAAATGGAGCAACTTTCATGTTTGCATCTTTCATTTTATTGAGAAATGAGCAATTTACAGGAACCATGGCTGGAGGTTGAAGATGAAGTCATTTTCAGGACTGGATTTATGTTATGTATTTATTGTTTTACTTATGTTAATGGATGTATAGCCACCCCAGTGGCAAGCCAGTGCACGTTTCATGTCTAGGGCGTGGGTTCAAGCCCCAGTGCTGCCACTTTTCATTATTTTTTCACATTTTCTTTCTTTTGTTCCAAATAGCTAGCGCATGGGCCTCCAATAATGGGCCTTGTTATTTTTGCTAACTCCTAACCCCTTGCCTACTTTCACACACCTGGCACAAACATTTTTTTTATCATTTTAATTTAATTTATTTTCTTTCTCTTATTTTATTTTATTTCATTTCTCTTTATTATTTTTTTATTACTTTTTTTATTTTTTTTATTTTTTTATTAATAAAAAAATCCAAAAATATTTTTATTTATTATTTACCCATTTATATTTTTGTTTTCTTTATAAGATAAAAAGACTAAAAAACATTTTCCTAACAAATTAATTTCTTTTTCTTAAATAAATTAATAATTAGATTCAGGTTTAATTATTTCCTTTTTTATTTAAAATTAACTTAGAATTTAGGTTTATTTTAATTAATTATTTTCCATACTATTTTTATTAAATTTAAAAACATTTCATAAAAAACCTAAAAATGTTTCAAATTTAATTTCTTTTCTTAATTAATTTAAGTTTAATTTTATTTATCTTAATTAATGTTTTTCTTTTAGATAATTAGGTTAAAACCCCTTTTTCTCAAAAACCAAACAAAAATCATTTCTTTTCCTTTTATCTTCTTGTACATTATATTTTCAATTCTTGTACATTATTCAATATGGTTGTAATAGATAATTAGGTTTAATTTTCTTGCAAATCCTCATTTCTATATTTGTATACCACATCCCCTAATGATGTAATAGTGTAGTAATTTTACTTTCCGCAATTTATCGCTTTCATATAAATGTTAGTAATTAGAGTTTGTATGGCAAGACTAAAATCAACAAATAGTAAATCATAATTCAAGATAAACAATGCATGTAAATCAAACACTATCCACACTTGGACCCTTAGGGTAATTCCACTTGTTGCCTTATAAAAATGGTCATGTTATGCATGTGAGATGTCTTAGCAAAAACAAATCAAAAATACAAGATCATAGTCCCTCGATGACGCTACAAATGTTGTCTTTCAAATGATCTTAGTCCCTCAAAAAGAAATGCTAAGATATCTCACAACATTGCTATCATGATTATACGATGACCCATGCCCATCCATTTACATCTAAAGATAAGGATTCTTACCAAATCAATAGTAAGATAGCAATATCAAAGGAGGGAAGAAATGAACAAAGACTTTTGAGTAGGTAGATTGTTCCTAGTTGCTTGCTCATTTTCAAAAAAAAAACATCTTTGCTTATTTTCAAAACAAGCATCCTTGTTCACTTTCAAAACAAACACTTTCAAAAACAAAATTTCAAAACATGAAATATTTTAAAATAGTCCAACACTTTGTATACGTTCTTACGAACGAGAACTATTACAAAGTTTTCCTAAACGAAAGCGCCTTTTCAAAATACTTTCAAAAATCACCACAAAGCACATTTTCAAACAAAAGCAAGTGATCTAGCAAGCAACTAAGAGCCCATAGATAACTATGGATGAAAAGGGTGCTAACACCTTCCCTTTTCATAATCTACCCCCCGAACTCAAGAAATAATCTCAAAGGTCTTTCCTGTTCTTTTCAGCCTTTCCTTTTGGATAAAAGAAAAGTCGGTGGCGATTCTTACTAACTGCAACATTTGCATCAAATGCAAAACAACCCAAGTCAATTCTCCCACTGTATCACACCAGAGATCAACATCATGGGCCAGAAAGAAGCTTTCAATCATGTCTTTCCAGTAGTCAAAGTTCTTTCCATCAAAGACTGGAGGTTTGCCGTTGATTCTGTCTTTACCATCATGGTAGTCATTATTGATGTTCTGAATTGGTCTCACCATAGTGTTTTTCTAAGTTTGGATCTTGTACTGACACAGTTAAGTGCTTGAACTCAGAACCAGGCGCTCTGATGCCAATTGAAGAAGTGAAAAACACAAGAAGGGAGGGTTGAATTGGAATCTTAAAATCAAATGCAAATGACACGATGATTTTTATCCTGGTTCGTTTGATCACAAACTCCTCGAGTCCACCCGCCAAGGTGATCCTCTCTCCAACGAGGTCTTAATTCACTAATCAAACTGATTACAAATCTTGTTTGACAACTGCCAAAGTCTTCTTGAGTACAACCACAACCCGATTCATCTCAAGGAAATTCACTAACAAAGGTAAGAATTAATCTGTGTACATGATGTTTTTCGTTACAAAAACGGTATCACAAACTTGTAATGTATTACACAATTTAGAGAATAATTTGAATATTGAGTTGCAGCATTGAGAGATTGTATGATAGCAGTATTGTAAAAATCGTAAATGATTTAACCTTATTGCTTGTTTAAATAGGAGCAACAACCTTGTGCAAATGGAAACTTGATAATTGGAAGTTAATTCACTTTCCTTAATTTGAAGATCCTTGTTTGTTTGTAGTCGTTGCAATTGATATAGCTTTGATGGAATAGTAACGCTTTAGAACATAAGGAATCTGCTTGCTACTTTACTTCAAAACTTGGAAGGTCAAAATCATAAGGTCCTGTTTGTAGCGTTAGACTTCTGTTCAGAGTTAGGATGTCTTTCTCTTAGCGCAAGTTCTGATCTTCATTCATCAGAACATTTTGAGATCAGTCTACATACACAGCATGAACAACTTTGTAGCTTAACTTCTGATCCACTTCCGTTCAGAACTTCTGTACAAAATAGAATATAGTTTTAGAGTGCACATTTTTTCTTTGTGTTTGTTATCATCAAAACTCTTATAAGGGTTGTAGAATCAAACTATGTTCTAACACTTTAGACTATGTTAGAAAGACTTGGGAAAGATTCAATAAAATCGGTACCATTTTGTGATACGGTGGGAGAACTGACTTGGGATTTTGCGTTTATGTTCGCAAATGTTTCGGTTTAGCAAGAGTCGCCACCGACTTTTTATTTTATCCTAGGAAAGATCAAAAAGCACAGGAAAGACCTTTGATATGTTTTCTTGGGTTCGGGGAGTAGATTATGAAAATGGAAGGTGCAAGCACCCTTTTCATCCATGGTTATCCATGGGCTCTTAGTTACTTGTTTAGATCACTTGCTTTTGCTTTTCAATTGTTTGAAATGGTGCTTTATGCGTGGTTTTGAAAGATGTTTTGAAAAGAAGCCATCGTTGTGGCAACCTTTATAATGATTCTTGTTTAAATGTATACAAATGTGTTTTTGTCTTTTAAAAAGATGTTTCAATGTTTTGAAAGTTTGTTTTGGAAATGTTTTGAAATTGTGTTGTGAGGTGTGTTTGAAAATAGCAAGGATGTTTTTGCAAGTTTTGATCAAGTAACTAAGAGCTATCTACCCTATTTTACTCAAAGATCTTTCCTATATGTTTTTAACCCTTTTGATAGTGTTGTTTTACCATTGCATTTGGTAAACAACCTTGTATTAGGATGTTAAACGGGACAGGCGCGGGTCATCATATAGACCATGATAGCAATTGTGTTAAGTATTTTTTAGCAAATTCTTGAGGGACTAGATCATTTTTGTATAGGCAACCAAGATAGCGTCATCGAGGGACTATGATCTTTTCTTTTTTTTTGCCAAAGTACTCAACATGCATAACATGGCCCATTTTTAAGGCAACAAGTGGATGTAACCCTAGAAGTGCAAGTGTGCATTGTATTTGATTTTCATGCATTTTTGTCTTTGTATTAGGTCAAGCTACTACATTTCTTATTCACAAACCTAAGTTTAAATGTTCTTAAATAGAGAGATAGGAAGTTGATAAAAACATGTTTCAGCTGATTTCGTGTATGGCAATGTGGAGCTTTTCAACAAGGCGTGAGATGTTTGGGAGCTTTCCTAAGCTTCCCCTGACCTTCTCCAATGCCTAGCTTGCCTTGAAGGTGCTTGAACAAGCCTACAGAACTCAACCTGCACAAGCTGAAATTGAAAATGGCAAACCCTGTAAATGGAGTTACAGTTAGTGTTTAAGGGTTAGGATAGTTTAGATGGGTTATGTGGAAGATGTTTGAACCAATTTGGGACAAAACGCACGAGCAATTTGTGTTGTGAAACTCAAACTGCAAGGAATGCCCTGTTTTGCAAGTGAGATGTGATTTTATGCTATGGGAGGTTTGAAGGCTCAAAGGGTCGTGTTTTTGGTTCAAGGGGATGTGAGAAAGATGTTTCAAAAGCTTGCACAAGCTAGTTTTTGCTGATGTTCAAGTTCTTGTGTTTTGGACAAATTTCTTGGTTATAAAGCAAAGTATGAGAACTCCTGTGAAGCAGGCCTGTATAGGCTACTCATCAGCTTTTACACTTTTCCCTTGGCCCCTCAAGTTTGTGGATCTGATTTGCTGCACAAGATATGGCTCAATGCTCAAGGATTTAGTTTTGACATAAAGCATGATTTAAGCAAAAATGGAAATATTGCTTTTTCTACTTAGGGACTAATCTAATGTGCAATGTTCTAATGACCAAAACAATGCCTTAAACCAATGGATTTTCATTTAATTAATGAGTTTGAAATGGTTTTGAGGCCTGTAATCTAGTGCAAAGCAAGCTGATTTGAATTTGCAACTTGTATGAACATGAACATGCCATGGATGAAAAGTGAGTTTTTGCCAACTTCAAGCCTTCGATTCTCCCTAACCACAAATGAGTTTAGAGAGTTCTTAGACATTTTGGAAAGCTTGCAACATGCTCTACAATACATGTTTGAAATGCAATTTGATATTCCAAGTGGAACTATGTGAAAAATGGCCATGAAGATAGGTCAAAATTCTGCCTAAACTAGGGCAAAATTTCACTAAGTTACAAGTTTCATGGTCCCTTGTTCCAAAAATCATAACTTGAGATCCAAGCTTCTTTTTATAAAACTTTGTGAATCAAAGTTGTATACTTTTTGGAGGACTAAAACTTTCATGTTGTAAGTTTTTTTTAATCCATTTGCATCATGTGAAAATGTTGGGCAAAGTTAGGAAAAATTAAGAAAATTTCATAACTTAGAAAAATTCCAAGTTATGAAATTTTTCAACTTTAAACCCTAATTTGCAAAAATGGGTTTCTTGATGAACAAGTTTCATGTTTTGACACATCTTGATGAAAAATGACCCTTGGCACTTGATTTTGACCAAAAAGTCAAAGTTTGACTTTTCAGTGTACGGTCAAATTTTGATCAGTTGACTGAAAAATTCATCTGTCAATCCAATGCAATTGAGATCTTTTGAGCTTGTTGAATAGGTCAAGATGATGCCATTGAGTCCTTGAGTCCATGGTTGAGCCCAATTTGCCACTGGCTAGGTCAAAAGTCAGAAATTTCCCTTTTACAGTCAAAACCCTAAAAATGACCATTTTGCCCTTTTGATGATCTGATCAAATTTCTTGAGGAGTTGTGGTCCAAACTTGATCAAATGGTTCATATGAGTTCATAATGTTGATGTGGGTCAAAAATCATGAGGTTTGACTGTAAATTGGTCATAGTTGACTTTTTCACCAATATAGCTGATTTTTAGGTCAACTGTCCAATTGACTTGGTAAAAATTTGATTCAAGGCTTGAAACTTGGTATGGACAAACTTATGAGTCCAACATGAAGTATGAAAGTCATTTTGAGCATTAGAAGTCCAAAAATCACTGTGCAAACTCAAACCCTAATTTAGGTCATCAATGCAAGGAGATGTCTTGAGCAGAGCAAAACCCTAATCCTGTCTGGAGTTCAAGGAGCCTTGTGAGGGGAAATCTTGATAAAATGAGAGGGCAAATTTTGGGGTACAACAGCTGCCCCTGTTCAATCTTCTGGAACCTAAAGAGTTAGATTGGCGAGTTTTCCTTTCGTGACTCGAAGGTAAAAGAGGATTGGACACTAGAGTGCCCGTAAATTTGCACTCGTCAAAATGTAGCTGAGGGAATGGGCTTAAAGATGCCATTTTGAGATGGTGGAATCTTGCTGGAGATGGGATTAAAGATGCCATCCAAGATTTGTTTATTGAAAATCAGGAGAATGAATGTCAGAATGGTATCGGTGTCTGGAACGTATCTGAGTTGTATCTGGAGATTGGATTCGTATGAGCGAAAGAATGGCGTCCGTGTCTGGAGCGTATCCAAGCTGTAACTGTATTTGATTCTTGAATGAATATCAGAATGACTGCCGTGTCTGGAGTGTATCTGTATTGTATCCAAAACTTGAAATCTGAATAAGCAACAGAAAGACATTCGTGTCTGGAGTATCTCTGGGCTGGGGAATAGGTTTGAATGAGTGACAGAATGGCAACCATGTCTGGAGCGTATCTGGACTGTATCTGAGGTTGAGATCTGTATGAGTAGCAGAATGACTTCCGTGTCTGGAGTGTATCCGTACTGTAACTGGGATATGAATAAGTGACAGAATGACTTCCTTGTCTTGGAGTGTATCTGAGCTTGAGGTTGATAGTTGAATCTGAATATGAAATAGAATGGCTTCCATGCCTTGAGCGTATCTAGTTTGTATCTGATTGTCGAAGTCTGAATGAGTGACAGAATGGCATTCGCGTCTGGAGCGTATCTGGACTGTATATTGACTTGAAATTCTGAATGAGTAATAAAATGGCCGCCGTGCCTGGGGTGTATCTATACTGTATTTGAGATTTTTGAATATTTGTTAAAGATAGCTTTTAATCTTATCCTAAAAAGGGTAAAATGTTATCTGAAAACACAAAGTTATGTTGCATGAAATGTACGATGCAATAAATGTGTTTTATCAATGTTTATGATATTTGAATGTAATATATGCGCATGTAAGCTGATTAGCTGTCTTGCTGAGGAAAATAAATCCTTGATAGTTGGATATAATGAAATATTTAATTGCTGTCGGGGGAAATAAACCCTTGACTGCTGCTGGAGATTCAAAACCCTTGATTGCTGAGACTGAGAAATCCTTTGGACTACTGCTGGGGATTGAAAATCCTTGGTGACTCGTGGGGATTAACAAGAGCTTTGACAACCTCTGCGAGGAATTGAGAATCCTTCATGACTTTTCGGGCGGATAACGAAAACTCTGACAATCTCTACTGGGGAATTAAAACCTGGGAGGCTTCAACTGGAGAAATGGGAACAAGAATCTTCGTTCTACTGGGAAATAACTTCGTGGGGAGAACATTTATTCCGTCGAAGAATTCTCAAGAACTTGGGTTGTGTTGTACCCCAAAATTTGCCCTCCCATATTATTCAAGATTTGGCAAGATCATGGTTCAAAATCTCTCAAGAAATGCACAGTCCAATTGCCTCCTAGCACAGTCAAAATTAGGGTTTTAGGTCTTGCAAAGAAATTGAGGTGTCCAAGGGTCCAATCAAGTCCCATATGCCTATATACATTGCCAAGCATTCATATGTCAAGTTTCAAGACTCACAGCATCAAGTTGCACAGTCAAAAACCCTAATTGCTCCACAGTCAACTGCATGGGTAAAATGGTCATTTGACAGTCAAAAGTCAAAAATTTTGGTCAACATCTTATTTTGAAGCCACAATCATCATTTGATCAATTCTTGATCATGATTCCACAAGCATGGCTCAAAAAGTTTCAAGATGCAAAAGTTTCTATTTTTGGACAGCTGAAAAGTTAACTGCAAATTGACCAAGGCATAACTTCTTCATGGTTCATTAGAAAAATCCCATCCAAAGCTCATTTTGAAGGGGATGACATTTCCTACAACTAATCTTCACACTCCAAGTCCAAGAAATGCTCTCACAAAAAGTTATCAATTTCAACATTATAGGTCATTTTCAAAAGTCAACAAAAAGGCACTTTAAGTCATAGACCATAACTTGAGATTGGTAAATCAAAATGACATGGGACCAAAGGCATTGGTTAGAGGACTTCAAGACCTTTCCAAAATGTCCAAGAACATGTTCATAGCTTCCAAATTGAGCAAGATATGCATTGGAGAAGTTGGGAAATTTTTGGGAATTTTCAAAAGTCAACTTTGCCTAAAAAGGTTCAATTTTGCCAATGGGCCTCAAATTCTTTCTTGAATCATTACCCAAGGCCTATGCACGACCCATTGGACTTAATTTTATTTATTTTCTTATTTTTAATTAATTAATTGAATTTATATTATTATTAATTCATTTAATTGGTTTTAATTGTAGAAAAAATATCAAAGCATGGTTGGCAAATCTTTTTATGCAGCAAATACACTCCACACATGCTAAAGATTTCGTGCATCACTCAAGGGGACAAGATCTTCCATAATTGGCAAAGTTTTCATGAAAAAAGATTGAAAATCACATAATTGAAAATCAAATATTCAAGTCATAATTCATGGACTTTTGGGCCAAGGTTTTGACCTAATTCTGATCACATACATATGCAAGAGCTAACCTAAAGCAAGACACACGAAAAAGCTGCTAATATTCCATAGCCAATTTGCAAAAAAATCAAGAAAGTTGTGAAACTGAAATCCTACTTGTAGTGCCTCTCCACGCCTAAAAAGGATTCAGTCACCTTGCTTGAGTCTCCAGGAAGCGTTTACAATCAAGAACTAGTCCAAACGCGCAAAGAATCCAAGAACACGAGCCATACGGTTTGTAACGCCCGAATTTAACTAATTGGTTAATTAAATTATTTAGGAATTTAATTATTGGATTTTGTCGGTTTAATCGCAAAAATAATATTAAGAATAATATTATTTATTTATTGGTGTAATTTAATTGAGTTGGGCCAAGTAGCATTAAAATGCAGTTAATTGGAGGGGTGTGGATAGTAGGCCCATTTGGATTAATTGTTGGAATAATATTGATACTATTATTATTATTATTTGGAGGAAAATTAATAAAAGATAAGTCAGCAGAGAAAATAAGGTTTTTGGAGAGAAAACAGAAGTCACGTGAAAACGGTGCAAAGAGGCAAGGTTGAAGACGGCGGAAAAGCCATCGAAGAGGTGATTGCGATTAGAGAATCGAAGAACCGTCAATCCCAGGTAAGGGTGGAGTTCTGATTCTATAATCGGATGCATGATAGATGATATGTAGGATGAGATTTATCGAATTGCCCTATGTTTGGTGTGTTTTGATTATTGATGTGGTATTGATCCTATTGTATGCCTTAGATCATTGCTATATGGTAGGAATTCGATTTTGATGGTTTTAGGATGTTTGGGGATGATTAGGAATGGGTTGGGGTGATTTTGGGAAGCATAAAAACGTGAAATTTGGGGTTGCAGAGTCATCAACACGGGCTGTGTTGATGCACACGGGCACCCGTGTTGATCTTCTGTGTTGATGCTCGGGTAGGTTTTCCCAAAAATCGTTTCGGCCATAACTTTTGAACCGTCACTCCGATTTAGGCGCCGTTTGATGCGTTGGAAAGCTAGTGAAATTTTCTATATGATTATGAGGAATTAAGTAGCTTTAAGAGCTTATTTTAATAAGTGATTATTGGAGAAAGTGTTTATGTTTATAAGTGATTTGGTTGTTATGTATTTTAGTGAAGTGTTTGGAGATATTTGGGATTGGAGCTCTGAAGAACGACGAACAATCGCTCAAGAGTTCGAAGCTGCAATTTGATAAGGTAAGGGGGGCTACTACTTAATTTATATTTGCTTATGGGTTTAGATGCAATTGGTTGGGTAATCGTAGGATAATCCCCATTGTTGATTTGGATCGAAATTGTATGATCGTGAATTTACCTTAGGTGTTCTAAGGATAACCTCAATGTTGTTAGGATTTCCCTAAAGGACGGGTAATATGTAACTTAAGGTCAATTTTAATAAAACTTTTTGTTGATGAAAGGATTGTTGATAAAATAGGATGTTTTAAAAATGAAAATTCTGAGTTTTGATTTATTTTGGAAAATGAGACCTTAAGTGAAATAATGTTGTCCTTAAGATTGGAAATTGACTAACGTAGAAGGGAATTATGTTCCAATTGATGTGTTGTTTTGAGTTATGCATAATTGATGTTGTTATGTACCGAAATGTGTGTTTTGGCTGGCATTTTCGCGTTTGGCTGCTGTTCTGAACTGCTGCAGGAACAGGAAATTTTGGGTACGCGCTCATCAACACGGGCCGTGTGGATTCACACGGGCACCCGTGTTGATTCACTGTGTTGGCAGGAAAAATGTGTTTCCAGGCACATTTCAACACGGGCCGTGTTGATTCACACGGGCGCCCGTGTTGATCCCCTGTAATGGCAAAATAACGTGTTTTCTGGATACATTTCCACACGGGCAGTGTTGATTTACACGGGCACCCGTGTTAAACCTCCTGTGTTGGTTTCTAAACTCTGTTTTCTGTGCATGCTGTTATGTACGGATTGATCCTGTTTTGATGTGCAGTGTTTGACATGTTTGAATATGTGTTTATTGATTTCCTAGTGTTGATTGATGCTTGTATCGAATAACGATTGTATGTTATGATACCAACACTATATGGATTTTATTGTCATGCTTTTAGATGATGTATCAAGCATGAATTATGATATAACTTGATATGATTGATGTTTAATAGTATGCTGAGTGATTACATGCTATCCATATCCTGTTATGATTGATGTTATTGATGTTGCATGATATGTTGATTGATGTTAATAGTATGCTGAGTGTTACATACTTTACATATCATGTTGCATTTGTTAATTCCCATTGTGTGGAATTAACATGGTGGCCAATATACGTGTCCGCGATTTAATGGAACGTTGAGGTGGTAGCCGTGTCCGCGATATAATGGAACAGTGAGTTATCCGTAACCCGAGATTTAATGGGCGGTAAAATGGTACCACATACATGGGTGTGTTGCATTATATTGAATATAACGTGAATGGATGACCTTCCAATGTTGTATTTAATTGATTGTATGCATGTATTGCTGCTAAGTTGTTAATGATGTTTGATGTTAATTATAAGTATGAAAAGTAATAGATTATGAATATATGAATTGTAAAGGTTTTCGTAAACTATGAAACATGCTAACTGTTTGGGTGATGCTTATGGTTTTCTGAATTGATTGTTATGAACGTATAATCAAATGTATAGTTGAGATGCTCACCCTTACTGTTGAACATTTCAGATTGAGGAGCTTCGTTCAGGTGCTTGGCGAAGGCTTGTCATTTCTAGTTTATTTATGTTTAAGTATTGTCTGGGTCATGCTCTGATAGTTGTAACTCCGGGAACGTTTGTTTGTCGAGCTGCTTTAGTCAGACTCGTTTATTTCCTTATGTTTGTTATAATATGATGTTGATATATTCCAGGTGTTAATCCCTGATGATTTTGAAAATATTATAACATTGGTTTTGTTAATTGAATTATTCCGCTGTGTAAACATGTATGAGTTGCTTCTATGTTATGCATGACAGGAACCTTGTTTTTATTAAAAGGGAATTGTGACATCCTCGTTAATACATGTACTCTGAAATTATAATTTTAATTATTTGCGAAATTTTATTCGGGGTTTTAGAGGGTGTTACAATAGTGGTATCAGAGCATGGTCGGTCTGTCCGGCCAAGTTGTTATGTCAGTGTCATTACCCTTGGTACGCAATAAGTGTTTGAAAACACTGTTGGTACTTCTTTGTTTTGGATCACTTGATTGCAGGGATAAGATTGCGATAAGTGGGGGAGAAGCTTTTCTCCTCGGATGCGCTTCGGTTGTGATATGCCGGTTCAGAATGTTGCTGACGGCGACAATGCAAATGTTGTTGAAGTTTGGATGCTTCCTGAATGCGAAGGTGATATAGATTCAAGAATTTTGGTATGCTAGTGAACTCGTATGGGAAATTGGATTAAACTGCGTTGAAGAGATGCCGTCATGCAAAAATCCCTTTCTGTCTCGTACAGTTCGCGGCGCCAACTAGTGGTCGCGGCGCAAACTGCATATTTTTGCTGTCATCGCAGTGCGCGCTGACCTTCACGGCGCGTACTGTGTGGTTTTGTGGAAAATGGCTAAATTATGTTTTGATCTCTAATGGTCGGAAGGTGGAACTGAACCTTAGTTGATTACCTTGGGGAATATTTTGGATACTATTAGTGTAGTAATTGGACTAATCTCCTATGGTAGCATGCCACTAAAGTCAATGTATGTTGTTATGTTCGAAGAATTGTGTTGAAAACTTGGGGTGCGAGTTATTCTGGATGGTTGTAATTTACACTATTTCATCAAGTATCATGAAGTTGTTGAAGGCGACGTTGATTGGAAGAGTGCAAAGGTCATTGAGTCGCTGTTGTTGCGAACCGGCGAGAGTATGGACTCATGAATCTGTATCGGTCAAGTTGAAAATGTGGGTAGGTTTTTAGACGGTGAATTTAAGACAATTGAGAATAAAGTCTATTCCAAAGAAAATGATAAGTTGAAGGGATTAACTCGTCGGATTGTATGTCTTTAGTATAGTTGGATTAATATCGGATGATTTTCGTATTTGGATAAAAAGAAAGGATGTGGGTGAATTTTGGAAGAAAGAGAGAAAGATGGAACTTATGTTCATCAATCTCAAATTCAGATTTTTGTAATTTTGGAGCAGCTGTTAGTAAAAGTGGTATAACTTTTTACTCGTGATTCCGATCAAAGCGGTTATTGACTTTTTGGAAAGCTTACGAAATTTCATATAGTTTGCATATAAGATTTGTCTTCGGAAAGTTCGTGAAGAAGGAGAAAAATGCATTTTAATATTTGGGTCTGATGCTGAATTTGGGAAAATTCTGCATGCGGGAATTATGAACCAGTCTCATTGCAAAGATGATAACTTTTTGCTCGTAACTTGGATTTGAGCGATTCATGAAGTTATAGAATCTACAAGTAATTACCTTCATTATAGAATATAATTTTATGCTTGGGAGGCATGTATCGAAGGAAATAATTGTGTTGGACGTTGAGTGTTTCTTGTTGAAAAATTGAAAGAGTGAAGAAGGATGTAAAATATGGATAAAGGAATTTTATTCCGATGTTGTCGAAAGATGTGTTGTAGTAGGTTGTTGTATGACGTTAGTGTTCGTATTTTCGGATAACTTTGGGATCCGTATCTTGTGTTTGGATTGTTGGATTGATGTTCTGTTTGAACCTGCAAGGAGATAAAAGTATATTTCCTTTATATGAAAATGTTTCCAAGTGTGGTAGGAGTATTCTCATAGGAAGAGACTTTGAAGTCGGTTGAGGAATTATAAACTTTTTGGACATGGGTGGTTGTTATTGCAGTTGTTGAGACGAGTTCAATCGAAAAATGTTGTTTGGAAATGAGTTGAGAGACATGTTGTTCTGCATGGAAGGATGCGAAAGTGTCAGAGGTGGATCTCATGATGATTGGTAATTGTTGGATTATGACGTTGTGAATGATTTGAGAAAAAGTTCGGAAGGAACACTATTATAGTTTGGTAACGATGGTTTATGCTCCGTTATGGTTTTCGTCTATCTATTGGCAAATTGAGGAACTGATCACCCTTAATCTATTGTTGATAGTAGACGGAATCATAGTTGATGGATAGATGTGTTGTGTCGACTAGTATAGTGCATTCTGAAGAATATGTCGTTATCTTGTTCTTGTTGCTATTTAAAAGAAGTGAAATTATAAGTTTGTTTATTAAAGTGTGAGTTTGGTTGGAAGAAGATGAGTCATCTTGTTGGAATTAATTGGACCCATGTACTGTATGGGGTTGTAATGTGGTTATGTTTTTAAGACGATTTTTGAGGATTATGTTACTAAAAAGATGATAAAGTCGTAGTTATGTTTTATGACAATTGGGAATTCATGGGAGTATATGAATGTTTCATCCAAGAGTGGCAATTGGAGTAAACTTGGTAGAGTTGATACTTTATAAGTAATCGGAGTTGCGCATCTGAAGCGTGATGTGCCAGAGTATGTTGGTTTATTATAAATGTCAGTTGATTTAATAAGGATATTAATGTGGTTGTTGGTTTATGGAGAGTTGTACATAATTTTGGATTAAGACCCGTAAGCAGATGTTATGAGAATTTTGTTTTCGTTGTTGTGATGTCAGTGTTGATTACTAAAAGGAATGGTAATATTTCAGATTGTGTTAAAGGTGATTTGGTCGGTTATGTGGATGTCACTATAAGAGTGATATGACGAGAGTAATCAAGTTGTAAGTATTTGGTTGATAATTGGAATTCGTATATTAAGGAATGAATTGGCGCGTGAGTTTGTATTAAGAATGTTGTCAAGATGATAATATGATGGTTGTATATTCAAGTATAAGCAGTTTGCGGATGTTATTACTTCATAAGCGATGTATCAAGATGGTGTTGAGGGTGTCGATGAGCTAATATCGGGTATATCGTTATGATTAGTTGTGTATGTTTTGGTGTCGATATGGTCGCTAAGTTGATCATGTAATATTGTTAAGACGAAAAGACGACGTTGTGTGCCTGAGTGCAACAGTTGTTGGTTGATAATACGTTGAGTGTTTGGTATGTCCAGAATTGGTGTTGAGAGTGGTTGTGTCGATTGGATTTTCGAGGACGAAAATATCCTAAGTGGGGGAGAGTTGTAACGCCCGAATTTAACTAATTGGTTAATTAAATTATTTAAGAATTTAATTATTGGATTTTGTCGGTTTAATCGCAAAAATAATATTAAGAATAATATTATTTATTTATTGGTGTAATTTAATTGAGTTGGGCCAAGTAGCATTAAAATGCAGTTAATTGGAGGGGTGTGGATAGTAGGCCCATTTGGATTAATTGTTGGAATAATATTGATACTATTATTATTATTATTTGGAGGAAAATTAATAAAAGATAAGTCAGCAGAGAAAATAAGGTTTTTGGAGAGAAAACAGAAGTCACGTGAAAACGGTGCAAAGAGGCAAGGTTGAAGACGGCGGAAAAGCCATCGAAGAGGCGATTGCGATTAGAGAATCGAAGAACCGTCAATCCCAAGTAAGGGTGGAGTTCTGATTCTATAATCGGATGCATGATAGATGATATGTAGGATGAGATTTATCGAATTGCCCTATGTTTGGTGTGTTTTGATTATTGATGTGGTATTGATCATATTGTATGCCTTAGATCATTGCTATATGGTAGGAATTCGATTTTGATGGTTTTAGGATGTTTGGGGATGATTAGGAATGGGTTGGGGTGATTTTGGGAAGCATAAAAACGTGAAATTTGGGGTTGCAGAGTCATCAACACGGGCTGTGTTGATGCACACGGGCACCCGTGTTGATCTTCTGTGTTGATGCTCGGGTAGGTTTTCCCAAAAATCGTTTCGGCCATAACTTTTGAACCGTAACTCCGATTTAGGCGCCGTTTGATGCGTTGGAAAGCTAGTGAAATTTTCTATATGATTATGAGGAATTAAGTAGCTGTAAGAGCTTATTTTAATAAGTGATTATTGGAGAAAGTGTTTATGTTTATAAGTGAATTTGGTTGTTATGTATTTTAGTGAAGTGTTTGGAGATATTTGGGATTGGAGCTCTGAAGAACGACGAACAATCGCTCAAGAGTTTGAAGCTGCAATTTGATAAGGTAAGGGGGGCTACTACTCAATTTATATTTGCTTATGGGTTTAAATGCAATTGGTTTGGTAATCGTAGGATAATCCCCATTGTTGATTTGGATCGAAATTGTATGATCGTGAATTTACCTTAGGTGTTCTAAGGATAACCTCAATGTTGTTAGGATTTCCCTAAAGGACGGGTAATATGTAACTTAAGGTCAATTTTAATAAAACTTGTTGTTGATGAAAGGATTGTTGATAAAATAGGATGTTTTGAAAATGAAAATTCTGAGTTTTGATTGATTTTGGAAAATGAGACCTTAAGTGAAATAATGTTGTCCTTAAGATTGGAAATTGACTAACGTAGAAGGGAATTATGTTCCAATTGATGTGTTGTTTTGAGTTATGCATAATTGATGTTGTTATGTACCGAAATGTGTGTTTTGGCTGGCATTTTCGCGTTTGGCTGCTGTTCTGAACTGCTGCAGGAACAAGAAATTTTGGGTTCGCGCTCATCAACACGGGCCGTGTGGATTCACACGGGCACCCGTGTTGATTCACTGTGTTGGCAGGAAAAATGTGTTTCCAGGCACATTTCAACACGGGCCGTGTTGATTCACACGGGCGCCCGTGTTGATCCCCTGTAATGGCAAAATAACGTGTTTTCTGGACACATTTCCACACGGGCAGTGTTGATTTACACGGACACCCGTGTTAAACCTCCTGTGTTGGTTTCTAAACTCTGTTTTCTGTGCATGCTGTTATGTACGGATTGATCCTGTTTTGATGTGCAGTGTTTGACATGTTTGAATATGTGTTTATTAATTTCCTAGTGTTGATTGATGCTTGTATCGAATAACGATTGTATGTTATGATACCAACACTATATGGATTTTATTGTCATGCTTTTAGATGATGTATCAAGCATGAATTATGATATAACTTGATATGATTGATGTTTAATAGTATGCTGAGTGATTACATGCTATCCATATCCTGTTATGATTGATGTTATTGATGTTGCATGATATGTTGATTGATGTTAATAGTATGATGAGTGTTACATACTTTACATATCATGTTGCATTTGTTAATTCCCATTGTGTGGAATTAACATGGTGGCCAATATACGTGTCTGCGATTTAATGGAACGTTGAGGTGGTAGCCGTGTCCGCGATATAATGGAACGGTGAGTTATCCGTAACCCGAGATTTAATGGGGCGGTAAAATGGTACCACATGCATGGGTGTGTTGCATTATATTGAATATAACGTGAATGGATGACCTTCCAATGTTGTATTTAATTGATTGTATGCATGTATTGCTGCTAAGTTGTTAATGATGTTTGATGTTAATTATAAGTATGAAAAGTCATAGATTATGAATATATGAATTGTAAAGGTTTTCGTAAACTATGAAACATGCTAGTTGTTTGGGTGATGCTTATGGTTTTCTGAATTGATTGTTATGAACGTATAATCAAATGTATAGTTGAGATGCTCACCCTTACTGTTGAACATTTCAGATTGAGGAGCTTCGTTCAGGTGCTTGGCGAAGGCTTGTCGTTTCTAGTTTATTTCTGTTTAAGTATTGTCTGGGTCATGCTCTGATAGTTGTAACTCCGGGAACGTTTGTTTGTCGAGCTGCTTTAGTCAGACTCGTTTATTTCCTTATGTTTGTTATAATATGATGTTGATATATTCCAGGTGTTAATCCCTGATGATTTTGAAAATATTATAACATTGGTTTTGTTAATTGAATTATTCCGCTGTGTAAACATGTATGAGTTGCTTCTATGTTATGCATGACAGGAACCTTGTTTTTATTAAAAGGGAATTGTGACATCCTCGTTAATACATGTACTCTGAAATTATAATTTTAATTATTTGCGAAATTTTATTCGGGGTTTTAGAGGGTGTTACAATAGTGGTATCAGAGCATGGTCGGTCTGTCCGGCCAAGTTGTTATGTCAGTGTCATTACCCTTGGTACGCAATAAGTGTTTGAAAACACTGTTGGTACTTCTTTGTTTTGGATCACTTGATTGCAGGGATAAGATTGCGATAAGTGGGGGAGAAGCTTTTCTCCTCGGATGCGCTTCGGTTGTGATATGCCGGTTCAGAATGTTGCTGACGGCGACAATGCAAATGTTGTTGAAGTTTGGATGCTTCCTGAATGCGAAGGTGATATAGATTCAAGAATTTTGGTATGCTAGTGAACTCGTATGGGAAATTGGATTAAACTGCGTTGAAGAGATGCCGTCATGCAAAAATCCCTTTCTGTCTCGTACAGTTCGCGGCGCCAACTAGTGGTCGCGGCGCAAACTGCATATTTTTGCTGTCATCGCAGTGCGTGCTGGCCTTCACGGCGCGTACTGTGTGGTTTTGTGGAAAATGGCTAAATTATGTTTTGATCTCTAATGGTCGGAAGGTGGAACTGAACCTTAGTTGATTACCTTGGGGAATATTTTGGATACTATTAGTGTAGTAATTGGACTAATCTCCTATGGTAGCATGCCACTAAAGTCAATGTATGTTGTTATGTTCGAAGAATTGTGTTGAAAACTTGGGGTGCGAGTTATTCTGGATGGTTGTAATTTACACTATTTCATCAAGTATCATGAAGTTGTTGAAGGCGACGTTGATTGGAAGAGTGCAAAGGTCATTGAGTCGCTGTTGTTGCGAACCGGCGAGAGTATGGACTCATGAATCTGTATCGGTCAAGTTGAAAATGTGGGTAGGTTTTTAGACGGTGAATTTAAGACAATTGAGAATAAAGTTTATTCCAAAGAAAATGATAAGTTGAAGGGATTAACTCGTCGGATTGTATGTCTTTAGTATAGTTGGATTAATATCGGATGATTTTCGTAGTTGGATAAAAAGAAAGGATGTGGGTGAATTTTGGAAGAAAGAGAGAAAGATGGAACTTATGTTCATCAATCTCAAATTCAGATTTTTGTAATTTTGGAGCAGCTGTTAGTAAAAATGGTATAACTTTTTACTCGTGATTCCGATCAAAGCGGTTATTGACTTTTTGGAAAGCTTACGAAATTTCATATAGTTTGCATATAAGATTTGTCTTCGGAAAGTTCGTGAAGAAGGAGAAAAATGCATTTTAATATTTGGGTCTGATGCTGAATTTGGGAAAATTCTGCATGCGGGAATTATGAACCAGACTCATTGCAAAGATGATAACTTTTTGCTCGTAACTTGGATTTGAGCGATTCATGAAGTTATAGAATCTACAAGTAATTACCTTCATTATAGAATATAATTTTATGCTTGGGAGGCATGTATCGAAGGAAATAATTGTGTTGGACGTTGAGTGTTTCTTGTTGAAAAATTGAAAGAGTGAAGAAGGATGTAAAGTATGGATAAAGGAATTTTATTCCGATGTTGTCGAAAGATGTGTTGTAGTAGGTTGTTGTATGACGTTAGTGTTCGTATTTTCGGATAACTTTGGGATCCGTATCTTGTGTTTGGATTGTTGGATTGATTGTTCTGTTTGAACCTGCAAGGAGATAAAAGTATATTTCCTTTATATGAAAATGTTTCCAAGTGTGGTAGGAGTATTCTCATAGGAAGAGACTTTGAAGTCGGTTGAGGAATTATAAACTTTTTGGACATGGATGGTTGTTATTGCAGTTGTTGAGACGAGTTCAATCGAAAAATGTTGTTTGGAAATGAGTTGAGAGACATGTTGTTCTGCATGGAAGGATGCGAAAGTGTCAGAGGTGGATCTCATGATGATTGGTAATTGTTGGATTATGACGTTGTGAATGATTTGAGAAAAAGTTCGGAAGGAACACTATTATAGTTTGGTAACGATGGTTTATTCTCCGTTATGGTTTTCGTCTATCTATTGGCAAATTGAGGAACTGATCACCCTTAATCTATTGTTGATAGTAGACGGAATCATAGTTGATGGATAGATGTGTTGTGTCGACTAGTATAGTGCATTCTGAAGAATATGTCGTTATCTTGTTCTTGTCGCTATTTAAAAGAAGTGAAATTATAAGTTTGTTTATTAAAGTGCGAGTTTGGTTGGAAGAAGATGAGTCATCTTGTTGGAATTAATTGGACCCATGTACTGTATGGGGTTGTAATGTGGTTATGTTTTTAAGACGATTTTTGAGGATTATGTTACTAAAAAGATGATAAAGTCGTAGTTATGTTTTATGACAATTGGGAATTCATGGGAGTATATGAATGTTTCATCCAAGAGTGGCAATTGGAGTAAACTTGGTAGAGTTGATACTTTATAAGTAATCGGAGTTGCGCATCTGAAGCGTGATGTGCCAGAGTATGTTGGTTTATTATAAATGTCAGTTGATTTAATAAGGATATTAATGTGGTTGTTGGTTTATGGAGAGTTGTAAATAATTTTGGATTAAGACCCGTAAGCAGATGTTATGAGAATTTTGTTTTCGTTGTTGTGATGTCAGTGTTGATTACTAAAAGGAATGGTAATATTTCAGATTGTGTTAAAGGTGATTTGGTCGGTTATGTGGATGTCACTATAAGAGTGATATGACGAGAGTAATCAAGTTGTAAGTATTTGGTTGATAATTGGAATTCGTATATTAAGGAATGAATTGGCGCTTGAGTTTGTATTAAGAATGTTGTCAAGATGATAATATGATGGTTGTATATTCAAGTATAAGCAGTTTGCGGATGTTATTACTTCATAAGCGATGTATCAAGATGGTGTTGAGGGTGTCGATGAGCTAATATCGGGTATATCGTTATGATTAGTTGTGTATGTTTTGGTGTCGATATGGTCGCTAAGTTGATCATGTAATATTGTTAAGACGAAAAGACGACGTTGTGTGCCTGAGTGCAACAGTTGTTGGTTGATAATACGTTGAGTGTTTGGTATGTCCAGAATTGGTGTTGAGAGTGGTTGTGTCGATTGGATTTTCGAGGACGAAAATATCCTAAGTGGGGGAGAGTTGTAACGCCCGAATTTAACTAATTGGTTAATTAAATTATTTAAGAATTTAATTATTGGATTTTGTCGGTTTAATCGCAAAAATAATATTAAGAATAATATTATTTATTTATTGGTGTAATTTAATTGAGTTGGGCCAAGTAGCATTAAAATGCAGTTAATTGGAGGGGTGTGGATAGTAGGCCCATTTGGATTAATTGTTGGAATAATATTGATACTATTATTATTATTATTTGGAGGAAAATTAATAAAAGATAAGTCAGCAGAGAAAATAAGGTTTTTGGAGAGAAAAGAGAAGTCACGTGAAAACGGTGCAAAGAGGCAAGGTTGAAGACGGCGGAAAAGCCATCGAAGAGGCGATTGCGATTAGAGAATCGAAGAACCGTCAATCCCAGGTAAGGGTGGAGTTCTGATTCTATAATCGGATGCATGATAGATGATATGTAGGATGAGATTTATCGAATTGCCCTATGTTTGGTGTGTTTTGATTATTGATGTGGTATTGATCCTATTGTATGCCTTAGATCATTGCTATATGGTAGGAATTCGATTTTGATGGTTTTAGGATGTTTGGGGATGATTAGGAATGGGTTGGGGTGATTTTAGGAAGCATAAAAACGTGAAATTTGGGGTTGCAGAGTCATCAACACGGGCTGTGTTGATGCACACGGGCACCCGTGTTGATCTTCTGTGTTGATGCTCGGGTAGGTTTTCCCAAAAATCGTTTCGGTCATAACTTTTGAACCGTAACTCCGATTTAGGCGCCGTTTGATGCATTGGAAAGCTAGTGAAATTTTCTATATGATTATGAGGAATTAAGTAGCTTTAAGAGCTTATTTTAATAAGTGATTATTGGAGAAAGTGTTTATGTTTATAAGTGAATTTGGTTGTTATGTATTTTAGTGAAGTGTTTGGAGATATTTGGGATTGGAGCTCTGAAGAACGACGAACAATCGCTCAAGATTTCGAAGCTGCAATTTGATAAGGTAAGGGGGGCTACTACTCAATTTATATTTGCTTATGGGTTTAGATGCAATTGGTTGGGTAATCGTAGGATAATCCCCATTGTTGATTTGGATCGAAATTGTATGATCGTGAATTTACCTTAGGTGTTCTAAGGATAACCTCAATGTTGTTAGGATTTCCCTAAAGGACGGGTAATATGTAACTTAAGGTCAATTTTAATAAAACTTGTTGTTGATGAAAGGATTGTTGATAAAATAGGATGTTTTAAAAATGAAAATTCTGAGTTTTGATTGATTTTGGAAAATGAGACCTTAAGTGAAATAATGTTGTCCTTAAGATTGGAAATTGACTAACGTAGAAGGGAATTGTGTTCCAATTGATGTGTTGTTTTGAGTTATGCATAATTGATGTTGTTATGTACCGAAATGTGTGTTTTGGCTGGCATTTTCGCGTTTGGCTGCTGTTCTGAACTGCTGCAGGAACAGGAAATTTTGGGTTCGCGCTCATCAACACGGGCCGTGTGGATTCACACGGGCACCCGTGTTGATTCACTGTGTTGGCAGGAAAAATGTGTTTCCAGGCACATTTCAACACGGGCCGTGTTGATTCACACGGGCGCCCGTGTTGATCCCCTGTAATGGCAAAATAACGTGTTTTCTGGACACATTTCCACACGGGCAGTGTTGATTTACACGGTGGCCAATATACGTGTCCGCGATTTAATGGAACATTGAGGTGGTAGCCGTGTCCGCGATATAATGGAACGGTGAGTTATCCGTAACCCGAGATTTAATGGGGCGGTAAAATGGTACCACATGCATGGGTGTGTTGCATTATATTGAATATAACGTGAATGGATGACCTTCCAATGTTGTATTTAATTGATTGTATGCATGTATTGCTGCTAAGTTGTTAATGATGTTTGATGTTAATTATAAGTATGAAAAGTAATAGATTATGAATATATGAATTGTAAAGGTTTTCGTAAACTATGAAACATGCTAACTGTTTGGGTGATGCTTATGGTTTTCTGAATTGATTGTTATGAACGTATAATCAAATGTATAGTTGAGATGCTCACCCTTACTGTTGAACATTTCAGATTGAGGAGCTTCGTTCAGGTGCTTGGCGAAGGCTTGTCGTTTCTAGTTTATTTCTGTTTAAGTATTGTCTGGGTCATGCTCTGATAGTTGTAACTCCGGGAACGTTTGTTTGTCGAGCTGCTTTAGTCAGACTCGTTTATTTCCTTATGTTTGTTATAATATGATGTTGATATATTCCAGGTGTTAATCCCTGATGATTTTGAAAATATTATAACATTGGTTTTGTTAATTGAATTATTCCGCTGTGTAAACATGTATGAGTTTCTTCTATGTTATGCATGACAGGAACCTTGTTTTTATTAAAAGAGAATTGTGACATCCTCGTTAATACATGTACTCTGAAATTATAATTTTAATTATTTGCGAAATTTTATTCGGGGTTTTAGAGGGTGTTACACGGTTTGCCTTATTTTTCAAACTTGCATATCATCATTCATGCGCTTTTAACCATTTTTCTTGTTTGATTTACATTGATAGTGACCTTCTGAAGTGATTGGTACAGTTCAATTGAATTAACGTTGCCTAGATCAAAATTCACCATGGACGAAACCAAGGGTTTCTGAAGCTTCAAATTAGGGCTTTAGGCATAAGGAAAAATTGGATCACGTCATGACTATGGTTGAATTCGTCAAGGCCAGACGAACTCAACCAACCTATCGCGCCCTTTTTATATTGATTCCTCTTCTATTCGCTATTTGTCACACTTTCACTTAGTGGGGGTTTAAAACCCCCGCTATCTTATTCATGTTTATAGGTACAAACGGAGAAGGAGATAGCGTGGCAGTGCATGGTTGGGTAATTTAAATCTGGCGCGTTTTTTTTGTTTTATACCACTAACATTTGCTTTCTTACATAATAATTATTGTCCATCATATGTACAAACGCGCTTGGTAGCTAAGTTGGTGGAGGACGTGTCTTGCAAGCATAGGGACCTGGGTTCGATTCCCAGGTCCCCCCACATAATTCATAATTTTTGTTCTAACGCGTTCACATGCAGCACTCATTCAACGCTCCACCATACGTACCCATGCTTATGCTTGCCAAGTGGCCTTGATCCATAATCTGAAGGCTACAGAGTGAAGTCCATGGTATGCTCCAGTCAATGAGCGTGCACACAATCTGAAAAGTCAACAAGGCCTTGTCTTCAATGGGCCTGAATTCCAGCAAAAACCTCCACTTTGGGCCTGACACCCCCCCTTTGGTTTGCTTTATTTTCTTTATTTTCTTTTCTTTTCTTTTGATTTCTTTTAATTATTTAAGTATTATTTTACCTCAAATAATTTTTCCTAATAAAAAAATCAAAATACAAAAATATGTTTAATTATTTATTAACTTCCTCACTAATTTATTTTTGTAAACAAATGTTAATAATTAACTTAGTTAATTTAGGTTTAAAATTCAATCTTTTTCTTAATAAATAAAATTCTATAGAATTAGGTTTTGATTCTTTTTTATCATTATTTTTTTATCATTATTTATTATTATTATCATTATTAATTACTATTATTTTTGTACATAAATATGTAAATTAATTAATTAGCTTAAATTAGGTTAACTTTAATATTTTCTTAATAATTAAAATAGACTTAGAATTAGGGTTTTCACTTGATTTTATTTTCTTTATTTTAATAAATACAAAAAACATTAAAAAAAAACTTTCTTTTCTTTAATTAAAAAATTAATTAGGTTTTAATTTAATTTCAAGCAAAGGGTCAAAACCCTCGGACGTCCTGATTTCAATTCTTTTCGCGCATTATTTTCTTATTGATTATTATGTAACTGCTTTCCGGATGTAATAGTAATTAGGTTTATCGCTTTTTTTTTACTTTCTGCATCTTTTATCAAAAACGGGTCTTTGTATTTTGGCGATGTATAGACCCGCGCCTTGTAATAGCGTAGCTTTTATATTTCCGTCTTTTAATTTTCCGCACTCCTAAATTCTAAATTGCATGAAAGAATGTATGGTAATTAAAAATAACTCGTAGCTCACGATTGCCTAATCAAAGATAAAACATAACATGAAAACAACACACAATTCACACACCACTTCTAGGGTACGCCTCACTCGTTGCCTTCGAAACATGGTCGTCAAGTATAGGACGTTTTAGCGGTCGCTCTTATGTCCATGATCCAGTTGCCTCGAAACAGTTGCCTCGAAACGGTTGCCTCGGATTAAAAAGGATCTAGGACATTAGAGTTGCTTCTAAGGTGTCCTAATTGTTGCTTCGGTGACCACAATGTCCCTACAATCGAATTGACCCGAACACCTCCAACGGTGGTGCTACCTACCTCTCAATGGTGGGATGGCACTACCTTAAGGACTCTTACACAGCCTAATTCCTTAGGGTAGGTAGATGACTCATGGATACTTGCTCTCTTCAAAAACAAACAAAACAATGTTTTCACACTGACACTTTCAAAAGCTTTCAAAGTAAATTTTTCAAACACTCTTGAGGACAGATACAAGAGTCACTCAGAAATCTTTCAATGAAATTTTTTCAAACCCACTCACATTTTGAAAAGCAAACATTTTGAAAACATAAGAGCAAGTATCTAAGAGCCCATGGATAACCATGGATAGAAAGGGTGCTAACACCTTCCCTTTCTATAAACCTACCTCCCGAACCGAGAAACGTTCTCATAAGGAATTTTGCTATGCTTTTGTCCTGTCCATGTTGGAGAAAATAAAAGACGGTGGTGACTCTTGCTTACCGTGACATTTCGCGAAACCAGCTAAAAAACAGTCAGTTCTATTTCCACCGATCACAGAACTGGCGACTCTGCTAGGGATACTTAAAGTGAGGTGTACCTTAGGATAGCTCATACCTATGTTTTCAATTGAATGTTTGTTTGCTTTATTATTGTGGGCATTGTCTTGGAGTTTCATAGATCCTAACCCGAATCTGGGGATACCCTTTTAGGTAGCATAAGCTGTGAGGGACATGTCTGGCGTAGACCGACACGGGTGAAGCAGTGGCTACGTTGGTGTGGCACCTTGGTCTGTACCGATATCCCTTGTGTTGCAACGAGGAGAATATGGGTCTTCTGAGGAGTCATTAAGCACCAACCGACCTTAGAACCCTAATTGACCCAACTTGGCCATAGAACAGTAGCAGTATGCTACACCCATTGAGGCTAAACTCTCGCGATGGTTCTGGCCACAAGAAAAGATTGCGATGCTGGAGTTATGATCGATTGAGGGTAGTCAGTGATATTGGGATCCTCTAGAACCCGGTTACTTCTGATAGGACAGGTCTTAACCAACAAACTGAGAGAGGGTAGTACCTGAACTTCATGCTGGCCTAAACCTTAAGGGCTATCTTGTGTGACTTGCGTGCCTTATCAGGTTTGCCTTTGTGAATATTTGTGGTGTGCTTTATCATGACATCATACCATCATAAACATTGCATGCATCCTGCATAAGGACTGACCCATTTCAAAGACAAGAGGGTTTCACCTTTGCTCTGTTTTGTAGGACATCATGATGCCTGTACGAAGGAACACTATCCGGTTCAACTTTGTTCACCCATCTGAGTTGCTTGAAGAATTGGTTAGCAAAATTCCAAACACCACTTCCTTTATCCAGAGGCATGGTTCTCTTCTCGGCTTAGTCACTGCAAAGTGGGACCAACAACTGATGAGTGTCTTGACCCAGTTTTATGATCCCTTGTATAACTGCTTCACCTTTCAAGACTTCCAGCTGGTCCCTACCCTGGAAGAGTTCTCTGATTTGCTGGGTATCCCTATCTTGGATCAGACTCCTTTCACTGGTTGGGAAAAGACTCTTAGGCTTGAGGAGATTGCTGCAGCCCTTCCCTTGACCCACAAAGAGGTAATGGACAACTGGGTGACTAGAAGCAGAGTTAAAGGTTTCTTGGCCAAATTTCTGATTGGTAAAGCTAACAGTTTCTGGAATGACTTAGACTTCAGGGCGTATGAAGACACTCTGGATCTCTTAATCTATGGTCTGGTTCTATTTCCAAATCCTGATAACTTCATTAACATCACTGTCGTAAGAATCTTCATGTCTCGGAACCCTGTGCCCACTCTCTTGGGTGATATCCTGCAACAACTCTATGCTCGTACTGCCCGAAGACGAGGAACTCTGTGGTGTTGTATTCCTTTGTTGGTGAGGTGGTTTATTTCGCACCTCCCCAAGTTCGTGCTAAAGAATAAAGAAGGAAGAGGTTGGGCTCATAGGTTAATGTCTCTCACTGATAATGACATCATTTGGACTTTCAGGGGTTTGGATGAGGTAGCTGTTATTGATCGTTGCGGAGAATATCCTAATGTTCCTTTGATTGGTACCCAAGGAGGAATCTCTTATAATCCATGTCTAGCTCTCCGTCAGTTTGGAAGAGCCAGAAGAGCAGGGCCTCATGATATGTTGGTGCCTCACATCAGTTTTGAGTTTCAGGTAGATAGTGACGAGTTGCGTCGTAGATTCATCAAGGCTTGGGACAAAATTCACAAAGCTGACCCACATGAGTTGGGACCAAAGACTTCTCTACCTATGGAACCCTACTACAGATGGGTCCGCATCCGTGCTCAGAAGTTATGTATGCCCTACAAAGCTGTCAGACCCATCATTCTGGAATATCCTGATAGAGATGGGGCTCCTCCAACTGTTCTCCCTCCTCAGATACCTACTGATGTTGATACACTAAAGAGGTCTTGGGCGCAACTACAAGAAGAACGGGATTCTTATCGGGAAAAGTTCCACGAGCAGGAATTAAAGATCCAGAAGCTGACAAAGCAGTTAGAGAACGAGCGTGCCTTGAATGACTACATCCGTACTGAGAAGAGAAGACCCTGGGATCAATGATGAGCTTTGGATGTTCTTTTACAGTTTTTATTTCCCTTTTCAGTAGTTCCATTTTATGTAATGCCTAAGGGCAATCTGTTGAACAATTTAAATTTCAAAGTTGAATCTAATAAAGTGCGTTCCATTTTGTTTACAAAGTTGAATCCCGATTGTCTTTGAAAACATAAATCATACGCATCCCATTCATCATATGCATCACAGGTACTCTTCTTTTCAGGTTGCTTAATGTTCTTCGCTGTTTATACGCAGTAATCATGAATCTTGAATCATCTACTGAGAAATCCATCAAGGCCCTCCAGGCTCAGAACGCCCAGTTCCAAGAGCTGATCATGAGTTTAGCCCAAGGTCAAGAGGAATTGAAGGCTCTGCTGGTCAAGAAGAAGAAGAATAGAACTGTACTATTCAACACTGGCCAGAGGTTTGGCAACACACTGCAAAATGAGGTTGATCAAGCTGGTTCTTCTGTAGGGAAAGGCAGTCCCCAAGGGGGAAGGGTTCCTACTCCTGTGGTCTCCGACAACGAGACCGATTTCAATGAAGAGCAGTACCCTCCCTCTGAAGACAAGTACAAGCAGTTAGAGGATCGTCTGAATGCCATGGAAATTCAACAGGTGCCTGAGTTGGATTTCAGAGATTTGGTTTTATCTTCTGGGGTGGTGATCCCACATAAGTTCAAAGCACCATCTTTCGCAAAGTATGACGGGGCGTCCTGCCCTAAGCTACATCTCAGATCTTATGTGCGGAAGATCCAACCATATACTGTGGACAAGAACTTATGGATCCATTTCTTCCAGGAGAGTCTTTCAGGGACTCATCTCGAATGGTTCTATCAGCTGGATGGAACCAAGGTTCGTAACTGGGAGGAATTGGCTACTACTTTTTATAAGCAGTATCAATACAATGCCGACCTCGCTCCTACACGTACCCAACTCCAGGGTATGTCGCTAGGATCGGGAGAAGGTTTTAAAGAGTATGCGCAGAAATGGAGGGACCTGGCTGGCAGGGTGCAGCCACCGTTAAACGACCGCGAAGTCGTGGACATATTCTTAGGGACTCTATCCGGGCCGTTCTTCAACCATCTCATTGGCAATTCGTCTGCAGGGTTTACAGACCTCATTCTGACTGGTGAGAGGATAGAGGCTGGCATGAAATCAGGGAAGATACAGAAAGGTGCGTCCTCAAGTTCTGAAAAGAAGCCTTTCAAAAAGGAAGCCAGTGCTGTGTATAGGCCCAGGAGGCAAAACAAACCAGAACGCCGCCAAGCTGTCAACACGGTGGTAATTGCAAAGCCTGCTGCCGCTCCTCAGCAAACTAACCAACCAAGGGGTGAGAGACCCAGAAGAGAATATACTCGACTTAGTATGACCTTGTCGCAGATCTTGCCGCAACTGCTATCGACCAACTTGGTAACCGTCAGAGAAGCTTCGAAGGTGGTAAACACAACCTCTCCGAAGTATAATCCCAATGCCCGTTGTGCTTATCACTCCGATAGCCCGGGGCATTCTACTGATGACTGCTGGGCCCTGAGAAATAAGGTCCAGGACCTTATCAATGCCAAGGAAATACAGTTTGAGGCGCCTGAAAGGCCCAACTTTGTGACTGCTCCTATGCCCCAGCATGGAGTAAATGTTATTGAGGAAGATCTGTATGTAGTTTCTGTGGAGGATGTTGCTACCCCTTTATTGACTGTCAAGAGGAACCTGTTGCTAGCCTGTTTATTTCCGGGTTGTAGCAAGGGTTGCCTTCTGTGTGTTGTTTCCCCTGCTGGTTGTCCGTTGCTGAAGTCAGGCGTCCAAAACCTGATGGATAGCAAAGAGATTTTGTTCAAGAAGACCGTTGTTCCTATTGTTCCTACTGAAGAAATATCTGTTGTCACCATCTTCAACAATCCTACCAAGGCTCCCCCGAGGAAGCCAGTCAAAATCATGTCTGTTGCACCTATTATCATTACTGTTCCGGGGCCCCTCCCCTACAAATCTGACAAGGCTGTCCCATGGCACTATAGGGCAGATGTGTATGTGCTCGGAGTAAAGCAGGAGTTCAATACCAGTACCGACATCAGTAACATCATTGGTCCCACTAAAGTTACTCGCAGTGGCAGGCTCTTCTCGCCTGACATTGCGCCACCAGTTATCCGAAGACCTCTTATCATCACGCCTACAAGTGCGCCTGTTTCCCCTCCTGATCAAGTTTCTACCCCTACTGCCGAGTCATCTGACGCTCGGGGCAAAGGGATTGCTGATATGCCTGCCCAGATGGAGGCACCAAAGACTGTTAATGTTGAAGCCTCCCAGCAAGAGATGGAGGAAATCCTTAAGATCATCAAGAAGAGCGATTTCAACGTCGTTGAACAGCTGGGGCACACCCCCTCTAAGATCTCTATGCAATCACTGTTGTTGTGCTCGGAGGCCCATGCCAAGGCCCTGATTTCATTCCTAAAGACGGCCCATGTGCCACAAGAAACGTCTGCGGATCAATTTACTGATTGTGTGGCCAACTTGACCGCTGACAATGGGTTGGGTTTCTCTGATGCTGATCTGACCGCCAAGGGAAAGAACCACAATGATGCCCTGCATGTCTCCATTGAATGCAGGGGCACTACTCTTGCACACGTGTTGGTAGACACCGGTTCTTCACTAAACGTATTGCCCAAAAAGGCCTTAGACAGGTTGGATTGCGAGGGTCTGGAGTTGAAGCCTAGTAACATCATTGTCCGAGCCTTTGACGGCTCGAAGAGGATGGTACATGGTGAAGTAGATATTCCAATCCGGGTTGGTTCCCAAGTCTTTGATTCAACGTTCTATGTGATGGACATTCGTCCATCCTATTCTTGTTTGCTGGGTCGTCCTTGGATCCACAAGGCTGGAGCTGTGACCTCCACTCTACACCAGAAGCTTAAGTACCCTGTCAGAGGGAAGATTGTTACAGTGCAGGGGGAGGAGGAATACATGGTTAGTCATCTGAACTCGTTCCGGTATATAGAGATGGACGGGGAGTTCATTGAAACCCCCTTTCAACATTTTGAAGAGGTGCCTCCAACATTGGCGTCAGCAGAAACAGTAATTGAAGGAGACTCTCCTTTGAAGATGGCTTCCTTGAAGGACGTCCGGGCTGTGATTGAAAAAGAGGCTCAGAGGGTTGTACGCAAAACAAGGATTGGAAGACCTCCCGTGTTCATCACCAACCCGGGAGTGAATGCTATTGAAAGCGATGCGGAGGAATCAGAGTTTGATAGCTGGATCTACCCAACGGCCGACGGTGGACTGAACAATTGGACTGCTAAAGACTACATACCTGTTACTTTTGTTACTCAGTAATGAATTCCTTTGTTTTTAAATTTATAATGAACAATAAATTGAAACTTTATGGCCCGGTGTCTTACCCGGGGCACCGTTGGTTTCATTTGTGAGGGCTTATTACTTGTCATTTCCATATATCATGAATAAAGACATTGGACGTTTTTCACATTTCAAATCTTGTGCTCCCTTTCTTTCTTTCTTTATATATTGCAAAACAACTGTATTTACACACACTCACTCATACAGATTCCAATCCACTCTGGATCTCACTGGTAACGACTCTCCTACTACCAGTTATGACTTCGAAAATCCGATCAAATTAGCCGAAGACGAAGGTGGAGATGATTGCGAAGTGCCTGGTGAACTTGCAATATTGTTACTCCAGGAGCAGAGATCCATTCAACCACATGAAGAGCCGGTGGAAACGGTAAACCTGGGTACTGAGACAGATAGAAAGGAAGTCAAGATTGGTGCCAATCTAGAGCTCAGCGTGAAACAGCGGTTGATCCAGATGTTGCATGATTATGTGGAAATCTTTGCCTGGTCCTACGAAGACATGCCTGGGTTGGATACCGACATTGTAGTTCATCACCTGCCGACCAAGGAAGACTGCCCTCCGGTTAAACAAAAGGTCCGCCGTATGTGTCCAGAGATGTCCGAAAAGATCAAAGTTGAGGTTATGAAGCAATTTGATGTCGGGTTTCTAGTAGTGACTTCTTACCCTCAGTGGGTTGCCAACGTGGTTCCAGTGCCAAAGAAAGACGGTAAGGTCAGAATGTGTGTTGACTACAGGGATCTGAATAGGGCGAGCCCCAAGGATGACTTCCCTCTACCTCACATCGACGTTTTGGTTGACAATACTGCTCAGCACAAGGTGTTCTCCTTCATGGATGGTTTTTCAGGTTATAATCATATCAAAATGGCTCCTGAAGATATGGAAAAGACTACCTTTGTAACTCAGTGGGGAACCTTCTGTTACAAGGTCATGCCGTTCGGGTTGAAAAATGCTGGGGCAACCTACCAACGTGCCATGGTTGCTTTATTTCATGACATGATCCACCATGAGATTGAAGTATACGTCGACGATATGATTGCAAGGTCCCAAACTGAAGAGGAGCACCTTGACCATCTACAGAAGCTGTTTGACTGTCTGAAGTTGTACAAGCTGAGGTTGAACCCGAACAAGTGCACATTTGGGGTAAGATCTGGGAAGTTGCTAGGCTTCGTCGTGAGCGACAAAGGTATTCAAGTGGACCCTACCAAGGTTAAAGCCATACAAGAGATGCCAGTTCCCAAGACAGAGAAAGAGGTCAGAGGCTTTCTAGGACGTCTGAATTACATTGCTCGATTCATGTCCCATCTAACTGCTACCTGTGAACCAATCTTCAAGCTGCTGAAGAAAGATCAAGTAGTACGTTGGAATGATGAATGTCAGGCCGCTTTCGATAGAATCAAAGAGTATCTCCAAGAACCACCCATTCTTATGCCACCGGTTGAAGGGAGACCTCTAATACTATACATGACAGTACTTGACAGCTCAATGGGGTGTGTGCTGGGGCAGTATGACGAGTCTGGCCGAAAAGAGCACGCCATTTATTACCTTAGCAAAAAGTTTATCGACTGTGAGACCCGATACTCACTGCTCGAGAAAACTTGTTACGCTTTGGTATGGGCTGCTTGCCGGCTGAGACAGTATATGCTGACTCACACTACTCTGTTGATCTCAAAAATGGATCCGATAAATTACATATTCGAAAAGCCTGCTCTGTCCGGAAGAATAGCAAGATGGCAGATGATCTTGACAGAATACGACATCCAGTACATGACTCAGAAAGCAATCAAAGGAAGTGTATTGGCAGACCACTTGGCACACCAAGCAGTGGATGACTACCAGTCAATGAACTTTGAATTTCCTGACGAGAGCATCATGGTAGTGACTGATTGTGAAGTACCTGGACCGGATGAAGGACCTGAGGAAGGATCCTGATGGTCTATGCACTTTGACGGAGCCTCCAACGCTTTGGGTAACGGTATCGGCGCTGTGATCATATCCCCAAAAGGCACTCATACTCCACTCACTGCCCGGCTATGTTTCAACTGCACCAACAACATGGCGGAGTATGAGGCATGCATCATGGGTCTTCAAGCTGCGATTGACTTAAGGATCAAGTTTCTAAGTGTCTTCGGAGATTCCGCTCTCGTGATCAATCAGATCAAAGGCGAGTGGGATACGAAACATCCGAATCTTATTCCTTATAAAGAATGTGTGTTGAAGTTGATCCCCCATTTCACAGAGATAACTTTTGAACACTTCCCAAGAGAGGAGAATCAGCTGGCAGACGCATTGGCTACGATGTCTTCTATGTTCAAAGTTAAATGGGACCATGAGGCTCCCCGGATCATTATCTGGAAACTGGACGAACCTGCATATTGTTGTGATCTTGAGGCTGAGATAGTAACTGAAAAACCCTTGTATCATGAGGTAAAGAGGTATCTGGAAGCTCAAGAATACCCCGACGGTGCATCTATCAATGACAAAAACTTTCTGATAAGGTTCGCTGCAAAGTTCTTCCTCAGCAATGGCATTCTATACAAGCGAAACCATGATTCAACCTTACTGCGTTGTATGGATAAGACTGAAGCAGAAAGGATCATGGCAGAACTTCATGAAGGTACCTTCGGAACGCATTCCAGTGGACATACCATGGCAAAGAAAATCCTTCGGGCAGGATATTTCTGGTCCGCAATGGAAGCCGACTGTTACCAACATTCTCGGACATGTCATAAATTCCAGATTTATGCAGATAAGGTGCACGTTCCTCCAGTTCCTCTGAATGTCTTGACTGCACCTTAGCCTTTTTCAATGTGGGGCATTGATATGATCGGTGAGATTAAACCTACGGCATCCAACGGGCATCGCTTCATCCTGGTGGCGATTGATTATTTCACAAAGTGGGTTGAAGCAGCTTCTTATGCTACCGTAACTAAGAACGTCGTGGCACGGTTCATTCGACACAACCTAATCTGTCGATACGGCGTCCCGGAAACGATCATTACAGACAACGGTACCAATCTTAACAACAAGATGATCACTGAGCTTTGCGAGCAATTCAAGATACAACACCACAACTCTTCCCCCTACCGGCCGAAGATGAATGGGGCTGTAGAAGCAGCTAATAAGAATATCAAAAAGATTGTGCAGAAGATGACAGTGACCTACAAAGATTGGCACGAGATGTTACCGTTCGCGCTTCATGGGTACCGTACCTCAGCAAGGACGTCAACCGGGGCAACTCCCTTTTCCTTGGTCTATGGCATGGAGGCAGTATTGCCAATTGAAGTCCACATACCCTCTCTCCGGATAATGAAGGATGCAGGCTTGAGCGAAGATGACTGGATCCAGACTCGACTTGATCAGTTGAACCTAATTGACGAAAAGAGACTCACTGCTATTTGTCATGGTCAAACGTATCAAAAACGGATGATCAGGGCATTTAATAAGAAGGTAAGACCACAAGAGTATCAAGTTGGGGACCTGGTAATCAAATGCATCATTCTTCCTCAAGGTGATCTCAGGGGTAAATGGACCCCCACATACGAAGGGCCATTTGTGGTTAAACATGTCTTCTCAGGAGAGCCATGATTCTAACCACCATGGATGGTGACGACCTTCCTCACCCCGCCAATGCAAACATAGTAAAAAGATACTACGCATGATAAAAGACCTGCTAGATTGACATACCTAGGCAAAAATTAGGGCTTCCCGGCGAACCAAAAGGGTTCGGGCAAAAATAAGGGATGAAATGAAAAAATCTGTACACCCGGCAAGTCGAAAACCTGAAAAGGCGGCTTGGGCAAAAATGGGTATCCCGGTGGACTGAAAACCCGAAAGGGAGGTCCAGGCAAAAGTTAGGGATTAAAGTGTAATACTATGTCTCATTGGATCACCTTGCATCCAGAATCCGGTATCAACATCAAGTTCAGACGACATCGATCAATCAGCTTCATCTTCAACTGAGCAGCCAAGTGATGAGACGCTCGAAGATATAAAGGCGATAGCAGAGTTGGAACCCAGTGGGATTATTCTCTTCACGTAACTGTTTTGTTTTCCTTTTTCACAAAATTGTATAAACTTTGTTGTTCGGCGGCATCCTCTTACTAGGACGTCAGCCTCTTGTACATAAACGCCTATTTACAGGCAAATTCAAAATCCAAATCAATACAAATTCACTTTTCAAATAAAATTGCCAATTATTTTTCCTTTTTCTGTTTTGTTGTGCAAAGAACGTCCAATGTTCATTTTTGATATATGCATTTGACACTAATTGCTAACTCATAAATATTTGCATACGAAACAGAGGATTAACTACAGGTAACATCAGAAATAGGGGCAATAATGAGTTGTCTAAGCAATCTAGTTGCTCTGTCCACCAAGGTACCAAGGTAAGTTCGGCTAAAGAATGTAACCAAGATACCTTAATTCCCCAGAGAGTGAGCCAAGGTTCAGCCATACTCCCCCCGAGCAGAGAAGGCACAACATCTCCAGCAAGTCCGCAACACTCTCCCCAAGCAGAGTTAGCCTACTGTCAGCCTTAAGGAAGTTGGATTATTCCCAGCAAATCTCAACATTCCCCAGCGGAGTATACAAACATTCCTAACGAGCATCCCCGGCAGTCTTGATATAAGGTTGTTCCCCGGCGGAATACCAGACACCCCAGTGGAGCCACTTCCCCAGTGCAGTCTGAAAAGTTTCCCCAGGAGAGTTGAATCATCCTCCCCAGTAGATTCAGGAAGCTTATCCCCAGTAGATTCAGGAAGCTTATCCCCAGTAGATTCTGGAAGCTTATCACCTGCAGAGCACGAGCGCGTCTCCCCGGCTTTATTCAGAAGGTTATACCCCACCAGGATATAACTGGGTTATCCTCAGCTAATTACCACGGAAAGATCGTCCCCGACCAAATTCTTTCTATCCCTTAGCGAAGTTCATCAAATCTTCCAACAGAGCTCAACAACGGTATCCTCAGCGGAGTTATCATCAACATCTAAACAAAGTACCTCTCTCCCCACAGAGTAATTCCCCACAGAATAATCTCCCCAACAAGTTTATTCCTCAACGGAGTCATCTTCTCCTACGGGTTTATTCTCGCAACCGTAATCCCCAGCGGAAACAAAGAACGCTATTATCCAAACATCAGCCCAGGATTTAACCTCCCGGCATTCGTCAAGGATTTACTTTCCTAGACAAAAATACATTCATAAACATCACATCTTCATACATTATAGCATGCACATACGCATCATGAACATACAATCTCATTTATTTTGAGAACATCACGCATGTCATACATCATGACATTACATACAACTAATGTTTTGTCTTTTCAGTACCAAGATCAATACAAAGATGATTACTATCAACTGTTGCAATTCCAGATTCGATACCTGTATCTAGCCAGGGCATATCTGTGAGCGACTATTTTCCGGACTCGATTCCTGTATCCTGCCAGGGCACGTCTGAAGAGTTTGAAGATCTGATTCCTGTATCTTGCCAGGGTGTATCTGTTGACGACTATTTTCCGGACTCGATTCCTGTATCCTTCCAGGGCACGTCTGAAGAGTTTGAAGATCCGATTACTGTATCTTGCCAGGGTGTATCTGTTGACGACTATTTTCCGGACTCGATTCCTGTATCTTGCCAGGGCACGTCTGAAGAGTTTGAAGATCTGATTCCTGTATCCTGCCAGGGTGTATCTGTTGACGACTATTTTCTGGACTCGATTCCTGTATCTTGCCAGGGCACATCTGAAGAGTTTGAAGATTCGATTCCTGTATCCGGCCAGGGCATATCTGTTGACGACTATTTTCCGGACTCGATTCCTGTATCCTGCCAGGGCACGTCTGAAGAGTTTGAAGATCTGATTCCTGTATCCTGCCAGGGTGTATCTGTTGACGACTATTTTCCGAACTCGATTCCTGTATCCTGCCAGGGCACGTCTGAAGAATTTGAAGATCCGATTCCTGTATCCTGCCAGGGTGTATCTGTTAACGACTATTTTCCGGACTCGATTCCTGTATCCTGCCAGGGCACGTCTGAAGAGTTTGAAGATCCGATTCCTGTATCCTGCCAGGGTGTATCTGTTGACGACTATTTCCAGACTCGATTCCTGTATCTTGCCAGGGCACGTCTGAAGAGTTTGAAGATCCGATTCATGTATCCTGCCAGGGTGTATCTGTTGACGACTATTTTCCGGACTCGATTCCTGTATCTTGCCAGGGCACGTCTGAAGAGTTTGAAGATTCGATTCCTGTATCCGGCCAGGGTGTATCTGTTGACGACTATTTTCTGGACTCAATTCCTGTATCCTGCCAGAGCACGTCTGAAGAGTTTGAAGATCCGATTCCTATATCCTGCCAGGGTGTATCTGTTGACGACTATTTTTCGGACTCGATTCCTGTATCTTACCAGGGCACGTCTAAAGAGTTTGAAGATTCGATTCCTGTATCCGGCCAGGGCATATCTGTTGAAGACTATTTTCCAGACTCGATTCTTGTATCTTGCCAGGGCACGTCTGAAGAGTTTGAAGATCCGATTCCGGTATCCTTCCAGGGTGTATCTGTTGACGATTATTTCCAGACTCGATTCTTGTATCTTGCAAGGGCACGTCTGAAGAGTTTGAAGATTCGATTCCTGTATCCAGCCAGGGCATATCTGTTGACGACTATTTCCAGATTCGATTCCTGTATCCTGCCAGGGCACGTCTGAAGAGATTGAAGATTCGATACCTGTATCCAGCCAGGGCACGTCCACATAAAGAGTTTGAAGATCAACCCCTGTAACAGGCCAGGTAGTTATTTTTCTTTTTCAGGTACGCAGGTTCTCGCTAAGGAATCTCTTACACGATCGACACCTAGATGGCATCTATAAGCCCATCCACATACCGACAGTCTCCAAATGGCATCCATAAGCCCATTCCCCCGACATCACGCTGCTGACATTCTACTATGTGAGTGCAAATTTCTGGGCACTCTAGTGTTCAATCATCTTCCACCTTCGGATTACAAAAGGCACGCCAACCAATCTACATCCTCAGGTCTAAGAAGATTGAACAGGGGAAACTATTGTACCCCAACATTTGCCCTCCCATATTCTTCAAGATTTGGCAAGATCATGGTTCAAAATCTCTCAAGAATTGCACAGTCCAATTGCCTCCTAACACAGTCAAAATTAGGGTTTTAGGTCTTGCAAAGAAATTGAGGTGTCCAAGGGTCCAATCAAATCCCATATGCCTATATACATTGCCAAGCATCCATATGTCAAGTTTCAAGACTCACAGCATCAAGTTGCACAGTCAAAAACCCTAATTGCTCCACTAGCAACTGCAAGGGTAAAATGGTCATTTGACAGTCAAAAGTCAAAAATTTTGGTCAACATCTTATTTTGAAGCCACAATCATCATTTGATCAATTCTTAATCATGATTCCACAAGCATGGCTCAAAAAGTCTCAAGATGCAAAAGTTTCTATTTTTGGACAGTTGAAAAGTCAACTGCAAATTGACCAAGGCATAACTTCTTCATGGTTCATCAGAAAAATCCCATCCAAAGCTCATTTTTAAGGGGATGACATTTCCTACAACTCATTTTCACACTCCAAGTCCAAGAAATTCTCTCACAAAAAGTTATCAATTTCAACATTATAGGTCATTTTCAAAAGTCAACAAAAAGGCACTTTAAGTCAAAGACCATAACTTGAGATTGGTAAATCAAAATGACATGGGACCAAAGGCATTGGTTAGAGGACTTCAGGACCTTTCCAAAATGTCCAAGAACATGTTCATAGCTTCAAAATTGAGCAAGATATGCATTGGAGAAGTTGGGAAATTTTTGGGAATTTTCAAAAGTCAACTTTGCCTAAAAAGCTTCAATTTTGCTAATGGGCCTCAATTTCTTTCTTGAATCATTACCCAAGGCCTATGCACGACCCATTGGACTTAATTTGATTTATTTTCTTATTTTTAATTAATTAATTGAATTTATATTATTATTAATTCATTTAATTGGTTTTAATTGTAGAAAAAATATCAAAGCATGGTTGACAAATCTTTTTATGCAGCAAATACACTCCACACATGCTAAAGATTTCGTGCATCACTCAAGGGGACAAGATCTTCCATAATTGGCAAAGTTTTCATGAAAAAAGATTGAAAATCACATAATTGAAAATCAAATATTCAAGTCATAATTCATGGACTTTTGGGCCAAGGTTTTGACCTAATTCTGATCACATACATATGCAAGAGCTAACCCTAAAGCAAGACACACGAAAAAGTTGTTAATATTCCATAGCAAATTTGCAAAAAAATCAAGAAAGTTGTGAAACTGAAATCCTACTTGCAGTGCCTCTCCACGCCTAAAAAGGATTCAGTCACCCTGCTTGAGTCTCCAGGAAGCGTTTACAATCAAGAACTAGTCCAAACGTGCAAAGAATCCAAGAACACGAGCCATACGGTTTGCCTTATTTTTCAAACTTGCATATCATCATTCATGCGCTTTTAACCATTTTTCTTGTTTGATTTACATTAATAGTGACCTTCTGAAGCGATTGGTACAGTTCAATTGAATTAACGTTGCCTGAATCAAAATTCACCATGGACGAAACCTAGGGTTTCTGAAGCTTCAAATTAGGGCTTTAGGCATAAGGAAAAATTGGATCACGTCATGACTATGGTTGAATTCGTCAAGGCCAGACGAACTCAACCAACCTATCGCGCCCTTTTTATATTGATTCCTCTTCTATTCGCTATTTTTCACACTTTCACTTAGTGGGGGTTTAAAACCCCCGCTATCTTATTCATGTTTACAGGTACAAACGGAGAAGGAGATAGCGTGGCAGTGCATGGTTGGGTAATTTAAATCTGGCGCGTTTTTTTTGTTTTATACCACTAACATTTGCTTTCTTACATAATAATTACTGTCCATCATATGTACAAACGCGCTTGGTAGCTGAGTTGGTGGAGGACGTGTCTTGCAAGCATAGGGACCTGGGTTCGATTCCCAGGTCCCCCCACATAATTCATAATTTTTGTTCTAACGCGTTCACATGCAGCACTCATTCAACGCTCCACCATACGTACCCATGCTTATGCTTGCCAAGTGGCCTTGATCCACAATCTGAAGGCTACAGAGTGAAGTCCATGGTATGCTCCAGTCAATGAGCGTGCACACAATCTGAAAAGTCAACAAGGCCTTGTCTTCAATGGGCCTGAATTCCAGCAAAAACCTCCACTTTGGGCCTGACACCCCCCCTTTGGTTTTCTTTATTTTCTTTATTTTCTTTTCTTTTCTTTTGATTTCTTTTAATTATTTAAGTATTATTTTACCTCAAATAATTTTTCCTAATAAAAAAATCAAAATACAAAAATATGTTTAATTATTTATTAACTTCCTCACTAATTTATTTTTGTAAACAAATGTTAATAATTAACTTAGTTAATTTAGGTTTAAAATTCAATCTTTTTCTTAATAAATAAAATTCTATAGAATTAGGTTTTGATTCTTTTTTTATCATTATTTTTTTATCATTATTTATTATTATTATCATTATTAATTACTATTATTTTTGTACATAAATATGTAAATTAATTAATTATCTTAAATTAGGTTAACTTTAATATTTTCTTAATAATTAAAATAGACTTAGAATTAGGGTTTTCACTTGATTTTATTTTCTTTATTTTAATAAATACAAAAAACATAAAAAAAAACTTTCTTTTCTTTAATTAAAATAATTAGGTTTTAATTTAATTTCAAGCAAAGGGTCAAAACCCTCGGACGTCCTGATTTCAATTCTTTTCGTGCATTATTTTCTTATTGATTATTATGTAACTGCTTTCCGGATGTAATAGTAATTAGGTTTATCTCTTTTTTTTTACTTTCCGCATCTTTTATCAAAAACGGGTCTTTGTATTTTGGCGATGTATAGACCCGCGCCTTGTAATAGCGTAGCTTTTATATTTCCGTCTTTTAATTTTCCGCACTCCTAAATTCTAAATTGCATGAAAGAATGTATGGTAATTAAAAATAACTCGTAGCTCACGATTGCCTAATCAAAGATAAAACATAACATGAAAACAACACACAATTCACACACCACTTCTAGGGTACGCCTCACTCGTTGCCTTCGAAACGTGGTCGTCAAGTATAGGACGTTTTAGCGGTCGCTCTTATGTCCATGATCCAGTTGCCTCGAAACAGTTGCCTCGAAACGATTGCCTCGGATTAAAAAGGATCTAGGACATTAGAGTTGCTTCTAAGGTGTCCTAACTGTTGCTTCGGTGACCACAATGTCCCTACAATCGAATTGACCCAAACACCTCCAACGGTGGTGCTACCTACCTCTCAATGGTGGGATGGCACTACCTTAAGGACTCTTACACAGCCTAATTCCTTAGGGTAGGTAGATGACTCATGGATACTTGCTCTCTTCAAAAACAAACAAAACAATCTTTTCACACTGACACTTTCAAAAGCTTTCAAAGCAAATTTTTCAAACACTCTTGAGGACAGATACAAGAGTCACTCAGAAATCTTTCAATGAAATTTTTTCAAACCCACTCACATTTTGAAAAGCAAACATTTTGAAAACATAAGAGCAAGTATCTAAGAGCCCATGGATAACCATGGATAGAAAGGGTGCTAACACCTTCCCTTTCTATAAATCTACCTCCCGAACCGAGAAACGTTCTCATAAGGAATTTTGCTGTGCTTTTGTCCTGTCCATGTTGGAGAAAATAAAAGACGGTGGCGACTCTTGCTTACCGCGACATTTCGCGAAACCAGCTAAAAAACAGTCAGTTCTATTTCCACCGATCACAGGTTGTATGCCAATCTACTGAGGATTTATGAAGGGAATTAGATGGTGTTCCATCGGGGTTTAATATTTGAAGTTTTGGACTCCGTTGGGGAAGAAAGTTTTATCTTCGCTGAGGGTTTGTAGTTCAAAGTTTTCTGGCTCCGCTGGGGATTGGGAGTTTGGAAACTTAGTTCTGATGGCGATATGTATTTAACTCCGTTGGGGATATGTATTTCAAGGATTCAGCTCTGTTGAGGATCTGAATGACATACTGCAAGGGATTTCTTCTGAAATAGCCTAAAGACGTTTTCCTATACTTTCAACCTATCAGTAATTATCCTTTCCCATTTCGTTTTATTTGCAAGCAATGATTATATTCAAATGCATATGCTCATTTAACAAATCATTGGACGTTTTCAAATAAAACATAAGTGTAAAAAGAAAGAAAAGGCAAGCAAATTTCTGCACTTTGAAGTATCTTTGTATTAACTTTGTAAGTATTTTGTACAAAGGAGATAAACATCATAGTAAGAGAATGTTATCATAAAAAATGAGAAAAATTTATACAAAGAAAGATGGCTATGTGTAACAATTCCATGGGGTTCCCATTCTGCTATAGCCTTCGCAACTCTGAGTATCTTGTCCATTCGTTGCCTTGTCCGTAGATGATTGGATTGATCAGAAGCTTGGAGCTTGTCTGTGAAGAGATTGTCCTTAAAATGATCCGACAAGACATAGTCATACGCTTTAATTCCCTAAATTTTGCCTGGACCACCCTTTCGGGTTTTCGATCCACCGGGAAACCCTTTTTTGCCCAAGTCGCCCTTTCGGGTTTTCGAATTGCCGGATGTACAGATTTTTTTTGTATTTATCCCTAATTTTTGCCTGAACCGCCCTTTCGGGTTTTCGATTCACCGGGATGCCCATTTTTGCCCAAGTCGCCCTTTCGGGTTTTCAACTTGTCGGGTCGTTTTATGCATAGTATCTTTTGACTATGTCTGCATTTGCAGGGTGCGGCAGGTCATCACCGTCCATGGTGGTCAGAATCATTGCCCCACTAGAAAAGATGTTTTTGATCACAAATGGTCCTTCGTAAGTAGGAGCCCATTTTCCCCTGGGATCACTTTGCGGCAAGATGATCTGCTTGATTACAAGGTCCCCAACTTGATATACTTACCTCTTGACTTTCTTATTGAAAGCCTTGATCATACGTTTTTGGTACGCCTGACCATGGCAAACAGCAGTAAGTCGTTTCTCATCAATCAAGTTAAGTTGATCTAGCCGGGTCTGAGTCCAATCGTCTTCACTCAAACCAGCATCCTTCATGATCCTCAAGGAAGGGATCTGAACTTCCACAGGTAAAACAGCTTCCATGCCATATACCAAAGAAAAGGGGGTTGCCCCAATTGAAGTGCGTGTTGTGGTACGGTACCCGTGTAGAGAACACGGTAACATCTCATGCCAGTCCTTGTAGGTGACTGTCATCTTTTGAATGATCTTCTTGATATTTTTGTTCGCAGCTTCGACAGCACCGTTCATCTTTGGCCGATAGGGAGATGAATTGTGATGTTGAATCTTGAACTGCTCGAACAGAGCGGTAATCATAGTATTGTTCAAATTTGTACCGTTGTCAGTGATGATCCTGTCGGGGATACCTTACCGGCATATGAGGTTCTGCTTGATGAAGCGGACAACTACATTCTTTGTAACGGAGGCGAAGGAAGCTGCTTTGACCCACTTGGTAAAGTAATCAATGGCCACCAGGATGAAACGGTATCCATTGGATGTTGTAGGCTTGATCTCTCCAATCATGTTGATTCCCCACATCGCGAATGGCCAAGGAGCTGTTAAGACATTGAGAGGAACTGGAGGACTATGTACCTTGTCAGCATAGATTTGGCATTTGTGACAAGTACGGGAATGTTGATGACAATCACCTTCCATGGTAGACCAGTAGTAGCCTGCCCTTAGAATCTTCTTAGCCATCGTATGACCACTCGAGTGGGTGCCAAAGGTGCCATTATGCAGTTCAGCCATGATCTGCTCAACTTTAACCTTGTCCACACAACAGAGTAGGACACAATCGAGATTGCGCTTGTATAGGATACCATTGCTCAGAAAGAACTTGGTAGAGAACCTCCTTAAGAACTTTTTGCCGTTGACTGAAGCTCCTTCAGGGTACTCTTGTGCTTCGAGATACCTTTTGACGTCATGAAACCAAGGTCGGTCCACCACTTCTTCGGTATTAATCTCATGACAGTGTGCAGGTTCGTCCATCCGTTCAATGGTTATTTGAGGTGCCTCATTATCCCAGTTAAGTTTAAACATGGATGACATTGTGGCTAGCGCATCTGCTAGCTGATTCTCTTCTCGCAGGAAGTGCTCGAAGGTAATCTGCTCGAAATGTGGTAAAAATGTCAGGACATGTTCTTTGTAAGGGATGAGGTTAGGGTTTTAGGTATCCCACTCTCCTTTGATTTGACTGATAACCAAAGCTGAGTCCCCAAATACAATCAAAGATTTGATTCCTAAGTCAATAGCAGCCTTGAGACCAAAGATACAAGCTTCATACTCGGACATGTTGTTGGTGCAGCTGAAGCAGAGTCTAGCAGTGAAAGGTGTATGGCAACCTTCTGGAGAGATAAGTATCGCGCTGATACCGTTGCCAAGTTCATTTGAAGCACCATCAAAGTATAGGGTCCATCGGGATCCTTGTTCAGGTCCGTCATACGGTCTGTTACCTTTAATGTTGTCCAATGTCATAATATCCTCGTCAGGGAAGTCGAACCTCATAGATTGATAATCTTCGACGGCTTGATGAGCTAGATGGTCAGCTAATACACTCCCCTATATAGCTTTTTGGGTTGTGTATTGGATATCATACTTAGTCAAGATCATCTGCCATCTAGCGATTCTTCTAGATAAAGCAAGCTTCTTGAAGATGTACTTGATCGGATCCATTTTAGAAATCAGCAGAGTGGTATGTGTCAACATATACTGCCTTAGCCGGCGAGTAGCCCATACCAAAGCGCGGCAAGTTTTCTCGAGCAGTGAGTAGCGAGTCTCATAGTCGGTAAACTTTTTGCTAAGGTAATAAATGGCATGCTCTTTTCGGCCAGACTCGTCATGTTGGCCCAGTACGCATCCCATTGAATTATCTAAGACAGTCAGATACATGATTAAAGGCCTTCCTTCGACGGGTGGCATCAAGATAGGAGGTTCCAGCAAATACTCCCTGATCTTATCGAAAGCAACTTGACAATCATCATTCCATTCAACCACTTGATCTTTCTTCAACAGCTTGAAGATTGGTTCACAGGTAGATGTTAGGTGAGAGATGAACCTTGCAATGTAGTTTAGGCGTCCCAAGAAACCTCTGACCTCCTTCTCAGTGCGAGGGGAAGGCATTTCTTGTATAGCTTTGACTTTGGCAGGATCAACCTCGAGGCCTATGTTACTGACGATGAATACCAAAAGTTTACCGGACCTGACTCCGAAAGTGCACTTGCTAGGGTTCAGTCTGAGCTTGTATTCCTTTAATCTGACAAACAGCTTTTGCAGATGGTCGAGGTGTTCTTCTTATGTCTGTGAACGGGCTATCATTTCGTCTACGTAGACTTCGATCTCATGATGTATCATGTCATGAAACAAAGCTACCATGGCTCGCTGATAGGTTGCCCCGGCATTCTTCAGTCCGAATGGCATCACTTTATAGCAGAAGGTACCCCACTGTGTAACAAAAGTAGTCTTCTCCATGTCTTCGGGGGCCATTTTGATCTGGTTGTACCCTGAAAATCCGTCCATGAAAGAAAATGCCTTGTGTTGAGGTGTGTTGTCAACCAAGATATCAATGTGTGGTAGTGGAAAATCATCTTTAGGGCTAGCCATGTTTAAATCTCTGTAATCCACACACATTCTGACTCTGCCGTCCTTCTTAGGTACGGGCACAATGTTAGCAACCCATTATGGATAGGAAGTAACAGCCAGAAAGCCAGCATTGAACTGCCTCATCACTTCAGCTTTGATCTTTTCAGACATATCGGGCCTCATTCGGCGGACTTTCTGCTTGATTGGTGGACAATCTTCTCTTGTAGGGAGACGATGAACCACAATATATGTATCCAGCCCTGGCATGTCTTCGTAGGACCAAGCGAAGATCTCAACATATTCATTCAACAGCTGAACTAATCTCTCTTTGACACTTCGCTCCAGGTTGGCACCCACTTTAACCTCTTTTCTGTCTTCCTCTGTTCCCAAATTGATAGTCTCTAACAACTCTTCATGGGGCAGAATAGCCCTTTCTTCTTGTTGCAAAAGTCTAGCCAACTCTCCAGGCACTTCACAGTCTTCATCACCTTCGTATTCGGCATGATTGACCAGATCTTCAAAGTCACTGAAGGCCGTAGCAGAATTGTTACCCATGGAATCTGGAGTGGATGGGTACCTGCATTTTGTGAGTGTGGGTGTGTGTAAGGGATAGCCACCTTTAAACAAAATGAAATGTAAAAAAGAAAGAAAAATGAACACAAAAGTTTATAGATGAAAACGTCCATGATTCATTAAAGATGGCACATGAAAATGAAGAATCAAAGCCCTTACAAATGGACATATATGCCCCGGGTAAGGCATAAGGCAAAAAGTGTACAAATTGTTTAAAAGTTATTACAAACCAAACAGGAAATGTTCAAAAGATAAATTACTGATTGATGAAAGTAATGGGAACGAAGTCTTTCGCCTCCTAGTTGTTCAGTCCTCCTTCAATAGTTGGAAAGATCCAGTCTTCAAAATTGCTTCCTTCTTCATCATCTTCTAAAGCATGAACTCCATGATGAGTGATTTTCAGTGGCGGTCCTCCAGCCCGGGAGCGACACATAGCTTTCTGGATAGCAGCAGTGAAACCCAATCCGTACTTATTTGTCTTGTAAGGAAAATCTGGCAGTTGACCCCACACTGTACTTCCTCCTTCCTTGATTACAGCCTCCGCATCTTTAAGGGATGACATCTGAGACACAGGCTTAGTAATGATGGGCACATCAGTCATTATCTTGGCTACCGCGACTTCAGGGGAAACCTCTTCAAAGTGTTGGAAAGGTGTTTCTATGAATTCACCATCTAACTCCACGTAGCGGAAAGAGTTAAGGTGACTTATCATATACTCCTCCTCACCATGAACTGTTATGATCTTACCCTGGACCGGGTATTTGAGCATCTGGTGTAGAGAAGAAGTGACTGCCCCAGCATTGTGGATCCATGGCCTTCCCAACAAGCATGAATATGAACGATGGATGTCCATCACATAAAAAGTATAGTTGAAAATTTCCGTTCCCACCTTAATTGGGATGTCCACTTCTCCATGAACCATCCGCTTAGAACCGTTGAAGGCTCTAACAATGATATTACTGGGCTTTAGGGTCAAACCTTCACAGTCTAATCTGTCTAATGCTTTCTTTGGTAGAACATTTAAAGACGAACCGGTATCAACCAGAACATTAGCAAGTGTGGTCCCTCTGCACTCTACCGAGACATGCAGCGCATCATTATGCTTTCTTCCCTTAGACGCCAAATCGGCATCAGAGAAGCCAAGACCATTGTCTGCTGTAAGGCTGGCTACACACTCTTGAAACTGATCCGCAAAAGTTTCTTGAGGCACGTGCGCCGTCTTCAGAAATTTTATCAAGGCTTTGGCATGAGCCTCGGAGCATAGAAATAGAGCCAGCATAGAGATTTTTGAAGGGGTTTGCCCCAGCTGCTCTACGACATCATAGTCGCTCTTCTTAATTATCTTTAAAATCTCCTCCATCTCCTTTTGGATGGTCTCGGGGATAACCAAAGTCTGAGCCCTCGTCCTGACGGACGTTTCTTGGATCCCCTTACCTTTATCGGTAGTAACAGCAGAGGGTACAACTTCGGGACTAACAATTTCTTCAATAACCGGACTTCGCACAGATATCTCGACAGGAACAGGAGCACTTGAGGGTCCGTAGACTGCCCGTGGAGGAGCAATCTCCGAAGAGAAGATTCTTCCGCTACGAGTTATCTTACTTGTCCCTGCAATATTCCCTATGTCAGGAATTTCTTCATCGAAGCTTTCTTCGACTGATTCAATCTATTTCACACCGTGATAGAAGATCTCTCCTCCATAATTCCATGGTATCGTATTATTGGACTTATATGGGATAGGCCCCGGCATGGTAATCTTCAGCGGTACAAACTTTGGATCAGGTGTAATCTTAACCGGCCTTTTGCAGTTCTTGGAAAGATTGTCGGAAATGGTGATTATAGCAACATCATTGATTGGAGTAACAGGAGTAACAGGAATAATAGTAGCAACCAGAGTTTTCTGAAAGAGGATCTCTTGAGTATCCATTAGGCATTGGATGCCTGACTTCAACAGCGGACAGTCGGATTGCAAGGTTGAACAAAAGTAACAATCTTTTTCCCAGCCCGGGAAAATCCCGGCCTTCAACAGATTCATCTTGATCATTGGCAACAGAGTCATTAAGTCATCAACAATAGTAACATGAAGATATTCCACAATAGCATGGACATTATGACCATGTTTTGGCATAGGAGCGGATATCACATTATGTTTTTCGGGAGCATCAAACTCTACCTCCTTGGCATCTATTAAATCTTGGATCTTATTTTTAAGGGCCCAACAGTTGTTGGTGTCGTGCCCCACACTGTCCGAATGATATGCACATTTTGCATTGGAATGATAATAGGGAGAAGAGGTATTTGGATTCTTTGGCGCCTCTTTCAAGCTTGTAAGGTTTAACTTTAACAGGTGAGGGAGGACCTGAGCCGGTGTCATATTGATCCGGGTGAATTGTCGTTGTGGCCTTTCCACCCTTTGCTGGTTAGCTCTGGGTTGACTACTTCGAGGTTGGTCGGCTGAGGAATTCTGGATCATCACAGTCCCTACCATTGGTCGACGCTCCATTCTCCCTTGATTTCTCTGGGTGTGAACAGCAGAAACTTCCTTCTTGGCTGGGAAGGTCTTCTTGATAGCAGTGGAAGCGGAGGCATCCTTCTGAATTTTACCACTCTTAATGCCAGCTTCGACCCTTTCACCGGTCAGAATTAATTCGGTGAACCCTGCAGATGAGCTTCTGATCAAGTGATTGAAGAATGGACCTGATAGGGTCCCTAAAAACATATCAACTAGCTCTCTATCCGACAATGGTGGTTGCACCCTTCCAGCCAAATCCCGCCACTTCTGGGCATACTCCTTAAATCCCTCATTAGAGGCCATACCCATACTCTGTAGTTGAGTACGAGTAGGCGCTAAATCTGCATTATATTGGTATTGTCTATAGAAAGCAGCAGCTAAATCCTCCCAGTTATGAACATCAGGTCTCTCAAGTTGATAGAACAAGTCCAATTGCGTACCCGACAAACTATCTTGAAAAAGTGGACCCATAGATCCTTATCAGAAGAGTGAGGTTGGATCTTTCTGACGTAGGACCGCAGATGCATCTTCGGACAGGAAAAACCATCGTATTTTGCAAATGTAGGCACTTTGAACTTGGGAGGAATGACGATCCCAGCAACCAACCCTAGTTCTTCGGAATCTAGCCCAGGTACCCTTTGTACCTCTATGGCTGTTAGCCGGTCTTCAAGATTCTTATACTTATCATCCGTCGGAGGGTACTGCTGTTCGGAGTAATCTTCATCCTCTTCCTCTTCTTCCTCTTCAGCTTTAGACTCAGAAGGTACCGCAGCTCCTTTTCCTTTACCAATCCCTTCGTCAGACGTCGAGGGGAAATCCAGAACTCTCCTAGCCTGATTCTCAAATCTTCTTCCCATAGTGGCCACACCAATTCTTTTCTTTTTCTTCTTTTCCTTTTCCTTCTCTTTCTCTAACAATGCTTTAAGGTCCTCTTGACCCTCTGCCAAGGTCATGAGGAGTTGTTGGAATTGCGAATTCTGTGCTTGCAGATCTTTGACTGTCTGCTCTATATCCATCTTGCTGAAATAAACAGCAGAAAGATAAGGAAACCTGGTGTGAAGACCTGTTTATGCATATGATGAATGATATGTATTCATGTAATGCATTCAAGGATTTAGAAATTCAAAGTTGTTGCAAACAAAAAGAACACACATCATATTAATAAGAAGAAATTTGTTAGTACATAAATGCCCCATGGGCAGAATATTACAAAATTCTTAATGTAAAAATATGTTGTGCATCCTCTTTGGTGCGATGTAAGTGTTAAGAGTCTCCTCTTCGTGAAGTCGGCGGGTAAGTTCCAAAACCTTCTTCTCACTGGCATAGAAGCTGGCTTCAAAAATGTTCCGCTCTTCCTTGAGTTGTATCCAACTCTTTTGTAAATCTTCCAATGATGTTGGCATGTCTGGATGTAGGATGGTGTATGGAACCTCTCCTTCCATAACAGGCTCTTTGATCACGGGGAGAATTTAGGGGTAAGGCATCATAAGACTCTGGGCGCGGGTTCGTACGCACTTGAGATAGGGCTCAAGGGGGGTGGAATTCTTGTTCCCCAGTGTCTTAATATCCACTTTGTTGGGCATCCTCCAAGCTCGGATAAACCTTTGTCGAAGTCCTTGAGCATCATTGTCGAAGTCAAAAACCAAGTCAAGAATCAGCATGTCATGAGGGCCATCTCTTCTGGCATACCCAAATTGCCTCAGAGCTAAACAAGGGTTGTAGGTAATGCCTCCCCTAATGCCAAGTAATGGGACATTAGGGAATTCTCCGCAACAATCAATGATGATGACATTTTCTCTGGACCGAGAACACCAATGAACATCAGAATGTGTGAGGGTCATCAACCGTTGTGACCACCTTAAACCCTGCTCATTCTTCAAAACTGACTGGGGAAGGTGAGAAATAAACCACCTTTCTAGAAGAGGAGTACAACACATGAGAACACCTCTTTTCCTCATTGTTCGTGTGTGAAATGAGTGTAGGATGTCCCCAAGCAATGTAGGCACAGGATTCCGAGATATGAAAATCTTGACAGCATTCACATCTATAAGCTGATCAGGGTTTGGGAATAAGACCAATTCATAGATGAGAAGTGCTACAATCCCTCAAAAGCTTGCAGGTCTAGATAATTCCAGCAGTCTTGTGCCTTCTCAAACAGAAACTTTACCAAGAAACCCTTGACACCACTTCTGGTTTCCCAATGACCTTTGATATCAGATGGTTGCAAGTGTAAGGCTTGAGCAACATCTTCAGGCTTTGGTTCTCTTTCCGTACCGTTGTAGGGTAGTTGATGGAGAATAGGAATCCTCATGAGTTGAGAAAATTCCTCCAAAGTAGGTACTAGTTGGTAATCAGGAAATGTAAAGCAATGGTGTAGAGGGTCAAAGAATTGGAAGAGGACTGTCACCATGTCTTCTTTAATGTTGGAGTTGACCAAGTTGAGGAGTCTGCCATGTCTTTCACTGAAGAGAGAATTCTCTGGAATCTTGGAAGTAAGCTCCTTGAGTTGAGGAGGGATCCTTACAAGGTTGACTTGGATTGTTTTCCTGTGAAGAGATTCCATTACCTATAAAACAAGAACAAAGATGAAGATCCAAACCCTTGAAATAGTTAGTGGATGCATATGATGTTTTATGATGTTCATGATGTATGCACAAGTATATGTACAAACAAATCACACAAGATCTTAGTTTTAGGCTTGCATGGGGTTTCATAGGTAAGTACCCTCTTGAAGTTAGTTGGCTCAACTTTTCCTATAAATAGTAACCGGGTTCTAAGGAGCTCAATATCACTGGATTATTTTCTGTGTTCATTGTTTCAGTTTAGCCACTCAACTGGAGACCGAAATATTCCAAGAAAACAACCCTCAATGAGTGTAGTATCGAGTATCTACCAACTTCGGACTGCACCAAAGCCGGTCATCTCACTACCCCTAATAAGGCCAAGATGTTCAAGTAAAGGTTCTAAGAGTTCATTAGTGCTTCATGACATCACTCAGCGGCCCCGTATTCTCTTTGATTGACTCAAAGGCTACCGGTACCCACAAATATGTCGCACTAATATAGCTATTTCTTCAACCATGTCGGTATACCCCGCACAGTTTCCACAATGTATTGCTATTTACCTATGAATGTTTCCCAAATCCGGGTAGAGGATTTCAAGCCCAAACAATAGAACCAAATGTAAAGAAATCAAAGCAATCAAGATAAGCATGTAAAGGTGATCTAAACCCTAAGGTTACTCCACTTTTAAAGTATTCCCCAACAGAGTTGCCAGTTCTATGATATGGTGGGAGAACTGACTTGGGATTTTGCGTTTATGTTCGCAAATGTTTCGGTTTAGCAAGAGTCGCCACCGACTTTTTATTTTATCCTAAGGAAAGGTAAAAAATCACAGGAAAGACCTTTGAGATGTTTTCTTGGGTTCGAGTAGATTATGAAAAGGGAAGGTGCAAGCACCCTTTTCATCCATGATTATCCATGGGCTCTTAGTTACTTGTTTAGATCACTTGCTTTTGCTTTTCAATTGTTTGAAATGGTGCTTTGTGCGTGGTTTTGAAAGATGTTTTGAAAAGAAGCCATCGTTGTGGCATTGTTTGTAATGATTCTTATTTGAATGTATACAAAGGTGTTTTTGTCTTTTGAAAAGATGTTTCAATGTTTTGAAAGTTTGTTTTGGAAATGTTTTGAAATTATGTTGTGAGGTGTGTTTGAAAATAGCAAGGATGTTTTTGCAAGTTTTGATCAAGTAACTAAGAGCTATCTACCCTATTTTACTCAAAGATCTTTCCTATATGTTTTTAACCCTTTTGACAGTGTTGTTTTACCATTGCATTTGGTAAACAACCTTATATTAGGATGTTAAACGGGACAGGCGCGGGTCATCGTATAGACTATGATAGCAATTGTGTTAAGTATTTTTTAGCAAATTCTTGAGGGACTAGATCATTTTTGTATAGGCAACCAAGATAGCGTCATCGAGGGACTATGATCTTTTTTTTTGCCAAAGTACTCGACATGCATAACATGGCCCATTTTTAAGGCAACAAGTGGATGTAACTCTAGGGGTGCAAGTGTGCATTGTGTTTGATTTTCATGCATTTTTGTCTTTGTATTAGGTCAAGCTACTTGTTGATTTTGGATTTTTGCATACAAACCCTAATCTCTAATCATGGCATAATTGAAAGCGTAAATGCATAAAAAATAAATCTACCACTATTACAACAAGATTATGGGGAGGGGGATACAATTTTTGAATGGGGATTATTTGACAAGAAATTAAAACCCTAATTTTACTATTACATCCAAATTGAATCAAAGACATAAATAATAAATGGACAATATTAAATAAACAAATTAAATAAATATACAAAATAATATGAATATACAAAAAAGGTTTTGTTTATTTTTATGTATGTAAAAAAAATATTTAATGCAAAAAGAAAGAAATAAATGGAAAAGGTTATTTTTTGGTTAAGGGTAAAACCCTAATTTTCTTTAAGAAAATAAATATATTAATTATATTATTTATATACAATAAAATAAAATAATGTATATAAAAAAAAAAATAAATATATTTATAAAAAAAGTATTATTTTAAGTATGAATAATAATAATAAAAAGTATAATATTTCTATGTTTTTTATTTTAAAGTATCTATTAAATAAAATAAAAAGGGTGTATATATATATTAATTATATTAATTATGTAATAAAATAAAATAAAATATATACAAAAATAAAAATATATTTAGAACAATATTTTCTTAGGGTGAAAAATAAAGAATAAAATAAAAATATAATTTATATATAATTTTTAAGTTTTTTTTTAGTAAATTAAATATACTAATTAAATTGTTTTCATGTTAGAAAAATGAAAATAAAATACAAAATAAATGTAAAAATTTATAAAAATATTTTTGAGTATTTTTGTATTTAGAAAATATAAAATAGAAATTAGAAAATGAAAATAAAAAAAAATCAAAGTATAAAGAAATTGGGCCAGGGGGTGCATTCAGCAAAAGAAGGGTGCAAATAGTGAGAGGACCAAAGCCCAGCCCAAGCCACTTCATCTTCAACCTCTGTTCTTCAAATTTCGCGCGCCTATGTACAAACATGAACAACCTGCATACGAGCTTTATTGCAAAAACACATAACATCAAAGTTGTAGGGTTTTCCAAGACGAATTCAACCATATAAAAAACTTGTCCTAACTCTCAAAGACCAGAGAGAATTTCTCTGGCCCTAAATCTTAACCTATTTTTTTCAGGATGTTCATGAACCAAATTCTCTTAGCATGCTTAATTAAAATGAAAGTTGAGCATATGTACAGCTTCATGGCTATGAATACTACATTTCTTATTCACAAACCTAAGTCTAAATGTTCCTAAATAGAGAGATAGGAAGTTGATAAAAACCTGTTTCAGCTGACTTCGTGTATGGCAATGTGGAGCTTTTCAACAAGGCTTGAGATGTTTGGGAGCTTGCCTGAACTTCCCCTGACCTTCTCCAATGCCTAGCTTGCCTTGAAGGTGCTTGAACGAGCCTACAGAACTCAACCTGCACAAGCTGAAATTGAAAATGGCAAACCTTGTAAATGGATTTACAGTTAGTGTTTAAGGGTTGTGATAGTTTAGATGGGTTATGTGGAAGATGTTTGAACCAATTTGGGACAAAAGGCACGAGCAATTTGTGTTGTGGAACTCAAACATCAGGGAATGCCCTGTTTTTCCAATGAGATGTGATTTTGTACTATGGGAGGTTTGAAGGCTCAAAGGGTCGTGTTTTTGGTTCAAGGGGATGTGAGAAAGATGTTTCAAAAGCTTGCACAAGTTAGTTTTTGCTGATGTTCAAGTTCTTGTGTTTTGGACAAATTTCTTGGTTATGAAGCAAAGTATGAGAAGTCCTGTGAAGCAGGCATGTACAGGCTACTCGTCAGCTTGTACACTTTTCCCTTGGTCCCTCAAGTTTTTGGATCTGATTTTCTGCACAAGATATGGCTCAATGCTCAAGGATTTAGTTTTGACATAAAGCATGATTTAAGCAAAAATGGAAATATTGCTTTTTCTACTTAGGGATTAATCTAATGTGCAATGTTCTAATGACCAAAACAATGCCTTAAACCAATGGATTTGCATTTAATTAATGAGTGTGAAATGGTTTTGAGGCCTGTAATCTAGTGCAAAGCAAGCTGATTTGAATTTGTAACTTGTATGAACATGAACATGCCATGGATGAAAAGTGAGTTTTTGTCAACTTCAAGCCTTCGATTCTCCCTAACCACAAATGAGTTTGGAGAGTTCTCGGACATTTTGGAAAGCTTGCAACATGCTATACAATCCATGTTTGAAATTCAATTTGATATTTCAAGTGTAACTATGTGAAAAATGGCCATGAAGATAGGTCAAAATCCTGCCTAAACTAGGGCAAAATTTCACTAAGTTACAAGTTTCATGGTCCCTTGTTCCAAAAATCATAACTTGAGATCCAAGCTTCTTTTGAGAAAACTTTGTGAATCAAAGTTGTAGACTTTGTGGAGGACTACAACTTTCATGCTGAAATTTTTGTTTGAATCCAATTTCATCATGGTGAAAATGTTGGGCAAAGTTAGGAAAAATTAAGAAAATTTCATAACTTAGAAAAATTCTAAGTTATGAAATTTTTCAACTTTAAACCCTAATTTACAAAAATGGGTTTCTTGATGAACAAGTTTCATTTTTTGACACATCTTGATGAAAAATGACCCTTGGCACTTGATTTTGACCAAAAAGTCAAAGTTTGACTTTTCAGTGTACGGTCAAATTTTGATCAGTTGACTGAAAAATTCATCTGTCAATCCAATGCAATTGAGATCTTTTGAGCTTGTTGAATAGGTCAAGATGATGCCATTGAGTCCTTGAGTCCATGGTTGAGCCCAGTTTTCCACTGGCTAGGTCAAAAGTCAGAAATTGCCCTTGTACAGTCAAAACCCTAAAAATGACCATTTTGCCCTTTTGATGATCTGATCAAATTTCTTGAGGAGTTGTGGTCCAAACTTGATCAAATGGTTCATATGAGTTCATAATGTTGATGTGGGTCAAAAATCATGAGATTTGACTGTAAATTGGCCATAGTTGACTTTTTCCCCAATACAGCTGATTTTTAGGTCAACTGTCCAATTGACTGGGCAAAAGTTTGATTCAAGGCTTGAAACTTGGTATGGACAAACTTATGAGTCCAACATGAAGTATGAAAGTCATTTTGAGCATTATAAGTCCAAAAATCCCTGTGCAAACTCAAACCCTAATTTAGGTCATCAGTGCAAGGAGATGTCTTGAGCAGAGCAAAACCCTAATCCTGTCTGGAGTTCAAGGAGCCTTGTGAGGGGGAATCTTGATAAAATGAGAGGGAAAATTTTTGGGTACAACACATTTTGACACCCTAAACCCCTAAGTATGCAAGATCAATTTGAGTACCTATTATGTTGAGACCTTAAGTTTGAATTTTAAAGTAGCCCCGGGTAGTTTATATTAGCAGTCAGCACCATCTTAAGTACAAACTACATAGGGAGTAGATGAATATAAGTGAATAATCCCAAAAATTCTAAAATTATATGCCATAATAAATTAAAAAAATAGGGAATGCACCTATTAAGTTAGGTGACCCTCACCCGGTCACTTAATCCAACGGTTGTGGTACCTACAAAAATATATAATAAAACAACCCGTTGTCACTTAGTTGAGAGGTTTCTGGTGCTGAACTTCGTAGGACGGACTACGATTCGATCCCACGCAACTGCGATCGGGTAAAAAAAAGGTGTTACTAAACTTATATACTAGAACCTCGTGCTTAAGGATCATAATCACTATTCGACTTCTCTATTATGTGCTTGCACGGATAAAAGGCTTAATATGACTACGCTAGAATGAAAGTGGGTGAAATAAAACATTAGACATAGGTCGAGTTATAATAGAATGATTCAGACTGGTTTGCATAGGGTGGGAGTTTTTTATCGCGTTTTGTGGTTTTCAGTCATTACGGTATCCTCACAACCACGTGTGATTTGAGTTTTTTCGTGTATTTGTTTCGATCCCGTGTTTAATTTTATTATTTTGCTAGTTATTTTCTTGAGGACAAACAAAAGTTTAAGTGTAGAGAAATTTGATAACGCAAAATTATATCGTATATTTGGCTCGACTTGCATGTGTTTTAGTACCATTTTCATTTATTTATGTCTTGTTATGCCGGTACTATTGTCTTATTTCAGGTATATTGAGCAAGTTGGAGATTTGAGTAAAAATAAGAAAATATATAAATTCAAGAAAGTTGGTAAAAGAGCAAAGAGGAGATGAAACATTAGCAAAAAGAAAAAAATTATAAAGCACGGTCCATCAAACAAAGTGGCGCCCACCACTTCACATGTGGCCCCTGCCACACATGAAGGGTGGCGCCTACCACCTAATAGTGTGGCCTCCGCCTCGCCCAAGCATGACGTCCACCACCATCCATACGTGGCCCTTGCCACGTCCACTTTCTTATGTGGCCCCCACCACTAACCAGTTTCTCTCCTATATTTTCTCTGTGTCCGTTTTTCTCGTTCAACATAAGCGTATCCATAATGCCAGATTTTCAAGGAGGAAGTACAGTATAAAAGGGACAAGACATTTATAGTGAGGGGGTCCGCCATTTTTCGTTACAAGTAGAGTATTGTTGTTAGAATTTTAAGCAGGGAATTTACATGTAAAAGTGATAGCTTTTCGAGTATGGAAGAGCTATCACAACTCTAGTTTTAAGAGTTTTCTATTTTTGACTTTGTACCGGATTCTTCAAGCGTGTCTGTATATTTTCAATTGCTTTCAAATTATTGTACGCAAAGATAATTGCAGCAGTAATTCCAGTTTTCATTTTATTTCCAAGTTCCATTTTAATCGCATATTCTAACTGTTTATGATTTCATCTTAGTTTAAATTAATTTATATTTTAAATCATGTTTTGCCTTATATTTAATCATCGTATTAGCATGTTTTTGTTCAAAATTATCTCCTGCTAAGTTGTTTTGAGTTCGGTATGTGAGGACCGTTGTTTTCAACGGGACTCGGTTACAACGTTGGCTTAATTAATTAATTTGAAATTTTTGTTTTGGTCTTTGTTTTTAAACTCAATTTAAATAGCTTTGTCACGAGAGGGAGAGGTTACTTAACATGATTTTGTTACGAGAGTGAGAAATTAACTAAGGTTTGATCCGGCACTGGGAGAGCGTGAGGGTCGAATCAGATAGTAAAAATGAGACAACGATCTTAAAGATGGCGAGAGCGCTTTAAGTATCGATTAGGAGTTGTTCAATTTTCAAAACACATTCCTTAATTAAAATGGGTGATCAAGAGCAAAATCTCATGGTTAAGGAATGTGGCTTTATTCAAAACCACGAGAGTGTGAGATTTAGCCTTTAAATTGATATTTTATACTAAAACACATTTTTAACATCAGTATAAGCCAACGAGTTACAATGTTCTTGAGGTACACGAAATACACATTTCGGTCTCTCTTTTCTTATATTTATCTTAATCTTTATTTTATTTCAGTTTTAGTTCTTAGTTTTCCCTAAATCAATTATTTCATTAGCTTTAGTTGTACAAAATGACGATAGCTTACAGCAAATTGATATTGATCTCTGTAGGTTCAACAATCTCTTATATTACTTCGATATTTCCGTATACTTACGAACACATCAAAATATTTATATAAAATCATTAAATTTGGCCCTTGTGAGTTGATTTCAATAGAAACACTATGCCAGAAATAACCTACGAAAGCGCTTTTTTTGGGCTTTAAAAGCGCTTAAAAGCGCTCTCGTAGGTGGCGCTGCTAAAGGTTTTAGCAGCGCTTTTTGTTCAGAAAAAAGCGCTCTCGTAGGTGTATTCAGAATGCGTATAAAGTAGGCCTATAAGAGCGCTTTTTATTCAGAAAAAAGCGCTCTCGTAGGCCTACCTATGAAAGCGCTTTTAAGAAAAAAGCGCTTTCATAGGTAGGCCTACGAGAGCGCTTTTTCCTTAAAAGCGCTTTCATAGGTTTTCTACTGAAAAATCTAAAATTTAAAAAATTTCTAAACCTGCATTTTTTTGCAGCAAACCTGTAATTCTTAAACCGGTATTTTACAATCTAATCTAGAAATACCAATATATATTAGTTTTAATCCAAATACCAAATGTAATTCAAATACCAAATATTATATATATATATATATATATATATATATATATATATATATATATATATATATATATATATATATATATATATATATATATATATATATATATATATATATATATATATATATATATATATATATATATATATATATATATATATATATATATATATATATATATATATATATATATATACAAATACCATTATAATCAATTCATATCCAAAATATATATACACCATGGTAATTCAATATTAACATGTTTTTAAACGTAACAAAATACACCCTAAGAAATCATCTATATAACACTAAGTAAATCAATCCTAATCTACATATATATCCAAGGTCGTGATCCTGCAATATGAACATAATAACACGGTCAGTGTTGTATACACAAAACAATATATTCATAATTAACCAATTTTCACACAACAATGTATTCGTACTTTATTATAAGATTCTTAGCTCAATAAAATATTGGCACAACTCCTCTTTGAGTTCTTCCAATTGACGTGGCGAGTAATATGGACAATTGTATTGATCAAAATACTACATTACAAAACAAAATATATGCATGATTTAGTTTAATGTAATAAATTATATGCAAAATCCGATAAGTAATAAAACAAAGTATAAATCCATACCGTGATTGGAATCTCGATTTCATTCATTTGAATGATTTCTTTGATAAACATCAAAACGAAGTATCCGCAATCTATGCCGTTTTGTTGTTGAGGGCACTACATAGAAAAACAAACAAGATTATACACATCTATTGATTTATCAAGTAGCATAAATATTATAAGCAAAATTTTTTAAATTTATATACCTGTACTTTGATCCAATTAATGTTGTTTGATCTAGACCGTGGTACTCGTGCTCCCCTTTGACATCGGAATACTTGTATTGAACTGATGACAAAATTAAAATATTTATTTAGAACAATGACATTGAAATAATTAAATATATAAACACAAACGAATATTTAGAATAATGTCACTTACGTATCAATCACTAGCTTCATTTCCGGATAATTTGTCCAATCACCGTCAACCGAATTCAGGTAATAGACCACTTCTTTTATGGGATTGATTGCAAGCAACAACCAGTGACATCTATAAATTAAAGCAACAATTTAGAAGCGAATTTTAATGTAAAAAATACAAATATTAAAAGGAGCTTAGAATGAAAATCCAACCTTGTATTATAAGGCAAAAGATACAAGCTCTCTGTACTGGCAGTTGTCCTGAATCTTTCGACCAAGTGTTCTCTTACTGAATCAGGTTCCCTAGAAATTGTTGCTCTGCTGACACGGGAGGAAGACACGAAACGGAATCTATTTGACAATTGATTCCCGCGCATCAATTTGTCAAATAACATCCTTAAATAAAAACATAATTAATATTAGACTATTTCAATTAAATGTTTAAAAAAAATGTTCAACCAATTAAATAATATATTGATCGGGTTACCGGATGTACGAGTGCATCACACTGATGCCTAACTCTCGATGATGAAAGATTTGTTCCATGTCCTCTAATCCAATTGTTTCGGTACATGGAAAACCAAAGACAATTTCATCCACATCGATTTGACGAATTCCATCATTCATCAAATCTGATGTGCCAACTAGTGTCTCCAGACACTGTCGATACCTAGGCACAAATTTACGGACAGGAACCTTCTTCTTAGGTGGAACCCTACTAACTTTCTGGCTCACCTGCTGTGACTGATCTTGAGAAGGTACCTTAAAAATCATATAGAATTATGTAAGATACAAAGTTATGCAGTTTTTTATTCCGATCATAAATGAAACACTATAAAAGTACCTGTCTTTGCGATGCAATAGACTCGCCGCGCTGCAAAATCCCTTTATCCTTAGATGCGGGTTTTGTAGGAGTCTAAAATTACCATGTATAAAATTCAGGTCAGAACTGTCAGTTGAATACTTAAAGATTCATAATGGTTTTCAACATACTTGATCATCTATGCAGATGAGGTCTGATGGCCATGCCACAAAAGATCCTACTGCATCTCGCAGCAATGTGGTCTCCGCAACAATGTCAGGTACCGGTAGCAATGCATTCATATCTAAAACAACATCAACCGATACCTTCATGTGGCCATCTGGGAGCGGTCTATGGTGAATTAAATCTCCCGAGGTGTTGTGAACTTTTCCCTTGCCAACTACCCGATAAGTCGGAGACGCTAGATACAGCTGACAACATGAAATGCCCTAAACCAATAATAACCGTTAGACTTCCTTTCATGTTGACAATAATAACCGTTATAATTATACTTTCTCTAAATATAATGGATTATCATCTTAATTACCTCGGGAAAATTTTGTTGACGGTTGATACTAGCCTTGTCACTAGTTTCTTTCAACTGTGAACTGCTCCTTTCTACCATATATCTCTCTTTGTCCCTCTGCAGTTCACGGACTTGTGCTTGTAAATCCTGCAATGTTTGCATCACTTCTGCATTGCTAGGATTTCTTTTTCTTGGATTGTTATACAGAGAGGTAGGAGTCACACCATGGCCTTTACCCCTCACTCGTCCCGGATACTCAGCAACACATAGTGCTCGACTGAGTACGCTCCTGATATTCGAGTCATCACCCGAGGATACCGATTGCGATATAGTCTCCTGTAATTCATTTAAATATCGATAATTAAAGACACAATGTTAATTATATATTAATTAAAGACATAATGGTATACTTACACACTCATCATAAATATGTTGCAGATCGGGGTTAACAACTTTATCTCTGCCAACACGAGCTTCCTTCCACAGCACATGTGCAGGTAGTGATGTTTCGTCACTCTGCGTCTCCTCCAACTACGCATTGTTACAAATAATAAAATCATCAATACAGATTGTTACAAATTAATAATACACATTGAGATAATTAATAAGATCGTAGAATTGAGATTTACTTACAATTTTTTCCTGTAAGCGTGCATATCCCAAACGACCTTTTTTATATGGATATGCGGGTTTTGACGCTCTATCCCGATTTACAGCACTCACTTTCTGGAAATTATCGTCTTTTCTTTGGCCCACAAAAGCAACCCATTCTTCGGGTGTAATGAAGCTCTCATATTTTTTTGGTCGTTCAGGATCCTCTTCAACAAAATTTCCTTCATCGTCTTTAAGAAACTTATTTGTCAAAAAATTTCTCCACCCTCTATGTCTTTTTCCGGCCAAGCCCATTATATACTTTTTGCGGGCATCTTCAATGTTAAAAGACCTCTACAAAAAAACATACGCATAGAGGGTGTTAGTATATGTAATTTAAAAACAATATTTTCGTCAAAATAAAGCAAATAACAACAACCATATATGATACCTTTATCTCGGTCCAAATTCTTTCTTTAGCATCCAACTCTCCTTTTTTCCAGCTAGTAGTGGTGATCGGAATGTGCATACGAACAAGCGTACCGATGTAGCTTGTCAGCTTTGCAGAATTAGGCCCAATTAGTTGGTCATCATTATTCCAATCTACATTATACGTAATACCTCTATCTCTATCACGGATGATTCCCCTCATGATAGTTATGCCTCGTGTGATGTCCTTATCTGAAGTGTCTTGTGGAACATTATCTTGTAGAACATCTCCTTGTGGAACATTTTCTGAATTATCTTGTGGAACATCTCCTTGTGGAACATCGTGATACATTTTCTGTCAAAACGCAAAGTATACACGGAATGAATCCGTATCAAGAAAATGCAACATACGAAAGACAATTTAAGACAAATTCATCACAATATATACCAGTAATTTGAGGAAGAAAGTTACCTCTCAGATGTTTCGAACTAGGCCGGGAAACGCTGCAAATTCATAGAATGTTATTCAATATTTCGGACAATGGATTAAATAGAATGAAAAGATGGATACTATTAAATTTATGATTAAATAGTTACGAACTGATAAAGAATGAAAAAGAAATATACCTACATCAAAACATAAATAAAACAATCCTAAATATTTCAAAAAACTAAGATGTCAGATAACAAATTTTCAGCACCTGCACTGCAGTATCAGACAGGGATAACTGTTAATTTATACTCTCATCATACATGTAGTTATTTTTCAAACAATTTACAATGCAATAAAGTTATTTTCATTTGAATGAATTTTGATAGCCTCAGACCGTCCTAGTACATGATTTTCATAAAATTCCATAAAGCAAAAAAATGAAATGACGTATATTTAAATTTTACTGGATGGTATAGGCTATATATATTATACTATAATGAAAAAAATGAAATGATATAGGCTATATATATTATACTATAATGAAAAAAATGAAATGATATAGGCTATATATATTATACTATAATGAAAAAAATGAAATGATATAGGCTATATATATTATACTATAATGAAAAAAATGAAATGGCATATATATACATTTTATTGAATGACATTGTCTATAATTATATATACTATTACCTTTTTCACTAACATCTCTTTCTTTTCTTGGTAGGAATATGTTCTACTCGTCTCGTAACAACGCGGACGATTGGATTGATCCAAATACCCTCATTATGATCATTTCTAATGCATGATTCATTATCATTTTGATCATTTCTGGTAAAAGATTCAATGTCAACACCAGTATCGCCTTGGTCTCCAATCTTTTCATCAATTACTTTGTTAGAGAAAAGCACTATAGACCATTTCGTACTTGTCGGATCAGTGACATAGAACACTTATTTAGCTTGAGAGGCTAGAATGAAAGGCTCATCTTTGTACCCCGCCCTGTTAAGATCAACTTGCAAAAATCCTGACTTATCCATCCGTATACCATTATTATTTTCAACCCACTTGCAACCGAATATAGGAATCTGAAATTTCTCGTAATCAAAGACCCAAATGCGCTCGATAACCCCAAAATACGACAGATTTGTAAATTTCGGGTTTAAGTCCTTCACACTAGATATGTGCATTGCTTCAGCTACCAAGGTGACACCACTATTTTGCACAGTACTTTTATCATCTTGTTCTTTGGTATAAAATGTGTATCCATTAATTGCGTATGCGCTATAAGAAAACGCAACCAAACTTGGACCATATGCTAAACATCGCAACCTTTCTGTCACTGACGCAGGATCTGAACGATATTTTGAATAAATATGTTCCTTAAACCATGGTATGAAACTTCGATTGTGCTCTCGTACAACCCAATTCTCATTTCTATTCGAATTTAAACCTCGAAGAACACCCTTGTGTATTTCGACATACGGTTCAACCTCAATCTCATTGTGCAGAACATACAAATGCACTTGATCCCGTTCGACCCTTGATACTGTCACAACTTTATTTCCAATTAGCTTCTTACCTTCTTTTTTTTCAACAACATGAGATTTGGGGAGTCCAATTGACTGAACATTTGACAAATATTCAGTACAAAACTCAACCGCTTCTTCAACAATGTATCTTTCGGCAATACAACCCTCTGGTCGACTCCGATTTTTCACATACCCTTTTAATATTTTCATATAACGTTCAGCAGGGTACATCCATCTCATATAAGCTGGTCCACACAATTGTGTCTCTTTCACAAGATGAACGACAAGATGAACCATTATGTCAAAAAACGAGGGAGGAAAATACATTTCAAGCTCACACAAAGTAACAACTATTTCTTTTTGCAATGTTGGCAAGATCTCAGGATCGATCACCTTACTGCAAATTGACTTGAAGAAAAAACACAATTTAGTTATTGCGCTTCTTACCTTTTCTGGCAGAATAGAACGTATACATATCGGTAGAAAATGTTCCATTATAACATGGCAATCATGCGTCTTTAAACTCTTTAACTTGAGGTCTTTCATAGACACAAGTCTTCTAATATCTGATGAGTAGCCTTCTGGAACTTTAACTTCACTCAGAAACTTACACAATATTTTTTTCTCCTTTCTAGATAGAGTGTAAACAGCAGGTGGTAGGTATGTCCGTCTTCCTTTCTTCACGGGTCCCAGTTCAGTTCTTATTCCCATGTCTACCATGTCCTCCCTTGATTTAAGGCCATCCTTAGACTTCCCTTTTATATTGAGTAACGTACCAATAACACTGTCAAATACATTTTTTCAATATGCATCACATCAAGAAAATGTCTTACGTACAAAGATTTCCAATATGGAAATTCAAAAAAAATCGACCTCTTCTTCCACCCACCTGTGACAACTTTATGTGCAAAAGGCTTGCCAAACTGAATATTCACATCTTTCACCTTTTCAAAAATTTGATCACCTGTCAAACCAGGTGGAGCTCTACGTTGTTCGGTATCTCCGTTGAACGCTTTTCTCCATCCACGATACTGATGTTTAGAAGTTAAGAATCTACGATGACCGAGAAAGACATTCTTCTGACAAAGTTTCAATCGCATGGTATCGGTTCCGTCTTCACAAACAGGACACGCTTTTTCACCTTTAATGCTATACCCGGATAGATTTCCGTATGCTGGAAAATCGTTAATTGTTCCAAACAACATCGCCCTCAAGTTGAAACTTTCTTTCCTATAACCATCATAAACCTCCACACCGTTCTCCCACAAAATCTTCAAATCTTCGATTAATGGTTCCAAGTATACGTTTATGTCATTTCCTGGTTGTTTAGGCCCAGAAATTAACATAGACAGCATCATGTACTTACGCTTCATACATAGCCATGGAGGTAGGTTATAAATCATAAGAATCACAGGCCATGTGCTATGCGAGATACTTTGAATACCGTGTGGGTTCATTCCATCAGTAGACAATGCCAAGCGAAGGTTTCTTGCTTCTTTTCCAAATTCAGGATAATCATTATCAATTTTCATCCACTGTGGAGAATCTGCCGGATGTCGAAATTTTCCATCAATAATTCTTTCATCTGAATGCCAAGTCAATTGTCTTGAATCGGTTTCACTACGATACATCCGTCTAAATCTCGGGATTATAGGAAAATACCATAAGACTTTTGCCAGAGACAACTTTTTCTTATATCGAGGGGCACCGCATTTAGGACACTCATTTAACGATGCATACTCATTTCGAAACAAAACGCAATCTTTTGGACACGCATGTATCTTATCATAGCTCATGCCAATGGAGTACAACATCTTTTTGGCCTCATACGTTCGATTGGGAAGAACATTATCCTCTGGTAGCATATCTTTCATAACGGCTAATAACTCTGTGAAACTTTTATCCGACCATCCATTGCCGGCTTTTAAGTTGTACAACTTTAACACCGCAGACAATCTTGTGAATTTTGTATAACTATTATACAACGGTTTCTCTGCATCGCTTACCAACCTCTCGAACATTTTGGGACAATCGTTAAGATCTTCTTCAAGCGCTTCTGCAATTTCTTCGACTCGATCATAACCGTATGTATCTGTGCAATCATCATTTGAAACATAGGTCCTTGCATACCCCGATTCAACATTCCCGTTACTTTTCTCACCATGCATATTCTAACATGTATAACTCCTATCAATTCCATACCGAATTAAATGCGATGCCAACTGAACTGCGTCAACCCGGTTCCCATAACAGCAATACAAACAGGGACATGTCATACGACTGGGGTCTTTGGCGTGCGCAACAGCAAACTTAACAAACTCAGAAACACCATTCTCGTAGTCTTTCGACAATCGATTGGAATACATCCATGTCTTATCCATATCAACTAATTAGTGCACAAAACAGTAGTATACTGCGTTTCTGTCAAAACGCAAAGTATACACGGAATGAATCTGTATCAAGAAAATGCAACATACGAAAGACAATTTAAAACAAATTCATCACAATATATACCAGTAATTTGAGGAAGAAAGTTACCTCTCAGATGTTTCGAACTCTAAGAAACGCGGAGAATGAGCGTCGTACGTCGAACTAGGCCGGGAAACGCTGCAATTTCATAGAATGTTATTCAATATTTCGGATCGATTGTCGAAAGATATATACTATTTTAACATAAAGGTTCACAATAAATGTCACATATATATTTTCAATGTTTGGGAAAGCTATGACAATAATACAACACAAATATTAGAAATAGTGAATTCACAAAGTCAACATAAGGTTGATGCGATGAACTGATACTATTAAATAAATGCTTCACACGATTCACCATATTTTTAGTAACAAGTTCATATATCACATTGCATATGGAAATAGGATGAAATGGTTTAAGATACTCAGACTAGAAATGGGGCAGCATTGTTATCATAACACAAGTTAATCGGAAGTTGCTAACGGAAACAAGAAAATTAAGCATTAACATTCACGAAAGATTCAATTAAATGCGGATAAATGTCAAACGGAAAATTAAGGCGAAATATGTACATGGAACCAAGTCCGGACAACATATTTTATTCACAAAAACGCACATAAAATTAGTTCTGAAATCAATTGAAATGGTACTGGTGTTTGACAATTACCAAAACAAACTATTCTAAACGATTAGAAATAATTAATTGAACAATTTTCATGGTCTTCTAATACCGGACAACCTTATACCTCAATAAAGAGTGGCTTGAAAAACCTCAACAAAAACGGTGTAACTCAATCGCATTAATCCACAAACGTAACAAAATGCAAGAATAGGCATCAAACAATTTTAAAGTTCAATTGACAAGGTATTCAAGAGTTCCGATATAATTCGACATCCAAAAGTTATCAACAAAATTTATCCGGATTCAACATCAAATTCACCAATTCACCATGATTTGATACCAACAGCCATGAACTAACATGAATCTAACATTTATACTCTAGACTCTTGTTCTAAAACAAAGATACTCATCAATCAACCTATTCCTCTTTTCATCCTTTTTACACTGTTCAAGAAATCAAGACTTATGCATATTCAATAATTCAAATATATTATGAAATTTCAAGAACAAAGTTCAACACAATTCAAGAATCATATAATTGTTTAACAAGTCAACTTCAAGAATCACACCCCAATATTCAATTCAATGTCAAATTTACTCATGAAATTAAAACTTTGTTCAATTCAACAATCCAAAGTTTAACCTAACTCATGAACATCCAACATAATTTCATTCCTAATTATCATCATCACCTTATAAACAAATGTTTTCCAAATATGTCCTTGTTCCACTCCTTAATAAAAATAATCATACCATCTAACAATGAGACTAACTATCCCCAATAAACCCCATTTTCACGCAGCCAATACCCAAAGTTATCATGCATAAGCAATAGATGATCTTTTCAATGAAGGATATAACTTGCCTTCTCAACAACAAAAGGATTTGAAGACTATTTTGCCAAGGTTGGTTAAGCTTGTTCAAGATGTAGGTTTTTGTTTAACACTAGTAAAATGTAGTAATAATATAAGATGAACAGATAATGGAACAGATAATGGAAGAAGATAATGGAAGAAGAAGAAACTTACCAAGATGGAGAAGACGGAACGAACGGCGGCGACGACTGAAGAAGACGGAACGAACGGCGGCGACGATTGAAGAAGACGGAAGAAATGAAGAAGACGAAGAAATGAACAAGTGAGGGCAAATATCAGATTTAGGGATTTTTAATTTAATTATAAAACAACCTACGAAAGCGCTTTTAAAAGCGCTTTCTAAGACCCATATATGAGAGCGCTTCTGAGGTAAAAAGCGCTTTCGTATGTCCCCCATATAAGAGCGCTTTAGAAAGCGCTTTCGTAGGTCCCCCTTTCAGAGCGCTTTTCAAAAGCGCTTTTATAGAGCCACTTATAAGAGCGCTTTTCAAAAGCGCTTTCGTAGGTTAGATATTTCAAATACCTATGAAAGCGCTTTCTGAAAAGCGCTTTCGTAGGAAACCCTATAAAAGCGCTTTTTTTAAGCGAATTTTTTTTAAAGGCTACGAAAGCGCTTTCTCTTAAAAGCACTTTCGTAGATGCGCTGCCAAAAATTATTTTTTTCGTAGTGAAATTATAAATCCAAGAGTATGAAAAGGCCAAATTTTGACCTAAATGGTGACTGTGATATCTAATATCAGCAGGATGCAAGGGATTAAGTACAAGAAGACTTAATAACTCACATTTAGGCATATAAGGAGCAGGTTGAACCATTAAAAACACAAGAGACTGGATCCTTACATACCAATTTTGTATGACTCAATTAAGCAATGAGATAAATTAAAAAGAGTTGTTATTGGGGACATAAACATCATTCAGGAGGCATGGAAACATTCTAAGGATACAACTTTCATGTCGCCAAGTAACAATTTTCATGAAGAATTTATTATTATTTTTTTCTTTTTCTTTTTCTTCCTTTTTTTCTTTTTTTGATGAGTTAGACATAACCTTTCACTTTAATATATTTTTTTCTTTTATAATATAGTTGTCAATTCTTATAAAAACTTCTTTGAACAATATAACATTATGATAAAATGATGTCAAACATAATATTTGGTAAATAGAACCATTATATACCTTGTCACTATTAAAGAGAGATTAGATTGATATTTCTACATAAAATCCCAAAAATTTAAGACAATACAATTTCTTAACAATAATCTTAGTTAGTGTAATGGAGAAGGTGAGAGACAAGTAGACAACCATAGTGGAATATTTAAGTAAAGCTTTTTTAAGAAGCTTGTAATTTAAATGCTTAAGCACATGGCGGGGTCTTTGTTGCAACCATTTATAAATATATTCTTCATTAATGATTAAGAGGTAGGAGACAAAACTAATTTTTAAATTTTAATTTTTAATTAAACATTTTTTTAGAATTGAAGAAAGCTTGCACGAGTCTCTTTCGTGATTCTTTATTTTGATATTCTTCTTGCTCGAGTAATGTGTACTTAACCATTATCTCAATCATTACCACATTCGCCGAATAATTTTTTTTCTCTTTTGTGTGGTTAAATTAAATGTATAGATTGTTTTACTCAATCATAGGACAATCACCAAACAATGTGCACCAATCATAGATTGTTTTACTCAATCATAGGAGAATCAGTGAGCATAACAGAATATTAGTATTAAAAATAAAGCGTAACAGAATATATAATTTTATTTATTTTAAAAAGATTAATCTCTTTATTATATAAAATGTTAGTATAAAAATTATTTTTTTTCAAGTTCAAACAGAGGTATATCACTTTATTTATTTTTAAAAAGTATCTTTATTGTATGAAAATAGTCTCTTTATTCTCTAGTAAATTTAGAGGTAAGAGAATTAGTATTATAAATGAATAAGATAACATAAATAAATAAAATGAACATAAAAGATAAAAATTATTATTAAAACATAGACAATATCATTAGTTTGTCACCTAATAAACACAACTTTAAAGTTGTTGTTTCTTTAAAATAATAATTTTATAATTATTATTACCTCCGTTCTTAATTATAAGAATCTTTCAAAAAAGTTTCTTGTCTATTTTTATAAGATTTTAAATTTTTAAAGTGTATTAATTATTATTTTTTAAATATATTTTTAATTATATTACATATTTTTCTGTAATATATAATAAATATAGTTATATACATATTAATTATTTCTTTTCTCTAAAAATAAATTTATAAAATTAAACAAAATAATCAATAAATTTATTATTCTAATAAATTTTTTTAATTTTTATAATTTACTTAACACAATTTTATATTTAAGGACAGAAGTAATAATATTTTATAAATTTATATTCTAATATTCGATCAGTTTTTAGTCACGCTCAAAAATTACATGTGTAACACTTGTTACCAAAATTCATTATAGGGCATTATACAAGTCTCTGAATTCATACTCTCATGTTTGAAATCGTATTACCACAAATCTGTTTAAGTCACAAACCTGTAGTATGGAAAACCACGTTCTATTTGATCATTTAATCATTCTTCTTTATCATCTTCCTGTGTCTAGCTATCATTCAACAACGTTCCACGTGTTAAAGCATGATATATTTAGATCATGCCAAACATGGAAATGAATAAATTGGACTTTGGTGGAGTTAATGTTTTGGTTAGGAAATTTTATAATGATAGATTGACAATACCAAGTGTGAGTAGTGCGGGGAAGGTATATTAGTTTAAAATATGAAGATTTAAATATTTATAAGTCGGAGAATCCACATAGTTATTACCTTAAAGTTTTTGGTGAGTATGTGGTGTGTCTTTCAAAAGAGTGTGTTGTTTATAAAGAAAATTTTCAACGGAAATGTTCTTTCATGTTGACCTCTGAATAACTCCAACAGTAGTATCAGAGTTTGGTTCGAGTGATGAGACCAACTCATTTGTATCGAAACTTCATACTAGATATGAGGTGTCCCATTAAAAAGTGTCAATAGCAGTACAAGTATATGTGATAAAAGAGAATTTTCACTTGAGGGGAAGCAATATAGATAAACTCATATTTGAAGGAGAGTGTTGAGAATAACAAATGTGGTTAGTGAGAAAAAAATCTCACATTAGTTAAAAATATGAAGGCTTAAGCATTTGTAAGTGGAAGAATTCACACACCTATCATCTTAAGATTTTGGATAAATATGTAGTGTGTGTCTCACAAATATGTGTTGCTCATAAAAAAAATCTCAACGTAAATACTTTCTCATGTTGATCCCTAATAGCTCTAACATGCAAGTGAGTATAGATAATAATGTGAGTAATCCCTTTTGTACATTCTCCTCTTTATTATATGCCAATCTACTTTTACGTGTTTAGTACTCTCATGGAGACCAAGGTTATAGGTTATGTGAATAGCGGTTTGATTGTCAAGCACTAATTTTTTTTACATAATGTTTGTATCTTTGAGTAAGAAGATGTCATTAGAGCTCACGTGTTATTTTGGATAATGCTCTATATTCGACTTCAGATGAAGACCTTAACATTGTTTATTGTTTCTTTACACACTAAGATACAAGAGAGGGATCTAACCAGAAGAAGAAGCATATTGTTGATCTCCGTGTATCCACACATCCCGTCCAATCTGTAGCAACATACTTTAGTATTTATGTTTCTTATTGTTTAAGAAACGAAAAGCCACAACCAAGATTACGCATGCGATATTGTATTACTCTACAAGCAGATTTATAGTATACAATGTTGGATGAATGCAATAATTGACTCAATTGTTGTGTCTAGGGTGATGTATGGTCTTATGGTGTTTAAGTAAATAACTAAGTTTCTTTATAAGTCTTCTATAGAAAGATGCATCTTCAAAAAGCTTGCTAGAAACTTTATGTAACTTGGTGGAAGGGTCAAGTGATGCGCTAGTTGGTTTAGATCTCTAGAGCCTAAGTGTTTTATTGAATGAGTTTTAATTTTTAGTTTTTAAAAAATATTTATTAATTCCACTTTAAAAAACAATTTTATAGAAAAAAAATATTTAAAAAAAACCATATTTTATAATCTTACTTTTAAAATTTATTTTAAAATTGTATAAATTACAAATTTGTCATTAATGAAGAGTAACATTCTTTCCTTGTTTTTTTCTCTTTCTAATTTTCAAAACTAAAAAATCAAAATCAAAATCTTTAAAACTTATTTCAGTTTTTTTTTTATTTTTAAAACTTACGTATAGAATAGTTTTCAAAAATAATTTTGTAAAAATAGTTTTATTCACTACAATAAAAATATCTTTTATAATGTTTTTTCACCTCAGTCAAAATATTTATCGTCGTAGAATCTATTTTATTATGTGTTTTTCTTTTGTTTTCATTTTAAGCGATTTTTCATTACAGTTGAAACATTCAACCATAGTGAAAAGTGACACGTGATCATGAGTTCGAATTCTAGCATCTATAATTTTGTTTTTTAATTTATTTTTAAGCTAATTTTTATCACAGTTAGAACCTTCAATTGTAGTGAAAAGTCACTCAGAATCATGGGATCGAATTCTAGCACCTATAGTTTTGTTTTTTTTATTTATTTAAAAGTCACTTTTCACAACGGTTGAAATTCCAACCATGGTGAAAAGTCACCCATTAGTTTTTTCCTAATATATATAACGCTCTTTGTCCATTCTTTTTTCCTTAGATAAAGTTAGACGAACTTAGACAAACTTCATCTTCTACCTCCAAACGTCATATTCCATTTATGAGACTCTATTTCTCCACTAAACCAAGCTCGAAAACACCATTTCTTCTATGAAAAAACTCGAAAACATCATTTCTTTCATTAATAAATTTCAGAGCTTCGTCATCTCTTCTCCAACTTGTTAGTATTTGTTGTGTCAGGTAAAATGCTTAATGTTGTTTTTGAGATTTAATGTTTAACGATTTTCTTGATTTTGTTTGTGTTGTTGTTTTTATTTTTGAGATTTAATGTTTAACGATTTTGTTGATTTTGTTTTTTGTTGTTGTTGTTGTTGTTATTGTTGATGTTGTTATTGAGATTTAATGCTTAATGATTTTATTTATTTAATTTGTTGTTGTTCTTATTGTTGTTCTTGTTTTTGTTGTTGTTCTTGTTGTTGTTTTTGTTGTTGTTCTTGTTGTTATTCTTATGTTGTTGTTGTTGTTATTGTTGTTGTTGTTGTTGTTCTACTGCTTCATTTTTTTATTTTATTAAAAGACATACAACAACGATTGTTTAATACAACTGTGGTAGTATGTAGCGCGTTATATATTTTACTACCATGGGAAATAGACTGTGATTATAAATAACTCACTTATAATCACATGCTACGTGACAACAGACCATCAATCATGATTATAGGTTTTTCACAATCGTTGTTATATGTGTTTTTCGTAGTAGTGATTATTTTCAATTTTTAACTAAAAAATAATTTTACAAAACCAAATCAAAGAAGGAATAAAAGATTTCAACATGTCTAAGCATTATTCTAAACCTAAAAATGGATATACCTCGATGGTTTGATGTTTTATGGTAGCAAACCGCTCCAAATCTCTTCGAAGAAAGGTTAGGGGTTCGGGACCTTGTCTTTCACCTGGATGTATTCTTGATGTCGCTCCTAAAGAGTCAGGATGTTCTCTAGAAAAGCTTGGTTGGAATAAAGAAACTATTCCAAAATAGCACACATCTCTATCAACGCGTTATTGTCATCACAACTAACTGTTGTGGTGTCTTGTTATGTTACCATCTTGAGAAAGATGACGAGTGCGAGTGAAAAGTATATGTAAGTGTGATCTAGGTTAATTTTATTGGGGCACCATAGTGGAAATCAATTGTACTTGTGGAAAATACAATGGGATAACAAACCTTGTCATGTATCTGAGAGCAAGAAAGTTCATATATGTTTTCTCTCTGCGAATTAGTGATTGATCTCCCAACCCTAATGTTGGGGATATTTGTAGGCAGAACTATGATTTGTGTCATAGAAATGAAACGGTATTCCCTCAACTATCCAACTAATACGTGATAATAGAGGGGAGCAACTCTTCTTCCTAGATTGGAGGAACAATTTCCTCATTTTTTTCATTTTGACCAAATCAATCGTTTCAATGACACCTTATATGCCACATATTTGAGATGTGGACTAGCAATGGACGTGGATTTAGGCCGGTGGCCTAAATTCCAATCAAGCGACACTAAATCACACTCGTCCACTTTCTCTAATGATTTTTCCATAGCACATTTATACTTTTTAGATTATGGATTGGTTGTCTCTAGGGCATAATAAAAGTTATCTCAACCCAAATAAAAAAGAAACTTGTAATGAAATATACATTCTTTAATTATGGCTATATTTAGAGGAAGTCTATGGCTAGATATGTTGGGAGGAAACTCACAATGCAATAGAATAATCTAGCAACACAAACTCTTCCAAATATCAAATTCAACTTAGAGACAATCAATAAAACACACCAAACAACACATCATAATTTTAGCGTAGAAAACATTTGTTAACTAGGAGTAAAAAAACACGGGACTCGTAGGCCACTTAATATCTCCATTATAATAAACAATGGGTACAAACAAGGTTTTCTCTAACACTAGTAATAGACATACATAAACATCATCAAGATCTACAATCAATCTTGGAATACAACTAGAATCAAGAGAGACAAACAACCCAAAAACATCAAGAAATTTATACCTCAAAGATGGACTCGACATATGGGCTTAGAAAGCTCAGAATATAATCTACATGTTGAGAATGTACACCTATGAGTCATGGATATTGTTTCAAAATTTTATGATAATCAAAAAATTAGATTGCGCACAAGCTTTGATTTCGTGGGACTGATCTGTGTTGAAATGGGGTTGCAGGATTTTCACTCTTCTCTCTACTTTTCTTTTGTTGTTTCTCACACAATGAATGATTAACCTAATCCTCTTTGTTAGATAATAACAAAGCATTACATACACATGGTCCACTAATCCACATCCATTTGGGCCACTCCAAATATGAGGGATAACCCAACAAACTCCCCTAACCGACTAGTTGGAGGGAAACACCAATCTGACTACCATACGACAAAACTCAAAATTTCTCTTAGGCAACACATTAGTTATACAAACCATGGTCATCGGTGTGAATCTTATCAAGCTCCATCAACTTTGAATCTAAAGCATCACAAATCTGATGATAACAAACATTATTATGCTTCGACCTCTAGTGAAAGGAGGAATTCTTCGATAAGTGAATGGTAATTTTATTATCAGAAAACAATACATACTTTTCTTGTTTCACACCAAGTTCCATTGCGAATTTCCTCAACCATAACAATTTTTTTGACACTTCCATGACGGCTATAAACTCGACTTCATTAGTAGATAGTGTAACACACTTTTCAACTTTGATTGACAAGCCACGACTCCTCCAGCGAAAGTCACCATATACCCCGAAGTAGATTTTCGATCATTGTTGGAGCGGTAAACCGGTAAGCAAAAAGTAAAGTATTAATTTTACTGGGTGATATAGGTTATATTGTATCGTGTCCATAGAGATTGGTATCGATTTACCACTCAACAAATCATTCTTTAATGAGTTTGAGGGAAAATGGGTTGAAGTAAGAAAAGGGGTCAAAACAATTGACAAGAAAATAAATTCATTCTTCCAAGGAGAAAATTATCAAGCATGTATATAATCCACTCCTCGCAGACTTGAACCTATCAACCAGTTATACTCAACCTACAATACTCGTCAATGTCATCACATGTCAAACACAACACCCAATGTATCACCTCGGTAGAGATCTCTCAACCACCTCAACAACACAGAAGTCAACCGTGCCACTCATGTTAATGATCCTCAGCCAACACAACCAACAAAGAGGCATTAATCACAAACACCCTAAGTGAATAATAGCATTAAATATATCTCTAGAATCTAGACACTATTATACAATCATCCTAGATAAGAATTCGAGCAGTATATGTCTATAACAACCCAAATCCCCAACACAGAGCAAAAGTCAAGGATAACAATCCACAAAGATTTGTAAAGAAAATTAAATATAACTCCATGGGCGACAAATATATATAAGATCAAAGTAAATATACATACAAAACCCAACTAAAAGAAAATACACAAAGAAAAAGAGAAATGGACCGCAAATCGTCCAGATTGTCAGAGTCGGTTGAAGAGAAATCCACCTTGGATCATCCGTGATCAAGCTCCATAGTTGTTATCTAAGCTAATCCAGTACAAAAATGAGGTTGATGGAGTTGGGAGACAAATATTCACACTCAAAACCATCGCCCAACAAAATGAAATGAAAATGAACTATAAGGAAAATATGTTCTGCGACCGTCGCTCGGCGACACAAACACGTCTCCCAATGATGTTACCTAAACTCTTGGCCCAGATTATACCACATAGGAAACTTGTCACAAATATCTTCAATCGCACAGCAACAGAAAGCTTCGCCCCACGACACCTTTATTCATCACCTGGCGACACAGCAGCGAATCAAGGCATACCCAAATGGAAAATTAGTCAATTCTCGCTCCATTGTCGCCCGACAACACAGACGCGATGACCCTCGCCCGACCATCTCCCGACGATGCACAACATCCCAACAACTTTTGTTGCCTTCTCTTCACAACTTCACTTGGCTCTCTCATTTTCCTTATTCCTTTATTGATCAAATGCACATCTGGGAGCTCCATTTGGACTTTATTCCTCAATGCTCCAATAATGCAACAAATACCTACAAAATGAATATGAAACTATCAAACGATACATTATATACATAAAAACACCAATATACACAAACTAAACGTATTTACATAAAAGTCAGGTTTATTCAACAATTATTAACAACAAAGAGTCAATAAGTTCAACAAAGAGTATATACAAAAATAGCTACAATTTACACTTATCAAAATCTCCTCAACTTGAACTTGTTTGTCCTCAAACAAGAAACAAACAACTCGAGGAAACAAAAATGATCAACCAAAGAATCACGAGTCGACAAGTTTTGAAAACAGGGACAAATGCAATGGTTCACATGAAAAACAATACACACAAAGTAAACACTTACCACTAAACTACGACTATAACATAAACACAAAACAAATGCTAAATACAAAAATCATGTCAAACATTCTAAAACAACACTAGTTCAAAAATGAACACACCTAACAAACTTAATCATCAGTAGATGACAAATACACACAAAATGAGGTATTTTCACTCATCCACAATCTTGCAAACAATAGACTAAATTATGCACTCATCCAAAAACTCATATTAAAAATACAAAGGCGAGAATCACAAGGGCTTTTCAAGGTTGTAATGTAGCTTGGTTAACAACTAAGGGATAAGTCCTAAACTAATCGAAACAAAAACTTGCCTTAGCCTAAGGGAGTGATCAACTTACAAAGACTCAAGCAACACAATTTCAATCAAACTTATTCTTCATTCCAAATTTTTCAAACCAATCAAATTACTTATTCATACAATTAACGAACTCTTTTTATTTTTGTTTTTCAAAACTTTTTTCTCTTTTTTCTTTCTTTTCTTATCACTTTTTTTCACATTTTTTTCATTTCCTTTCTTTTTATGTTTATATTTTTTTTCTTTTTCATTTTTCACAACCTCATAGTAATACACATAAGAACACATAAATATTTCTCTCCCCAACTTGAATTCAACCATCATCATAATATGAATACTCCCTATTTTCTAAGGGAAGGCAAAAATTCAAACTATAAATCATAGTTAAGGGTTCAAGAAAACAAAGAATTAATGTTCATACAAAAATGAGAACCAGACACTCGTAGACAAGCCTTTAGCAAAAACCACATGGACATCGGCAAAAAGCTTAAAAGGGGATACTAATTATCATAAACTCACAAGGTGAGTTGACTATTTGGCTAGGTAGTTGTGATCAAAATGAAACAAAATTCCTTTATCACTTTCATGGATTCATACAATAAACACAAACAAAATATTAAGCATAATAAAATCCATTTAAAACAAGAATTGTGGCCTCCAGCATATGTGAACAATGGAAAGCTACCTCACAAAAGGATAGGAACTAAAGTGATTCACAAATGAACAAGTATTCAAAAGAATGAATGGAATAAAAATTGCAAAAAGTCTAAGTATCATGAATATGGTAAATTATAGAAAGTGATAAACACATACCTCGAACGTGTACAAAATATTAACAAAAACATTATCAAGCATTCGCAAGTCGAAATGATCAAACTTGACAAATCACCTCAATATCCTCAAGATATTCACAACAATATCAAAGACAAACACAAAAATGAACACAAATAATATACACATACTAAAAGATTGAATGAAATTGTCCAAATAAATTTAAAAGTGAAGATATAAAATTTTAGAACTTGTCTGAGTTAAATTTTTTTAGACAGATGCATTCAACTACCTAAACTAATCAAAAATGAAAAAGGTTGGAATTGTTTCTTTTCTAAAGTCCATGGACAACAAAGCTTGGAAGGATATTTTAAAAGGATGAGAACATTCTGTTGAGAAGGACAAAGATAAGAACGTGTCTTTGAACCCAGAGGAAGATTGGAATGATGAGGATGATAAATTAGCTCTTGGAAATTCCAAAGTCTTGAATGCTTTATTCAACGGAGTAGACAAGAATGTGTTCAAGTTGATTAATACATGTATTGTAGCCAAGGATGCTTGGGAAATTCTCAGAACAACTCATGAAGGTACATTCAAAGTAAAAATGTTAAGACTTCAACTTCTCACTACAAAATTTGAGAACCTAAAGAAGAATGATGATGAGACCATCCAGGAATATCATATGAAGGTTCTTAAAATAGAAAATGCATCTAGTGAATTAGGAGAAAAGATGTCAAAACAAAAGCCTGTTAGAAAGATTCTTAGGTCTTTACCTAGAAAATTTGACATGAAGGTAACTGCTATTGAAGAAGCTCAAGACATCAACACCATGAGAGTTTATGAACTTGTTAGGTCACTTCAAACTTTTTAATTAGCTATTCGTGACAAATCTGGGAAAAAGAACAAGAGCATAGCTTTTTTTTCTAATGATGAATATGAAGAGAGTCAAGCTGATTTGGATGCTGATGAAGGACTGTCCAATACCATTGTGCTACTTGGAAAGAAATTCAATAGAATTTTGAAAATAATGGACAGAAGAGGAAGACCAAATGTCAGGAACATGTCATATGACATCATGAAGGATGATAATTTTCATAAGAATACCATACCTGAAGAAAAAACCAATCAAAGCAAAGGCATTCAATGCTATGAGTGTGAAGGTTTTGGTCACATTCAACCAGAATGTCCCACTTTTATCAAAAAGCAGAAAAAGGGCTTTATTGTGTCTTGGTCTGATGATGATGAGTCAGAAGGTGAGGCTAACAATGAAACTGCAAAACTTATGATGGCTCTTTCTGGCAGATGGGAAGATGAAATGGAAGCTTATAATGGAAGTGTCCTTTAAGAAGACCTTGATGTATCTTATAAGGACACATGTGAAAGGTGTGAAGAAAGTCTTAAGACAATAGAGGAACAAAGAAAGATCATATATGAGTTGGATAATGAAAAAAGAAGCTTCTATGTACTGTTTCACATCTTCAAAGTTAGGTAACTCTATTAAATTCTAAGCTTAATAACATGTTTGATTCCTTGAAGAAGATGAAAACTAGAGATGATATGGTAAGAGAGGATGGATATACTAAAGTTGGTTGTCAATATGATAACAAACAAAGAAGAGTATCTAAAGAGAAATCCTTTACTCCTGAAAGGAAAAGAATGATCAACATGTCCAACAACATGTTGCAATATCATGGCAGACATGATAAAACATTATCCAGATTCCAATTATCAACTTGGATATGTAATTATTGTGATGAGCATGGTCATATAAAGTCTTTATGTTATAAACTGTACGGAGATAAAAAAATCTTCAATTCATTCTAAGGCTGATCAAGTGAGAAAAAAGAGAAGTGTTAAAAATAGAGATATTAACTTTATTGCTCATACTTCCTTAAGAGACTCAAATAGAGAGGACTGATACTTTGATAGTGTGTGCTCTAGACACATGATAAGGGTTCAGAGGTTATTGGTGAATATTATGCCTCGTCCCACGGGTTCTTCCAGATTTGGTGATAGATTTAAAGGTGAAATCAAAGGAGTTGGAAAGTTGATGTGTGGTGGTTCCCCTAGTTTGGAAGATGTTGTTCTAATGAAGGGAATTAGGTCTAAAGATAATTGTTATCTATGGGAATCTCACTTACTACTTATTCCTCCCCGTGTTTGATAACCAATGAAGATGAAGTAAAGTTATGGCACCAAAAGCTTGGACACCTTAATCTAAAAGGATTGATGGAGATCTTATCTAAAGAAGCTATCAAAGGAATGACAAAGCTCAAAATTGAAGAAGGTAAAGTCTGTGGTGAGTGTGAAATTAGAAAGCAAACAAAGATGTTACACCCGATGTTGCAACATCAGACTACTTACAAAGTGTTGGAACTTCTTCATATGGATATAATGTGACCTATGCAAATAGATAGTCTGGGTGGAAAGAGCTATGTCTATGTGGTTATAGATGATTTTTCTGGGTATACTTGGATGAACTTTCTTAGAGAAAAATAATTTTTTTTTGAAGTCTTCAAAAATTTGTGTCTAAGTATTCAAGAAGAGAAGAAAAGTGTGATTATGAAGGTCAGAATTGAACATGGCAAAGAGTTTGAGAATGCAAAATTCTCTAAATTTTGTGTTTCTGAAGGTATTAGTCATGAGCTCTCTTGTCCCAACACTTCTATGCAAAATGGAATTGTTGATCAAAAGACTAGGGCTATACATGAATCAATTAGAGTTATGTTTTCTATTAAGCAATTGCCATTAGAGTTTTGGGCTGAAGCTATGAATATTGCATGCTACATTCATATTAGGGTCACTTTGAGAGGAGGTACTTCAACTACTCTCTATGAGATATGGAAAGGAAGGAAGCCTACAGTCAAATATTTTCATACCTTTGGAAGTAAATGCTTTGTCTTTGTGAAAAAATATAAAAAAGGTAAAAAGGATCTCATAAGGAATGAAGGGATATTTTGGGTTACTCTTCAAACAGAAGAGCTTATAGAGTTTTTAACTTCAGAACTAAAGATTTTATGGAATCCACAAGTGTGGTGATTGATGATTCATTCACTGAAAGGGAGAAGGATATCACAGACAATGTTGGAACATCTTCTGTGCATAATGATGAGTCAAGAAAAGAAGTAACATGTGAGTCCACAAGTGTTGATCCAAAAGTTAGAGTTCAGACAGAACAATTCAAGGAGATCAATACAAGACACTCTAATGAAACATACATCTCAGAATTAATTGAGGAAATTTCAAATTCATGTCTTGTTTCTAAGCTTGAACTAAGGATGTATTATTCTATTAAATAAATAAGGATCTTGAAATACATCATTGGATCTCAGTGGGTCAGTAGATATTTGTATCTAAGAAACAGTCTGATTTGTGGCTCTGAAAATACTACTGAATCTGAGTATGGTGGAATAAGGAGAGGTTGTTCTCACCGGATGAGGATTGATCAAATGTTGAAAGATCATTAATGTCAAACAAAATATCATGACGTTACTTTGTGAAAACCTTAATGATATCAAATATCTCATTCAACATGGCTGGAACAAGAACCTTGATAGTCATAACCAACTTATCAAGAGTCTCGCAGAAATAAAGGTTATTACTCTTGAGCATATGGATAACAAGGAATAACTTACTGTTATGAACATCAATAGTGGGATTGGAACTTTTACTATTTATGAGTTATAGCAATTACCGATATGGAGGAGTGCCACTAATACTGCATATTTCCTATATGTTTTGGTGCTTAGGAAGCCTGAGCATGTTGTTATTAGAAAGAACAAAGGCTCTCTGCAAATGGTCGGTGACAGCACTAAGGAGTGAAAGAGGATCTTTGACAGGGGAAAGAGGTGGAAGACCACCTAAAGTGGTAAAAGTTTGTTTGTTTCCATCTTTTTATGTGTGCTTCCATTTGTGTGTTATGATTGTGTGTTTCCATTTTATGTTTTACATTTGTTCTACTTTTTGTTAATTTTTGGCTAAAAAGAGAGAGTAAAGTGTTAGTGTGTTTTGTTTGTCCCGATGTTATGAAACATTTCTTGACATGTTGATTAACATACTGATAGGAATGTGCTACTACTAAGAAGGGAGTGGTTATTGTGGTTGCTTGTTGGATGAAACTATTTAGGGGGAGTATGATAGTCAGTCATGCTTGTTGGTGTTGTTATTGCTACTGCATATGTGGTAGGATGTCTTACCATATGTTCTAACATCCTGCCTAGTAAGGTTGTTTTATCTTATGTTGCTCCTGTTAGAACAAGATTGGTTCTGTTCACATCTCAGAATTTTGATGATAACAATAAAATATATTTTGTATAATTGATACTCTGATGAGCATATTTCTTTGTTTCAGATAATGTTCTGACTGAAGTATTTTCTAAGGTGAAAATCATTTTACGTGCTGAGCTGAATAAAAATGAAGAAGTTCTTTGATGAAAGAACTATTTATGTTAGCGCAAGTTTTGACGCTGGCTCTGATAAGAGGCAACTTAAAGCATCTTATAATCTTAGCAAGTTTCCATGCAAACTCTGTTCAGAAGTATTTTGCAAGCAAGCTCAGATGAGAAGTTATTTGCAAGCAAATTCTGAAGCAAGGTCTGAAGCAAGTTCTGAAAGAATAAAGAAGAAAACAGTCTTGTCAAGTTTAAGGAAACAAGTTCTGACAGTGACGTTCGTTCATTTAATGCAAAGACGGCTAAAGCACTCAAGTGTCTCTACACTAGTGCATTGAAATAAACAAAATGCAAGCCAACACGCAAACATTAAATGCTCATCACTTTTGAAGGCAGTAACGGTCATTTTCCTAATGCTATAAATAGAAGATCATTTATTTCAAGCCAACTACTCAACAAAACCAAAGAAACATCTTACGTGAAAATTATTCTGCTGCTCACAAATTATTTTGTTATTTTCACAAGTGCAAAACATATCTTAGTGATAAATCACAGTTTGTGATATAGCTTTCTAAGAAGCAATTTGTTTCACTATTGTAAAGATTTAATTCTTGTATTTGTTCCTTGAGAGACCAAGATTGGTCATATTTCTCAAGAAGGCTAGGACTAGTTTGAGTCTTAGTGGTGTTAGTCACTTGTAAGTTTACTTGTGCTTTGTATTGTTAGTCACAACAGTTTGGTTGTGTGATTGTAATCTGTTTGATTATAGTGAATTAAGTCCTTGTTGAGAAAGGCGAAATCACCTTGGCGGGTGGACTGGAGTAGTTTGAGTTCAAACGAACCAGGATAAAAATAACTATGTCTTTCCATTATTGTTGAGCTAGTAAGAAAAAGAAAAAGGAAAAACTTATTCAACCCCCCCTTCTAAGTGTTTTCTCACCCTTCAATTGGTATCAGAGCCTGGTTCTGAGCGCAAACACTTAACAGTGTCAGAAAAAGATCCAGAAGGAAAACACTATGGGAACTGAACAAAACAACAATAACTACACCAAACCTCCTGTGTTTGATGGAGAAGATTTTGAATATTGGAAAGATAAGTTTCTTTCTAGGTCATGATAGTGATTTATGGGATATGGTCTTAGATGGTTACATACATCCTATAGACTCAGAAGGAAACAAGATTGATAGAAAGAATATGGATAGACAACAAAAAGCAGATTTCAAAAATCACCATAGAGCTAGAAATATCTTTCTGAACGCTATCTCTAAAATGGAATATGAGAAGATCACAAATAGAGATACAACACATGACATGTTTGAGTCTCTCAAAATGACTCATGAAGGAAACACTCAAGTAAAAGAGACTAAAGCTTTGGCTCTCATCCAGAAGTATGAAGCCTTCAAAATGGAAGAAAGTGAATCTATAGAAGTTATGTTCTCAAGGTTCCAAACTCTGATCGCTGGCCTGAGAGTTCTGAACAAAGGATACACCAAGGCAGACCATGTTAAGAAGATTATCAGAAGTTTACCCAGAAGATGGGCACCTATGGTCACTACATTCAAAGAATCAAAAGATTTGAACAACGTGTCTCTTGAAGAACTCATCAGCTCTTTAAGAAGTCATGAGATAGAACTTAATGAAAACGAGCCTCAGAAGAAAGAAGAAGGAAACTCTGAAGAATATGCATCAGAAGAAGATGAACTATCCTTGCTCTCCACAAGGATCAACCAGATATGGAAGCACAGACAGAAGAAGTTCAAGAACTACAAAAGGTCAGAAGATAAACCAGAATCTTCTAGACATAAGAAGTCAAACAAAAGATAGATAATCTGCTATGAATGTAAAGAACCAGGACACTACAAGAGTGATTGTCCAAAACTACAAAGAGAAAGACCAAAGAAAAATTTTGGTAGAAAGAAAGGCATGATGGCCACCTGGGACGATTCAGAATCTTCTGAAGATGAATCTGACTCAGAAGATGAGAATGCCAACCTAGCTCTTATGGCTACCATAGAAGATGACTCAGACTGTGAGTCAGAACCAAAAGAGGTATTCTCTGAATTCACTAGAGTTGAACTTGCAGAAAGTTTATCAGAACTTCTAGAAAACTAAAGTCAACTCAAAATCAAATATAAGAAACTCAAAAAGAGTCTTGCATCTGATCTTGATAAACTTGAAATAGAAAACTCTGAACTCAAAGAAAATAATTTTAAACTCAAAGAGGAAATTCAAAAAGTTCAAAAAATTTCTATTTCAGATTCTGCGTCAAGTTCAAGAGATATTCTTAAAGAATATGACTCTAGTTTTCAAACTTTTCTTGCTAAAAGCATAGATAGAAGCAAAATGGCTTCAATGATCTATGGAGTTAGTGGAAACAACAGAAGAGGAATTGGATATGAAACTCCCAAAGGGAAGGAAACATATATACTAAAACCTGTTGCTAAGATGGCTTTCACATATAAACCTCTGAACAAACAATTTAGGTTTGGGCACAGACATGATATTAAATACACATCTCACTCTGGAAAGTTTTATGGTAATCCAAAGTTCAAACAGAACTTTAGAAACTCTAACCAAAAAGGACCCAAAAAGATATGGGTACCTAAGGAGAAAATAATATATGTTGCAGATGTCCTTAACAGCTCAGTTGAAACACCAGTCATGGTACCTGGACTCTGGATGCTCACGACACATGACGGGAAGAAAGTCTATGTTCCAAAATCTAGAATTTAAATCTGGAGGAGACGTCAAATTTGGAGGTAATCAGAAAGGAAATATTGTTGGTTCTGGAACCATTGGAAACGGTAACCTTCCTTCTATCTTTAATGTTTTGTTAGTAGAAGGATTAGCACATAACTTGATGTCCATAAGTCAATTAAGTGACAACGGTTATGACATTATCTTTAATTAAAATTCTTGTAGAGTTGTTAGTCAAAAAGATGGAACAATCCTCTTTTCTGGCAAGAGAAAGAACAACATCTATAAAATTGATTTGTCAGATCTTAAAACTCAGAATGTAAAATTCCTTTTGTCTGTTAGTGATGAGCAATGGGTGTGGCACAGAAGATTGGGACATGTCAGCATGAGAAAAATCTCTCAAATAAATAAACTGAATTTAGTCAGAGGACTTCCCAATCTGAAGTTCAACTCAGAAGCTCTGTGTGAAGCATGTCAAAAAGGAAAATTTTCAAAACCTTATTTTAAATCAAAAAATGTTATTTCTTCCTCTAGGCCATTAGAATTACTTCACATTGATCTGTTTGGGCCAGTTAAAACTGCATCCATCAGAGGCAAGAAGTATGGATTGGTCATTGTTGATGACTACAACAGATGGACATGGGTTAAGTTTTTTAAAACACAAGAATGAGTCACATTCTGTGTTCGTTAACTTTTGTAACCAAGTGCAAAATGAAAAAGATTTTAGAATTATAAAAGTTAGAAGTGATCATGGAGGAGAATTTGAAAACCATTATTTTGAAAAATATTTTAAAGAAAATGGTATTGTTCATAATTTCTCTTGGGGAGTTGTAGAACGAAAGAATAGAACTTTACAAGAAATGGCCAGAACCATGATTAATGAAACAAATATGGATAAGCACTTCTGGGCAGAAGCAGTGAACACATCATGTTATATTCAGAATAGAATCTCTATAAGACCTATTCTTGAAAAGACTCCCTATGAATTGTGGAAAAACAGAAAACCCAACATTTCATATTTTCATCCTTTTGGATGTACTTGTTATATTCTGAATACTAAAGATAATCTGAACAAGTTTGATTCTAAGGCACAAAAGTGTTTTCTGCTTGGATATTCTGAACCCTCAAAAGGCTATAGAGTATACAACACAGAAACTCTGATTGTTGAAGAATCAATCAAAGTCAGGTTTGATGATAAGCTTGGCCAGCAACAGCCAAAGCAAATTGATATTTCTGTAGGTACAGAAGATCATCTCTCAAACTCTGGAAAGTCAGAAGCAAAGGACAACTAAGAAGATCCTCCTCTTGATAATGCTCTGGACAATCTCAGAATCTCTGAACAACCCTCTCAGAAAAGGTTTCCCAGAATCTCTTCAGCTCATAAAGAAGACGTGATTATTGGAAAGAAAGAAGATCCCATCAGAACAAAATCCTCCCTCAGAATCAATGAAGAATCATTATTTGGATTGGTATCTCTAATTGAGCCAACCTCTATTGATGAAGCTCTGGAAGACAATGATTGGATCCTAGCTATGCAAGATGAACTCAATCAATTTTCCAGAAACGATGTGTGGGATCTAGTTCCAAGACCTAAAGGATTCAATATTATAGGAACTAAATGGGTATTCAGAAACAAATTAAATGAGCAAGGAGAGGTGGTCAGAAACAAAGCACGACTGGTTGCACAAGGTTATAGTCAACAAGAAGGAATTGGTTATAATGAAACCTTTGCCTCAGTCGCCAGGTTAGAATCAATTAGATTATTAATTTCTTTTGTTGTTCAAAATAACATTTCATTATATCAAATGGATGTTAAAAGTGAATATTTAAATGGTTATATAGAAGAAGAAGTTTATGTCCATCAACCTTCGGGCTTTAATGACTCAAAATATCCAGAACATGTTTTTAAACTAAAAAAAGTCTCTATGTGGTTTGAAACAAGCTCCCAGAGCTTGGTATGAACGTTTGAGTAATTTTATTTTAGAAAAGGATTTTACTAGAGGGAAAATGGACACAACTTTATTCAGAAAAACATTTAAAAATGACATTTTAATTTATCAAATTTATGTTGATGATATTATTTTTGGAACCTCTGATATCTCTCTTGGAAAAGAATTTGCTGAGACTATGCAGGCTGAATTTGAGATGAGCATGATGGGAAATTAAAGTTCTTTCTGGGAATACAAATAAACCAGACTCCAGAAGGTACTTACATACATCAGACGAAGTATGTTAAAGAACTTCTGAAGAAATTCCAGATGTCAGAAAGTAAAGATGCAAAGACACCAATGCATCCTACATGCATTCTGGGAAAAGACGAGGTAAGTATAAAGGTAGATCAGAAACTCTACAGAGGTATGATTGGATCCATTTTCTATCTGACTGCATCTAGACCTGATATATTATTCAGTGTATGTTTATGTGCTAGATTCCAATTAGATCCTAGAGAATCTCACTTAACTGCTGTTAAGAGAATTCTGAGGTATCTGAAAGGTACTACTAATCTGGGTCTCTGTTACAGAAGATCAAAAGAATTCAGACTAGTAGGTTATTGTGATGCTGACTTTGCTGGAGATAGAATTGAACGAAAGAGCACCTCTAGAAACTGTCAGTTTCTGGGTGACAACCTTATCTCGTGGTATAGCAAGAAGCAAGCTACCATTGCACTTTCAACAATAGAAGTCGAGTATATATCTGCTGCTAGATGTAGCTCGCAGATGATCTGGATGAAAAGTCAGCTAGAAGATTTTAATCTCTATGAAAGTAAGATTCCTATCTTCTGTGACAATACCTCTGCAATTTGTCTTTCTAAAAATCCCATTTTGCATTCTAAAGCAAAACACATAGAAATTAAATATCATTTTATAAGGGACTACATTCAGAAAGGAATTTTAAATTTAAACTTTGTAAATACAGACCATCAATGGGATGATATTTTTACCAAACCCCTTTCTGAAGATAGATTTAAATTCATTATGAAAAATATTTGTATGGAATTTTGTCCTGAATGAAATTGTATTTATCTTCTGTGATTTCTTTCAGAATGTTCTGAAATGAATGTTCTGATTAACAACTCTTCAGAAGTTAGAAGAGAAGTTATTCAGAAACTATATATAAAGTTCTAAAATGTTCTAACGTTTCATTACAAGTATAGTTCAGCAGTTCATTATATAAAACAGTTGTCTCATGCAACCTTCAGGAGATGAACACGTGTTGTATTTCTGAAAGGTCACGTGTGCTATGCTATTGACGCCGTTCCTAGGTAACTGTTATGATTTGATCAAAATCTCATGCTTTCCCCTCATATAAATGTCATTAAATGCTAATAATGATTAATTTTTTTTAATTAATTTTTCTTAAATTCTTTTTACAGTTTTATTTCAAAACCATTTTCTCAAAAGTTTACCTATAAATACTTTTGTAAAAACCCTTTCTCACTTTTTACCTTCTCTTTCAAATTTCTAAATCGTCTCTGAGTATTTTCTGTAACCCATTTTCATTCAACTCAACCTAAGTTCTCTAATGGCTTCATCCTCTACTCCTTCTGAAACCACTCAAACTGAATAATACATCATCCCTGAAAGAACCACTCTAATTCATGTTGACAGTTTAGAAGTTATAAGTGAATTGATGGTGGACTTTAAAAACCTAAAGGCAAATGGGTTTGACCTTCTTCCTGCTGTAGAATTTCAAGGATGGGGAAATTTCTTTGATCGTCTTGTTGGCCCTGTTTTTCCACATCTTGTAAAAGAATTTTGGATTCACGCCATTGCATCTCCAAAGGTTATTCTCTCATTTGTAATGGGTAAGGAAATCTCAATCACTGAAAATATCATCAGGAGGTTACTGGGTTTTGAAGGAAATGGAGTAACTGGAGTCTCAAATGCTAGAACGGATATGTCAAAAGTTCATGCTGAAATTTTTACAACTGGGCAAGCTTCAACAAAAGTCAGAGACTTGAAGAATCAGTACAAGGTCTGGGCTAGAATCATCCATGGTTGCATTCATCATAGAAAGGAAACAAGTTCTCCTGACTATATAAATGCTGACCAGCAATACCTTCTGTTCTGTCTGGGAACGAATATAAAAATTGATTTACCCTATCTTCTGTTTGATCACCTCTGGACACATGTCAAGGAAACAAGGGAAGCAGAGAGAATGAAGAACCCCAAATCTAAAAGGAACTGGATTCCAATGGGAAGGTTGATTTCAGACATTCTGACTGAGAATGGTCTGATTGCACATTTGGACGAAGCAAACCTGCTGGGGGAGTTAGAGCCTACGTGTGGGAAAGCTCTAACAGGAAAGAATCTGGTGAAGAGAAAGATCATTGATAAACTGCTGGTGGAACCTACCCCTTACGTATCAGCAATCATTACAAGAAGAATAATTCCAATTGATGACTTTCCACTTTTCAACTCAGGAGATCATCCACGTATCATTCTGCATTACATTCAAATTTGCAAAGAAAGTGGAACTCCAATTGATCCTGCCTGGCTTCAAGGTAGAAATGAAGTAGCTCTAGAAGTTGTCTTCCAGCAACCAATGAAGAAGAAAACAGTTGGAGGACCCTCTGCTAGACCCCAGAAGAAGAAGAAGAAATCAGGTACACCTTCTGAGACTATTTCTGTTTATGATTCTGTACATATATCTACATTTGATGAACCTCAAACATTAGGTGACATAGATGTAGACATAGATTTAACCATTCCCTCTGAACCTCTTTCAAAAAACCCTCTAATAGATCAAGTTTTATCAGACATAAGTGATTTTGATTCGGATGACTCTCTTGAAACCCAAACACAACCATCTCAAACACCTATCTCACAAAATAATCCTGTTAAAAACTTTTCTCAAACACCTCCCAAACCTTTATCACCAAGACCTTCTGAATGGTATGATGCTGGCTCTTGCAGAATACCTGGAATAAACGTACCTCTGGCCACGGAAAATCCACCTTTCACCCTACCCTCTGAAAATATCTTTGCTATGAACAGAACTCAACCACAAAATCCTACCCCCACTGCTGAAAACACCATCATCATTTCTCCTGACGCCACACGACCTATATCTCCAGAACTTCTAACACCTAACTCACCAACACTTTCACCTCCTCAATCTCCAGAACATACCCTCAATCCATTTCTTGAACCATCAGCATCGCATGAACCATCTGATATTCTTGAACCATCAGCAACACATGTACCAACTGAAACTCTTGAACCATCAGCAACACCAGAACCATATGAAAATCTTGACCAAATAGAAACACCTAAACAATCAGAAACTCCTGAACCAACTGACTTTCTGAAAACTCTAGTTGATTTTGAATCCCTACAATTTCTGAAAAATAATGCCTACAAAAAGGCTGTTCCCAAACCTGTTCAGCCAGATGTAAATGTATGTTTTCAGAATTTTATAACAGAAGCACAAGCTTGGATAGACCTACTAAAGTCAGACTGTACCGGCAACATGAACCCAACAACAACAGATCTTCTATGGGAAACGTTCAGACGTACATTAGATGCTGAATCTATGAAATTGCAAGACTTGTGTCATTCTCAAGTGCTTGAGAATTTCTCCAAACATTTGCATGCCTTACAATCAGAACTTGTTGATACTTGGGACAAGAAGTCTACTCTGCTGATTGCCAATGCTCCTGCTGATCAAATGGACATTTCAGAAGATGAGTCTGAAAATGCCTCTGAAGATTCAAATCCTCTGGCAATAACTCTATTTAATCAATCTTCTGCTAAAGCTGCACCAGAAGGTGTGCCAACTCTTATGGTTGATCTAGACAATCTTCTCTCAAATATTGTTCGTTCTGACTCAACTGCTTCTACACCAAAGGCTATATCTGCTGAAGCTACTTCATCCTCTGCTCCTACTTCACTGATTATGGATACTCTGAATGAGCTTAAGAAGGAAAATGAAGCTATTCATGAGCGCTTGGACAAGCACGATGAGACAAACAAGGAAATCAGAAACTGGATGATGAAGCAAGAGGAATCTTCATCTGAAATCAAGAATCTTCTTTTTTCTCTTGTTTCTAGAAAATCTTAAGTGTCATTCTGTTTCTAGTTTTTTGTTTTGTTTTGTACCTCTGAATCTTTTTATAAAAACCTTTTACGCTTTTTAATTCTATTTATACTTTTTGATTATGACAAAAAGGGGGAGAAAATGAGTATTTTGATCTAATCTTTGATTAACAGTTATGGGACTAAGTCTCAAACATTACTAACAAAATACAAAGATTTCTTTCTCTGTTTAAAGAAATTTACAGGTATCACTAAACTCTGGAAGTTTAATCATCTGAACATTATCTTCAAAAAGACTTGCTGAAGAAATCCTAAAAGAAAAATCTCAAAGCTCTGAAGAAAAATCTCAGGAAGTTTTTTCTTATACATCTATTTTTTTCAGAAAAAGAAATATTTATTTCAGGGGGAGATTCTTATCTCTTGTTCAATTTTTTCTCAAAACCTGAATATTTTTGTCATCATCAAAAAGGGGGAGATTGTTAGAACAAGATTGGTTCTGATCACATCTCATAGTTTTGATGATAACAATAAAATATATTTTGTATAATTGATACTCTGATGAGCATATTTCTTTGTTTCAGATAATGTTCTGACTGGAGTATTTTCTAAGGTGAAAATCATTTTACGTGCTGAGCTGAATAAAAATGAAGAAGTTCTTTGATGAAAGAACTATTTATGTTAGCGCAAGTTCTGACGCTGGCTCTGATAAGAGGAAACTTAAAGCATCTTCTAATCTTAGCAAGTTTCCATGCAAACTCTGTTCAGAAGTATTTTGCAAGCAAGCTCTGATGAGAAGTTATTTGCAAGCAAATTCTAAAGCAAGATCTAAAGCAAGTTATGAAAGAATAAAGAAGAAAACAGTCTTGTCAAGTTTAAGGAAACAAGTTCTGACAGTGTCGTTCGTTCATTTAATGCAAAGACGGCTAAAGCACTCAAGTATCTCTACGCTAGTGCATTGAAAGAAACAAAATGCAAGCCAACACACAAACATTAAATGCTCCTCACTTTTGAAGGCAGTAACGGTCATTTTCCTAATGCTATAAATAGAAGATCATTTATTGCAAGCCAACTACTCAACAAAACCAAAGAAACATCTTACGTGAAAATTATTCTGCTGCTCACAAATTATTTTGTTATTTTCACAAGTGCAAAACATATCTTAGTGATAAATCACAGTTTGTGATATAGCTTTCTAAGAAGCAATTTGTTTCACTATTGTAAAGATTTAATTCTTGTATTTGTTCCTTGAGAGACCAAGATTGGTGAGATTTCTCAAGAAGGCTAGGACTAGTTTGAGTCTTATTGGTGTTAGTCACTTGTAAATTTACTTGTGCTTTGTATTGTTAGTTACAACAGTTTAGTTGTGTGATTGTAATCTGTTTGATTATAGTGAATTAAGTCCTTGTTGGGAAAGGAGAAATCACCTTGGCGGGTGGACTGGAGTAGTTTGAGTTCAAACGAACCATGATAAAAATAATTGTGTCTTTCCATTATTGTTGAGCTAGTAAGAAAAAGAAAAAGGAAAAACTTATTCAACCCCCCCTTCTAAGTGTTTTCTCACCCTTCAGCTCCTGCCTCTGATGTGTGAACTCGGGTAGTTCATATTTGGTATACTTGTGATTTGGGTTTTCCTTTTGAGGGGGAGTCTTCATCATGTGTAATAGGGAGAGTAATTGACTTGTCTGGTATGTCTAGCTCTTGTGCTATGGAGGAGTTGTGTTGTGTGATGTCATACCACATGTCTAGCCATTTGTTCTTCTGGAGTATTGAAGATGGTGATTTATAACTTTAAGATTGTCTCTGATACATTTTTATGGATGTGGTTTGTATAAAGTTTACATATGTTGCATGTAGCTTGTGTTTTGGTTTTATTCCTATCTCAAGGGTTATTGTGCAATGGTTCATTTAGCCAAAATTTTCCAAAGGGAGATATTGTTAAATCCATGTTTTTAGGATTGGCATAAACTTTTCCTGAAACATGGTTTTGGGTTGATGGAGAGCAATATGTCACAACATATTAATCAACTGTCATGACATGTTTTACTATCATGTGTATCAGTCAGATGTTGAGCCAAATGTCTTGACACCTTGGCCTGTTATGCAGCAGACACTGTTGCTTTAATCTCTTGACATATTTAATTTATTTTTGAGAGATCCTTTTGGATATATCTCATTATTCTTCGCAGGTCAAGGAGATTTATTAGGAACATGTGCAAATTTGATTTCATTTCATTAAAAAGGATCTTGGAGACTTTTTATGAAACTTTAAAATATTAGTTCCTATTTTTTGTGAAGATTTTGCAGTTGGTTTAGAAAGTGAAGATTGAATTTGATTTGAAAAGTCTAAGTCCATACTGCAAGAGTCTATAAATAAGGACTTGCTAAACCTAAAATAGCAAGCATTCACATTGAAGAAATCGTGGGTGCAACATAAGCATTAGGGTTTTGGGAGTCTTTTAAGGTCTTTGTGTTTGTGTTCTTTGTATGTCACTCATGTATATTTTTATGCATTGAGTTTGATTGATTGTTACTTGATTTTATATCAAGTTATTGTTCTCACTCATGAGCTTTTAACCAAAGAGTTGAGTATTTTTCTTAGTTAAAGATTTTAAGAAAAACTAAGTATTGTTTATTGGAAGTGTAATCTTCTATTTGTTTTTTGGTCTAGTCACAAGGTTTGTGGTTGTAGGTATATCACTGTGGTGATTGGAAGTGAGAGGGGGATCTTATATCTAATGGTCTCTAGGTATAAGTTGCACAAGGTAGTGATTAGGAGATAAGTTATAAACTATGGTTGGTTTAGCTTTAAACTAATACTATCATAGTGGATTTCTTTCATGGTTTGGTAGCTTCCAGAGTAGGCGACGTTGCACCGAACTGGGTTAACAATTGATTGTGTTATTTAAATTTCTGCAATTTATCTTTATGCATAATCTCTAGATTTAACTAGTTTTATGTCAACAGATGTTATAACATATGTCTTGATATTGTATGGTGTTGGAACATCAGTCTTAAACATTTGTTTTGTAAGTGCCAGAATTTCAAATTTCAATATTAAGAATTTTCTGAGCCTCTCCTAAATCCTTCATAGCAAAAGATTCACTCAAAGTGTTCTTCAACTCTTTAAATCTTGAAATATTCTTTCCAACAATTAGCATATCATCTACATAACGCAAGAGAATAATAAAATCACCTTCAAAGAAATTCCAAAAAAATACATAATAATTGGCCTTGGTCATCTTGTACCCATGTTCAATCATTATTGAGTTGAATTTTTGATACCATTGGTGAGGTGCTTGTTTCAAACCCTAAATACTTTTTTACCAATTTGCAAACATATTCTTCTTTTCCCTTATCTAGGAATCCATTTGGTTGCTCCATATAAATTTCTTCATATGGATCACTGTGAAGGAAAGCATTCTTCACATCCATTTGCTTTACTTATAAATAGTGGCTAGCCCAAGAACCACTCGAATAGATTGCATCTTCTCTACTGGAAAAAAAATCTCAGAAAAGTCAATACCTTTCGGTTGTTTAAAACCTTTTACCACCAAGCAAGCCTTGTATCTTCTTTCAGAAGTACACTCGTCTTGCTTAATATGATAAACCCATATATTCTCCAATGCTTTCTTGCCCTTTGGAAACTTTACTAACTCAAAAGTATTATTCTCACAAAGTCATTTCATTTCATCCTCAATGCCATTCATCCACTCCTTTTTGTTCTCATCCGCCAAAACTTCTTTAAATTTTTCGAATTCTCCATCATCTGTAAGAAAAGCATACTCGTTCGAGGGGTATCAAACGTAAGGCCTTTCAGCAAAGTTTAACGGAACACATGGAGTGAGGCTTAAAAGATGTACAATTATTCTCAATGCTTCTCCCCAAAAGTATTTCGGCAACTTTGATTGAAAAAGTAAACATCTCACCCTTTCCATCAAAGTTATATTCATTCTTTCGGCTAACCCACTCAATTATGGTGTCTTTGGAGGATACTTTTGATGACGTATACCTTGATCTTGAAAATACTTGTCGAAAGGTCCTAGATACTCTCCCCCCGTTTCCTCTTTCAACTAATTCTTGAAGCGACTTAAAGGTATCTAACACTTGATCTTTCGTCTTCAAAGTATAAGCCCGTATTTTCCGAGAAAAATAATCGAAGAAAGTCACAAAGTAATAAGCCCCACCAAGGGATTGTGTCTTTATCGCACCACACACATCAGAATATACTAAATCCAACACTTCTGATTTCCTCTTTGGTTCAGATGACATAAAGGAAACTTGCCTTTGCTTACCCTCCAAATAATATGAACACTTTCTCAACTTGGAATCAGAAACACCATATAACACATTCTTTTTAGCCAAAATACTCAAACCTTTTTCACTCATATGATCCAAATGCTTGTGCCATAATTTGGATGAGCTATCATTATCACAAGTGTTGATGGATCACTTTGAAACCCCAAGTTGGACGATATACAAGCTCAAATTCCTTTTTCCTTTAGCGACCACCATTGAACCTTTGTTTAACTTCCATTCATTGTCCGAAAAAGAATTAGCATATCCTTCATTATCCAACTTTCCAACGGATAAAGATTGAATCAAAGTTTTGGAATGTGTTTTACGCCTTTGAAAACTAGAGTAGTCCTATTGTTAGTTTCGACATAAATATCTCATATTTCAATAACATTAGCTAGCCCGTTGTTTCCCATACGAACAATCCCAAAGTCACCGGTCTCGTAAGTGGAAAAAAGATCACGTCTCGAGGTTGCATGAATAGAAGCACCACCATCAACCACCCAATCCATCTCATCACATGATAGATTAACATTATATACACAACTACCATAAACAACAAAGAAATCATCAACAATAGCAACATCTTCATTAATGTTACCTTCCTTTTTGTCGTTGTTGTAGCTCTTCTTCTTGTTTTCCCCTTTCAACTTCTGGCAATACCTTTTTATGTGTCCCTTTTTTCCCCACAATGATGATACTCAATATGAGAGAATATATTAGAGCCTCCTTGTGAGTTACCACGTGATGTTACATGATTACTTGAACCTTTACTTTGATGTCTCCCCCTCGATTTGGTACCAACACCTCAGAATGTGAAGAGCCTTGTGACTTACGACTCAACTCCCCATTCAACATACTATTTTTAGCCAAGTTCATCGAGATGATGCCATTCAAAGAGGAGTTAGACAAAGATGTCCTAAAAGTTTCCCAAGAATTAGGTGAAGTAGCAAGAAGTCACAAACCTTGAATTTCATCATCAAAAGTAAGATTCATCGCCAACAATTGATTTAGAATCCCTTGGAAAGTGTTCAAGTGATCGGTCATTGGTGAATTATCACTATACATCAATGACATCAATTGCAAACAAAAACAACGTATTATTCCTCATCTTTCTTGCATACAACTCTTCAAGTTTGATCAAAAGAGAGCGAGCATGAGTCACCGAGATCACATGATTCAAAATATTATCATCCACCCACTGACGAGTATAATCACTAACTTGTCTATGCAACAACGTCTATTCTTCATCACTTTTTCCATCAGATTTTTCATTAGAGAAAACTGGCAAGTGAAAACCTTTCACATAAATCAAATCATCCATTTTTCCTTTTCAAACATTATAATTGGAATCATTCACACTCTCCTTCTTGGATGTGTTCGTCTCCATCGTTAGACAAATCAAACCACGACTCTAGATACCTCTTGTTGGGAGGAAATCCACAACGCAATAGAATAATTCAACAACACAAACTCTCTCAAATATGAAATGCAACTTAGAGTCAAACAACAAAACACACCAAACAACACAATATAATTTTAACGTAGAAAAACCTCTATTAACTAGAAGTAAAAAATCACGAGATCCGTAGACACTTAACATCTTCACTATAATCAATAATAGATAAAAATAAGATTCTCTCTAACACTAGTTAAAAACATAAACATAAATATCATCAAAATCTACCATCAATCTTAAAATCAAAATCTATTACATAGGATCATAAACTAACTTCCTACAAATCAGAAAATCAGATGTAACGGTATTCTAAACTAAGGTGCTGTTGTAGTGTGTAATGCAAGTAAATACATGACATTGTTTTTCTCTTATATTTGATCATTCTTCTTTACTAAGAAGTTCTATATTTAGATTATAATTTTTCACTTGTGTAAAGTGTTGCGGCTTATTCACCCCTCCCTGTCTCCTACCTCTCAACACATTTGACATGGACCTAATGTTGCAAAAGAAATTTTTGGATAACCACGACACGATCTAATACAATATCCTTTATTTCATAATTAACTAGAGCTTCGTCAAAACATATAGTACTATTTTACATGTGGCGCACAAATATAATGCTGCTACCCACGAATCTTCGTTTTTCAACGCTATGCACAAAAAAAACATATAACTTTCTTAGAATTCTTCATTCTTTTGGAAAGGTCTTTTTCTTAATTCTACGTTCAAAGCATTACAAAATTTGCTTCGATCACCAATACCTTAGTTTTAACAACATAATACTTTAGTTTTAACAACATAAAGTAGAGTTTAGTTTAGTGGTGAAATATTTGAATTTTGAAAATGTGTTCTTTTCAAAGTCTAAGATTTATGTAAATTGTTTATTAAAAAATAATATAAAATATCTGTTAAATATTTTTATTAATTTAAAACTAATATTTTTATCTTGTACGATGTACAGGACAAACTATAAATAGATATTGTATGTGAGAAAAAAATTTAATTTTTTTTATTGATTGAGTAGATGAAATACATAGAAATTAGTGATGGAATAATGAGTTTGAATAATTAATATTAAATATTAATTAATATTAAATATCATTTATTAAAAAGAAAAAAAATATAATAAAAACTGTTTAGATGAGATTTTACTTAAAATTATATTATATTTTAATATATCAAAGATACATCATATATTATAATCGGGTAAATAATCACTTTAATGTGAGGCATTGTTTACTATAATATCAAAAGACAAAATAGTCTCTTACAAAACGAAAATATCAAATGTATTTTCTTTGAGTAAGTTGGTATTCAAATATATTTTATATCAATTAATTTGGTCATCGAATGTATTATATTTATTAGTAAACTTATGTTATAAAATTACTATTTAAAGGTGTATTCAATATTAATAACATTGTCTTATTTATTTAAAGTATATTTGGATTGAAGTTCTATGATGGAATACAATAAAATGAATAAAGACTATTTAAAAACTAATTAGTCCGTTTCTCTTTATGTCAAAAATTCTTTTAAGACTAAATATCAATTTAAAAAAAATTGATTGGTATGATTTAATCCTCTACCATCAATCAGAACATGGCCTTACGAATTAAAAGTAATTGTTTGTTATTGCTATTTACGCTTAATGGTTTGTTAGTATTTCATATGAATTTTTTTATTTAAATATGAGTCCCTGTATTTTTTTAATGTTTTTTAAATAGTATTAATCACTAAATTAATAATAAAATAAAGTAGAAACCGATCACACGTTTACTTCTAAACTTATGATCTTTTTTAGAATTAAAATAAGAGTCCCTTTGTTTTATCTTTAAAAAAAATAGATTTCTTTTATGTATTTTTAAAGATGTTTTTTATAAAACTGTTTTTTAAAATATTAAAAAAATTATTTTTGTTTTTTATAAAGTGATTGATTAATTTTGACATCTTATAATATAAAATATATTATTAAAAATTAAAATATAATTTTTTTGAAAAAAACATATTTCAAAATATTTTTTATTAAAAACTCTTAAAAATAGTTTAATATTTAAGTCATTTTTTAAAATTTTGATAAAAAAATTATAAAAAAAAAAGATAAAATATTTAAAATAATATTATAAGAATAGTTATATAAACCAAATATTATTTAAAGTTTTTTTTTATAAAAAAAAATCTTTGCGAATTTTTTTAACAAAAATTAATATCACTATAAAGATTATTTAAAAAAATAAAACAAACTTTCTTTTAAAACTTAAATATTTACATCCAATTTCTGTAAAAATAAAAGGTAGCTATGCCTTTTTTAAATAGTACTGATCGTATCTGATCAGAGTGGATCGTCAAGGCCTACGAACTGTGAGTTTACTAGCAATTGGAAGTGAGTTGGGGGATACCTGCAAGACATTCTGATGCCAAAGTAAATTTCAGAGCAATGCGAGCAAGCGTGAGAGTGAGTATGAAAGAATGAATACCTGACCCTCTCAAGAGAGAGGGTATTTATAGCCCCAACGCTGAGTCAAGGTCCCCATTATTGGGCTGAGCAAGCAGGCCCAAAACGGAGACTGTCAGGTTTTACGTGCGTAGTGGGGCCAGGACGCGGTCCCCAACCTGGATGGATTCCCCTGAATAGTCAGGAGGATATGGATGTGGTCTTTTCGGGACCAAGAAGACTCCGTGATATCCGGGGGTGTGGTGAGTCAACCCTATGAGGAGGGTGTTCACGACGTCTCGTGGGCCATTCCAGCCAACTGTGGGGTTGTCTAGGGGGCTTGTCTTGGTCGACGAGAGGAGTTGAGGATGCTCGCGAGGTCCTCCTGACTGGCGACGAGCTTCCTCGTGATTCCTGGACTTATCCCCGTACGGTGAAATCGTGTTTTCCCGACGGGTGAAGTTAATGCCCAACATAGTTGAGGGCAGGCTCGGTCAGCGGGCCTACTCGAGCAACATAGTTGGATTGGGCCTAGTATGAAGTTGGGCCAAGTGCAGGCCCAGTCCAGAACAGGAGCCCCCCAAGTCGTTGCTCCTGACGAAGGAGTTATGACTTAAGTCCAACTTCACCTTATGGAGAGCATAACCTCGTTGGGGATCTTTTATTGCATCGAGGGAGATGGTCTTTAGGATGCGCGTGGCCTCGAGCAGAGGTTGGAATTGGCTTGATGTGGAATGTTTCAGTTCTTCCTCGACTCACGGGGAGAGGAAACCACACAAGTTGCGGGCACGTGGCATGACCTTTGGGATAGTAATGATGGCCTAGGGAGTAAGAGTCATTATTACCTGAAAGCATAGGTGGCGAGGAGAAGGGCGATCCATGGTCTGCCCGGTGCAACGCTTCGTATTCCACATCAACCCTATATATAGCGGCTTGAGGCCCATTTCCACTTTCGCTCTCTTCACTTTCTTTGTTTCCTGTGTCGTTTCTCTGCCTTCCCACCATCAACACCGCCGTAAGACCGCCGCAGATTCTCCATCCACTTCTTGATCAAGTAAGTGTTTTCTGCTTTGAATGTTGTTTACAATTGGCTTTTTTGATGATTCTTTATAGAAATTCGTTATCGGGGGGGGGGGGGGGGGGGGGCTTTCCCTCGGGGCGTTCATATATTCATGTCTAACATTTGCGAATAGGCCCGTGATATTAATTTCTTCTCTGCGAAATTCATGAAATACCTGTGACATCCATCTGTTCCCCGTGAAATTCATGAATTTTGCGCGGGGAATTAATAAGCTCCTCGGTGAATTCATGAATTTTTCTGGAAAATTCGTATGTTTCTCGCAACATTCATGGAGATGCTCGCGATATTTATCCCTTGTCCGTGTTACCCATGAAAGATGTGTTTCATTATTATCATTGTTGTGCAGTTTACGAGATTTGTATAAGTTTCATGTGTTGATCGTGGGTCGTATATGTTCCCCATTGCTCGAGTGATCGTCGACCAACTCTGGGCGCAACTATCCCCTTTCATCTGTGCTGCGATGGAAGGGTGAATGTGATTTTGCTGTCGAGTTCACTGGTTTCCTCTGCTTTACAGGTGAAATGGTCGATACTCCCGAGTCATCCGAGCACATAGATGTCAAAGAGACAAGCACAGCCGAGGAAGGACTCCATTTGGTCGACACGGTCGATGACCCCACATTGTCCTGGGTCGGGCCAGAGCCTCGAGGGATAGCTTCGGTTTATAGTTATAACAGACGGGAAGCCTATACCATTGTGGAGCATGGCGGCGACATGGAAGGTTTTCGTTGGAACTTCATGATCCTGCGACCAACTCCCACTGCCAGGATATGTATGGAGTTCGAGGAGGACCACTTCCCTATGTATGAGTTCATCTTCAAAGACTTGGGGCTTCGTCCCCCCTTTAATGCTTTCCAGATGGGCGTGTTTAACCATTTGAGCCCGACACCCTCTCAATTACATCCTAATGCGACCGCCTTCATTCGGGATTTCGAAATCACTTGTCGATTCCTGAGAATCGGGGCGACCATTCCTCTGTTCTTCAGGATTTTCCACCTCCAAGGGCAATCTAGGGGTGGGAAACATAGTTGGGCTTTCTTGAAACAGTCGAAGAGACTGTTTAGAATGTACAGGGATTCCGTTCGTGACTTCAAGGATAGATGGTACATCGTGCAACCTCCGTCCCAGGCACCCGTGGATGCCGTGTTTGACCCGGTTCAAGTAGTAGATGAAGACGGGGAGATATGTTATGACGGGGAGGGTAATCCAGAGATTGGGAGACTTTCAAAATTTCCTATTCACTGGTGTTTGGGAAACTACGAGCATAGCCATGGCCATTACCATACCCCTTCTGGTAGTATGAGTGTCGAGGATGAAGAGTCTTACGGTGTCCTTAATCGATTCTTTGAGAGGTTCTTTCCCTTTAGATGTGTTACGAGGGAAGGAAATGACATTCTTGACAAAGATGGTGAACCGACGTTCGAGGCGCGCCCGATCAACACCAAGGCGCTCATGGAATCTCAAAGGTATGGGAAAGCCGTGAACCTTCTAGGTTTCTGCTCGCTGATTTGTTGCATTTTTACTTCTTGAGCTATTTGTTTAAGTCCTTATAACGAGACTAACCCGAGGATATTGTTTTTTTCTCGCAGGTAACATGGCGGAGCGTCGTGAACGACTGCTGAAGCTGACCCAGGAAAAGAAGAATCATAAGAGGTTGGTGAATCCGCACCAACCCACACGCCTTGGTTCGGTCTCAGAGGCGGCCAGGGATGGTTCGAATGGGTTATCGGGTGCCCGCAACGCCGCACAACACGCGGTTGTTTTGAGCAAAAATAGAAGTCGTCCAGAAGATGGAATTACAAGTGCAGTCGAGGAGGGGGTGACCTCCCGGGACTTCAACCTTCCCCCTTTTTTTTTGGAAAAGGATTTCTTCGAGGGTTTCCCTCTGACTGTGTCCGATGGTGAGTCTGACATTATCAGACACCTCGATAAGGAGGGTCGAAGGAAGCACCTGGCTTCCGGGATGGTCGGTTTGATGAAGGTTGCGAAGATGGTCGTTGTCCTTGTAGGTGAAGGATCTGGATCTTCTGGACTGGTGAGGGAATTGGAGTCGGAGAAGGCGACTCTTCATGCGAAGACATAAAAGCTAAAAAGTCCCCTCGAGCAGAGTGAGGAGAAGTTCCGAGTGCAGGCCGATGAGTTAACGAGGGAGAAGGAAAAAACTACCAAAGCTTATGAGGAAAGGGAGTCCCTGTTACTCGAGAGGGAACGGTTGGAATAGGAGGTCGCCGATTTAAAGGCTGCAATGTTTTCTATGGACAGAGAACCTGAAGGAGTCGCTGACTTGTATTCTCGGGCAGAGCTAATTGCTCAGATCCAGATCCTCGAGTCGGATTGCATCAACGTTTTGACCGGCGACTTCGAGACTGCACTAACCCAACTGTCAATGCTGAATCTGGGGCTTAACACTGATGGTGTCGGGGTATTATCCCAAGTCATTGATGGTTGGGTTGTTCCCCCTCCTTATTCCCCCGAGGTGGAGGTCGAAGTGAGCACTCCTTGGAATGATTAGTATTTCTGATATTTTGGTTGTTTGTATTCGGGGCCTGCGTGCCTGTACTTATTCTAATATTCAGACAACGTCGGCCTCCGTGGTCGACATTTATAAATGTTTCTACTTATTTGTTATTCCTTTATGTTTCCGTTGATGTTCGCTAGCTATTTGTTCGTCGTTGTTTTTTTGAATGCTTGCTAGCTATTTAGTGGTCGTTGTTTTTTACTTGTTTATTTTGTGAAAATTCGTGATTTTCGTGAGTGGAGATTTATGCTCGACCTTGGTTGTGGACGAAACATGTTGGGATATGTCGAGGGAGGTGGAGTATGGATCCTCGGAACAAGCTCAATATCGCGGTCGGGATCTTAAGCTCGTGGCGTGAACTGCCCCTCGCGAGCTGGGTGTTCTGCCTGCTGTGTACTTCGACAGCAGAGCTCGATTGAGGTGTCCCTGTCGAGCTAAGGCTTTATTCAAGAAATGAACATCAACCCACCAGCGTTGATGTTTGGAGGCCATGTATGTGCCATAACATGCCTACGTGGTCAATATCGTCCCGTCGTCGGTTGGAGAGGACTGGTCGACTGATAATGCATGTAGTAGGATAAGGACTTAGCTGTAATATTGCTTCAGTTTCGAAGAGTTCCATGGTCGAGGTAGTGGTTCTCCATTTAAATGTTTTAGGTAGTATGCCCTGATGCCCATAGCTTCGTGGACGCGGTACGGTCCTTCCCAGTTTGCAGCTAACTTCCCTTTGCAGAAATATTTCTGATTTCTCCGTAGGACTAGATTTCCGAGCTGGAATTCACGCTTTATGAATTTGTTGTTATGGTGAAGGGCTATATGTTATTTCAGTGTGGTCTCACGAAGAGCTGCTCCTGAATGGATTTCCTCGACTAGATCGAGCTCTTCTCTCTGGGCCTCGTTGTTCAGTTCCTCGTCTAAGGGGGCCTCAGTTCGTCTGGATGGTTCCAAGATTTCTACGGGGATGACAGGCTCAATGCCATAGGTTAGCCGGAATGGGGTATTTCCTATTCTTGAGTGGGGCATCAAATATCTCACTCAATTCTTAACCATTTTACTTGATCCAAACATCAAAATTCATCAAAAAATGACAAGGAACACGATGACGCTTATGATTTTTTTCCTTCAAATTATGCAAGATAAGACAGAAATGTAAGCACGAAATCATAGGTTCAAGTAAAATTTCCAATAACTTGCAGAGCACGAATTCATCATCAAAATATACATGTATATACTTCAGATCTAAGATCTGGCCAGCTACACTATCATACGAGGTCTACATCATGAATGCAAGAAGAAAATGTAGATCGAAGCTCAAGAACATTTACCTCAAGTGAGTGAAAAATAAATTCACTCTATGCCTCTGAACTTGAATGAAACCAGATTATCTTCAGCTTCAAGCTTCAAGCTTCAATGGAGATGAAATGATGAAGAGATCAGCATTGGAGCAAGACAAAGGATCTTCAAAAAAAAGAACAAAGATAATTATATTTTTTTGCTCTTGTGGTGAAGGATAAAGCGTGTATGCAAGAATAAGAGGGAGCATATGTTTATAAAGAGTGAGTATAGTAAGGGTAAGAGTGTCTTTTGAGGCTTGAGACTGTTAGGGGGACAAAGTTGGCAAAAATTGAAAATGTGAAGCTTGCAAAATGGAATGTGTTTCATATTGATGAGCTGAGAGTTGAGGGTTATTTTGATGAACTCAGAGAGAGTGGAATGAGAATGAATGAAGCATGAGTGGTGTGAGCTATCACAATTGTACACGAGCAGAAATATCTTGAAAGGAATAATTGCTAAAAATGGTATGTCACGAAAATATGAGAGTGCATGGGATATTTTCATTTGTTTGGCCAATTGAGGTAAGGAAAATAAGAGAGTATGCGTGCATAACATGTGTCTGGAATTTTAAATAGCAAAAAAAATGGAATTATGCATAGAACTAACTTAGCATGGCTGGCTTGATGAGCTGGCTTGTGACTCAAGTATCCCAATATTGGCACATGCAATTTTTTTCTTGAGAGGCCTTTAGAAAGCTCTTACAACGTAGATCACTATAAAGCTTTGAATTTTTGAAAATGATGCTTGGATCATACAGAAAAGAGGGCAAGAAGTTTGGAAAAAAGAAGTTTGGCAAGGCAAGGTGTGCACGCGTTGTATGCATGCATGCAGATATCATAACTTGAGGTCCCAACTTGCAAGCAACATATCTTTCTCTATTTTGATCCAATCGATGTGATTCAAAGATCATTTGATAACTTACACATCTAATTGAAACCCCCTTCTTATCATTTTTCAAATTAAGACTTGAATCAAAAGAAAATCAACCATTAAAATGGCACACCAAGTGTTTGTTAAAATGACTGGATGATGCGCGCGCGGGCATGCCTTTTGGTAAGAAAAATAACACATGATGCCCTTAAGTTCACCTCCCTACAACTTTCTCCATAATGCTCAAACTGAAACGAGCCTTAAACCAAAATTGAAGGGGACACAATAATCTCCAACTTTGACGTTCAAACATTTTTAAAATTATGATTAATTCAACAAGAAAAGTGATGGTGAAGGTGTAATACCGTGGGTGAACTGACTTTACTGGTTTTGCATTTTATCGCAAATGTTGCGGATAACAAGAGTCACCATCGATCTTTCTTTTATCCAATAAGGAATGAGTGAAAAGAATAGGAAAGACCTTGATATTTTTGAGTTCGGGGGGTAGGTTATGAAAAAGGAAGGTGTTAGCACCCTTTTCATCCGCAATTATCCACGGGCTCTTAATCTCTTAGTTAAATTTTTGAAGATTTGCTTTGTGCTGTATGTTTGAAAATATTTTGAAAAGTTGCCAATGTAAGGCAAACCTTGCTAATGGTTCTCGTATTTGTCCTTGAGAATGCGTACAAAGTGTTTGTTTGAAAATATTTATTAAAAAGTGATTGTCAGAAATGTTTTTTTCAAAGAGCTTTGTGAGCAAGCGATTAAGAGTTCTACCTTACTCAAGACCGTTCTTTCATTTTTCCTCCCCCTTTAGATAGTGTTATCCGTACCATTAGTTAGTAGGAAGCTCTATCGTTGGATGTGAAGGGGTAGGCGAGGATCATCGTACAATCATTGAAGGTAACTAGTAAGGACGCTTTAGCAATTTTCGTAAGGGACTAGATCAATTACCGAAAAGTCAATGTCGAAAGGGTCATCGAGGGACTATGATCTTTGTTTCGAGGGTCTTTTCTATATTATCCCCACGTTCGAGGCACATGACTGTTTTCCGAAGGCAACAAGGGAGGTTACCCTAGAGGTGTAAGTGTGCGAGTGTATTGTTCTTTTCAGTAATTTAGTCTTGAATTAGGGTTTTCTATCGTTTGTTTTTAAGTCTTTTCATACAAACCTATTTTCATTCAGCTAACAGTTAATTGTATAAGTACGAAAAATAAAATGTGGGAGTTTAAAGACCTACAGCTATTATATCCCATAAGCAGTTACATAATAAAAAAATGTGAGGAAATGTAAACTACGACTATTACAAAATTATTCGTGCGACCTATACATTTGTTTTCTAGGATTTAAATAGCAAAAGAATAAATAAAGAGAAATTAATGGACAAAATAAAAGAACTAAAATCCTAAGCAAGAAAATGTTTTTGGTTTTTTTTCATGAGAAAAAAGAATTTTGTGTTAATAATAATTGGAATTTGATTTATGAAAATAAATTAATTATAAAACCCTAATTCTAATTAGTTAATTAATTAAAAAAGTTATTAAAAATAATTAATTAAAATTAATCTTAACAAAACAAAACAAAGAAACTAATTCTAATATTTTTGTGGTTTTGATTTTAATGATGTTTTTATGATTTTTTTAATAAAAGGAAATTAATTGAAAAAGAAAGATGTAAATTAAACAAAAAAAATTATAAAAAGAAAAGATGAGCTTGCTGTAAGAAAACTAGGGTGAGAATCTGAAATTTGCTAAGCCCAACTTGGTTGGACCCAACATCTGCGTATGATTTGGTATGCATAGCCCTTAAGATTCCATGGTAGGAGCACATCCTTGAGAAGCGGGATCTGAAACTCAAAATTTCTTGAGCCCTAACAATGACATCCTGCAATCTAAGAACTTAAACTCACGTGTGATACGTTAGATCCATTCCAAACATTTATAACAACATGAATGTATGCATAGAATTAATTTAAATCCTATAATGAAAGAATTTAGGATCCAAATTTTTTATCAAAAACCGATGGGATTGGTGTGACTGTTCTGGCGTGTTTGAGAGTGAGCTACAGATATGTATGGCCTCCTGGAACCTTCAGGAAGATGGTACGAGGCTTGAAATTGCTCGAATATGGCCGGAAATTGCTATACGAAATTGCAAATTTCTTTGAAAAATGTGAAGAATTCGGGAAAGCTTTTGGAGATCTTTTTGAAGAGGAATTTCATGTCCTCTTTGGGATTGCCATGCATTGTATTTATAGATGAGTGAGTGAGGGTGGAAACAAGTAAAGAGATCAAGGCATTAAACCATGGTTTCATGATAAAATAAAAATTTGAAAAATTGCCTAAATGGTGTGATTCTTGCCACTTTTGTTAGGAGCATGAACCTGGACATATTTCATGTGTTTTTCACGAATTAATAGGCTCCAAAGTGGATCAAATCTAGCCCATATGCATAGCCCATGATTTCCTTGTGTTTTTATTTAATTTATTTGATTTAATTCATATTTAAATGAATAAAAATTCAAATAAATAGAAATTAAAATTAAAATAGTGCATGGTGATGTTTAGATGTCCTTGGGTATGTCATAAACATGTTTGAACCCTAAAAGTTAGGTCCATTAACCTAAAAATGCAATTTTGCTCAAACTTGACTTCATGTATTTTTCACAAATTTTCCCAATTTGTGCAAACCATAACATGCTCAATTTTCACCTTTTGGAGATTATCTTGGACTTTTTGGAAATCCCAAGATGTCCTCTATACTTTCTATTTTAATCGTATTTGCATTTGGAGACATTATCTTGATATAAGTTGCCTTGACAAAAAGTGTCTTTTGTTGATTTTTTGAAAATGACCTATAATGTATGAGATCATATCTTCCGAATAAAGCATTTTTTGGACTTGAGAAAAAAAGAAAAGCTGTACTGAATTGAATTTTCTTCAAAATGGGCTTTAGTTTGGGAAAGGTTGATGAAGCATGTAAAAGTTATGCCTGGTCAAAGTTCAGTTGACTTCTCCTAAGGAAACCCTAATTTGGCAATTCTTGACTTTTGATGATCTGAGGGCTTTCCTTGGTGAATCATGATCAACCCTTGATCAAATGATGAATATCACTTCAAAATGTTGATTTTGACCAAAAGTCTTGAAGTTTGACTGTATGTTGACCATAGTTGACTTTTTGACCAATATAGTTGATTTTCAAACATTTGAGCCATTGACTGGGCAAACTTGTGATGCAAGGCATAAACCTTGGCATGAGCATTCTTGATGACATATTAGGAACATTTGAAATCACTTGAAGCCTTTGAAACTCAAACTTATTTGTGAAAAATGAAACCCTAGATGGAAATCTGTTGCTTAGGAGGAGAAATTGTCTGGTCAGTTCTTGGTCAACCTTGAGCACTTGGGGACCTCTAGGAGTATATTTTAAATAAAAATTGGAGTGAAAATTTTGGGGTACAAGAGCTGCCCCTGTTCAATCATCTTAAACCTGAGGATTTTAGATTGGCTTTTCTGCCTTTCGTGATCTAAAGGTGGAAGATGATTGAACACTAAAGTGCTCAGAAATTTGCGCTCGCTAGTGCACGGAGTAACGTTGTCAGGTGATAGTATGCTTGAATGGGCTTAAAAGATGCCGTTCGAAGATTTGAGTGAGAGTTATCAGAGATGGGCTTATAGATTCCATCCAAAGTAAATATTAACTTCAAAATGGAAGAAGCATCAGAATAAATCATTGGTCGATTTTATATGAGCCAACAAATATTTATGCTTGTATTTATCTGGAAGAAGTATCAGAATAAATCATTGTTCGATTTAATCTGAGCCAGAAAAAAGGTCTATTGGAAGAAGTATCAGAATAAATCAATGGTCGATTTAATCTGAGCCAGCGACTATGTACGACCGTCTTCAACTGGAAGAAGTATCAGAATAAATCATTAGTCGATTTAAACTGAGCCAGAAAAAGAACTATGGGAAGATGTATCTAAATAAATCATTGGTTGATTTAATCTGAGCCAGAAGAGGTCTCTATTGTCTTTTACTGGAAGAAGTATCAGAATAAATCATTGGTCGATTTAATCTGAGCCAAAAAAAGGTCTACTGGAAGAAGTATCAGACTAAATCAATGGTCGATAAATCTGAGCCAAGGACTACATACGACCCTCTTTAACTGGAAAAAGTATCAGAATAAATCATTGGTCGATTTAATCTGAGCCAGAAGAGGTCTCTGTTGTCATTTAATTGGAGGAAGTATCAAAATAAATCATTGGTCGGTTTAATCTGAACCAGAAAAAAGGTCTACTGGAAGAAGTATCAGAATAAATCGATGGTCGATTTAATCTGAGCCAGTGACTATGTACAACCGTCTTCAACTGGAAGAAGTACCAGAATAAATCATTGGTAGATTTAATCTGAGCCAGAAGAGGTCTCTGTTGTCTTTTAACTGGAGGAAGTATCAGAATAAATCATTGGTCGATTTAATTTAAATCAGAAAAAAGGTCTACTGGAGGAAGTATCAGAATAAATCATTGGTCGATTTAATCTGAGCCAGCGACTATCTACGACTGTCTTCAACTGGAAGAAGTATCAGAATAAATCTTTGGTTGATTTAATCTGAGCTAGAAGAGGTCTCTGTTGTCTTTAACTGGAAGAAGTATCAGAATAAATCATTGGTTGATTTAATCCGAGCCAAAAAAAGCTCTACTGGAAGAAGTATTAGAATAAATAAATGGTGGATTTAATCTGAGCCAGCGACCATGTACGATAGTCTTCAACTGGAAGAAGTATCAAAATAAATCATTGGTCAATTTAATAAGATCCAGAAGAGGTCTATGTTGTCTTTTGACTGGAGGAAGTATCAGAATAAATCATTGGTCGATTTAATCTGAGCCAAAAAAAAGGTCTATCGGAAGAAGTACCAGAATAAATCATTGGTCGATTTAATCTGAGCCAGCGACTATCTACGATGGTCTTCAACTGGAAGAATTATCAGAATAAATCTTTGGTTGATTTAATCTGAGCCAGAAGAGGTCTCTATTGTCTTTAATTGGAAGAAGTGTCAGAATAAATCATTGGTCGGTTTAATCTGAGCCAGAAAAAGGTATACTAGAAGAAGTATCAGAATAAATCAAAGGTCGATTTAATCTGAGCCAACGACTATGTACGACTGTCTTCAACTGGAATAAGTATCATAATAAATCATTGGTCGATTTAATCTAATCCAGAAGAGGTCTCTGTTGTCTTTTAACTGGAGGAAGTATCAGAATAAATCATTGGTCAATTTAATCTGAGTCAAAAAAAGGTCTATTAGAAGAAGTATCAGAATAAATTAATGGTCGATTTAATCTGAGCCAACGACTATGTACAACCGTCTTCAATTGGAAGAAGTATCAGAATAAATCATTAGTCGATTTAATCTGAGCCATAAGAGGTCTCTGTTGTCTTTTAACTGGAGGAAGTTTCAGAATAAATCATTGGTCGATTTAATCTGAGCCCGAAAAAAGGTCTACTGGAAGAAGTATCAGAATAAATCATTGGTCAATTTAATCTAAACCAGCAACTATCTACGATCGTCTTCAACTAGAAGAAGTATCAGAATAAATCTTTGGTTGATTTAATCTGAGGCAGAAGAGGTCTATGTTGTCTTTAACTGGAAGAAGTATCAGAATAAATCATTGGTCGATTTAATCTGAGCCAGGAAAAAGGTCTACTGGTAGAAGTATCAGAATAAATTAATGGTCGATTTAATCTGAGCCAGCGACTATGTACGACTGTCTTCAACTGGAAGAAGTATTAGAATAAATCATTGGTCGATTTAATCTGAGCCATAAGAGGTCTATATTGTCTTTTAACTTGAGGAAGTATCAGAATACATCATTGGTCGATTTAATCTGAGCCAAAAAAGGTCTATTGGAAGAAGTATCAGAATAAATTATTGGTCGATTTAATCTGAGCCAGCGACTATCTACGACCATCTTTAACTGGAAGAAGTATCAGAATAAATCTTTGGTTGATTTAATTTGAGCCAGAAGAGGTCTATGTTGTCTTTTAACTGGAGGAAGTATCATAATACATTATTGTTCGATTTAATCTGAGCCAAAAAAAAGTTCTATTGGAAGAAGTATCAGAATAAATCATTGGTCGATTTAATTTGAGCCAACGACTATCTACGACCGTCTTCAACTGGAAGAAGTATCAAAATAAATCTTTGGTTGATTTAATCTGAGCCAGAAGAGGTCTTTGTTGTCTTTAATTGGAAGAAGTATCAGAATAAATCATTGGTCGATTTAATCTGAGCCAGAAAAGGTCTACTGGAAGAAGTATCAGAATAAATCATTGGTCGATTTAATCTAAGCCAACCGATATTTATGCTTGTTTTTTATCTGGAAGAAGTATCAGAATAAATCGTTAGTTGATTTAATCTGAGCCAAGAAATGTCTTCAACTGGAAGAAGTATCAAAATAGATCTACACCCGATCTAAGCTGAGCCAGAAGAATGTCCACTGGAAGAATTATCAGAATAAAACCTTTGGTTGATTTATTCTAAGCCAGAAGACATTTTCTTTTATAAGACTGTATGGTCCTACCATTAGTTGATGATGTTGGTCTTGTTGATTTATCTTTTCCTGAAAAGGTAAAGAGTTAGTTGTATGAAATGTCATGATGTATGAAATGCATTGCGTAATAATGTTCTCAAAATAAATGAGATTTCGCCATATGTGTTTCGTATGCATATGCTATGACATTTCGGAACTAATATATGAATATGTAATGTTAATGAAGTGCATTTGTAAAATTTAGTGGCATCTTCTTCTGGGGAAAATAAATCCCTGACTGTCGCTAGGGATGAAGAGTATGCGTAATATTTTGGGAATTGTTTCTGCTGGGGATTCCTACTTGCTATTTGAGGAAACTCTATTGGGGAACATTGATTTCTGCTCTCTGAGGGAACTTGGATGGAGAATGTTTACTCCTGCTTGGGGAAGAAGAGGTCAAAACTTTGGTTGTTTTTTTCTCTACTAGGAAGTTATGATTCCTTGTATACCCTGATTGGGGATAACATTGATGGATAAATTTTGGCTCGTCTGAGAAGGATAAGGTTGACTGACATCTGATCCGATTTTAGATTCAGTAGAAACTCTCTGGGATAGTAATGACTTCACTGGGGAAGGGAGTTTTGTCGGTGACTCATGGCCATATGAGGAAAAGACTCAAACTAGGGAGATTGGACCTCATTGGGGAAATAAACCCTGTTGGGGAAATAAACCCTGTTGACGGAAGTATGGACTTCGCTGGGAGGTAAATCCTGTTAATGGAGGAATATCCCGCTGAGGGGAACTCTTTGCTGAGGAGAATGAGCTTTGCTGGAGAGAAGTAGTCTGCAGAGGCTTTTACAGTTTTGAAAACTTAGCTGGGGAGAAGAATTCCCATAAACTGTAATGATTGGGATCCCGTAGATAGGAAATACTATTGGGAACAAGACTACACTCCTTTGCCTGCCGGAGCAATCTGCTGGGAAAATTATGGGGAATGTATGACTTTGTGAAGATTACTTTGTAGGGATAATCTCTTGAAGTGGCTTTGTGGGGATTTATGGATGACTTGGACGTCATAAACTTCTAGAGCCCTTGGTGAATGCTGATCAGGGTGATAAGTCTTCTACTGATAGACAAGTTACGAGAAGATGGGATATAGTTGTACGCTTTAATCCCTAACTTTTGCCTGGATCGTCCTTTTAGATTTTCAGTCCATCGGGATACCCTTTTTTGCCCAAGCCGCCTTTTCAGGTTTTCAACTTGCCGGGTGTACATTTTTATTTATATATCCCTAAATTTTTCTTGAACTCTTTTTGTTCGCCGGGATGCCATTATTTTTTCCTAGGCCAATCAACCTAGTGAGTCTTTTTTCATGTGTAGTATTTTTTGACTATGTCCGCGTTCATAGGTTGCAGAGAATTGTCATTGTACAAAGTAGTAAGTGTTACAACACTGCAATAAAATGTTTGCTTAATCGTACGTCGCCCTTTGTTGAAATTTATATTCAATGCCTCAAGTGATTTAGATGGAGGTCTGCCCCTAGCTATTCGACACTTTTGAGAGATTCCTTGAATCTTGACTTGACTGCCCCAGATCAGTTAGACACCATGTCATGCCCCTTGATTATGAAAGGTCTGTTACTGGAAATGTCTTTCCATCTGAGGTGATTCTGTTTATTGAGAGGATTTCTATTGAATATCCATCGTGCGAATTTCTCTGATGTCGAACAATTAGTCATATGCAAATAATGGCATTTAAAAATGGAAAACTTATGTCCGTCTTGAAGTTCCGAAAATGCATCTTTAGTAAAAACAGGATTTATAAGAATGTGAATTTAACTCAGGATTTATAGTAAGCCTTACAGGAGTCAAGATACCTTTTTGTAACATTATGCTTTCGAACTAACCCATGCTTCAGCTAGGAATTTTCAGGGTTGTAACGTATCCTGGTTCACGGTTTAAGAAACAAAGGATAAAGGCCCAAACTTTATTTGTACCCAACCCATTCTTCGTGATGTTCTTCAGTCCTATACTCAGTTAATTGTGTGTTTAGATCCCAATTGAGTCTGGAACCATTGCTCTGATACTTGGTGATTATTTAGAAATTGAACGTTTATTTGGTGAAGGTAGTCATTTTTTATAATATTTTTTTATGTTGTCGAGGATTTTTAATGACCTCTTTTTTTATTTTTTATCCCTATTATTTTCCTGAACTGTTTCTTTTGTGATTGCAGTCAGCGGGATGCCCCAGTTTTTTTCCTTAAGTATCCTTTGTAGGTTTTGACTTAGCGGGCTTTTATTTTGAGAGATAATGACTGTCTGGCTTTTTTTTTTGATTTCGGGGAACCATCACCAGTTTTTTGATTTGGAAGAGCATCTTTGACACTATTCGTCGTGTACCCAGGAAAAGCTTGTGATTGAATGCACCATTGAATTAACTGAGAAACTACTCTACCCCAAGTTGTGATTAAGGGTTTTAATTTGTGTGAAAAGAAAAACTCCTACTTCTAAGGCTTAAAGGGGTTGCGTACGGATTACCTTTCTTATAACTCCACTGTTTAGGATTTGAAAGAACGCCTGTACATCATCAGAAAGGTCTATTTAAAAGCATATTGTAGAGATTATGGTATCATTTTCGTCATCCTCCCTCTAAAGGCTTATAGTTTTTTAATCGAGAGTTAAATGTTACAAAAGTAAAAACATAGTAGAGTGAAAACGAATGGATTACTTCAAGACAAACATATGCAATGCATTAATGGAATATCAAAGTTTGACATAAAATAAGTGTTCGAACAATCAAAAGAAAATTACAATTTGAAAATTCTAATGAACAAAAAGACTTTTCATCTAAACTTGTCACTTAAGATGGTGTGCCTTTGAGGGATGGCAAAAGAATTCAGTCTAACCATCTTGTGTGAACTCCATCACCCCTTCATCGATCAAGTCCTGAATCTTATTTTTCAATGCCCAACAGCTATTAGTGTCATGCCCGGGACTATTGGAATGATAAGTGCATCTCACATTAGGGTTGTACCGAGGAAAGGCGATGTTGGGATTCTGAGGAGGATCCTTCAATGTTATCAACTCCATCTTCAACATATGATGCAATACTTGAGTCGAGGACATGTTGATTTTGGTGAATTGCCTTTTGGGCGCGTCCTGCTTACGTTTATTACCTTGTTGTTGTTGCACTAGTGCTGGATTAGAGATCTGCACTGCCCCCACAGATTAGTTGAGATCACTCTTATTACGACCCTTATGGTCTTACACAGTATTGTACTCCTTGTTTCCGTTGTATGATCTTTTTTGAGTACTTGAAGATGCAGTCCCCTGAATTTCACCGCTCCTGAGTTTATTTTCAACATGTTCCCGCATGAACAAGTCACTTGATTCCCTGTCTGCCAAGAGAGATTGATCATTGATTAGGCCCCAAATTCTAGCAGTTTTCCCCAGACGGTCGTATTTGTCCTGATGAAGCTTACTGATGAGAATCCTCAACTCTTCTTGTCCCTGAGCTAAATTTTGGATAAGAACCATCTGACTATTCATCTAGATTCTCCTCCTTTCCATCTCAGCTTGTAGTTGTTCCAACTGGTCATCCTTATTGTCGTCAAGATTTTTCTTAGTCAAGTTCCCAGTGAGGAGTGCTTTCAATTCTTCTTTCCCCTTAGATAGACTTAGGAACATTTCCTTGAACTAAGCATCTTGAGTTTGGAGTTCTCTGTCATTCTATTTGAGAGCCATTTTTCTTGCTGAAATAAACAGCGAGAAAATGAGAAACCTGTCTTGAGAATACCTGTTATGTAATGATATGCATGCAATGTTTTCAAGGATCTCGCGGGGGAAACACAAGAAAATGTTAGCAACTGAATTTGACTGCAACTTCGATTGAAGAAGTTTGTATCGTTGAATATCCTTTTACAATAATTAAGCTCACCATGTCGAGTGGGTCATAGCCACTGACTCAAGATATCATTCTTTGACGACATTGTCTAGAGAAAAATAAATCCCCTTTCCCCTTGCTAGACATCTGGTTCATCATAACTTGCATCACAAGCCCTTTGAGATCCTTGAAATGGTTAACAAAATGTTATGGCATGATGTCATAATGTGTATGCTATGCACCAAGAAAAAGTGTAAGGTGACGTAAACAAGTAAATCTTGCAAGAAATCCAGGTTATTGGATAATGGATACAAATAGGTCCTGTAAGGAACTCACGTCGTTAGGTAATGAAAACAAACAAGCCCTGCAAGGAGTTCAAGTTGTTAGATAATGAAAGAAAACAAGTCACAAAAGTAGCCTTAGGTTCAGGCTTGCATGGACTTTGTAGGTAAGAACCTTCTTGATGTTTTAGTTGGTTTAACCTGTCCTAGAAAGTAATCAGGTTCTAAGGAGTCTCAATATCACTGATCTTTCTATCGGGCATTGTTTCAACTCAGGCGATCTTTTCTCGTGGCCGAAATATCCCGAAATTCCGATATCAATGAGTGTAGTATCGAGTGTCAACCAATCCTCAGCTTTATACCGAAGCTGGCTATCTCACTATTTTTCTAATGGTCAAGTTTGTTCAACTAAGGTTTTAAGGCCAGTTAGTGCTTTATGACACCATACAACGACTCCGTATTCTCCTAGATTTAACACAAGCGATATTGGTAGTAACAAATATGTCACACTAATGCAGCCATCGCTTCAACCATATCGGTTTATGCCATACAGTCTTCACGATCTATTGTTGCTTACCTAAAAGTGCCCCAGATCCGGGTATAGGATCTCTACAAGAATACCCAAATATAAACCTAAAATGTAAAGCAAGCAAGTCAGACAGGTAAAGAATTTAAATGTGAACTATCTCTAAGGTAACCCTACTTTTTTTAGTCATCACTATCCCCAATAGAGTCGCCAGTTCTGTAATACGACATGATAACTGACTTTATTGGTTTTGCATTTTATTGCAAATGTTGCGGATAACAAGAGTCGCCATCGACTTTATTTTATCCAATAAGAAAAGGGTGAAAAGAATAGGAAAGACCTTGATATTTTTTAGTTCGGGAGATAGGTTATGAAAAGTTTCCAATGCAAGGCAAAAATTTGTAATGATTCTCGTATTTGTCTTCGAGAATCAGTACAAAGTGTTTGTTTGAAAATATTTATTGAAAAGTGATTGTGAGAAATATTTTTTTTTTTGAAGAGCTTTGTGAGAAAGCGATTAAGAGTTCTACCCTACTCAAGGTCGTTCTTGTATTTTCATCCTTCTTTAGATAGCACTATCCGTACCATTAGATAGTAGGAAGCCCCATCGTTGGATGTGAAGGGGCAGGCGAGGGTCATCGTACAATCATCGAAGGCAACTAGTAAGGATGCTTTAGCAATTTTCGTAAGAGACTAGATCATTTACCGAAAAGGAAACATCGAAAGGGTCATCGAGGGACTATGATCTTTGTATCGAGGGACTTTTCTATAGTGTCCCCACGTTCGAGGGACGTGATTATTTTCTGAAGGCAACAAGGAAGCTGACCCTAGAGGTGTAAGTGTGCGAGTGTATTGTTTTTTCAGTTATTTAGTCTTGAATTAGGTTTTTCGATCGTTTGTTTTTAGGTCTTTTTGTACAAACCTATTTGCATTCATCTAACAGTTAATTGTATAAGTACGAAAAATAAAATGCGGGAATTTAAAGACCTACAGCTATTACATCCCATAAGCAGTTACATAATAGAAGAAAAAAGCGAAGAAATGTAAATTACGACTATTACAAAATTATCTGTGCGACCTATACAATTATTTTCTAGAATTTAAATAGCAAAAGAATAAATAAAAATAAATTAAAGGACAAAATAAAAGAACTAAAATCCTAAGCAAGAAAAAGTTTTTGGATTTTTTTTCATGAGAAAAGAGAATTTTGTGTTAATAGTAAATGGAATTTGATTTATGAAAATAAATTAATTATAAAACCCTAATTCTAATTAATTAATTAATTAAAAAGTTATTAAAAATAATTAATTAAAATTAATCCTAACAAAACAAAACAAAGAAACTAATTCTAATATTTTTGTGGTTTTGATTTTAATTATGTTTTTATGATTTTTTTTAATAAAAGGAAATTAATAGAAAAAGAAAGATGTAAGTTAAACAAAAAAAAGAAAAAGAAAAGATGGGCTTGCTGTAAGAAAACTGGGGTGAGAATCTGAAATTTTCTAAGCCCAACTTGGTTGGACCCAACAACTGCATATGGTTTGGTGTGCATAGCCCTTGAGGTTCCATGGTAGGAGCGCATCCTTGAGAAGCTGGATCTGAAACTCAAAAGTTATTGATCCCTAACAATGGAACCCTACAATCTAAGCACTTAAATTCACGTGTGATACGTTAGATCCATTCCAAACATTGATAACAACATGGATGCATCCATAAAATTAGTTTAAATCGTATAATAAAAGAGTTTAGAATCCATAATTTTTATCAAAAACCGGTGGGCTTGGTGTGGCTGTTCTGGCGTGTTTGAGAGTGAGCTAAGGATATGTATGGCCTCCTAGAACCTTCAGGAAGATTGTACGAGGCTTGAAATTGCTCGAATATGGCCAGAAATTGCTATACAAAATTGCAAATTTCTTTGAAAAATATGAAGAATCCAGGCAAGCTTTTGGACAGCTTTTTGAAGAGATTTTTGGGATTACAATTCATTGTATTTATAAAGAAGTGAGTGAGGGTGGAAATAAGGAAAGAGATCAAGGAATTAAACCATGGTTTCATGAAAAAATAAAAAATTTGAAAAATTGCCTAAACGGTGTGATTCTTGCCACTTTTGTTTGGAGCATGAACCTGGACATATTTAATGTATTTTACACGAATTAATGGGCTCCAAAGTGGATCAAATCCAACCCATATGCATAGCCCATGATTTCCTTGTGTTTTTATTTAATTTATTTGATTTAATTCATATTTAAATGAATAAAAATTCAAATAAATAGAAATAAAAATAAAAATAGTGCATGGTTAGTTTTAGAGATCCTTGGGTATGTCATCAACATGTTTGAACCCTAAAAGTTAGGTCCATTAACCTAAAAATGCAATTTTGCTTAAAGTTGACTTCATTTTTTCACAAATTTGCCCAACTTGTGCAAACCATAACATGCTCAATTTTCATCTTTTGGAGATTATCATGGATTTTTTGGAAAGCCCGAGGTTTCCTCTATAATTTCTCTTTTAATCATTTTTACATTTGGAGACATTATCTTGATGTAAGTTGCCTTGACAAAAAGTGTCTTTTGTTGATATTTTGGAAATGACCTATAATGTATGAGATCATATCTTCCAAATGAAACATTTTTTGGACTTGAAACCAAAAGAAAAATTGTAGAGAATTGAATTTTCTTCAAAATGGGATTTGTTTGGGGAAAATTTGATGAAGCATGTGAAAGTTATGTCTGGTCAAAGTTCAGTTGACTTCTCATAAGGAAACCCTAATTTGGAAATTCTTGACTTTTGATGATCTGAGGGATTTCCTTGGGGAATCATGATCAATCCTTGATCAAATGATGAATATCACTTCAAAATGTTGATGTTAACCAAAAATCTTGAAGTTTGACTGTATGTTGACCATAGTTGACTTTTTGACCAATATAGTTGATTTTCAAGCATTTGAGCCATTGACTGAGCAAACTTGTGATGCAAGGCATGAAACTTTGAATGAGCATTCTTGATGACATGTTAGGAATCATGGAAATCACTTGAAGCCTTTGAAACCCAAACTTCTTTATAAAAAATGAAACCCTAGTTGGAAATCCATTGCTTAGGAGGAGAATTTGTCTGGTCAATTCTTGGTCAACCTTGAGCACTTGGGGACCTCTAGGAGTATGTTTTGAATAAAAATGAGAGGACAAATTTTGGGTTACAACATAAGGTATGCCCACCATCTGCTTGATCAAATTCCGCACGCGAGGCCTCATTTTTCTAGGTAAACTTGCCATCTCCAGGCCTAAATCCCAAACCTTATCTCTCCCTACACTTGATTATTTAAGATGATTCTTGAATCAAAAGTGAAGATAAAGTTTCAAACTCTAATTTTTATGTTGACAACTTTTTGATTTGAACTCAAATGGACATTTAAAATTAGCCATGAAGAAATCAGGTCTTGTGCACATATTTAGAAATTTCACAAAGTGTCCAGAATTTTCCAAGCTTAATAACTTCTTATCCTTTCACTTTTTGTGTCAAGGTCAAAATTAAAGAACATTTCCTCCTCTTCCCAACCATATAAATTTATCACATTTTTAATAAAAATTGAGAAAGTTATGATTAATCAAAGTTCAACACTATAAACACTTGGAAAAATTCAAAACTTTAAGTAACTTCTTTGACAAGTTATCTCTAATCCAACACTTCTTCTTGATTTTGTGCCACCATTTACCATAACATGTGAAAATATGGACATTGAATTGATGGTTGACCAAAAGTCCACTTGGTCAATAGTTCACTTTGGTCGACTTTTGACAAAATGACTATTTCCCCCCTTTTGTTCAATAGAACCCCTTCCAATCAACATTGATGATCAATCCTCCAATCATAGATGCTCATGAACATGTAGAGAAGAATGGAATCAAGTCTTGCCCAAAAATTTAGAAATTTATTGATTAAATTGAAAGCCCTAGTTTTAACCATCTGTGCTGGGAGATGGTGAGATGAATGCAATTGTGTAATCACCTATAATATGAACATTCAAAGAGACACATGTACATATTTTGATGTTAGTTAAAATAAAATATGTACAAGATACACAATCCAAGGTGTTTGGTGATCCCTCAAGAGAAAACTTAAAGATGGGATAAAGTAGAAAGAAAGAACCAACCCTAATGTATGATTTTGATGTATTGATGAAAGTGAGATGATGGGAAATATTAGGGAAAAAAATAGGGTATAACAGTATGTCCAAAAGTGTAGAAACATGAGGCGTAGATAGATAACTAGTTATTAGCATTATTTGGATTAAAATATTAGATTTAAGACTATAGTATACTGATTAAATAAATATTATTAGTAGAATAATAGAATTATTATTTTATTTAATTAAGAAGGGCAGGGTTGGTATTATAATTTATGGGTATTTGGAATAAAATAGAGTGATAATATAGAAGAGGAAAAACAACATAGAAAAAAAACAGAGAAGATCGTAGAAGAGAGAAGAAGAGGAAAAGGCTAGGGCAAGAAGATTCACCGTAGAGAGTCAAGAACCGACAAAATCCAAGGTAAGGGTGGGATTCTAACACTATAATGGGTTGCATAATGATGGGGTATGTTAGTGTTTAGGTTCCATGATTGTGTGTTTTTTATTTTCTCCCCATTTTACTCTATTGGGTTTTTTTTTTCCCATTGATCGATTCTTTGATGCATTTTGTGTGTTATTGGTGAAATTTGATGATGTATATTGAACGGAATTGATAGGAAATGTTGGTGAATAATTAGTATAATTAGAATATACTATTTTATTTGGAATATTGGGAATAAGGGTTTTGAGACATGGATTTTCGTAACCTGAAAAATTGCAGATTTTTGAACTCTACATCAGGTGTAACCGATTACCGCATGAAGGGTAATCTGTAGCCTTGTGAAAATTTGGGTGAACTGGGCAAAAATAGGAAGGCACAATCAGTTACAACGTAGGTTGGAATTTCTTACCCAACTGGATAGTAGCTTTGTACTTTTGAATCATAGGGGTGTAACTCGTTACCCTCTTGGCAGTAACCAGTTACCACTGAAATGTCATATTTTTCAAAAACTTTAAATTTAATAACTTTCTCCTCGGTGTTCATTTGACACGCCGTTTAGACCAATGGGAAGCTAACACTATTTTCTATCCTATAAAAATAAATTGAAACATAATATCTAATTATTTGACCAACATTTATGCTTATCTGTGTATATTCTTGAGTAACATGCCATGGATTGTGTTGCGATTGAGTAAGATGATGTTGTATGAATAACTCGATTGTTTTGCATAATGTATTACACGATAATGATGATGACGATGGCCGATATTGGCATGGAATTGATGAGCAAGAATAATCAATGTAAATTATATTGTTGCATGTCATTGTCGCATGCATTCATGAAAGATGGCTTGTATTGGGGAAAGTTGGCCTGTATTGGCGAAAGATGGCCTGTATTGGCGTTATGATGTTTCTGCCCTAAGTTGGCATTATGATGAGGGTTCTTCCCTATTGGTACCACATGTAGTGAGTCAGTGTCGGTCTTATTGCATTGCACTATGATTGATAACTTGATGTTTTGATGTTGGAAGAATATGAGTTATATTATGATGAGTGTTAAGTGTTGTGTGCATATTTGCTTATATGTTGATGTACTTTATAGTGTGATGAATAAAGTAAAGGTGTAAGGTAAATAAGTATAATTATGCATACTTAAATTGCTATCTACTTGTTATTATGCTTCCTTTTATATTGTTATGATATCTCAACCCTTCTGTTTGAGTGTTGCCTCTACGTGAGTAAAGTGCAAATGATTCGAAGTAGCTCGAGGTCGAGGTTAGATAAGAAGTTCCTCATTTTGCATAGATTGAGTCGGTGTCAGCTCTGATACATTACACTTAGGGGTTTTGCGCTTGTTTTATTATTATGGGAGTAAACTATTGTAGAACTCAACTTGTTAAATTTTAATTTATGTTTTACGTTGAATTTTAAATTATGAAAAATATCACTCATGTTGAGAATAATTACTAGTGATGTTTTCCGCTGCGAATAAATGAAACGAAGTTCAGACATGATGAATAAGTGACTATGTGTTGCGTATCTTTTTATATGAGAATGTATGATGTATGAAGATGTGGCATCCTATTCTTGATGTTTTATTTTATGAATTAATTTACTCTAATTTTTGGTTAAATTATCGACGGGGAAATAAGGTGTTACATTTGTGGTATCCGAGTAGGTCGGTCCGCCCGTCCAGGTTGTTAAGTCAATAGTGTAGTGTGATAGTTGAATACTGTCAATGTGTTTCATCTAACCATTGTTTGATGTTAAGATGGGAAGCCAAGTAATGGCTGGAAGGAACTATACTGCCCTTGCTAATTTTCAGGCTTTGGCTCATGATGTGTAACTTCAGCCTAACGCTGGTAGGAACGTTGGATCCCGCGTCTCTGAGACATTCCACATGAACCATCACCTACGTTCAAGGGTAAGAATGATCCTAATGAAGCGCATAGTTAGCTCAGGGAGATTGAGAGGATCTTTTGTTTTATTAATTATACGGATGCACAACAGGTATGTTTTGGTATGTATCAGCTGGCAGGAGAGGTTGATGGCTGGTGGGTGAGTACTCGCCAAAGGCTGAATGGTGAAGAAGAAGAGATTATGTGGGATGTCTTTAGCAGAGAATTTATGAGGAAGTACTTTCCAGAAGATGTTCACGGAAAGAAAGAAATCGAATTTCTAGAGTTGAAACAGGGAGACTTGTCGGTTACTGATCATGCTGCTGAGTCCGTGGAGCTGGAAAAGTTCTACCCTCATTACAACGACGTAACTTTTGAATTTTCAAAGTGCATAAAGTTTGAAAATGGCTTGCGTTTAGAAATCAAGAGGAAATTGTGTATCAACAGACTCGTAAGTTTCTAGATATGGTGAATAGTTACAGAATTTATAAGGAGAATAGTTAGGCTCACTACAAGATCCTGGATGATAGGAGGGGCAAGCAACAACTGAATCATGAGAAACCTTATAATACTCCGACTGACAAAGGAAAACAGAAAGCTACTGATGGTAAGAGGCCAAGTGGGAGAGGTGCTCCGGCTGGTATTGTGTGTTTCAGATGTGGAAAACCTGTTCATCAGAGTAATGAATGTATTGTTGAATTAAATAGGTGTTTCTATTGTGGCGAGATTGGGAATGAGATTACTGAATGTAGACACAAAGAAGTAATATGTTTCAACTATGGTGAAGAAGGACATATCGGTGCTCTGTGCCAGAAACCGAAGCAAGCTCGATCCGGTGGGAAAGTGTTTGCTTTAGCCGGGACTCAGACATCCAGTGGAGACCGCTTGATCAAAGGTATATGTTTCATTAATAGTACTGTTTTTATTACTATTATTAGTATTGGTGCTACATATTGCTTTATTGTTACCGACTGTGTGAAAATATTGGGTCTTGTGTTATCTTCTATGAATGGAGAGATGATTATTGATACTCTAGCGAAGGGATCAGTGGTTACTTCTATAGTATGCTTGAAGTGTCCTTTGTCAATCTATGACAAATATCTTGTCTGCTAGGAATCTGAATGAACTAATGCAAGATGAGGCTCAAGTGTTTTCGTTGATGGCGTCTTTATCTATTGATAATCAGGCTACGATTGATGAGTTACAAGTAGTATGTGATTTTCCTGAAGTTTTCCCAGATGATATTCTAGATGTGCCTCTAGAAAGAGAAGTGTAATTTGCTATTGATCTTGTACCTGGTACCATAGCTATTTCTATGGCACCGTACAAGATGTCAGCGTCTAAATTAACATAATTAAAGAAGCAGTTGGAAGAATTACTTGAAAATATATTTATGAGACCTAGCGTATCGCTTTGGGGAGCTCCGATGTTACTAGTAAAGAAGAAATGTTGTAGTACGGAGCTTTGTGTTGATTACCGACAACTAAAAATAAAGTGACAATAAAAAATAAGTATCCACTTCCGAGAATAGATGATTTGATGGATCAACTGGTGGGTGCATGCATGTTTAGTAAGATTGACTTGAGATCGGGTTATCACTAAATTCGAGTCAAGAATGGTGATATTCAGAAGACATCTTTCATAACTCGATATTGATATTATGATTATTCAGTGATGCCTTTTGGTGTTATCAACGCCATGGGAGTGTTTATGGAGTATATGAATCGTATTTTTCGCACTTATTTGGACCGATTTGTGGTAGTATTCATTGACGGTATTTTGATATATTCTAAATCAGAAGAAGAACATGTCGAGCATTTGCAAATTGTATTGCAAGTGTTGAAAGAGAAGCAGTTGTATGCAAAGTTGTCAAAGTGTGAATTCTGGTTGGAGAAGGTTAATTTTCTTGGTCATATTATTTCAGGTGATGGAATTGTTGCAAATCCATCCAAAGTAGATGTTGTGTTCTAGTGGGAAGCTCCAAAGTCAGTTACGGGGATCAGAAGATTTTTGGGTTTGGCTGGTTATTATAGAAGGTTTATCGAAGGTTTTTCTAAGTTATCACTTCCACTAACATAGATGACTTGTAAGGGCAGATCATTCGTGTGGGACATCCAATGTGAAGAACTTTTTGTTGAGCTAAAGAAGAAATTAATGACGGATCCGATTTTAATATTACCTAATCTAGAAGAATTATTTGTGGTGTATTGTGATGCTTCTAAACTGCATTTAGGTGGCATGCTTATGCAGAATGATAAAGTAGTAGATTACGCGTCGAGGCAATTGAGGATTCATGAAAGGAATTATCCTACTCACGATATTGAATTAGCGGCAATGGTATTTGTACTAAATATTTAGAGGAATTATCTTCATGGCTCCATATTTGAAGTGTTTAACGATCACAAGAGCTTAAAGTATTTGTTTGATAAGAAGTTATTGAACATGAGGAAAAGGAGGTGGTTAGAATTATTGAAGGACTATGACTTTGGCTTGAATTACCACCCTGGTAAAGCTAATGTTGTGGCAGATTCATTAAGTAGGAAACGTTACATATGTATGCTATGATGGTTAGAGAATTAGAGTTGATTGAACAATTCAGAGACATGAGTTTAGAATGTGAAGTGACACCACAGAGTGTGATGTTGGGGATGTTAAAGATTAACAATGATTTCTTGGATAACATTAAAGAGGCTTAGAAGTTAGATGTGAAGTTGGTAGACTTGATGGTTTGGAATCACCAATCCAAAGATAGTTATTTTAAAGTAGATGTCCAAGGTGTGTTGAGATTCTGAGACATAATTTTTATTCCTGATGACACAGGGATGAAAGGGATGATTCTTGAAGAAAGTCATAAAAGTAGCTTGAGTATTCATCCGGGGGCTAATAAAACGTATCATGACTTGAAGAAGTTATTTTGGTGGTCCAGTTTGAAACAAGATGTGGCGTGGTTCGTGTATGCGTGTTTGACTTGTCAGAAGTCGAAAGTCAAACATCAGAAACCTGCGAGATTATTGGAACCATTAGAGGTTCCGGAGTGGAAGTGGGATAATATATCGATGGACTTTGTCACGGGGCTGCCAAGTACTCCAAGAGGATATGATACGATTTAGGTGATCATTGATAGGCTAACAAAATTAGCTCACTTCATTCCGATTAATATCATTTTTCCTGTACAAAAGTTGGCGGAGATTTATATCCGCGTAATTGTGAAGTTACACGGTGTTCTAACAAGTGTTGTATCTGATAGAGATCCAAGGTTTGCTTATTATTTTTGGAAGAGTCTACAAGTTGCATTGGGTTCTAAGCTGAGATTGAGTTTTGCATATCACCCAAAGATAGATGGTCAGACAGAGAGAACTATTCATTTGTTGGAGGATTTGTTGAGAGCTTGTATTCTTAAGCATGGAGGTACAAGGGATAGTTATCTTCCACTGATTGAGTTCACTTATAATAATAGTTTCCATTATAGTATTGGTATGCCATCTTTCGAGGCATTGTATGGTCGGAGGTGGAGAATGCCTTTGTGTTGGTATGAATCTGGTGAAAGTGTAGTGCTCGGATCTGAAATTATGCAAGAAACTACGGAGAAAGTGAAATTAATTCGAGAAAAGATGAAGGCTTCACAGAGTAGGCAAAAGTGTTACCATGACAAGAGGAGGAGGTTTCTTGAGTTTCAAGAGGGAGACCATGTATTCTTGAGAGTATCTCTGATTACCGGTTTAGGTCGTGCTTTGAAGTCAAGGAAGCTGACTCCTCAATTTATTGGTCCATATCAAATTTCAGAAAAAGTGGGGAATGTTGCATATAGAGTGTCCTTGCCACCTAATATGTCTAATTTTCATGATGTTTTCCATGTGTCCCAACTCCGAAAGTATATTTCATATCCTTCTCTTGTGGTCCCAATGGATAGTGTATAAGTGCGGAATAATCATACTGTTGAAATCGTACCTGTGAGGATCGAGGATCATGAAATAAAGAACCTAAGAGGCAAAGAGATTACTCTCATGAAAGTGTTTTGGAGAGGAGCTACTGGAGATAATGTGACGTTGGAATTAGAGAGCAAGATGCGAGAGGCTTATCCAGAGTTATTCACATCAGGTAATTTTCAAGGACGGAAATGTTCTAATTGGGGGAGAGTTTTAACACCCCGATTTCGTTGAATCATTTTATTTAAATTAATTATACAATATGATGTAGTTATGCACGTTAATAAATATTTTGTTAGATTGTGATGCATTTGTTGGGAATTAGAGGCCTTAGAAATTATTGGAGTTGAGATGATAGGGGTGTCTACCCAAAAGTGTAGAAACATGAGGTGGAGAGAGATAACTAGTTATTAGCATTATTTAGATTAAAATATTAGATTTAAGACTATAATATACTAATTAAATAAATATTATTAGTAGAATAATAAAATTGTTGTTTTATTTAATTGGGAAGGGAGAGGTTGGTATTATAATTTAGGGGTCCTTGGAATAAAATAGAGTGGGAATAGAGAAGAGGAAAAACAACATAGAAAACAACAGAGAAGATCGTAGAAGAGAGAATAAGAGTAAAAGGCTAGGGCAAGAAGATTCACCATAGAGAGACAAGAATCAGAAAAATACAAGGTAAGGGTGAGATTCTAACACTATAACGGGCTGCATAATTATGATGTATTGTAGTGTTTAGGTTCCATGATTATGTGTTCTTGATTTTCTCCCTATTTTGCTTTATTGGGGTTTTTCCTATTGATGAATTCTTTGATGCATTTTGCGTGTTATTGGTGAAATTTTATGATGTACATTGAATGGAATTGATAGGAAATGTTGGTGAATAATTAGTATAATTAGAAGATACGGTTTTGATTGAAATATTGGGAATTGGGGTTTTGAGACATGGATATTCGTAACCTAAAAAATTGTAGATATTTGAACAATGCATCAGGTGTAACTGATTATTGCGTAGGTGGGAATCGGTTACCAAAATGGAAAGTAGAGTTGTATTTTTGAATCAAAGGGGTGTAATCAGTTACCCTTCTGGTAGTAACCGGTTACCACTGAAATGTCATATTTTTTAAAAATTGTAAATTGCATAACTTTCACCTCGGGTGTCTGTTTGACGCGCCGTTTGGACCCAATGGAAGCTAACATTATTTTCTAACCTATAAAAACAAATTGGAACATAGTAGATAATTATTTTACCAAAATTGATGCCTATTTGTGTATATTCCTAAGTAACGTGCCATGAATTGGGTTGCGATTGAGTAAGATGATGTTGTATGCATAATTTGATTGTTTTGAACTATGTATTGCATGATAATGATGATGACGATAGCCTGTATTGGCGTGGCATTTTTGAGAAAGAATATCAATGTAAATCATGTATTTTCATGTCAGTGTCGCGTGCATTCATGAAAGATGACATGTATTGGCGAAAGATAGTATGTATTGGCGAAAAATGGCATGTATTGATGAAACATGGCCTATATTGCACTATGATGGTGTTGCCCTATATTGGATTTATGATGAGAGTTCTGCCTTATTGGTACCATATTGTAGCAGTAGAAATATTGAGACTATGCCATTAGATTGACTTAACTCGTACAAATCAAATAAAAATTGCCATTGCGCTTTATTGTTTCCAAAGGAAATGGGAAAAGAGCGAATAAACCCAAAAGTAATGGGAAGAGAATCTAGGTACGGGGGTTGGTTATATAAAGGGAAGGTATTATCACCCTAAACATCTACGGTACTCCACAGGAACCTCTTTGTAAATTTGTGTATTTTGGCTATAAAAGGTGTATACCAAATAAGATGGTGGAGATGAGAAAAGAAGTATATTTTATAATTTTTGTACCCGTCGCGGTTGCGAATCTTTAGTACCTACATACCACCTTCCATACAATAGAGTATTAGGGTACTCGTAGTTCACCTAAATTTTTTTAAAAGAAATGTGTGTTGGTTAATTTTAAGAGACGAGACATCATCGTCATATCCGAGTGGAAAACATACTTACTACCCACAATTATGATAAAGGAGCATTTGCATCATCTCAAAGTGGAAGACTTAGCTTGGATTTAAAATCAACAAGACATCACTTAACACCCAAGTGGAAAATGGATCACCTCACTATATATCATAAAAGTATAGTAGCTTGCATCACTACAAGAAACAACAAGAATCTAATCTTTTGAGAAAAGTTTTAAAAAATAAAAAAAAAGCCAAAATGGCGAAATGGTCTGAATGAGGTTAATGATTTTTAGTCTTGAAAAAGATGTCAAAGTATGATTAAATCGATTAAAGGTTTAATTAAAAGAAGTTTTGAAAATGTATGGACCTAAGTCCAAGTTTATTATAAAAGCGGTTTAAGTTTGAAAAAACAAGAAGAGTTTTGAAAAGGAGGGAGGAGATTTTGAAATTAAAGAAGACTTAAGGAGATGAAAAGGCTATCGTATGTACACAAAGTAAAAGCTAAGGTAAAGAACGGTCTAACCCACAAGAATCTAACACTTGACATGAAGAAGTCAATGTAGAATTCCCATCCTTTGGATTAAAACCAAGCAATAAAAATAATAAACCTCAGGGAATATCAAGCTTCAGATGAATTAAGAACCAAGCAAAGTCTTCACTGATGAAAAAAAATTGGTCAGAGTAACAACTATATACAGAGGAATTCCCAATCAAAGACAAAGCATGAAATAAGAATAACCTGCACATAGAAAAAAAATTCAAAACCAATGCCTTGGAGTAACCCCCAAGGACTTCGAAAACCTTCACAAAAAATATCAACCAAAGATCACAGAGTCCAAGGTCATAGGGTTTATAATCCTAAGTCTTCAAAAATCCACAACTCCATAAGGCTAGGGATAGTAACCAGATAGTCCAAGTAACCTTAACATTCTTTTAATGTACAAGTTGATTATTAAGTATACTTACAAAAAGAAGATAAAGCTCAAGTGAGCAAAGATAAAAATGATAGAAAGTAAATACTCAAGTGAGCAAAAGGAAAATAGCATTAGATGTAAATGCTTAAAGGTAAATGACATAAAGTAAAGACATACAATAAATGCATAGAGTAAAAAACATAAAGTAAAGTCAATGGTTAATAGTAAATGGTTAGAAGTTAGTGGTTAATAGTTGAGGGTTGAATAATTTTTAAATGAGTCATCCATAATGATTTGAACATTGAGCCTAAGTCAAAGTTGATGAAGACTCATTGGAGGATTAATAGAACTAAAGCCCCCTAACAATGAGTTTAAGGTTATTGACTATAGCTCAATATTTAATCATCCTTGGGCTTACAAACACAAGGTTTGAACCACTAAGAATCAGTCAAATAAAAGTTGAAAAGGGGAGGATACCAAATGATATGATCCATGATGGTTTGAGTCTTGAGGTTATTGGTCATAGCTCAAAACTTAACCATACTTGGGCTTGTAAACATCAAGTTTGGGTCACTAAGAACCAATCAAGAGGAAAGAAGAAATGGGATGAGATTAAGGGTAAAAAGGGAAATCACAGTGTAACCAATGTCTCAGATGAATTAAAATCAGGGTTTTAAATATCATCAACATCATTCATCCATTTTGGTGGATTTGGTTTTTCAAGCCTATCAACACCCAAGATCCAATGAGGTTGAGGAACTTGTCCTAAAGTAACACTCAAATGTCTCCAAATCATAATCAATCATAAAAATAGTAAAATATAATTAATAAAAGAAATATTTAAATGATTCATAAAAAGGAAATAATTGGTAAAATACACAAAGTGTACTAAAATACCAAATAAAAATCCTAAAAAAAATATAAGAGGTCAAAAGTGTTCGCAAATTTTTTTAGAGTTTTAAAAGTTATTAACTATTTTTAAAATATAAAGAAATAAGCAAAAGTAAACCAAAATTTACAACAAAAAAAATAGTAGAATAAAAAATAGAAATAAAATCAGGTCACCAATATTTTTCAAAAGACCATTGGATCCTTTCATAAAATTTTCAGAATTTTAAAAGGTCAAAAAGTATCTTTAAACAATTAAAACAAGTCAAATAAAGAGAAAAATCATACAAAATACCAAATCATAAAATAAATTAATGAAAAAATAAGAATCAGGAAGATAATATTCAGAAAATAAAAATAAAAATCAAAGATGTGGACCACTGGATCATTGTCAAAAGCGTTAGTAAACAGATCCAAGGGATCTGGCGCGCTGTGCATGTTATGAACACTCTTGAATATCGCACATGATCATTAATAAAATCAGAAAATCAAAAATAAAACTAAAAAATGTGCACCACTCAATCAATGTCAAAACGCGTTAGTAAGCAGATCCAAAGGACCCGACACGCGGTGCATGATATGGACCTTAGCTAATAACACACATAATCAATTAAAATCGTGCCAATCAAAATATAAAAAAATGTCTAATGATCATTGGTTGAAGCACGACATGTAGGTCGTCTTCAACCTCCAAACACCTGCAACTTGGGATTATAAGAGTTTCTTCAAACAGAAAATTAAAAACTCATAATGGTATCATTGGATTCGTCTCTTCTAGACGATCTTAACCCTACCCTTGTGAAGTATTTATATAAAACACAGAATACTCGATTTGAGAAAAATCAAAGCAGAATTTAAAAATTGATTTTACAAATAAATGCTCAAATCTTAACGAAAATGAAAACCAACATAAGTATGATAATCAGATGAAGAAGGACTATAAATTAGTAACTTGTTTGGAATGATTTGGGTAAGAATTCTACCTGAATAAAGTTCAAGAAGTTTGCTCTGAAACTGAACTTCTGTAGCTCGAATTATGGCTCAAATTGTTTGGTATAAGTGACAGGGAGTTTGTATAATAGTTGAGAAAAAAGAATCAGAAGAGAGTTTGAGGTGAGAAGGATTGAAATTACGAAATGAATTTTCAAATTTCCAAGCTTCGAATGAACTTTGGCAGAGTGATTATAACTCTCTAAAGCTTGGAAAATGAATGGAGAGTGAATTTCTACTTATAGGAGAGTGAATGGTGATGAGAATTGAAAGAAATAGTGAGGTTTGGAGGGAAATTACATGGAGCCCGAAAGTGAGAAAAGTGTGACTCTAATCCATCTAAAACTCATCCAATTTTTGCGTTTTTATGTTTAAACAAGTCTGAGCAAGTTTTGTAATCATGTTTAGATAAAAAATACGCACACATTTGGTGATTAGAGAGCATATTATGGAAAATGCAATCTAACTTAGTGAGAAAGTTCCAGTTTTAAGGTACCAACTTTGCAACCATGGTGCAAGCAGCTCAGGGACCTTTATGGTGTAATCTTGGATTCTTTAGAACGCCGAATGATCAAACTTGACAATGTGTTTTTAAAATTTTCATTTGGATGCTTAAGCAAAAATTTATGATCATTTGAATTCATGAAAAACACACGGATTCTCATACATTAAAAAATTTTTAAGTATAAAGCTTCAAAATGACCTATAAAGTTCTTCAAAGTTACAAGCCCTTACACACAAAATTAACTCTTGATCCTTGAAAATGAAATTAATTAGACCCTTCAAATTGAATTATGGAATTGAGATAATTCAAAAATCATAAAAATTGAAAGAGTTATGGCCTTTGGAAGATGATGAACAAATTTGGAGAAATCCACAAATGACCTATAATATTTTCAATTCTTTAAATACTTTCCATATCTTTTAAAGCCTTGCACCTTGAAGAAAAGTTTTAATAGACATCCTCAAGTTTATTATGAAAAAAGAATGAGCTCAAGGAGATAAAATGTGACCAAGTTATGATCCTTTGAAGTCACACAAGATAATTCCATAGCTTTTTCAAAGGACTTGTAACCTTCTTCAAACTTAAATGGTCTTGAATTCAAAATTAGCTTTAGATCCTAGAAGATAAGTTATTAAGGACTCTTAAAACAGAATCATGGCTTTGGAATCAACCTAAAATCTCAGATAACGAGCAATATATAGTCTTTGAAAGTCAACCCAACCTCACTCAGAGAGTACCAAAATGACTTGTAACCCTTTTCAACTTTTGATGACATTCAAAGCACAAATGGATCTTAACATGTAAAAATAAGTTGTTGTAGATGATGGTTAGAATCCATAGAAAAAGAACCAACTCAAAATTTTGAAAAATGGAGAGAGTTATGCACATGTGATCACTGAATCAAGTACTTGTTTAATTAGGTATAACTTGTTGAATCAACCTTGAATCTTTTAAACTTTCTTTGCAAAATAGAGTATGATAGATCACATTTAAACCATGAAATAATGTTATATTGAAGCACACTCAAAGATGGAGCTCAAGTCTCAATGAAACTTGTTGAATAAGGCATGAAAATAAACACATGAACCTATGAATCTTCTTGATGAATGTCATTCTCTTTGAAGAAAGATTAGCCTTAAATGAAATGGAGAGAGTTATTTAAACCAAATAATTGTGTTGTCATCAACATAACTTTGAAGCTCAAACTCCTGGACTTCATTGAACAACCATTTGACTGAGGACTATCCCTCAAAACCCTAGGTTGAATGTTCATATGGATACAATTGTGTCATCACCTACAATATAAACATCCAAAGAAACATATATACATATTTTGGTGTTAGTTAAGAGTTAATCAACATAAGATACACATGTATAAGATACACAATTAAAGGTTCTTGGTGATCCCTCAAGAGAAAACTTAAAGATAGATGGAAGGAGAAGAGAAAACAAACCCTAATGTGTGATCTTGATGTATTTATGTTATGAGATGATGAGAGGATCTTAGGGGCAAAATTAGGGTATAAAAGCTACCCTTATTTAAGTGTTTTCTATCCAGAGACACGAATGTTGGAAACTTCGTCTCGAAGCGATTGAAGATAATTAAATACAAAACGAATCCTATTTTTGGCCCTAAGATGTCATGCAATGCTTATGATTATGAATGCAAATGACCAACTCCACAAGTGACACAAAAACTCACTGGGGAAGCAAAAATAATACAAACAGCCTAAGGAAGAGAGTTCAAACGGGAAAATAAAACACTAGGGAACAACATGAATCTAGGTATAACTATGAATAAGCAAAGCGAACATCACATTTAAAGGAACAAAATGCAAAGTAAGATTCCAACAACATAAATTCTTAACAATGCAAGTAACAAGCCAACAAGGAGGCAATCTTTAGAAAGGGATACAAGCTCAACTGGGGAAATAAATATGATTGTATTGGAGACAAAATCAAATTTGTTAGGGAAGAGAAAACTCAACTCTACTAGGGTAAAGCCCAAAGAGGGGATAAGGTATCATTAAATTAATAAATGAGGAAAAAGAAATGGATAATAATGACTGATAGATAATTATGAACTACCCACTCGCTGAGGAGGTAGAAAAAAGAGAGTAACATCGGCTCACAAGGGTTCGTAAACTACCAATCCGAAGGATGTGGATAAAAACGGTAAGATAATACCGGCTCAGAGATGCCGGTAAACATCAGTATTGAGGCAGGTAATGAATAATTGACATCAGTACGTATGACTGGGAACAAAGTGTTGACATCAGTACTCATGACTGGAACTAAATGATTGACATCAACACTTATGACTGGGAATATATGATTTACATTATTACTTATGACTAGGAACAAAGGGTTGACATCAGTACTCATAAATGGGAACAAAGGGTTGACATCAGTAATCATGACGGGAAACAAATGATTGACATTAATACTTATGACTGGGAACAGGGGGTTCACATCAGTAATCATGACTAGAAACAAATAATTGACATCAGTACTCATGACTGGAAACAAATGATTGACATCAGTACTCATGACTGGAAACAAATGATTGACATCAGTACTTATGACTGGAAACAAATGATTGGCATCAGCACTTATGATTGGGAATAACTCAACTCTATTGGGATAAAGTAATGAGGAGAAAGAGGTAAATACCTACTAACAAATGATGGTGGACTACCAACTCAAAGATGAAGGTAGAAAAAACATAGAACAAAAACAAGAGTCCCAAAATTATGGCATTCCACCAAGAACGGGTCTTAACTTCTTTAATTGAGGCATTCCGCCTGGAAAGGGTAACAGACGTCACATGACTTTTGGATTTCATTGAGAACGGTAATAACTTCTATGAAGATATTTCAATGAACTATTTTTGGCATATTGGTGGGGCCATGCATCCATTAGAGTAAACAAATAATATCCTCTGACATTGGAAGACTTACTGGGGAATACAGGTTGCTCAAATAAAGAGACCACCACTTGCCGTTATGAGAAGGATTGCAATAACACTAACGGGAAATGAATTTTGACTTCCTGGGGAAATACCAATGCACCCCTACTGAGGAGATAATGTCCTCACGTGCAAAATAAATGTACATTCTAAATCCAAGGCTCACAGCCTATAGGGATCAAAATAGTATTACCATCGGGGACCAAATTCAAGCTAGGAATAAACCGGAATGAAATAGTCAACCAAGACATCATCCAATGAGGAATAAACTCAACTAGAGATCAATTCCATCCAGGTAATGAGATGGGTAGGAAGGCTAAACCAAAATTCTTCCATGATGGATAACTCAATGGGGAAATTGAAAGGATATACACTTTCTACTCAAGATTGACAATCTATTGGAGAGAGAGTCATAACTCTGCAAAGAGGATAAGATATCAACAGAAATATCAATGAGTGCAAATGAATCATGAATCTTAATTCAAATGTGCATGATGTATGCATGAGTAATGTATGAATGTTGTCATGTATATGCTGACAAATTAGACATACTACACTGGGGATATCCAGCCAAAACAAACTTGGGTAAAGACAACACTCAGCTTAAATCACATCCAAGATGGAGATTTCATAAGAGAGTAAGCACCAACTGAGGAAACAATGACCCACTTCAAGGCTTAATTTCACTTGGGAAAGGAAATGCCGCTTGAAAACAAATCAAAGCACAAACGGATAGCAATGGACTGTAAAGCTGCAAAGATATACCAGGCTTCACTGGGAAATATCATACAGACTTTGCCAGGTAAGACAATACCACATCGTCTAGACTTCAACTGGGGATGCCAACTTTACTAGGGAAGATGAAGCTACGTCGTCGAGTAGAGACCATAAACATTTAACACCAAGGAATAGCGGTTGTAGAAACTTATCTAACGAAGATCAAAGGAACTTCATGGGGATAACAACCTTTAAAGGGAAAAATAACCCTTGATTCATCTATGGATTTAAGAAGTTAACATCATAGTAAGAAGTCAAATTTATGGGGATTTAAAATCAAACTCAACACTTGGCGAGAGAAAACCCAAAAAAATTGACAGCTATTTCAACACTTCTTATAAAAGATAATGCTCTTGTCTAACTTCTCGGGGAGCACACAACAATAGCAAGGTCATAACTGGAGGGAGCGATGCTCTACAAGAGATTCTGCATCAATTATCAACACAAAGGGAGAAAGAATCCAATCAACTGAGCAAATGCCACACAACTTTACAATCTCTACTTGATCATAATCCTGCTTGAAAGGGGAATCACACTCTTCTAGGGAGAACCGAATTAAGAATTAACTGGGGAATATGGGACAGAGGTGTCAAACCACCCAAACCAACACCATATAACCACTTGGGGAAATCCAACTTTCCAAAGAACAAATGTAGGGAGACTATGCACAGATCAACAAGAGTAACCCGAGAATACTTCTTGGAGGAAACTTTTCAAGACTTTGGAGTTCGTCCATCCTCGGAACCAGTAGTTTTGTCCCGTTTGATATCACAAAATTGAAGTAAAAAGTTATTTTCAAATTCCTTTCAAAAACATGTTTTTTATTTCTTTAAGTCTTTTTGTTTTGAAAATTACTATCAATAATAAATGAAATTTTTTGTAGACATAATAAAATAAGAACTGCAAATAATTGGATAAAGGCTTAAATTTTATTAATAGAATAGTGGCCCATAAATGGCGTGACCCCATGGATGATTACAAAGTTTAAGAAAATGGTAAATACATGGAAAAGATACATTGAAACACAATGACCACTATTCTCCCTAACAACTTTGAACTCTTGTGCATAGGCTTTAGCTGAAGTGCAATGAGAATCCAAGAAGATTGTTGCTTCAATGATCAAGTCTTGTTTGACGTAGTTACTTACCAAGAAATCCCTCTTTTTCCTAGGTTGCCCTTGCGGGTTTTCAACCTACCGAGAAAATTGTATTCTGGTTATGTCTCTAACTTTTTCCTAGACTTCCCTTTCGAGTTTTCAGCCTACCGAGACGCTCATTTTTTTCCTAAGCCTCCCTTTCAGGTTTTCAACTTAGCAAGTTGTTCTTTTATTTCTTTAGGCGAAGTATTTCTTGACTGCATCAGAATTCACAGAACGTGGGAACTCCTCATCGTCCATAGTTTCAAGAATCAATGCACCGCCAAAGAAGGCTTTCTTAACAACATATGGGCCTTCATAATTGGGAGTCCACTTACCCCTAGAATCAGCGTTAAAAGACATGATCTTTCTGAGCACGAGGTCGCCTTCTCTGAATTCATGAGGCTTGACCTTCTTATCAAAAGCTTTCTTCATTCTTTTCTATTATAATTGACCATGACACAAGGCCGTCATTCTCTTTTCTTCAATCAAATTCAAATGGTCAAACATGTTCTGGACTCATTCAGCCTCTGATAACTTGGTTTCCATTATCACACGTATAGAGGGAATTTTAACCTCGACCGAGAGCACTGCTTCCATGCCATAAACAAGTGAGAAAAGGGGTTTCCCTTGTTGAAGTATGGACAAATGTCCAATATCCATGCAAATCAAAAGGAATCATCTCATGCCAATCCTTATAGGTAACAACCATCTTCTAGATAATCTTCTTAATATTCTTATTAGCATCTTCAATAGCCACATTCATCTCTGGCCTGTAAAGATATGAGTTATAATGGGAAATCTTGAATTCTTCACAAATTTATTTCATCCTTTTATTATTTAAATTCGAGCCGTTGTCAGTGATAATCCTGCTTGGCACACTATACTGATAGATAAGGTTGTTCTTGATAAACCTCACCACCACATGCATGGTGACATTAGCTAAAGAGGCTGCTTCCACCCATTTGGTGAAGTAATCAATTGACACCAAGATGAAGCAATGTCCCTTCGACGCCTTGGGTTTAATCATCCCGATCATATCAATACCCCACATAGAGAAATGCCACGGGGAGGAAATAACATTGAGTAGTGTCGGAGGCACATGAATCTTGTCACCATAAATCTGACACTTAAGGCATTTCTTTGCAAATTTATAACTGTCTGATTCCATTATCAGTCAATAGTAACTTGTCCTAAGTATCTTATTGGCCATCGAATGTCCATTGGCATGGGTACCAAAGGATCCTTCATGAAACTCATGCATTAACATGTCTGCTTCATGTCTATCCACGCATCTGAGCAAGACCATGTCGTGATTTCTCTTGTATAACATATCTTCATTGAGGAAAAAGCTACCTGCCAACCTTCTCTATATCTTCCTATCTTTGTTGGATGCACCAAACAAGTATTCTTGAGTCTAAAGGAAATGCTTGATACTATAATACATAATTATATCATTTGCGTCGCCTCTGTAGCAAACACATGAGTTGGTCTATCAAGACGCTGAATTGTAATCTGAGGTACATTTTTCCAAGCATTAACTTTTTTTTTATTGTTTAAAATACTTTTTGATACTTTTAAATTCTGAAAAAATTCATAAAAATCATTTTTTTTTATTTTTGACTTTTTGGAAAAAATTTAGAATTTTATTATGATTTTTATTATTTCTTATAATTTTTTTACTTGCTTAAGTGATTTTAAATATTTCTAAAAAATACTTATCTTCTTTAAAAAAAATACCAAATTTTTTGTATAAATACTTGAGATCATTTATGACCTTTCTATGTTTTCTTCTAATCTTTATTTGATACTTTGAATGTAGTTGTTATTTTTGCCTTTTATTTTCACATAATAATAATGATTTAAAAATCATTTTTACATTCTATCTTGCCTATTAAATGGAATTTTATTTCGAATTTATTCTGGCTGATTTTGAACTATGTGACTTTTAGTCATGACCTTCATTAACATCATTGAATTTTGGGTGTTGAGTTTGTAAGTGTTTGTTGGCAGCAATTTTGGTAAAACAATGACTTGATAATGTTTTGCTAAATGACTTGACATTTGAAGCAAACTGTTTTGAATGATGTTAAAGCAGATGTCTTGACATCTGCCTCCTGAGCGGAACGAAACTTCATATCTGGTTTAAGTTTTCTGTTTCCTATTTTTATGCGCGCCATCATTCAGGATTTAGGACTCATAATTTGCGAAAAATATGGAGGAATATTTTTCTATTTGCATTATCCTTATGGATTATATCTTGGCCTGTTTTCGTGGAAATATTCAAAATATTGGAATATTTGTTTTTCATTCCAATCCCACTATTGCGCCATTATAAGGACTTGCTTCCTTATTCATTGAACAAAAACTTTTGAAGAAATATACATTCTTTCTGTTTTAGAAGTCTAAGTCTTTTAATTGTCATACACTCTAGTATTGGTTTAATACTTGATTTGTTATTTGAGTTGTTAATTATGGATCATTCATAAGATTTTAAGTATTGAATGATTGAAGTCTTTAAAACTTAATATTTTTGTTGTTCTTCACCGTTAGTGATTGAAGGTATTTGAGGAGGGCCTCATACCTAGGCGTGTCCTAGGTAAAAGTATAGCACGGGTAGTGATTAAGTGATTAGATCATAAACTAGTTGCTTACTCAGGGTCTATGAATTAATACTATTTAGTGGACTTGTCCCTGGCTTGGTAGCCCCCAGAGTAGGTGTTGTTGTACATTGAACTGGGTTAACAATCCTTTGTGTTTTTACTACTTTTAGTATTGTTGCACTTTACATTGTCTTCAGATATTTGTGTCGTGACATCTCCTTCGACATCACATATCTGATACCAGAATTTCAATTAGCATTAGAGCAGGCATCCTGCTCTATATCTGGGTGAGATCCATGGAAGATACTTTATGGTACTATGGACAAGGAAGGAGAATTTGTGAACAGAACACCCATTTTGGATGGAAGTAATTATGACTACTGGACACCATGCATGGTGTCCTTTCTAAAGTCTTTGGACAGCAGAGCTTGGAAAGCTTTCTTAAAAGGATGGAAACACCCAGTCAAATTGGGAGAAAATGGAGAACCTACTTCTAAGTTAAAACTAGACGAAGATTGGTCTAAAGAAGAAGATGTAATTACTCTTGGAAATTCTAAAGCCTTGAATGCTATATACGATGGAATTGACAAGAACATTTTCAGATTAGTGAACACATGTGGAGTAGCTAAAGGTGCATGGGGAATTTTTCAATATACTCATCAAGGCACGTCCAAAGTTAAGATGTCAAGACTTTAGTTGCTCACCATAAAATTTGAGAATTTGAGAATGAAGGATGATGAAAGTATTAATGAATTCCATATGAACATTCTTGAGATTGCTAATGCATCCACTGCTTTAGGAGAGAAAATACCCGAAGACAAATTGGTGAGAAAGATGCTCAGGTCACTCCCCAAGAGATTTGATATGAAAGTGATTGCCATAGAAAAAGTTCAAGACATTGACAAGATTAAATTGGATGAACTTGTTGGATCCCTTCTGACATTTGAATTAAGCATCAATGAAAGATCTGAAAAGAAGAACAAAAGCATAGCCTTTGTATCAAATACTGAAGATGAAGAGGAGGACTGTGATCTAGATACAGATAGAGGAATATCAAATGCCTTAGTTATGCTTGGAAGACAGTTTAACAAAGTTATAAAAAGAATGGATAGGAACGATTAAATGTCAAGAACATCTAATCTGACATCCATAAGTCAAATGAGTTTGGAATAAAAAGGGCTGAAGAAAAATCCACTCAAGGGAGGGTAATACAATGTCATGAATGTGAAGTCTTTGGTCACATTAGAGCTGAATGTTCTACATATTTTAAGAAACAGAAGAAGAAACTATCTGTTACTTGGTCTGAAGAGGACTCAGAGAGTGATCTTAAAGAATATGCCAAGTATGTTAAAGCATTGACAAGCAAATATGTATCTGATGAAGAGTCTAGTGATGGGGAACTAACCTTTGATGAGTTAGTTGCTTCATACAAAGAATTATGTCTCAGAAGTGCAGAAGTGTGCCTAGAAGGGGAGAAACAGAAAGCAATCATAACCTAGCTGAAGGCAGAAAGGAAAGAGCATTTGAAAACTATTTCTAATCTGGAAAGTGAAGTGACTTATCTGAATTCAAATCTTGATAGTGTGGTCAAATCTCTCAAGATGGTGAATAATGGATCTGACACATTAGATGAAATTCTTCAAGTGGGGAGAGTGACAAGAGACAAGAGTGGTCTAGGGTTTAAGGAGAAAAGGAAACCTGTTCCAGAAGAACCTTCACCAAATTCCACTCATGCCAACTCTAAACCAAAGATGTCAAATCAAATGTCTGAACATCATGGAAAACATCATGGTAAGAAAAAATTTACTCACACCAGAAAGAAATCCCAACCCTGGAGGTGTCATCACTGTGGAAGGTTTGGTCACAAAAGACCTTTATGTTTCAAGTTGTATGGGTATCCTAAAAGAAGAAACAATGGGTTCCAAAGTATAATGTTGCTAGTTTTATAGCTCATAGCTCTCTCAGAGTATCAACCAAAGATGATTGGTACTTTGACAGTGGTTGTTCTAGACACATGGCATGTGTCAAGAATCTATTGGTAGATATCAAATCTCAATCCACCAGTTATGTAACTTTTGGTGATAGAGCCAAACGTGAAATCAAAGGAGTTGGTAAGTTGGAATGTTCAGGAGTCCCTAAGCTTAATGATGTGTTACTTGTTAAAGGGTTAATAACTAACCTAATAAGTATAAGCCAATTGTGTGATCAAGGGTTCAAAGTAAACTTCACCAAAACGAATGTCTTGTTTGCAATGAAAAGGATGAAGTTATTCTGAAAGGAATCAGATCTAAAGATAATTGTTATTTATGGGTTCCCCAAGAGTTGAACTTCTCCTCAACATGTGTTTTAGCCAAAGAAAATGAAGTTAAACTATGGCATCAAAAATTGGGACACTTGCATCTGAAAGGAATGCAAAGAATCATATCTGAAGAAGCTGTGAGAGGGATTCCTAAGCTCAAGATAGAAGAAGGTATAATATATGGTGATTTCCATATTGGAAAGCAAACTAAGATGTCACATCAAAAGATCCAACATCTTACTACATCAAAAGTTTTGGAACTTCTTCACATGGACTTGGTGGGACCTATTCAGGTTGAAAGTCTTGGTGGAAAGAAGTATGCATATGTTATTGTAGATGACTTCTCTAGGTACACATGGATAAGTTTTATCAGAGAAAAATCAGAAACTTTTGAAGTGTTTAAAGATCTTTGTCAAAATCTTCAAAGGGAAAAAGATAATCATGTCATTAGAATCAGAAGTGATCATGGAAAGGAATTTGAAAACAATAAATTTTCTAATTTTTGATCTTCTGAAGGAATCAGTCATGAATTTTCCTCTCCCATTACTCCTCATCAAAATGGGATTGTGGAACGCAAAAACAGAACCCTTCAAGAATCTGCCAGAGCTATGATTCATGCTAAGAAGTTACCCTACCACTTTTGGGTTGAAGCTATGAATACTGTGTGCTATATTCATAACAGAGTCACTCTAAGCAAAGGCACTTCAGCCACCTTGTATGAAATATGGAGGGGAAGAAAACCTATTGTCAAATACTTTCATGTTTTTGGAAGTAAATGCTACATCTTAGCTGATCGTGATCAATGGAGGAAGATGGATCCCAAGAGTGGTGAAGGAATATTCCTGGGTTACTCTACAAATAGCAGAACTTACAGAGTCTTTAACTCCAGAACTAAGGTTATGATGGAATCCATAAATGTTATTATTGATGATAGAGGATGGAATGGTGAAGAAGATGTCTTAGAATATGTTAGAACATCTTTATCTTATATTCTAACAGAATCCAATGACAGAAGTATTAATTCTAATCTCCCTTAAAAAGATCCTAAGCCCAGTCATCTCAATAAAGGGCCTTCAATTAGAACTCAGAAATATCATCCCAAGGAGCTTATCATAGGAGATCTAAATAAAGGAGTTACTACCAGATCAAGAGAAGGGATATCAAACTCTTGCTTTGTGTCAAAAGTTGAGCCTAAGAATGTCAAAGAGGCCCTAACTGATGAGTTCTGGATTAATTCTATGTAGGAAGAGCTAAACCAATCCAGTAGAAATGAAGTTTGGGATCTAGTTCGAAGACCTGAAGGGACAAATGTGATTGGCACTAAATGGGTGTACAAGAATAAATCAGATGAAAAAGGGGCGGTCACTACAAATAAGGCAAGGTTATTTACACAAGGATACACTCAAATTGAAGGAGTTGACTTTGATGAAACCTTTTCCCCTGTGGCCAGACTTGAATTAATCAGACTACTCTTGGGAGTTGCATGTATACTGAAATTTAAATTGTTCCAAATGGATGTAAAGAGTGCCTTCTTAAATGGCTATCTGAATAAATAAGTTAATGTGGAACAACCTAAGGGATTTGTTGATCCAAGTTTTCCTAAACATGTGTACAAATTAAAGAAATCTCGGTATGGATTAAAGCAGGCTCCAAGAGCTTGGTATGAGAGATTGAAATAATTTCTTGGTTAGAATGGATATAGGAAAGGTGGCATAGACAAAACTCTTTTTGTCAATGAAGAAGAAAGGAAGATCTTGATTGCACAAATTTATGTTGATGATATTGTGTTTAGTGGGATGTTAAATGAGATGGTTCAACATTTTGTCAAGAAAATGCAGTCAGAATTTGAGATGAGCCTTGTTGGTGAATTAACCTACTTTCTTAGTCTGTAAGTTAAACAAATGGAAGACTCCATATTTTTATCTCAGAGCAAGTATGCTAAGAATATAGTAAAGAAATTTTGAATGGAAAATTCCAGTCACAAAAGAACTCCTGCACCCACACATCTGAATTTGTCTAAAGATAAAAAAAGGAGTAAGTGTGGATCAAAGTCTTTAAAGAAGTATGATAGGCAGTCTTCTATATCTCACAGCTAGCAGACCTGACATTTCCTTTGTTGTAGGGTGTGTGTTAGATATCAACCTGATCCTAAAGTTAGCCATGCCAACCATGTTAAGAGAATTCTTAAATATGTGAATGGGACAAGTGACTATGGTATACTATACTCTCATGGATCTAGTTCTGCCTTAATTAGTTATTATGATGCTGATTGGGCAGGAAGTGCTGGTGATAGAAAAAGAACATCAGGAGGATGCTTCTTTCTGGGAAATAATCTCATATCTTGGTTCAGTAAGAAGCAAAATTATGTGTCTTTATCCACTGTTGAGGCTGAGTATATTGTTGTAGGAAGCAGTTGTTCTCAGTTGGTTTGGATGAAACAAATGTTAACAGAATATAATGTCAAATAAGATGTCATGACATTATTCTGTGACAATCTAAGTGCTATAAATATATCAAAAAATCTTATTCAATACAGAAGGACCAAACACATTGATATCCATCATCATTTCATAAGAGAGCTTGTTGAAGAAAAGATTGTTGACTTAGAACATGAGCCACTGAATGACAATTGGCTAACATTTTCACTAAGGCTTTGGATGCTAATCAGTTAGAGAACTTAAGAGGAAAATTAGGGATTTTCTTATATGGGAATATCACTAAAGTGATATTATATTATTTATGTTTCCAAAAAATCAAATTTCGAAAGCAATCATTTCAAGACTGTCTTAAAGTTTTTCCAATACACTACGACATCACTTCCTTCTACTTTCACAAACTCTTCATTCTCCCCTACAGAAAAGAACCCTTATCATTCTTCATCTCTTTGCTGAAAAATATTCAAAGATGTCTCAACATCATGCATCGTCTCCCTCAAAATCTGGCAACCATCCTGAGCAACTCTCCCTTGATAGAGTACCTAACGTTACTCCTCTAACAATTATCATACCTCTTGATAAGAAGGTCAAGAAACCCAGATCGTCACCTGTAAAGAAACACAAAGATGATAAATGTAATGCTTTTACTGCTACCGATGATAGGACACAAGAAGAGATTGTTAATGTTGATAGAAGCATTAGAAGGCTAGTAGAAATAGTGTTAAATGAAGGTTTTGATGTGCCTGGGATTTCTACCCCTCTTGCTCATATGCCTGCTCCGGCTGACAAAGGAAATGACCCTAAAAGTGTTGTTGAATCATCCATCTTTAAGAAAGATGTTGTTGAAAGAAAACTTGACAAACTTGCTACTTCTTCTCTAAAAGAAGTTGAAGCTGATGTTGAACAAGATGTTGAGAAGAACTCTCTTGCTATGGAAGATGCTGCTGGCTCCAAAGCTGCAGAAAATCAAAATGTTGAGAATGTGGTCAATGTTGATGAGCTGTCTGACAATGAGCTTATTTCTAATGTGGTGCTTGGAATTGCTAAAAGGCTCAAATCCAGGAAAGTGAAGAATGTGAATATCACACCCCCTACCAAGACTTTCAAGAAGAAAACTATGTATGGTCCCCACAAGCCCGGAAGTAAAGTGGTTCCTCCCTCTAACAAAAGAAAAATTAGACATGATAGCTCCATGGATGATGATGATGATGCTGTAAAGAGATCCAAAGGAAAGAAGAAAGTTGAATTAGTAGAAGAGGATAACTCTAATTATGATGTAAAGGAAGATGTCTAGGACATCTCTCCTGTGAAAAAATATGCAATCAAGAAGCTTTCTATTAGGGTACCTGATGCTGCTCTTGACAACATTTCCTTCCATTCTGTTGGGAATGCTGAAAAGTGGAAATATGTATATCAAAGAAGAATTTACCTTGAAAGAGAATTGGGAGCTGGTGCACTAGAGTGCAAAGAAATTATGGAGCTGATATCTTTTGCTCGATTGATGAAAACTGTTAATAGGTTTGTAAAATGATATGAGACTCTTGTTAAGGAATTTATTGTTAATATTCCTATTGACTGTGCTGATCATAAAAGTAAGGAGTATAAAAAGGTGTTTGTTAGAGGTAGGTGTGTAGAATTTTCCCCTGCTATCATCAATAGATTTCTGGATAGGTCTGAAGATGATTATGGTGAGCTGGAAGTAACTGATAATAAAGTGTGCAAAGCCATCACTGCTAACCAAGTGAGTGAGTGGCCCATGAAGAATAAGCTTCATGTTAGCAAGCTAAGTGTGAAATATGCTATCTTGCATAGAATTGGAGTTGCTAACTGGATTCCTACCAATCATACCTCAACCATCAATATTGGCTTAGGAAAGTTTATTTATGCTGTTAGAAACAAGAAACTGTTTGATTATGGTACTTACATTTTTTATCATACTATTAAGCATGCAGGAACATGTGCCATCAAGATGCATATTTTCTTTCCACCCTTTATTTGTGGAATTATTCTTAATCAACATCCTAGAATTCTAAGTGGTAATGATGTAGCTTGCAAGAGGGAGTATGCTCTGACCCTTCACTTCTAACTATTTTTAGGAAAACATGTCCCAGACATTGTTTTGACATCTGCATCTGCTGAAAACAAGACCTCAACCAAGGATGACATGATAACTGAATTAAGTGAAGCCTGCAAAGAACTGGATAATGTGATAAGAGTTAGCTCATCAAGAAAGCTAGCTTTTGAAAAGATGATCAAGGAGCTGCAGAAGGACAACAACTTTGATGATAGAGTGAGCTCTGAAGGAGGAGATTCTAGTGAAGAAGGAAGTATTGGCTCTGCCAAGTCTACTGGTCCTGAAGATAGTTAGACTATTTGCTATTTATTTGTTTGACCCTTTTGTTCCTTTTTGGAACTTGTATGTGTTTGGATTCTATGTTATGTACTTATTTGGCATATTCTATTACTGCTATTCTCTTGAATGCATGTTTTATTTGGCATATTATGACTAAAAAGGGGGATAGAGAAATTTACTGACCTCTAACTGGCTGGCCACTAATTGAGGGGGGGCTTAATACTTGAGGGGGAGCCTCATGTCTCAAAAGATGTTCTGACATCTTCCTTTTCTAACAGCTAACTTCTAACTGAGTTTTTTTGTTTTGCTTGCCCTGCTTATGCTGTTGCTCTGATAATGTGCTCAATTAATGTTTTAGCCAAAATTTTCCAAATGAGGAGTTTGTAAGTGTTTGTTGGCAACAATTTTGGTAAAACAATGACTTGATAATGTTTTGATAAATGTATTGACATTTGAAGCAAACTGTTTTTAATGATGTCAAAGCAGATGTCTTGACATCTGCATCCTGAGCTGAACGAAACTTCATATCCGGTTTAAGTTTTCTGTTTCCTGTTTTTATGTGCGCCATCATTCAGGATTTGGGACTCACAGTTTGCGAAAAATATGGAGAAATATTTTTCTATTTGCATTATCCTTATGGGTTATATCTTGGCCTGTTTTCATGGAAATATTCAAAAGATTAGAATATTTATTTTTCATCCCAAGCTCACTGTTGCGCCTTTATAAGGACTTGCTTCCTTATTCATTGAACAAAAACTTTTGAAGAAATATACATTCTTTCTATTTTAGAAGTTTAAGTCTTTTAATTATCATACACTCTAGTATTGGTTTAATACTTGAGTTGTTATTTGAGTTGTTAATTATGGATCATTCATAAGATTTTAAATATATAATGATTGAAGTCTTTAAAACTTAATATTTCTGTTGTTCTTCACTGTTAGTGATTGAAGGGATTTGAAGAGGGCCTCATACCTAGGTGTGTCTTAGGTAGAAGTATAGCATGGGTAGTGATTAAATGATTAGATTGTAAACTGGTTGCTTACTGAGGGTCTATAAATTAATACTATTTAGTGGACTTGTCCCTAGCTTGGTAGCCCCCAGAGTAGGTGTTGTTATACACTAATCTGGGTTAACAATCCTTTGTGTTTTAACTGCTTTTATTATTGTTGCACTTACATTATCCTCAGATATTTGTGTCGTGACACCTCCTTCGACATCACATATCTGATACTAGAATTTCAGAGTTTAACTCCACTAAAATGGGTGAATGATTTTAATGATAGTTTGATTAAAATCTTTGGTTCAAATATTTACCCTCCTTCTGCCTCTTATCTCTTTCTTACTTGTGCTACATGTTGTTTAAGGATCATCTACATATCATTTCTCCAAACATATGGTACATAGATTGCAATTGACCGGCCTCAAAATTGGTGCGACTTCTATATAAGTACAATTACGGTTTCTTAACATAGCGCTAAATTTTGTTTCGATTTGAGAAATGATCATTAGTGTCCCAAACTTATGTTGCAAGCCCCAGTATGTTAATTTGAAAACTTTGATCCAATAAGCTTGGGGTTCATTGTTAGGAGGCTTTGGTCTTATCAGTCCTCTAATGAACCATCATAAACTTTGGTCTAACTGAATCATTTAAACATCGTTGATCATTTGTTGTTACCTCGAGAACTTAAAATGAATGATATACTTGACAAAAAGCAAATGAAACTTGTTGTTGAGAAGCTTTGATTTTATCAATCTTCTAATGAGTTTCCAAATGCAAGTTTCACGATGGTCATTCAACTAACCTCTAATTCCTAACTCATTAACAATTGACTTTTATTATGTATTTTTACTTTATGCCCTTTATCTTATGCCTTTATTTGTATGCACCATTTACTTTAGCATTTACATTTCATGCTATTTTTGTCTTTGCTCACTTGAGCATTTATCTTTATGTCATTTTTTTAGTTTTGCTCACTTGAGCCTTTAATTTTGCTTTTGAAGATACTTAATAACTAACTTGAACAATAAAATACTTAATGCTACTTGGACTATTTGGTTACTATCCCTGGCATTGTGGAGTTATGGACTTCTTGGAATTAAGTTAGAAACCTTAACTACCCTTGGGACCTCGTGACTCTTATTGTTATTTTGTCTGGAATTCTTGGGGTTTACCCCTAAGACATTGGGTTGTTTGTCTTCGTGTGCAGGTTATTCTGAATATATGCTTTGTGTGATTGGGAATTCTTTTGTATACATCTGTTACTCTGCCCATTTATTTAGAAGACTTTATGCATCTGAATCTTGGTATTCTTAAGAGACTTAATATCTTTGCTTGTTTGGTTTCAATCCAAAGGATGAGAATTCTACATTGACTTCATTGTTTCAAGTGTTGACTTATTGTTGGTTAGACGGTTCTTTTCCCTAGCTTTTACCTTATGCTTTAGGATAGTCCCTCCATATCCTCTCATATTCTTTAATTTCAAAAATCTTCTCCCTCTTCTAGTTTTCTAACTTGAACCACTTTCACAATAAACTTAGACTTAGGTCCATGCGTTGTCAAAAATATTTTCTTAATTAAAATTTAACCAACTTAATCATACTTTGACATTTTTGTGATAAGACTAAAAGTCAATCAATCTCATTCAACCATTTTTTCCATTTTGGCTTTTTATTTTAAAATTTTCTCAAAAAGTTAGACTCTTGTTGATCCTTCTAGTGATGTGAGCTATTATACTTCTACGATATGTAGTAAAGTGAGATATTTTCCACTTAGGTGTTGAGCGAGGCTTTGTTGATTTTTAAATCTAAGCTATATCCTCCACTTTGAGATGACGCAAATTCCCCTTTCTCATAATCGTGGTTAGTAAGTATGTTCTTCCATTCGGATATGATGATGATGATGTCTCATCTCTTAAAATTAACCAACACACTCGTGTTTTAAATTTTTTAAAGGTGAACTACGAGTACCCTGATCCCCTATTGCACGGAAGGTGGTACGTGGGCACTAAAGGTTCACAATTGCGGTGGGTGTAAAAATTGTAAAAAAATACTTCTTTTCCCATCTCCACCATTAATTTCTTATACAACACTTATAGCCAAAATACACAAATTTTCAAAGAGGTTCCTGCGGAGTACCGTAGATGTTTAGGATGCTAATACCTTCCCTTTTCATAACCAATCTCCGTACCTAGATTTTCTCCCCCTCTCTTTGGGTTATTCGCTCTTTTCCCATTCCTCTGGAAACAATAAAGTGCGATGACAATTTTATTTGATTTGTGCGAGTTAAGTCAATTCAATGGCTTTGTCTCAATATTTCTACCGCTACAGAAAAATGGCGACTTCATTGGGGAAAGATCAATCAAATGTTGGTCCATCTCTATGTGGGTTGAGCCTATCTTTTTTTATTTGTATATGTGTTGTTATTGGTTGTATATTATATGTTGTATATATGTTTTTCTGTATTTTCCTAGTTTTCAGGGTGCTTGGTGATTTCTCATAAGTCCCCTACGCAGACTTGGGCAAACTTAAGATAGGACAGTCAGTATAGTCATGCGATACTACACTCAGACAAGTTTTTTTTTGAGAATATTACTAATTACCGAGTTAATCGGGACATTAGTAATATCCGAAGGAAGGATGTAGAATCTGGGAACCTTTTAGAACCTTGTTCGGCAGGTGATAAACCAATAGTCCATAACTTGTGGGTAGTACCTTTGACTTCATGCTCATGACGTCGAACCTATGACCCCCCCCCCCCCCCCCCCCCCAATGTTTATGATCTTGTGTGTGATTGTTGCATCATGCATTCATGCACTCATGAGCATCATTTAAAACAATTGTTTAAGGGACTTAAAGTTGACTTTTTGCAAATATCTCAGGTACCTTTGACCATGGATTATGGAAAAATAAAGACTTGAAAGTAAAGTTTCAAGGATCCTAAGATATATCAATTGATGAGTTTGATTCCCGAGATCGAGAGTTCTACAGATTTTTGAAAGAATTATGGATCTATCGTGTCTCTTATGAAGCTCAAAATGAAGAAGGGTATTCTTTCTACTTTGGTCCAATTCTATGATGCATTGTACTGGTGTTTTACTTTCCCTGATTATCAGTTGATGCCTACATTGGAGGAGTATTCTTACTTACTGGGTTTACCTGTTAGCAATCGTGTTCCTTTCACCTATTTAGAGGGAAAGCCCAAGTCTCACGAGATTGCCGCGATGATTCATTTGGGGAAGTCTGAGATTGAGGCTAACATGACTACTAAAGGAGGAATTAGAGGCTTACCCGCTCTGAGATTGCTACTTTGCTAGGATGAAGAGTACAATTCCTTTTGAGGCTATCTTTTCTTTGCTCGCCTATGGGTTGTTCTTATTTCCTAGCGTCGACAAATTTGTGGATGTCAATGCTATTAGGATCTTTTTGATTGGGAATCCATTCCCTATGTTATTAGGAGATGCTTATTATTCCATTCATCTTTGGGATTTTTATAATGGAGGGATGATCATTTGTTGCACGCCTTTGTTATATCAGTGATTTATTTCTCACTTACCTCAGTCTGATGCTTTTTGGGATATCAAGAAGACACCCGTTGGGCTCCGAAGATTATGGATATCACTCATTTCGACATTGTTTTGTATCACCAGGCTTATTATGATGTGGAGATTGTTGATAGTTGTGGTAGTTTCCCCAATGTACTTCTTCTTGGTACAAAGGGAGGAATTAACTACAATCTCGTTCTTGCGCATTGTCAACTTGGATATCCGACGAGAGACAAGCTAATAGTATTCATCTGATTGGTTTCTTTATCAAATAAGGAGAGAATCATAAGGAAGCTAAGGAGGAAATTGCAAAGGCTTGGCACCATATTCATAGGAAGAGTAGAAAGGACTTGGGACAAAGAGGAGTTGTTTCTTTGGAGCCTCATCTTCGTTGGGTACAAGCAAGGGAAATTCAGTTGAAGATGACATATTCTTGTGAAGAACCCATACCTGATATGTTTATGAAGACTACTCCTCCCATTTTAGATTTTGTGGAAGAACTTCAGCTTTCCATGGTTAGAACGCAACAACGGAAGGAAGCATGGAAGAACAAGTGTCAGACTTTAGATATTTCCTACCAAACGGAATTGAAAGAGAAGGATGACTTGATCGAGATTCTTGAGAGTCGTGCTGTGGAGATGATGGAGAAGCAAGAGGATTTATTTTCCTCTAGAACTCGGTCATGACCTAGTTGCTTGCTTCCTGAATCTGGTGATTGGAAAGAAATCACTGAGAGGTATGCAGAAGAGAACAAGCAGTTGAAGGCTCAAATTGCAAGACTCATGGGAAAGCGTCAGTGTGTGGAGAGATCTTCATCAGCTTTGCATCCTTAGGATTTTAGATTCTATATTTATTCTCTTTTACTTAGGATTATTGAAACTTGTACTAAAAGTTTAAATACATTCTGAAGTTATTATAATGAAATGTGTTAGTACTTTAATATTTGCAAATAGTCTATAATACTTTGAGTTCCTTAAAATATTATTAATAAATAAATTATACACATTGCATATCATGCATCATTTTGCACTTTTTTTTTTGCATCTTTGTTCATACCCATGTGTCTTACTATGTTTCTCTACTTTGTTCAAAATCAAGTTGTCTCACCGGTATAATAATCGGGCCAATTCCAGGAAGAAAATGGAGAATATTGAACAAGAGAATCGCGAGCTGCGTGAATAAGTTACTTCTTTGAAGGCCGGTATGGCTAATCTGACTTCTTTGATGGAATCATTGGTGGCTGCTCAGAATCAGCCATCATTTTTTCCCCCGTCTTCTCAGCCATAACAAACAACAGTTGTTTCCGAAGTTCCGTCAGTTCCCATTTCCGTTACTCTAGTTACAGCTGTTCAAAACCGCATGCCTCAGGGTTACTCGTGGGGAATGCCTGCAAATTTCATGCCAGAAGGTTATAATCCTGATGCTCAAGTTTCCCCATTTTCTCAAATTCCTGCTATTATTGCACCTCCTGTGATGCATGTTACTCCTGTTGCTAATAATGAGATTCGTTATACTGCACCTCCTACGGTGAATGTTATGTCGTTTGTTAATGATGAAGTTTATCATCTTGTTCCTCCACCAAGTGAAAGTGTGGGTTTATATGACCTATTGGATGACTTTCAGGACCAATTCAATAAGATGTAGAAATAAATGAAGGCCCTTCGAAGAAAAGAGTTATTCAGACAAAATATCAGTGAACTCTGCTTAGTTCCTAATGTAAAAGTGCCAGCGAAGTTTAAAGTACCAGAATTCGAAAGGTACAAGGGAAACTCTTGTCCTCGTGACCACCTGGTAATGTATATCAGAAAGATGTCCACCCATATTGAGGATCAGCATTTGCTCATTCATTTCTTCAAGGATAGTTTAACTGGTGCTGCTTTGAAGTGGTATATGGGTTTGGACAGTAGCAATATCCGTACCTTCAATGATCTAGCTGAAACCTTCATCAAGCAGTATAAGTATAATATGTTAGAACAAAGTTTGAATCTACTACCCTAAGTTTAAGTTTTGATGATAACAAAATGCTAAGATACATTAATTGTATGATTCATGTAAGAACTATTTGCTACCTAAAAATTACATTCTGTTTTACAGAAACTCTGATGGGTATCGGCATGAGAACATCCTCATCAGCATCAGAAAATTGGATATCAACATCAGCATCAGAAGATGTTATATCAGATACCAGAATCAGAAGATCAACTTGCGCTTATGCTGAAGCTTGATAAACAGATATGCGCTTAACAATCTGGACTCTGATCAAGACAACAGTTCATCAGCACCTAAGCAGCGTCAGAATGAGCCAAAGCAAGAACACACCCAAGTGGCAACAGTACTGTGCATTCAAGATGATTTATTACCAACTGCATCATTCCAGACAAGATCTGCTTAATAAGGAAAGAATGTTATTGGCATTGAAACAGAATTATTACTCCAACATACACTATTTCCAATGCTATATAAACAAGTCAATGAAGATTGAATTGGCTAATGCTCGACAATACTCTACACGCCAAAAGCTATTCATCATCTTCCTCACTCTCAGTTTGCAAAAAGCTCTCAATTCCTTACTCAATTATTTTAGCAATCTAGTTCTCATAAGCTTAATTTGTGTAGTATCAGAGTTGTGATAAACAATTTTTGTAGAAAACATTCACACACCTAGATTTCAATTCTTTGTAAGAAATTAATTCCTTGAGAAATCGGTTTCTGGTTTGCATCAAGAAGGCTTTAGCAGTTGTTAAAGCAGTCGTAATATTCAGTTGAATATAGTGGATTAAGACCTCGTTGGAGAGAGGCGAAATCACCTTGACGGGTGGACTGGAGTAGTTTGAGATCAAACGAACCAGGATAAAAATACCGTGTTGACTGCAATTGATTTCCAGTTTTTACAATTCAACCCCCCTTCTTGTGTTTTTCACTTCTTCAATTGGCATCAGAGCGCCTGGTTCTGAGCTAAAACACTTAACCGTGTCAGTACAAGATCCAGCGTCAGAAAAACACAATGGCAGGAACTTATCAACACACCAGCAATGACAACAATGAAGACAGAGACAGATTCAACGGCAAACCTCCAGTCTTTGATGGAGAAAATTTTGATTACTGGAAAGACAGAATTGAAAGCTTCTTTCTGGCACATGATGCTGATCTGTGGGACATGGTGACAGATGGATACACGCACCCAGTGAATGCAAGCGGTCAAAATATTGACAAGAAAGCAATGTCTGAACAACAAAAGCGTGACTTAAAAAATCACCACAAGGCCAGAACCATTCTTCTCAGCGCCATCTCTTACGCTGAATATGAAAAGATCTCTAACAGAGACATAGCAAAGAACATGTTTGACTCACTCAGAATGACGCATGAAGGCAACGTTCAGGTCAAAGAAACTAAAGCTCTTGTGCTCATTCAGAAGTATGAGGCATTCAAAATGGAAGAAAGTGAATCCATTGAAACAATGTTCTCAAGATTCCAAATTCTGGTGGCTGGTCTCAAGGTTCTGGACAAAGGATACTCTACTGCTGATCACGTCAAGAAGATCATCAGAAGCTTACCAAAGCAGTGGAGACCAATGGTTACAGCTCTGAAGCTAGCAAAAGATCTCAACAAAATTTCTCTGGAGGAACTTATCAGCTCCCTCAGAAGTCATGAGATAGAGCTAGAAGCTGATGAACCTCAGAAGCAAGGTAAGCCTTTAGCATTAAAATCTAACAAAAAATCTGAGTCTAAAGTTTTGCATGAAGTTGAAGAAACATCTGATGGATCCTCATCAGAAGAAGATGAACTTTCTCTCCTCTCCAGAAGAGTGAACCAACTGTGGAAGCAGAGGCAAAGGAAGTTCAGGAATCCCAGAAGATCTGATCAGAATGAGTCTTCTTCCAGATACAGAAGGACAGATTCTTCCTCTGGATACAGAAGATCTGAAGGCTCCTCAGGAAGCAGAAAGCCAAACACCAAGGACATCATCTGCTATGAGTGCAATGAGCAAGGACACTACAAGAGTGACTGCCCAAAGCTTCAGAGGGAAAAGCCCAAAATGAAGTTTGGAAGAGAAAAGAAGAAAAGTATCATGGCTACATGGGATGACTCTGACTCGTCTGAAGCTGACTCAGAATCAGATGATGAGAGAGCAAACATAGCTCTTATGACCAACATTTTAGAAGACAGTGAAGCTTCTGAATCAGACTCAGAATCAGATACTGAAGAGGTATTTCCTGACTTTGCTATTAATTTTACTAAGGCTGAACTTGCTGAAAGCCTTAACGAAATTCTGGAAAGGTACCAGCAGATTAGAGTTAAATTCAGAAACCTGAAAAGGAATCTTGAATCTGACTCTGATAAGACTGAGAGTCTTAAATTGGAAAATTCTGAGCTGAGAAATAAAATTTCAAAATTAGAAAATGTTTTACAAAACTCTCAGAAGGAACCAATTTCTGAAACTCCCAGCAGCGCTGATGAGATCATCAAGGAGTATGATCACAGTTTCCAGAAGTTCCTTGCTAAAAGCATAGATAGAAGCAAAATGGCTTCAATGATCTATGGAGTTAGCAGAAACGGCAGAAAGGGAATAGGATACCAAGGTAAGGTTCATACACCAAAGAATGCTATGGATTTAACCATTAAACACACTCCTCTGAACTCACATTTTGTGTATGGTCACACACATGATATTAAATAAACTAGTAGTAAGTATTCTGTGAAACCAAAATTCAACCAGAGTTTTGGTAAATCTAATAAATCAGGACCCAAGAAAATCTGGGTACCTAAGGATAAAATAATACATGTTGCAGATATCTTTAGCAGCAAATCAGAAACACCAGTCATGGTACCTGGACTCTGGCTGCTCACGACACATGACGGGAAGAAGGCATATGTTCCAAAGCCTGGAACTTAAGCCTGGAGGCCATGTTGGCTTTGGAGGCAATCAGAGGGGAAAGATCACTGGCTCTGGAACTGTAGTGTATTATGTTAGGATACTCTGAACGCTCAAGAGGGTACAGAGTATACAATACAGAAACACAGATTGTGGAAGAATCAATCAATGTTCGTTTTGATGATAAGCTTGACTCTGAAAAGTCAATGCAGAATGAAGTTTTTGCAGGTATGGAAGTTGAATTTACAGGTTCTGAAGACAAGTCATCAGAAGCTCTCAACAAAGGTTTATGTGCACCAACCACCTGGTTTTGAAAGTACAAAACATCCAGAACATGTTTTCAAACTAAAGAAGTCACTATATGGTCTGAAACAAGCTCCCAGAGCTTGGTATGAAAGACTAAGTAACTTTCTGTTAGAAAATGAATTCACCAGAGGGAAGGTGGACACTACCTTATTCTGTAAGTCAGTTAAGAATGACATCTTAGTCTGTCAAATTTATGTTGATGATATTATTTTTGGATCTACTAATCCTTCTCTTGGAAGAAAATTTGCTAAGTGTATGCAGGCAGAATTCGAGATGAGCCTCATGGGGGAACTGAAATTCTTTCTAGGAATTCAGATCAATCAAACTCCAGAGGGAACTTACATTCATCAAAGCAAATATGTCAGAGATCTTCTGAAGAAATTTGACCTCTCAGAATGTAAGCCATCAAAGATTCCAATGCATCCCACGTGCATTCTGGAAAGAGAAGAGGTAAGAAAAAAGGTAGAACAGAAGGTCTATAAAGGTATGATTGGTTCTCTCCTTTATCTGACAGCTTCAAGGCCTGATATCTTATTCAGCGTATGTATTTGTGCTAGATTCCAATCAGATCCTAGAGAATCTCACTTAACAGCTGTTAAGCGAATTTTCAAGTATCTGAAAGGTACTACTAATCTGGGTTTATTTTATAGAAAATCTAGTGATTACAGCTTAGTAGGCTACTGCGATGCTGACTTTGCTGGAGACAAAGTAGAGCGTAAAAGTACTTCTGGAAGCTGCCAGTTTCTGGGAGAAAATCTGATCTCTTGGTCCAGCAAAAGGCAATCCACAATTGCGCTATCAAAAGAAGAAGCTGAGTACATAGCAGCAGCAGGATGTAGCACACAAATGCTCTGGATGAAAAGTCAGCTTGAAGACTTCCAGATTTTTGAGAGTAACATCCCTATACTCTGTGACAATACTTCTGCTATTTGCTTAAGTAAAAATCCTATTTTACATTCTAGGGCTAAGCATATAGAAATAAAACATCACTTCATTAGGGACTATATTCATAAAGGAATTTTGAACTTAAAATTTATTAATACAGACCATCAATGGGATGATATCTTCACTAAACCCCTTTCTGAAGATAGGTTCAATTTCATTCTGAAACATCTCAGCATGAAACTCTGCCCAGAGTGAAAATGTTTTAATTTTATATACTAACTTTCAGAATGTGTTTTCTGTTTACTGTGAACTTCTGATCAATCTCCTTTCAGAAAGATAGACATGCAGATTGTATCAGATTCTATTCTTAAAGATCTGAGCGTTTCAGCTCAAGGATAGACGTGCTGCTCACTAAATCAAACAAGTGTCATCCAATCATCAGCAAATCTCTGAAGCAGAACACGTGCACGCTTCTGATAAGGCAAAACGCTGATTGGGTGCATTGAGACACATGTCTGGTAACCGTTTCAAGTATCTTTCTCAAATCCCCCAAAATCAGCAAGCATTAAATGCACGTAATCATGTTTTTAAATGTAATCATGAATTATTTCTCTTTCTTGAAACCGTTTACGTTTTCAAAAATCTTTTTGAAATATATTTAAGCACATTAACATCATACATTAATCTTTTACCGTTTCTTACAATCATCCAAAGCTTTTCTGCATTTTTACTTGTGCAATCATCTTTCTCAAAAGAAACCCTTTTTCTCAAATTCTTTCTCAGAAAACCCTAAGTGTGAACATGGAAACCTCTAGCAATGTTTCTGCAGGTTCTCAGAAGGAGGCTTCATCTGAACAATACCAAGTTCCTTTCAGAACACTCCTTACACCAGTGAAGAATTTGGAAGTGCTGTCTGAACTAATTGTTGATTTCTCCAGTCTGAAAGATAATGGATTCGATTTGACAGAAGAAGTTAGGGCACAAGGATGGGAGAGATATTTTGATAGGTTGGTGGGACCAACGTTCCCAGTATTGGTCAAGGAGTTCTGGATTCATGCGTACTCATCAACGCATCAAGTTACCTCCTACATAATGGGAAAGAAGATTGTGATCATTGAGGATCACATTGAAAGATTGATTGGATACAGTGGTGGTGGTATCCGCTGTATCGACATGGCAGAAAGATGCTCTGATGTTGCTGTCATTGCAAGGCAGATTTTCACCCATGGGGTTCCCAGCAGCAAAATCAGAGACTTAAAGGATCAACACAGAATATGGGCGAAGATTATTCTGGGGTGCTTTAATCACAGGAAGCCAACAAACTCTCCTGATTATATAAATATAGATCAGCAGTTTCTGATCTATTTTATTAATCAGAAGGTAAAGATTAACTTGGCTCATCTTCTGTTTAATCACCTCAGGACCAGCGTCAAGGAGACAAGGGAAGAAGAAAGGACAAAAATGGATTGGATACCCTTTGGCAGGTTAATATCAGATATTCTGACTGAGAATAGGCTGATAGAACACCTTACAGAAGCTCAGGAATTAAGTTCTATTGAACCTACTGTTGGCAAGCCTCTGAACACCAAGAATCTGAAGAAAATGAAACTGATAGAGAATATCAGAAAGGAGCCCAGCGTTACTCCTCTTGCTGACATCACCAGCAGAAGAGTCCCTCTGGACGACTTTCCACTATTTTCTGAGATCGAATCTAAACCAGTTGTGGTTCTCAGATACTTGGACGCTTGCAAGGCCGATGGTACAGATCCCAAACTGAATATTAAAGATCTGCACCAACAACATCCAGAAGTTATTGTGAAGAAGACGAAGAAAAGAAAGGCCACTTCAGAAGGACCATCCCAGCAAACCCCTAAGAAGAGAGGTAATCTATCTGCTGCTATTGTTTTAAATTCTTCTGCTATTCCAACATTAATCCCAACCCCAGCTTCACATGAACTTCCAATCCCCATACCAACTATTGATGAAACCGAACCAGAGGATGACCCTTCTGAGTCACTGACTCTCAGGAGATCCCGCACCAAAAATCCAAAACCCACACCATCAACAGAATCAGAACTTGACAAAGTTCTTTCTGAAATTGATCAACGTGTTTCCGCTGCCCTCTCAAATAATCCAAACACTCAACCAGAAATTGCCCACTCTCCTCAACCAGAACATACTCTCTCACCCATACCAGAAGAACCACAAATTCAACAACAACCAGAAATTCCACCTCCTTCTCCACAACCAGCAATTCCTCCTCCCTCTCCATAACCAGAACTTCATCCACTTTCACCTCAACCATCACCTCCACAACATGAGTTTCATCACTCTGAAACTCCATCACCTGAACCTCATTCTCCTCAATCCTCTGAGCCACAACTTTTGGCAATTCAGTTGCCATGTGGTACAACCATAAACATACCCCAACTGCCATCCTCACCAGAAACTACCCCTCCAAATACTCCAAACAGTCCAATTATCATTTTTGATTCTCCCACTCCATCTCCCAAACAAACTACTGAAGACCACAGCAGGACATTCATCGATTTAACAATCCTTGACCGTCTTGCTGATCTCAAAAATAAAATAGCCATCCCCAAACCCAAACAGCTCGATGTTGGTGCTGGCATTTTGAATTTTGAAACAGGCTTGCAGCAGTGGATTGCTTCTCTAAAGCAAGTTTGTCCTGGAATTATTGATCCTGCTGCCTCAGACCAACTCTGGACACGATTCAGAATATGGGTACGCGATGAAGCCCTCAAGTTGCAAGACATCAACTATGAGCAAGCACAACAGAACTTCAGCAAGCTGCTGAAGGAAGAAGTGCTCCTTCTGGATAATGAGCCATGGTATGAGAAGCGTCCAGCTTCAAAAGTGCAGCGAGAAGAGGATCAAACAACTCAAGCTGAAGAGGTTAGTCAAGCTGAAGATGTTGCAGAAAGCTCTCAGAAGCTTCCTGCTTTTGACGTTTCTCAAGCTGCCTTGGACAGGCAGACTCTGGAAGAACTGAAGCTGAATGATATTCGTCTGCAGCAAAGAATGGATGAGAATGATCAGAAGATGAAGGAAAGGATGGATGTACAAGATAGCAAGATAGATACAGTAGTAAGCATGGTGCACAAGCAGAATGAAACTGCTGATCAGATTAAGACAATGCTGAAGACTCTGTTCACACGCTTTCCTCCCCAACCTTAGTTTTTCATTCATGATATTTTCATTGTTTTCTTTGCATATCATTTGTACTGTTTGTCTGGCTCTGAATTTAATATAACAAGTTTTTCTGCTTTGATCGTTTTAGCTTATATTACTTACACTTTTTGATTGCTGACAAAAAGGGGGAGAACAAGAATGATATTTTTCAATAACGGATTACTGAGACAAAAAGTCTCAAACATTCTAACACTCTGATATACTTGAATGTTTTCTGTTTTTGCATAAGTTTACAGGTACAAGAAGTTAATCATCTCTGATACACTGAAGCTCTGATATTCTGATCTGAAGCTCTGATATTATGATGTTCAAAGAAAGTCAATAAAGATCTGATCCTGAAGAACTCTTGGAATTAAAAAGGGAAGTAATAAATTCAGGGGGAGTATCTCCGATCTAAACTCTGATATCTCTTTATCCCTTACCTTTGATAACTTCCTATTTAATTCTGATACAACTTATTATTTAGTTATCTCTGATACTTTTCACGCTAATTTTCAAATAAAAAATATCTAGTTTTTGTCATCATCAAAAAGGGGGAGATTGTTAGAACAAAGTTTGAATCTACTACCCTAAGTTTAAGTTTTGATGATAACAAAATGCTAAGATACATTAATTGTATGATTCATGTAAGAACTATTTGCTACCTAAAAATTACATTCTGTTTTACAGAAACTCTGATGGGTATCAGCATGAGAACATCCTCATCAGCATCAGAAAATTGGATATCAACATCAGCATCAGAAGATGTTATATCAGATACCAGAATCAGAAGATCAACTTGCGCTTATGATGAAGCTTGATTAACAGATCTGCGCTTAACAATCTGGACTCTGATCAAGACAACAGTTCATCAGCACCTAAGCAGCGTCAGAATGAGCCAAAGCCAGAACACGCTCAAGTGGCAACGGTACTGTGCATTCAAGATGATTTATTACCAATGACATCATTCCAGATAAGATCTTCTTAATAAGGAAAGAATGTTATTGGCATTGAAACAGAATTATTACTCCAACGTACACTATTTCCAATGCTATATAAACAAGTCAATGAAGATTGAATTGGCTAATGCTCGACAATACTCTACACGCCAAAATCTCTTCATCATCTTCCTCACTCTCAGTTTGCTAAAAGCTCTCAATTCCTTACTCAATTATTTTAGCAATCTAGTTCTCATAAGCTTAATTTGTGTAGTATCACAGTTGTGATAAACAGTTTTTGTAGAAAACATTCACACACCTAGATTTCAATTCTTTGTAAGAAAGTAATTCCTCGAGAAACCGGTTTATGGTTTGCATCAAGAAGGCTTTAGCAGTTGTTAAAGCAGTCGTAATATTCAGTTGAATATAGTGGATTAAGACCTCGTTGGAGAGAGGCGAAATCACCTTGACGGGTGGACTGGAGTAGTTTGAGATCAAACGAACCAGGATAAAAATACCGTGTTGACTGCAATTGATTTCCAGTTTTTACAATTCAACCCCCCTTCTTGTGTTTTTCACTTCTTCATAATATGTTTATGACGCCTGACCATGATCAATTGAGAGTGATGGCTCAGAAAGAGAAGGATTCGTTCAAAGAATACACGTAACATTGGCGTGAGGTAGCTTCCCGGGTGGTACCCCCGATGGGAGAACAAGAAATTACCAAGGACTTCCTGAAAACTCTTAGATCATTTTATTATGAAAGGATGGTTGCTAGTACCCTGAGTGATTTCACTGAGATGGTAAGCATGGGTGTTCAGCTAGAAGAATCTGTCAGGAAGGACGCTTGACGAAAGACGAAGGAACAAAGAAGTCATCATACGGGTTTTCTAGAAAGACATCATCGGTACTAACAACATGTTTCTTCTGTAACTCCAACTGTCAATATAGCTCTGGCTGTTGTTGCCTATTAGAGACAACTTCCTCAGGGAAATCAAGGGCAAAGTCAAAGGAGAGAGGCTTTTGAATCTATTCCGATGAGATATACGGAGTTGTTTCCGGCTTTGATTATGAAAAAATTGGTTCAAACTAGGCCTCCCCTACTATACCTTCACCTTTACCATCGTATTATAAGGCGGATCAGACTTGTGTTTTTCATCAAGGAGCCCCAAGAAACAACATCAAAAACTGTTATCCCTTGAAATCTGAGGTACAAAAGATGGTGAGATCTGGCATCCTATCCTTTAAAGATGTTGGTCCTAATGTGAAAGATAATCCTTTACCTAAACATGGAGGTAGAAATACTGTGAATATGGTTGCTGGTTGTCCCGGGGACTTCCGAATTTTTGATATCAACTTGGTTAGAGGGAATTTAGTAAAGATGCATACTGATCTCTGTGAATTCATCAATTATACGTACGACCATGCCGATTGTAGTATTTGCATTACAGATATCCAAGGATGTGATAAAATAAGAGTTGGTCTTCAAGAGATGATGGATGAAGGTCTTATTCATATAATCAGGCTAATGGCTGAATACGAAGAAGATGTGAATATGGTTTATGGATGTCCCGGTGAATTCTGGTTTTTTGATGTGAATTATATGAATGATGATTTGGTACAGTTTTACGCTACATTTTGTCACATGGATGGCCAAGAAGAACACCATTATGGGTATTGTCAGATCTACTGCAGGGATTTTCGTGGTTGTTCTATCGTAAAAAGGGGCGTTCAATTGTTGTTAGATAATGGTACTATCAAAGTCATAGGCAATAGAGATGATTACAATGGAGTTAATGTGAGTGAAGATTGCTCGGTTAAGGCCATGTCTGATGATGAATATGTTTCTGCTAATGAGTTCTTTTCTTCTGATGAAGATATGTTCTTGGATAATGACTCTGTGATGTCTAAATATTATGAAGAAGGGGTGAATGTTATTGTGTCGTGTTTTGGTGTTCCCACTCCTATAGAGATCAAGTACCATAGCAAGCCAGTTGTTGTCCCAGTGGTTATTTGTCTGCCTGGTCCTGTCCCATATAAATTGGGAAAAGCTGCGCCTTATAAGTATAATGTGACTATCCTGGAAGATGGTGTGTAAATTCATATCCAAACTTTGTCTGATGTCAAGAAAATTTCTTGAGCTAGTCGGGTAACCCGCAGTGGCCGTGTCTTTGCCCCTATCATTCGAGGGGATGTTAATTCTGATAAAAGGGTTGTTGAAAGTATTGAACCTAAGAAATGTGGGAGAATCTAGTGGCTCTACTTTGGATAAGGATGTGGACGACTTATTGAAAATCATCGAGATGAATGACTACAAGATTATAGATCACTTGTTGCACACTCCATTTAAGATTTCCATTCTAGTCTTGCTAATAAACTCTTCTTCTCATCGGGAATCTCTGATTAGAGTGTTGTGTAACAACCCAATTCTACACGACAATTATTATATAAATCAGAGTTATAAAAATTCGACAACTGAATCAGGATGCTAAAAATTTAACTCGAAACAGTGACATTCATTACAGATACATAACACATTAAACTTGGATGAACCAACAGCAACATAAATTAATCTTTTAAAACCAACAACTTCCATAACTACGCAGCGGAGTCAAATATTGAACTTAAAGGAATATATCATCTTTGTCCAACTAAATAACTTCAAATAATAAGTATTTAACGAACAACAACTGAAGGTTCAATCAACTGGAATAATAACAACAATAAAATAACAAGCTTTCATCCTCCCGAGTGTAACGTATCAGAGCAATAACACCGACTCAAACTATTGAAGGTAAACAACCTTCATTCTTGATTACATGCACGTTACCAACATCGGGGTAACATTCAAACAGAAGGGGTGAGATATCGAACAATATAATCAAATGTATGATAATATTACATTATAATTAGTCTATGCAAATCACCACTTCACAACTTTAAACAACATCAATCACGACAGAACATCAACAAAACATAATAATTAATTCATCAACACGACAACTCAATATGCAACGTGAAATGCAACTTGTTACTATGCATATGCATGTGGTACCAATGGAGCAGAACTCCCAACTTAAAAACGGAGCAGAACTCCCAACTTAGAAATCTTCCAATAAATAGAGGCATCAACAAGGCATAAGCCTTCAACTTAATATTTTGTCAATCCAATCCAACTTAACGAGCATCAGCTCTAACTTGATATGTGATGTATGCGACACAACGTGATTGTAATAACAATAACAACAAACATCAACTTAACATAAATCAACGTTGGCCATAAGCCTACAACATCAACAACAACAATTAAACATCAACATGATTCAACTTTGGCCATAAGTCTACAACATCAACATAATTCAACTTTGGCCATAAGTCTACAACATCAACATAATTCAACTTTGGACATAAGCCTACAACATCAACAATAATTCAACATCAACATAATTAAACTTTGTCCATAAGCCTACAACATCAACAACAATTCAATATCAACATAATTCAACTTTGGCGATAAGCCTACAGCATCATATCTGCCCATAATTGGAGGCATCCCAACATAATTCATCAACCTACATTTTCTCAACTCATAACAACTTATACAGCACTGGTATCGACCAAAACAACATATACGGGAAATAGGACTAGGAAAACTATGTACCCCTCGACATGCACAACAACCAAGAAAGAATAATAACTAACTCATACTCCTCGACACACACAGAAACAAAGAAGAATAATGACTAACTTATGTTCCTCAGCCCAACCCGCAACTTCATTCCGCTCGACAATAGTATCATGCTCCTCATCACAACTTGCAACTTCGTTCCGCTCGACAATAATACTCTGCTCCTCGACACACCTCACAGCCTAATTCCGCTCGACATCCAACACATATATTCTCCGACACACTTCGCAGCCTAAATGCCGCTCGACACCTAGCACCATCAACATCCTCCTCGACCACTAGTTCAGCCAACAGCATAGAACAACACGACGTCATAACGACCACATCAATACAATTCATAACTTTTAACCAACTGCTCGGAATACCACTGTGATACGGTGGGAGAACTGACTTGGGGGTTTGTGTTTTGTGTTCGTAAATGTTGCGGTTAGTAAGAGTCACCACCGACTTTTCTTTTATCCAAAAGGAAAGGTGAAAAATCACAAGAAAGACCTTTGAGATTGTTTCTTCAGTTCGGGGGGTAGATTATGAAAAGGGAAGGTATTAGCACCCTTTTCATCCATGGTTTTCCATGGGCTCTTAGTTACTTGCTAGATCACTTGCTTTTGTTTGAAATGGTGCTTTGTGCGGTTTTGAAAGTATTTTGAAAAAAATAGGCCATTCGTTTAGGCAATCTTTGTAATGATTCTCATTCGTAAGAATGCATACAAAGATGTTTGTCTTTTTGAAAATGTTTTCTTTGTAAGTTGTTTGGAAATGTGTGTGTGTTTGTTTTGAAAAATAGCAAGGATGTTTGTTTGAAAAATAGAGCAAGTAACTAGGAGTAATCTACCTACTCAAATGTCTTTCTTGTTCATTTTTTATTCCTTTGACATTGTTGTCTTACCATTGATTTGGTAAGCAACCCTATCTTTGGATGTTAACGGGACGGGTGCGGGTCATTGTATAACCATTATTAGCAATGTTGCAAAGTATCTTAGCATTTCGAGGGACTAAGATCATTTTGTAAGGCAACTTTGAATAGCGTCATCGAGGGACTATGATCTTTTGATTTTGTTTGTTTTACCAAAATACTTTGCATGCGTAATATGGCTATTTTTGTGTAAGGCAACCAAGTGGATAAACCCTAAGGGTGTTTGTGTGCAAGTGTGTTTTATTGCATGCATGATTTTATCTTGAATTAGGATTTTTTATTTCATTGATTTTATCTTGCCATACATATCCTAATCACTAGCATTTACACTTGAAAGCGATAAAATGCGGCAATGTAAAGTCCTACGCTATTACAATATTTAGGGGTGGGGGTACACATTTATGAATGGGGAGTACCAGCGAGAAAAATAAAGAAAATAACAAGGGGAAGAAAGAAAGAAAAAGGAAAAGAGTCAGCGTGCTGCTGAGAGGAAGTCAGAAGTTCTGACCCTGGCCTGCTGCAGGATGGCAATCTGTTAGTGAAAATGTATAGGTTAGAAGTTCTGACCCTGGTACACTGTAAAACAGAAACCTGTTAGCGAAAATGTATGGGGTCAGAAGTTCTAACCCTGCTCTGCACACAGTAATTTTCAGAAGTTCTTATATTACTGATGACAAAAAAAGGCCCCAGAAGTTCTGGCGTCCCAGTCAGAACTTGGTCTCCCTCTGTGCTAGTCAGAACACCTGCAATTTGGTTATTTTTCCATAAAACAGAAGGCATGCCTAGGACAGTTTCAGTAAGTGTCATAGCGTTTCAGAAGTCAGAACCAAAAATCAGAGGCAAGTTCTGTACTGAATCGTTCTCTACTTAAGCGTACAAATGCGTGAAAACCTCAGAACATGAACAACATTAGAAGCATGGTATCTACATTGTGTTTTTGAGCATGCAATTATGGTGATGTTTAAGCAATGTGGTGAGGGTCATCAAGTGCTTACCTTGCAGCTAAAAAAAATCTCTGGACTGGAGTTAGCCTTAACTCTGATGATGTTCTGAACATGCTCTTTGAATGGATGGATGGAGGGTATATATATGAGTTAGAAAACTGTATGGGTATTTCTTAGTCAAGAAATATTTTGAGGGCAAATGGAGTTTGAAAGCAGGAGATTCAAAGTTAATGGTTGGTATGTTGTGTTTACAATTTTTGAAAATGGGAATTTTGGGCAGAGATTCAAGGTGTTTTCTTGCTAAAACTTTCTGTTTCTTTCCAGCAATTTTTCTGAACTTCGACCGGGGGTTTTCAATGGACAAAGGTGTTCTATTTATAGGCAAAGCTTTGTGGGTTTTTAAAACGTTAAGTGGCACCAATATCATGCACTAGATGCTGACTTACTCTTGAAGAAAAGTTCATAAAAAGTTGTGATGATTGACATCTTTTAGCCTAGGCTGGGTTAGTAAGCGAGGATTAAGGAAAAGTGACACCCATGAGCGAAAAGTAGCGCATGAACCCATACCTAAATCTGCACAAGAGCGTTGTTATGCTGCACGTGGAGAGACCCTTTGGACAAATGCTCAAAAGTGGTAGTGAGCATTAATGAGCATTAAATAGTGATGAGATTGGTCAAGAATAAGAAATCTTGTAATATGAGATTTGTATCATTACTTAAATTTGAGCCAACAGTTCCTACTTCAGCAAATTCTAGAACAACGCACCCAAGTCCTGATCTTAGTATTCTGCTGCCTCAGCAAATTCTGAGGGTTCTCCAGACTTTCCAGCATGTTCTTTTGATTTTCCTCTGAAAACTCTGGACTTAGAGATTCTACTTCAGTGTAACACCCAATCTTCTGACCCCCTTACCTTTTGATTCCAGCATGTTCTGAAGGAGCTTTCAAGCTTCGTTGATTTCTTTGCATTCCTCTAGAAAACTCTGACTGAACTTGCGTAGCTGCTGAAAAAGCCATGTTCTGATTGAAGGTTATGTGCTGAACCACGTTTACAACTTTTGACTGAGTTGGCGTAGCTGCTGAAGAGCCACATTCTGATTGAATGTTATGTGCTGAACCATGTTTACAACTTCTGACTGTTCCTGCCTGGAGATTGGTTCAGAAGTTCTGAAATGTCATTTTTCTTAAATACCTTAGAAAAATTCTAAGTATTTAGAATTTAACTTTTCCAAGGTAAAATTTGACTTTTGAGCTTCTTGATGAAAAAAACATCATATTCCAACATGTCTTGATGAAATATGATTTTTGTGTTTTGATTTTGATCAAAAAACCAAAGTTTGACTTTTTAGCTTGCAAATGACCATTTTACCCTTGTAAATGGCTTGCTTGGAAATAAATGATATTTCAAGGCTTGGATTCGTTCAAGAGAAAACTTTGAGAATCCAGGGTGATTTCCTAAAAGGTGAGAGGGAAAATTTTGGGGTACAACAGCTGCCCCTGTTCAATCTTTTTTAACCTGAGGAGTTAGATTGGCGAGATTTTCCATTCGCGACTCAAAGGTGGAAGATGATTGGACACTAGAGTGCCTAGAAATTTGCACTCGGCGAAAATAGGAGGAATGGGCTTAAAGATGCCATTTGGAGAGGTAATAAGATCTTGTTGGGGATGGGCTTGTGGATGCCATCCAAGAATGCTTGTTGAGATGTAGCTTTTATGTTTGAAAATCAGAATGGCATCTGTGTCTGGAGCGTATCTGAAGGCGTCTTTGAGTGAGTATCAGAATGGCTTCCGGGTCTGGAGCGTATCTGAATTGTATCAGGAGCGTTGAAATCTGAATGAGTATCAGAATGGCTTCCGTGTCTGGAGCGTATCTGAACTGTATCAGGAGTGTTGAAATATGAATGAGTATCAGAATGGCTTCCGTGTCTGGAGCGTATCTGAACTGTATCAGGAGTGTTGAAATATGAATGAGTATCAAAATGGCTTCCGTGTCTGGAGAGTATCTGAACTGTATCAGGAGTGTTGAAATCTAAATGAGTATCAGAATGGCTTCCGTGTCTGGAGCGTATCTGAATTGTATCAGGAGTGTTGAAATATGAATAAGTATCGGAATGGCTTCCGTGTCTGGAGTGTATCTGAACTGTATCAGGAGTGTTGAAATCTGAATGAGTATCAGAATGGCTTCCGTGTCTAGAGCGTATCTGAACAGTATCAGGAGTGTTGAAATTTGAATGAGTATCAGAATGGCTTCCGTGTCTGGAGCGTAACTGAACTGTATCATGAGTGTTGAAATCTGAATGAGTATCAGAATGGCTTCCGTGTCTGGAGCGTATCTGAACTGTATTAGGAGTGTTGAAATCTGAATGAGTATCAGAATGGCTTCCGTGTCTGGAGCATATCTGAACTGTATCAGGAGTGTTGAAATCTGAATGAGTATCAGAATGGCTTCCGTGTCTGGAGCGTATCTGAACTGTATCAGGAGGTTTGCATATTGTTAATGGTTGTTGTTAACCTTATCCTGAAAAGAATAAAATGTTAGCTGAAACATCAAGTTATGTCGCATGAAATGTATGATGCAATGTATTAGCTTTATTGATGTTTATGATATATGGATGCAATGTATGGGTATGTGAGCCGATTTGTTATATTGTTATCTGCTTGGGGAAAATAAATCCCTAACTGCTGTTGAGGATATGTAAGTCTTCAGGTCTTGAAGTTGGAGTGTCGATGAATTTCTATTTGAGAGGAGTAAGCCCTTGTTATAAGGGGAATGCCATGTATTTCTCGCAAGATCTGCTTGGGGCAACCTTAAAATCTTGACGACTTTCACTGGGGATTATCTATTGGGAGTGTTTATTCCGCTGGGGAGAATTGAAAAGTTAGCTGTTATTCGGTCGGACTCCAGCCTTCACAAAAAACTGCTGAGGAATATGGAGAAATTGGGCGATTTCTACTGGGATTCGATAAACTAGAAGCTTCGCAACTGGCAATTTTGTTCTGCTGGGGATGATGGAAGACTTCCTGGGGAGAAAGGCGATTTTTGCTCGCAAAAGTTCAGGAGTCTCAGTTGTTTGCCGATTTATTGGGGAGTTACCCTTGGCTGGAGAGAATCAAAAGTTATCCGCTACCTGGTCGGATTCCAGGCTTCACAATAACTTGCTGGGGATAAGGGAGCTTACTGTTATTTGACCGGATTCCAAGCTTCACAGTAACTTGATATAGAATAATCTACTGGGGAAGAGGAGTTGTGGTCCTTTGATTTGTAGTAGTCGGAGAGATAAATTCAAACTAGGGGATCTGTAGTTTATTGGTGATATGTGAATCTTCATGTTTTAAAGTTTGAAGTTTTGATGAACTCTTATCGAGAGGAGTAAATTTCGTTATAAGGGAAATGCCATGTATTTCTTGTAAGATTTGCTTGAGAAATTCGATGACTTCTACTGGGGACAAAAACTTGAAATTTGTTTCTGCAGGAGAGTTATTTGAAAACTCTGTGGGGAATATGGAGTGGTCTAGGGATGCTTTCCTGTCTTTTCAATCTATCAGTAATTGTCTTTCTCATCTTGTTTATTTGTAAATAGTAATTATGTTCAAATGCATATGTTCATCAATGAATCATTCGAGGTTTTTTGCAAACAAAACACAATAAGAAAAGACAAATAGTTTTTGTACTTTCAAAGAGACATTTTTGTATTTGACTTTGAATAAGTATTTTGTACAAAGGAGACAAACATCCTAGTAAGAGAATGGTGCCATAAAGCAGAAATAAAGATAGCTATGTGTGATAATCCCATGGGGTTCCCATTCTGCTATAACCCTCATATCTTCGAATATCTCGTCTATTTGTTGATTCGTTCGAAGATGATTAAATTGATCAGAAACTCTGAGTTTTCCAGTGGAAGTCAAGAGGTTGTCCTCAAAGTGATCTGATGGGACATGGTCATACGCTTTTATTCCCTAACTTTTGCCTGGATCGCCCTTTCGGGTTTTCAGTCCACTGGGAAACCCTTTTTGCCCAAATCTCCCTTTCGGGTTTTCAACTTGCCGGGTGTACATATTTTTTTATATTTTATCCCTAATTTTTGCCCAAACATTTTTGGTTCATCGGGATGCCCTTGTTTTGCCTAGGTTTGTCAACCTAGCGGGTCTCTTATGCGTAGTATCTTTTGACTATGTCTGTGTTCGCAAGGCGTGGTAGGTTGTCGTCGTCCATGGTGATTAAGATCATTGCCCCACCAGAGAATATGCTTTTGATTAAAAATGGTCCTTCATAGGTAGGAGTCCATTTTCCCCGAGGATCACTCTGTGGCGAGATGATACGTTTGATCACTAAATCCCCAACTTGATATGTTCGGAGTCTGACTTTCTTATTGAAGGCCTTGGTCATCCGTTTTTGATACATTTGACCATGGCAAATAGCAGTAAGTCTCTTCTCATCAATTAAGTTCAGTTGATCAAGTCGAGTTTGGATCCAATCGTCGTTATTCAAGCCTGCATCCTTTATAATTCTTAGAGAGGGGATCTGAACCTCAATGGGTACAACAACTTCCATGCCATATACCAAAGAATAAGGTGTTGCCTCGGTTAATGTGTGAGTCGTGGTACGATACCCGTGGAGAGCAAATGGTAGCATCTCATGCCAGTCCTTGTAGGTGACTGTCATCTTTTGTATGATCTTTTTAATGTTTTTATTTGCAGCCTCGACAACACCATTCATCTTTGGCCAATAAGGGGAAGAATTGTGATGTTGAATCTTGAATTGCTCGCACAATGCGGTGATCATAGTATTGTTAAGATTTGTACCATTGTCAGTGATGATCCTTTCCGGGATACCGTACCGGCAAATGAGGTTTTTCTTGATGAAGCGGGTAACAACATTCTTAGTAATGGACACGAAGGAAGATGCTTCAACCAACTTGGTAAAATAGTCAATGGCCACTAGGATGAAGCGGTGTCCATTGGAGGCTGTAGTCTTGATTTCCCCAACCATATCAATTCTCCACATAGCAAAGGGCCAAGGAGCTGTTAAGACATTCAGAGGAACCGGAGGTACGTGCACCTTGTCGGCATAAATTTGACACTTATGACAGGTTCGAGAGTGCTGATAGCAATCTGCTTCCATGGTAGACCAATAATAGCCTGCCCGTAGGATTTTCTTCGCCATCGTATGCCCACTGGAGTGGGTGCCAAAAGTACCTTCATGTAATTCAGCCATGATCCTTTCTGCTTCAACCTTATCCACACACTGAAGCAGAACAGGGTCATGATTGCGTTTGTACAAGATGCCATTACTAAGGAAGAACTTAGCAGAGAATCTCCTTAAGAACTTCTTATCATTGATTGAAGCTCCTTCCGGATATTCTTGAGCCTCGAGATACCTCTTGACTTCATGAAACCAAGTCTAGTCCACTACCTCTTTAGTATTAATCTTGTGACAATGTGCTGGTTTATCCATTCGTTCGATGGTGATCTAGGGAGCCTCATTATCCCAATTAAGTTTAAACATAGATGACATTGTGGCTAGAGCGTCTACTAGCTGATTTTCTTCTCGCGTAAAATGTTCGAAGGTAATCTCCTCAAAATGTGGTAGCAATGTCAAAACATGTTCTTTGTAAGGGATAAGGTTTCGGTGTTTAGTGTCCCATTCCCCTTTGATCTGACCGATGACCAAAGCTAAATCTCCAAATACATCTAAAGATTTGATTCCCAAGTCTATGGTAGCCTTGAGACCAAAGATACATGCTTCGTATTCCGCCATGTTATTCATACAGTTGAAGCAAAGTCTGGCAGTAAAGGGAGTATGACACCCCTCCGGAGATATGAGTACAGTGCCGATACCATTACCAAGTGCATTGTATGCCCCATCAAAGAACAGGGTCCATCGGGATCCTTGTTCAGGTCCGTCATATGGTCTGATTTCTTTACAGTTGTCTAATGTCATGATGTCTTCATCCGGGAATTCAAACTTCATGGACTGATAATCTTCTATAGCCTGATGAGCGAGATGATCATCTAGCACACTGCCCTTTATAGCTTTTTGGGTAGTATACTGTATGTCATATTCTATTAGGATCATCTGCCATCTAGCTATCCTCCCAGACAGAGAAGGTTTCTCGAAGGTGTATTTTATCGGATCCATCTTAGATATCAACAAAGTAGCATGAGTCAGCATATACTATCTTAGTCGGCGAGCAGCCCATGCCAGAGCGCAGCAAGTTTTGTCGAGCAGTGAATATCTGGTTTCGAAGTCGGTAAAGTTTTTGCCCATGTAGTAAATAGCGTGCTCTTTTCGGCCAGACTCATCATGCTGCCCCAATACACACCCCATTGAGTTCTCTAAAACAGTCAGATACATGATCATGGGTCTTCCATCGACTGGTGGCATTAAAACAGGAGGCTCTTGTAAATACTCTTTGATTTTGTCGAAAGTAGTCTGGCATTCATCGTTCCATTTGACTACTTGATCTTTGTTCAATAGTTTGAAGATTGGCTCACAAGTAGCTGTTAGGTGAGAAATGAATCTGGATATATAATTCAGGCGTTCCAAGAATCCTGACTTCCTTCTCAGTACGAGGAGCAGGCATTTCTTGTACTACTTTAACCTTGGCGGGATCGACCTCAATGCCTTTTTTACTGACGACAAAACCTAAAAGTTTACCAGATCGTACTCCGAATGTGCACTTGTTTGGGTTCAACCTTAGTTTATACTTCTCCAACCTTTCAAACAACTTTTACAAGTGATCCAAGTGCTCTTCTTCTGTTTGTGATCGGGCTATCATGTCATCCACGTAGACCTCTATTTCATGATGTATCATGTCATGAAACAAAGCCACCATAGCGCGCTGATAGGTTGCCCCAGCATTCTTCAGTCTGAATGGCATCACTTTGTAGAAGAATGTGCCCTACTGTGTGACAAATGTAGTTTTCTCCATGTCCTCAGGTTCCATTTTGATTTGGTTGTAACCTGAGAATCCGTCCATGAAGGAAAACACTTTGTGCGGGGCCGTATTATCAACCATGATATCTATGTGGGGAAGTGTAAAATCATCTTTAAGGCTGGCCATATTCAAATCTCTATAGTCCATGCACATTCGTACTTTTCCGTCCTTTTTAGGCACGGGAACAATGTTGGCAACCCATTAGGGATAGGAAGTGACAGCCAAGAATCCAGCATTGAATTATTTCATGACTTCCGCTTTAATCTTCTCTGACATGTCAGGTCTCATGCGGCGGACTTTTTGTTTTACCGGGGAACAGTCTTCTCTTGTTGGAAGACGATGTACCACGATGTTTGTATCAAGTCCCGACATGTCTTCATATGACCAGGCAAAGATTTCAACATAATCACGCAACAGCTGAATCAGACGCTCCTTGACACTGGCCCCTAGATTGGCACCTACCTTGATTTCTTTTCTATCCTCCTTGGTGCCCAAGTTGATTTTATCCACCGGTTCCTATGAGGTTGAATAGCTCTTTCCTCTTATTGTAGTAGTCTGGCCAATTCCCCTGGTACTTCACAATCTTCCTCACCTTCATCTTCGGCTTGGTAGATTAGATCCTCAGAGTCACAAAAGGCCATAGCAGTATTGTTACCCATGGGATCCGGAATGGAGGGGTACCTGCATTTGTGAGTGTGGGTGTGTGTAAGGGTATAGCCATCTTTAAAAATAAAATGTAAAAGAAAAACAATAAGCACAAAAAGTTTGTATGTGAAAAACGTCCATGATTCATTGAATGTCATACGAAGATGAAATAAAAACCCTTACAAATGGACCATTGTGCCTCGGGAAAGACACAAGGTTTTGAATGTGCGAATTGTTTATGAATATTACAAGTCCAACAGAAATGTAAAGATAAATTACTGAGGGATGAAAGTTATTGGGACAAAGTCTCTGGCCTCCCAATTGCGAAGTCCTCCATTGACAGTAGGAAATATCCAATCCTCCAAGCTGCAATCCTCTTCACCATCTTCCACTGCATTGACCTCTTGGTTGCTAATCTTCAAGGGCAGCTGTCCAGCACGGGCATGGCGCACAGCCTTCTGAGCACCCGAAGTAAACCCTAAGCCAAATTTGTCAGATTTAAACGAAATGTCTGGAAGTTTCCCCCAGATGGTGCGTCCACCCTCCTCTAATACGGCCTTGGCGTCTTTCAGAGATGAAATCCGGAGTGGTGGTCTTATGCTCTTGGGAATATAGGACGCCGTCTTGGTCACTGCTACCTCTTGAGGAACCTCTTCGAAATGTTGAAAAGGAGTTTCTATGAACTCGCCATCCAATTCCACATACCAGAATGAATTGAGGTTGCTAATCATGTACTCTTCCTCTCCGTGGACAGTGATAATCTTTCCATGGACCGGGTATTTCATCATCTGGTGTAGTATGGAGGTGACAGCACCGACATTATGGATCCACGACCGTCCTAGAAGACAAGAATAAGAGGGGCGGATGTCCATTACGTAGAAGGTTGAGTTGAAAGTTTGAGTCCCAACCTTTACGGGGATGTCCACCTCCCCCTGGACCATCCTCTTTGAACCATCAAATGCCCTTACAACTATGTTACTGGGCTTCAACGTTAATCCTTCGCAATCTAGTCTCTCGAGAGCTTTCTTCGGTAAAACATTCAAGGATGAGCCAGTGTCCACCAAGACATGAGCCAGAGTTGTTCCTCTACATTCCACAGAGACATGTAATTCCTCGTTGTGCTTTCTTCCCCTTGGTGTCAGATCAGTATCAGAGAAACCTAAGTCGTTATCAGCTTTCAAACTGGCCACACAATCTTGAAATTGGTCAGCATACGTCTCTTAAGGCACATGGGCTGTTTTTAGGAATTTCACCAGGGCTTTCGCATGTGCTTCGGAACACAATAGTAATGCTAGCATGGAGATTTTGCAGGGAGTTTTCCCCAATTGATCAACTACGTCATAGTCACTCTTCTTTATTATTCTCAAGATCTCCTCCATTTTCTTCTTGGAGGTTTCAGGGATAGTCAGTGGTTGAGCCTTCGTCCAGACAGGCTCTTCTTGAATACTTTTTCCTCAAACTTCAGTAGTATTGGTAGGGATAACAGCAGGGATTGTGTCATCTTTGTTATTAGGAGCACTTGTAGATATGATTATTGGTACATAGGTAACCTTTGGAACAACCACGGGTCCAAAAACTGCCTTCGGAGGGGAAATCTCTGGAGAGAATATTATACCGCTACGAGTAATCTTACTGGTTCCTGCAATGTTGCTAATGTCGGAGTCTTCTTCTTTTATTTCTTCGGCGGCCAGCACATCTTGTTTGATACCATGGTAATAGATGTCTCCACTGTAATTCCAGGGCACTGTTTTGTCTAATTCATACGGGACCGGCCCGAGCATTGTGATTATAAGAGGAGTAGTCTTTGGAACCGATGTAATCCTAACGGGTCTTTTTGGGACCCTGGAAGGATTGGCGGAGATGGTTATGATTGAAACGTCTTCAACAGGAACAGGTGAAACAGGAGTACTTTCAAACATAATCTCTTGGTTGTCTATCAAGCGTTGAATGGCTGTCTTCCACAGAGGGCAAACAGTTGGTGAGGATAAGCAAAGATGGCAGTCTTCATTACAACCCGGGAATACACCAGCTTTCAACAAATTTATCTTAATTATTGGGAGCGGATTCAAGAGTTCATCAACTGCGGTAACAAACGAATCTTCTTTTATAGCATTAGTGTTGTGACCATGCCTAGGCATAGGAGCAGAAATGACGTTTGGTTTCTCGGGTGCGTCAAACTCAATCTCTTTTGCATCTATAAGGTCTTGAATTTTGTTTTTCAGGGCCCAACAGTTGTTAGTGTCATGACCTGGACTTTCGGAATGATATGCGCAGCGGGCATTTGGGTGATAATGAGGGGACACAGTGTTGGGGTTCTTTGGAGCTTCCTTTATAGTTGTCAAATTGGATTTCAGAAGATGTGGTAAAACCTGGGCTAGAGTCATATTGATTCTGGTGAATTGTCGGACTGGCCTTTCCGCTCTCGGTTGGTTACTTCTTGGTTGATCCGATGTAGGCTTTGGGATCATATCGGCCCCTACCATTGGTCGGCGTTCAACTTTCCCTTAGTTCCTTTGTGGATAAACAGCAGATACCTCCTTCTTCCCAGTGAAAAGCTTTCTTGCAGCTGTAGAGGCAGATGAATCCTTTTGAATATTTCCACTTTTTATGCCAGCCTCCACCCTTTCTCCGGTTAGTAATAATTCAGTAAACCCGACAGATGAGCTTCCATTCATATGGTTGAAGAAAGGGCTAGACAGAGTGCCTAAGAACATGTCCACTAATTCCCTTTCGGACAGAGGGGGTCGTACTCTCCCAGCTAGATCTCTCCATTTCTGCGCGTAATCCTTGAAACCTTCATTGGGAAACATAACCATACTCTGAAGTTGAGTACGGGTAGGCGCCAAATCTGCATTATACTGGTATTGCTTATAGAAATTTGCGGCAAGATCCTCCCAGTTATGGACGTCGGTCCTTTTCAGTTGGTAGAACCAATCGAGTTGTGTTCCAGATAGGCTATCTAGGAAAAAATGCACCCATAGATCTTTATCGGCGGAGTGCAGCTGGATCTTTCTCACATATGATTGGAGGTGCATCTTAGGACATGACACCCTATAATATTTTGCAAACAACAGCACTTTGAACTTTGGTGGGATCACAATTCCCGATACTAGTCCCAACTCTTCAAAGTCTAGACCCGGCACCCTCTGTATTTCCATAGCGTTCAGACGCTCTTCGAGATGTCTGTACTTATCATCTGCGGGCGGATATTGTTCCTCGGAGTAGTCTTCCTCTTCTTCCTCCTCTTTAGATTCTGACGGAACCGTGGTTTCCTTTCCTTTTCCTTCTCTTTCATCAGATGTTTTTGCAAAATCCAAGGTTCTCCTAGTCTGTCCTTGAAACCTTCTCCCAATAATCACAACACCAGTTGGTTTCTTCTCTTTATTCTTTTTATCTTTGTCCAACAAAGTTATCAGTTCCTCTTGTCCTTTGGCTAGGGTCGTGAGTAACTATTGAAACTGCGTGTTTTGAACTTGAATATCTTTGACTGTCTGTTCGAGATCCATCTTACTGAAATAAACAATAGAGAGATGAGGAATCGCATTGCAAAAGACCTGTTTATGTCATGATGAATGATATGTGCATATGTAATGTTCTCAAAGATTTTAAAATATTCAAATTTGTTTTAGGCAAAAAGAAACACACGTTAGATTAATAAGATAAAGTTTGAATACATCAATCCCCCTTGGGTAAAATAACACAAAACTCTAAGATAAAAAGGTAGTGCGCATCCTCTTTGGTGCTATGTAGGAATTTAGAGTTTGCTCCTCATGAAGTAGCCTAGTGAGTTCTGAAACCTTCTTCTCGCTTGCGTAGAATTAGACTTCGAAAGTATCTTGCTCTCCCTTGAGCTGTATCCAATCCCTTTGTAAGTCTTCAAGAGATGTGGGCATGTCAGGATGTAGGATAGTGTATGGAACTTCTCCTTCCTTAACAGGCTCAATGAATACCGGAAGGATGGAAGGATAAGGAATCAAAATACTTTGAGCGCGGGTTCATACCCACTTGAGGTAATGCTCAAGAGGGATGGAATTTTTGTGCCCCAAAGTCTTGCTGTCCAACTTGTTTAGCATCCTCCATGCTCGGATGAATCTCTGGCGAAGACCTTGATTGTCGTTGTCGTAGTCGAATACCAAGCCTTGAATCAGCATCTCTTGCAGGCCATCCCTTCGGGCATAACCAAACTGTCTTAGAGCTAAGCATGGGTTGTAGGTGATGCCTCCCCTAATGCCAAGTAGAGGGACATTAAGGAATTCCCCACAACGGTCAACAATGGTAACATTCTCTCTGGATCGGGAGCACCAATGAATATCTGAAGGTTTGAGCGTCATTAACCTTTGTGACCACCTTAATCCTTGCTCATTCTTTAAGACTGGTTGGGGAAGATGAGAAATAAACCACCTTGCCAGGAGGGGAGTGCAACACATAAGGACACCTCTTTTCCTCATTGTGTGAGTGTGAAAAGAGTGTAGGATATCCCCTAGCAATGTAGGCACTGGATTGCGTGACATGAAGATTTTGACGACACTTATATCTATGAGTTGGTCAGGATTGGGGAACAAGACCGTCCCATAGATAAGAAGAGCCACAATTTCTTCAAAGGCTTGCAAGTCTAGGGAATTCCAACATATTTGGGCTTTCTCAAACAGAAACTTTGCTAAGAAGCCTTTGACACCACTTCTAGTTTCCCAATGAGTTGTGACATCAGATGAGTGCAAGTGCAGAACTTGAGCAATCTCTTCTGGCTTTGGGTCTCTTTCCATATCGTTGAAAGGTAGTTGATTGAGAATGGGAATCCTCAAGAGTTGAGAGAATTCTTCCAAAGTAGGCACAAGCTGATAGTCGGGAAATGTGAAGCAATGGTGCAAAGGATCAAAGAATTGAAAGAGCACCTTCATCATATCCTCATCCATGTTGGAGGTGACCAAGTTGAGTAGGAGACCATGTCTCTCGGTGAACGAAGAGTTCTCAGGGATCCTTGAAGCTAGCTCCTTGAGTTGTGGAGGAATTCTTACAAGGTTGACTTGGATAGTTTTCCTGCGAAGTGAATCCATATCCTACAAAACAAGAACAAAGATGAATCTCCAAAAATCCTTGAAATGGTTAGTGGATGCATATGATGCTCATGATGTCCATGATGTTATGTACAAGTATGCATATACAAGCAAAACAAACAAATTCTTAGTTTAGGCTTGCATGGGGTTTTATAGGTAAGTACCCTCTTGAAGTTTAGTTGGCTCAACCTGTCCTAGCAATAGTAACAGGGTTCTAAGGAGCTCAGTATCACTGGATTGCTTCCTTGTTCATTGTTTCAGCTCAAGCCTCTTTAATGGCGACCGAAATATTCCAAGAAACCAACCTTCAATGAGGGTAGTATCGAGTATATACCAACTTCAGACTGTACCAAAGTCGGTCATCTCACTACGTCCTAAAGGCCAAGTTGGTCAAGTAAAGGTTCTAAAAGTTTGTTAGTGCTTCACGACATCACTCAGCGGCCCCGTATTCCCCTTGACTACTCAAGGGCTACCGGTACCCAAAAATATGTAACACTAACATAGCTATTGCTTAGACCATGTCGGTATACCCCGCACAGTTTCCACAACGTATTGCTATTTACCTACAATGTATCCCCAAATCCGGGTAGAGGATTTAAACCCAAACAAAGATCCGTAATGTAAAGCAGACAAAACAAACAATGTAAGCTAGTAAATGTGATCTAGCCTTAAGGTAACCCCACTTTTATTTTCAATTATTCCCCAACAGAGCCGCCAGTTCTGTGATACGGTGGGATAAGTGACTTGAGGGTTTACGTTTTGTGTTTTCAAATGTTGCGGTTAGCAAGAGTCACCACCGACTTTTCTTTTATCCAAAAGGAAAGGTGAAAAAGCACAGGAAAGACCTTTGAGATTGTTTCTTGAGTTCATAGGGTAGATTATGAAAAGGGAAGGTATTATCACCCTTTTCATCCATGGTTTTCCATGGGCTCTTAGTTACTTGCTAGATCACTTGCTTTTGTTTGAAATGGTGCTTTGTGCGGTTTTGAAAGTATTTTGAAAAAAAGAGGCCACTCATTTAGGTAATCTTTGTAATGATTCTCGTTCGTAAGAATGTATACAAAGATGTTTGTCTTTTTGAAAATGTTTTCAATGTTTGTAAGTTGTTTGGAAATATGTGTGTGTTTGTTTTGAAAAATAGCAAGGATGTTTGTTTGAAAAATAGAGCAAGTAACTAGGAGTAATCTACCTACTCAAATGTCTTTCTTGTTAATTTTTTATTCCTTTAACATTGTTGTCTTACCATTGATTTGGTAAGCAACCCTATCTTTGGATGTTAACGGAACGGGCGTGGGTCATCGTATAACCATGATTAGAAATGTTGCAAAGTATCTTAGGATTTCGAGGGACTAAGATCATTTTGTAAGGCAACTTTGAATAGCGTCATCGAGGGACTATGATCTTTTGATTTTGTTTGTTTTACCAAAATACTTTGCATGCGTAATATTGCTATTTTTATGTAAGGCAACCAAGTGGAGAAACCCTAAGGGTGTTTGTGTGCAAGTGTGTTTTATTGGATGCATGATTTTATCTTGAATTAGGATTTTCTATTTCATTGATTTTATCTTGCCATACATATCCTAATCACTAGCATTTACACTTGAAAGCGATAAAATGCGGCAATGTAAAGTCCTACGCTATTACAATATTTAGGGGGTGGGGGTACACATTTATGAATGGGGAGTACCAGCGAGAAAAATAAAGAAAATAACAAGGGGGAGAAAGAAAGAAAAAGGAAAAGAGTCAGCGTGCTGCTGATAGGAAGTCAAAAGTTCTGACCCTGGCCTGCTGCAGGATGGCAACCTGTTAGTGAAAATGTATAGGTCAGAAGTTCTGACCCTAGTGCACTGCAAAACAGAAACCTGTTAGTGAAAATGTATGGGGTCAGAAGTTCTGACCCTGTTGTGCACACAGTAATTTTCAGAAGTTCTGATATTATTGACGACAAAAAAAGGCCCCAGAAGTTCTGGCGTCCCAGTCAGAACTTGGTCTCCCTCTGTGCTAGTCAGAACATCTGCAATTTGGTTATTTTTCCACAAAACAGAAGGCATTCCTAGGATAGTTTCAACAAGTGTCATAGCGTTTCAGAAGTCAGAACTAAAAATCAGAGGCAGGTTCTGTACTGAATCATTCTCTACTTAAGCGTACAAATGCGTGAAAACCTTAGAACATGAAAAACATCAGAAGCATGGTATCTACATTGTGTTTTTGAGCATGCAATTCTGGTGATGTTTAAGCAATGTGGTGAGGGTCGGCAAGTGCTTACCTTGCAGCTATAAAAAAATCTATGGACTGGAGTTAGCCTTAACTCTGATGATGTTCTGAACAGGCTCTTTGAATGGATGGATGGAGGGTATATATATGAGTTAGAAAACTGTATGGGTATTTCTTAGTCAAGAAATATTTTGAGGTCAAATGGAGTTTGAAAGCAGGAGATTCAAAGTTAATGGTTGGTATGTTGTGTTTACAGTTTTTGAAAATGGGAATTTTGGGCAGAGATTCAAGGTGTTTTCTTGCTAAAACTTTCTGTTTCTTTCCAGCAATTTTTCTGAACTTCGACCGGGGGTTTTCAATGGACAAAGGTGTTCTGTTTATAGGAAAAGCTTTGTGGGTTTTTAAAACGTTAAGTGGCGCCAATATCATGCACTAGATACTGACTTACTCTTGAAGAAAAGTTCATAAAAAGTTTTGATGATTGACATCTTTTAGCCTAGGCTGGGTTAGTAAGCGAGGATTAAGGAAAAGTGACACTCATGAGAGAAAAGTAGCGCATGAACCCATACCTAAATCTTCACAATAGCGTTGTTATGTTGAACGTGGAGAGACCCTTTGGACAAATGCTCAAAAGTGGTTGTGAGTATTAATGAGCATTAAATAGTGATGAGATTGGTCAAGAATAAGAAATCTTTTAATATGAGATTTGCATCATTACTTGAATCTGAGCCAGCAGTTCTTACTTCAGCAAAGTCTAGAACAATGCACCCAAGTTCTGATCTTAGTATCCTGCTGCCTCAGCAAATCCTGAGGGTTCTCATGACTTTCCAGCATGTTCTTTTGATTTGCCTCTGAAAACTCTGGACTTAGAGATTCTGCTTTAGTGTAACACCCAATCTTCTGACCCCCTTACCTTCTGATTCCAGCATGTTCTGAAGGAGCTTTCAGGCTTCGTTGCTTTCTTTGCATTCCTCTAACAAACTCTGACTGAACTTGCGTAGCTGCTGAAAAAGCCATATTCTGATTGAAGGTTATGTGCTGAACCACATTTACAACTTTTGACTGAGTTGGCGCAGCTGCTGAAGACCCACATTCAGACTAAATGTTATGTCTTGAACCATGTTTACAACTTCTGATTGTTCCTTCGTGGAGATTGGTTCAGAAGTTCTGAAATGTCATTTTTCTTAAATACTTTAGAAAAATTCTAAGTATTTAGAATTTAACTTTTCCAAGGTAAAATTTGGCTTTTGAGCTTCTTGATGAAACAAACTTCATATTCCAACATGTCTTGATGAAATATGATTTTTGTGTTTTGATTTTCATCAAAAATCCAAAGTTTGACTTTTTAGCTTGCAAATGACCATTTTGCATTTGTAAATGGCTTGCTTGGAAAGAAATGATATTTCAAGGCTTGGATTCGTTCAAGAGGAAACTTTGAGAATCCAGGGTGATTTCTTGAAAGATGAGAGGGCAAATTTTGGGGTACAACAACCACAGTAACAGGCAACTATATTTCCTATCAATAGATTCCTTCATTGTATAAGACCGTCACACAGAAACCCTCCTAATACGACCACAACAATAATTCCTAACATTTCACAACTTTTCAACAAATTATCCAAAAATAATTTAATTAAATTATTAATTAAATTAACGGGAGTTACAACTCTCCTCCACATAGAATATTTTCATCCTCAAAAATTTACTCGATACTACCACTCTTAATGCGAATTTCGCATCTCATTCTCTAATTTCCAAGTCGCGTCTGGCAACACTTCGACCATTACTTCCTCGACATAACAGTAACTCAACATGATTTAAATTAAATACACACATACTAATCATTCAACACTTCACATCATAATCGTTAATAACTTATCAACCACTTCAACCATATCGTCATATCACCCTTATAGTGACATCAATATAGCCAACATAATCAATTTCGTCATATTATGGAGTACTATCCATCATTTACCGTAACCAACAACAACATCACGACAACAGGAACAAAATCCTTATAATGTCAACTTAATAGTATAACTCAATAAGTATACACACAACTCACCATCAACCAACAACCATATTAATATCCTTATAAAATCAACAAATATTTACGAGAAAACACAGTACCTTGGAACATCATCCCCATATTAACTTTCCACCAAATCAAACATGTAGAGTCGTATACTCATAGAAACTGCGCCACATACGCTTTAGTTGCGCAACTATGATAATTCATCTTAAGTTACCATCCTCATTAAATTTTTTGCCAACTATACAGTTTACAAGTCTCATACTAGTTTCAGACTTTCCTCAACATCCACCATAAAACCATTGTTCACTTGATATTCTCAATCTTACACTTTGCGATGTTAGCACGCATATAATCCCACTACTCCGAATTGTTCAATATGTCTCAACTCTTTCCTAGCCACGCCTCTATTACTTTACACAAATTGATGAGCGACTATCCTCATGATATAACATCAATCGCTTACACACTGTTAAGATAGCAAGATAAGTCTATACCATCCAACATGATCTCGTCCACTATCAACAAGAGATTAAGGGTGATCAGTTCCTCAATTTTTCAATAGATAGCCGACAACCATAAGGGAGTATAAACCATCGTCACCAAACTATAATAGTGTTCCTTTAGAACTTGTACTCAAGTCACCTAAAGCACCATAATCCAATAATTTTCCAATGAGATTTACAAATACTCCCATAATTTCCCTCTCATTCGATCTTGTCGATGAAACACCAACGCTTAACATATTACACGATCCATATTACACTTGCTTAGCCTCACACGAAGGTTAACTATTCTCTAACTCAAGAATTACTACTATACTAGTACATTACACGTCGTCTCGTTCTAATTTGAAATCTCAATAATGTCGTTCCACACCGTTTTGGTGATAGCACCACTCCAATTCTTCTTTTACACATGCCACTACCTTGGCATCATAAACACGAATATAATTCCTCTTAAAAGCATATTCCTTTAAAATGACATCTTCATTATAATCATTGTTAATCATCATAAGTTGCATCTTTGTGCGCTTCTCTAATACTTTCACATCCTTTTTAATGTCGGACATCTCATTTCTCAACTTATCCGCCAACAACATATTACGCTTGACCTTGTCTCGAACAACTGCGATAATAACCATTTATGCCCAAAAATCCTCTAGTTTCGTAAACGACTTCAGAGTTCCTCTATATGGGAATGAATCAACCATATTTGAAAGCAGTTTCATATGATAGAATATATTTCTATCTCCTCATAGGTTCAAACGGAACACCAATCCAATATTCGGAACACAAGATATGAATTTCCAAAGTTATCCAAAAATATGAACACCGACGTCATACAACAACATACTATTACACATCTTACGATAACATCAGAACAAAATTTCTTTGTACCAGTACCAACACTTATCATTCTTGAAATCATACTCATATCCTCGCATTTCCGACTCTAACTCGTGATTCAAAACATTCCAACAACTTCAACAACTTTTACAATCACTCACGAGGATCCCACGACAACGTCTACAACAATTTGTCACTCTATCATCATTCAAACATCGACATCTTACGCAAGGGCTACCCAAACCGACAACTTCACAGTCCACCAGCAGTGCGGAAACATCGTAACTTTTTTAATTTAATCTTCTAAAATTATCCTTGTTACTAAACAATCACCTTCAGAAATATTAGGGATTTACACCTTACTCGTATATCAACAATTGTTACATTGCTCCTCATCCTTTGAGAAGTAAACATCAACATTGTCTAAGCATCCTCCCTCAAGACGCTCCAACTTCATTAACAAACAAAATCTTGAGTCCATGTCACCTTCGGATTCGGGAAGCAACAAAACTTCAACAATACTTGCACTATCGCCATCAACAGCATACTGAACTAACATCTTAAAATTGAAACATATCCGAGAAAAAAGCTTCTCCCCCACTTATCTTCAAACAAACTCCTGCATACAATCGATTAGAAAATCAAGAAAACACTTACAGTGTTCCGCCCACTTGTCACGTACTAAGGGACAAACAACATTAGACAACTTGGCCGGAGAGATCAACCTGCTCTGATACCAACTTTGTAACACCCCAATTCTACTCGACAATTGTTATATAAATCAGAGTTATAAAAATTCGACAATTTAATCAGGATGCTACAAATTCAACTCGAAACAATGACATTAATTACATATACATAACACATTAAAATCCGATGAACCAATAACAACATAAATTAATCTTTTAAAACCAACAACTTCCATAACTACGCAGCAGAGTCAAATATTCAACTTAAAGGAATATATAATCTTTGTCCAACTAAACAACTTCAAATAATAAGTATTTAACAAATGACAACTGAAGTTTCAATCAACTGAAATAGTAACAACAATAAAATAGCAAGCGTTCATCCTCCCGAGTGTTCGTATCAGAGAAATGACACTGACTCGAACTACTGAAGGTAAACAGCCTTCACCCTGGATTACCTGCATGTTACCAACATTGCGCTATCATTCAAACAGAAGGGGTGAGATATCGAACAACATAATTACATGTATGATAATATTACATTATAATTAGTCTATGCAAATCACCACTTCACAACTTTAAACAACATCGATCACAACAAAACATCAACGAAATATAATAATTAATTCATCAACACGATAACTCAATATGCAACGTGAAATATAACTTGTTACTATGCATATACATGTGGTATCAATGGAGCAGAACTCCCAACTTAAAAACAGATCAGAACTCCCAACTTAGAAATCTGCCAATAAATAGAGGCATCAACAAGGCATAATTCTTCAACTTAATATTTTTCCAATCCAAGCCAACATAACGAGCATCAGCTCCAACTTGATATGCGATGTATGTGACACAACATGATTGTAACAACAACAACAACAAACATCAACTTAACATAAATCAACGTTAGCCATAAGCCTACAACATCAACAACAACAATTCAACATCAACATAATTCAACTTTGGCCATAAGCCTACAACATCAACAACGATTCAACATCAACATAATTCAACTTTGGCCATAAGCCTACAACATCAACAACAATTCAACATCAACATAATTCAACTTTGGCCATAAGCCTACAACATCAATAATAATTCAACATCAACATAATTCAACTTTGGCCATAAGCCTACGACATTATATCGTCCCAACTCAGAACAACTTATACAGCACTGGCATCGACCAAAACAACATATACGGGCAATAGGACTAGGGAAACTACGTACCCCTCGACATGCACAACAACCAAGACAGAATAATAACTAACTCATACTCCTCGAAACACATAGAAACAAAGAAGAATAAAAATTATATGTTCCTTGGAACAACCTGCAACTTTGTTCCGCTTGACAACAGTACCGTGATCCTCGGCATAACCTGAAACTTCGTTCTGCTCGACAACAATATTGTGCTCCTCGGTACACCTCGCAGCCTAATGTCGCTTCAAATCCAACACATATATTCTCCAACACACTTCTCAGCCTAAATGCCCCTCGGCACCTAGCACCATCAACATCCTCCTCGACCACTAGTTCGGCCAATAGTACAGAATACCACGATTTCATAACAACCACATCAATACACTTCATAACTTCCGACCAACTGCTCAGAATACCATAGTAACAGGCAACTATATTTCCTATCAACAGATTCCTTCATTGTATAAGACGGTCATGCAGAAACCCTTATAATACGACCACAACAACAATTCCTAACATTTCATAACTTTTCAACAAAGAATCGAAAAATAATTTAATTAAATAATTAATTAAATTGACGGGAGTTACGTGTTGGATCAAGCTTTTATGGAAAGTGATATGTCTCTGGATCAGTTCAGCAATGTTGTGGGGAATATTACATCTTATAATAATGTGAGCTTTTGTGATGATGACTTGTCTGATGAAGGAAGGAATCATAACCTGACTCTCTATATTTCCATGAATTATAAGAATGACTCTTTGTCTAATGTGCTGATTGACAATGGGTCTGCTTTAAATGTCATACCAAGAAGTACACTCATGAAGCTTAAGTATCACGGAACTCCCATGCGCCCAAGCAGCATAATAGTAAAATCTTTTGATGGTTCGAGGAAGTCTTTCATCGGAGAAGTAGATTTCCCTATTCACATAGGTCCGCACTTATTTTAGATTAATTTCCAGGTTATGGATATTGTTCCCGCCTACAACTGTTTATTGGGGCAACCGTGGATCCATGAAGCAGGAGTCGTTACTTCAACCTTGCACTAGAAGCTGAAATTTGTTCGTGAAGGGAAGGTGGTCATTGTGAAAGGTGAGCAAGCTCTGTTGATATCTCATTTGTCTTCCTTTAGAACTGTAGAAGCTGACAAAGTCGTTGTTGGAACTCAGTTCCAAGCTTTTTCCATTGATAATGTAAGGAAGAATGAGAATTATATAGCCTCATTTAAGGATGCACAACAGGTAGTGCAGAAAGGCATTAGCAAGGTATTGGAGAAGGTTATCGATTCTCCTGTGAATAGGAATGGCACCGGTCTGGGTTTCTCTTGAAGAAGGAAATCGTGAGGCTGAAATCTGCTTTGGGTAAATATCAAGATATCTTTCAAAGTGGAGGTTATCTTCATCCAACTACTCCAAGGATCAACGCTATTCTGGAAGATGAATCAGAGCAAGAGATGATGAACTACGTGACGCATGGAGTCAGAGTCCAAAATTGGATCACTGTTTATGTTCCTTCTCGCATTCACATTTCAAAGTTATTTGTTTTTGTTAGTCTTTTCAAAAAATAATTCTCTGCCCAAGGTGAAAGTATTGATGTTGTATGGGCATATCTGTTTGTTTTGATTTTTAAAATCATTAATAAAAGTTTTTTTTTATTCCCAAATTTATGTCTTTATTCTCTGCTTTTTCTTGGAAAATGGTAATCAGAAAAAAGCCTTTCAAAATAAATAATAACTATAAATAAATTTGCATAATCACTTGCTATATGTGTCAGTTTCTAAAATCAATCATAAATCATATGTGCAGATTAATTAAAAAAACCGTTGAGTACAATGACCCTGCACCCTCTCCCAACTTTGAATATCCTGCATATGTGGCCGAAGAAGAAGAATATGATGAAATCCCAGAAGAGGTTTCACGGTTGCTTGAGCGCGATGAAAATACCATTCATCCGTATAAAGAGTCATTGGAGACTATCAATTGGGTTCAGAGAAAGATCCAAAAGAAGTCAAGATAGAGCATTACTTCATCCCGATGTGAAGAGCAAGTTGATTGAATTGTTGAAAGAGTATGTGGATATCTTTGCTTGGTCTTATCAAGACATGCCTGGTTTGGATATTGATATTATGGAACATCATTTTCCATTAAGCCAGAATGTCCACCAATCAAGCAGAAGTTGCGAAGAACTCACCCTGATATGGCAGTGAAAATTAAAGAAGAAGTTTTAAAGAAGATTAATGCTAGTTTTCTTGTGACATCAGTGTACCCTCAGTGGATTACCAATATTGTTCCAGTACCAAAGAAAGACGTAAAATTTCGCATGTGCATTGATTATAGATATTTAAAAACAACTAGTCCGAAAGATGACTTTCCATTGCCACATATTGATATGTTGGTTGACAATACAACACAATTCAAAGTATTTTCGTTCATGGACGGGTTTTATGGATACAATCAAATTAGAATGGCTCCTAAGGACATGGAAAAAACAACGTTTATCACACCCTGGGGAACATTCTGTTACAGAGTGATGCCCTTTGGGTTGAAGAACATTGGTGCATCGTACTAGAGAGCTATGAAAACCCTATTCCATGATCTGATGCATAAGGAAATTGAGGTATACGTTGATGATATGATTGCCAAATCACAGAGTGAAGAATGGCATATAGAAGATTTGTTGAAATTGTTTCAGCGTTTGAGGAAGTATCGTCTTTGCTTGAATCCAAATAAGTGTACTTTTGGTGTTCGTTCAGGAAAATTGTTAGGTTTCATTATCAGCCAAAAATGAATTGAAGTTGATCCTGATAAAGTTAAGAAAATTCAAGAAATTCTTGCACCAAGAACTGAAAAGCAAGTTAGAGGCTTACTCGGACGGTTGAATTATGTTTCCATATTTATTTTCCATATGACTGCAACATGTGAGCCGATCTTAAAGTTGTTAAAGAAAGATCAAGGTTGTGTATGGACATATGATTTCCAAAGGGCATTTGAAGGCATCAAAGAGTATCTTCTTGAACCTCCTATTTTGATCCCTCCTGTTAAAGGAAGACCATTGATTATGTATCTGACTGTGTTAGATAATTCTATGGCGTATATTTTGGGACAATAAGATGAAACAGGAAGAAAAGAATATGCCATTTATCATCTCAACGATAAGTTTACTGACTTTTAAAATAACATGCTGAACAATCATCAAACAATGAAGTCGCCATCGAACGTTTTTTATCCCACGAGAGGGGAAAGGTAAACATCGAGAAAAACTGAGAAGGGAGAAGTCACGGTCTTGCGACCGAGAGATCGGGTAAGGGAGTCTGTTACACGAGGGGAAGATATTGGCACCCCACACGCCCGTAGTACTCTAGGGTATCCATTCTTATTGTCTATCGTATGGGTGTGCTTAATCTATATCTAAATTATAGAGGGGATGCATGCAAAAGAAAGGAGAAAAGAATGTAGGGAAAATAAAATTATGCTCGTTTGGGCCCTACCCCAATGCCTACTGTTGTACCCCAAAATTTGCCCTCCCATTTCCTCAACATTTTCTCACCACAAGACCTTGGAGTTCAAGATCCAGCTAGGGTTTCCTCTGCTCAGGACTCCTCCTTGCACTGTTGACCCAAATTAGGGTTTGTGTTTGCACAAAGATGTTTTGACCTAAAATGCCTAAGATTACTTTCATGCTTCATTTTGGACTCCCAAGTTTACCCATACCAAATTTCAAGCCTTGATTCCAATCTTTGCCCAGTCAACTGGACAGTTGACCTAGAAATCAACTGTATTAGGGAAAAAGTCAACTGTGGTCAATTGACAGTCAAACCTCATGATATTTTACCCACATCAACATATTGAACTCATATGGACCATTTGATCAAGTTTGGATAACAATTCCACAAGAAATTTGATCAGATCACCAAAAGGGCAAAATGGTCATTTTTAGGGTTTTGACTGCACAAAGGCAATTTTTGACTGTTTGACCTAGCCAATGGCAAACCAAGCTCATATATGGACTCAAGGACCCAATGGAATTGTCTTGACATGTTCAACAAATTCAAAAGATCCCAAATGCACAAGATTGACAGATGAATTTTCCAGTCAATTGATCAATTTTTGACTGTATTCTGAAAAGTCAAACTTTTGACTTTTTGGTCCAAATCAAGTGTCAAGATTCATTTTCCATCAAAACATGTCAAAACATGAAACTTGTTCATCAAGAAATCAAAAATCACAAATTAGGGTTTGAAATGAAGAATTTTCATAACTTAGAATTTTTCTAAGTTATGAAAATCCCTAATTTTTTCCTAACTTTGTCCCATTTTTTCATCAAGATGCATTTGGATTCAAACAAAAGTCAAAACATGAAAGTTATAGTCCATTGCAAAATCTACAACTTTGATTCACAAAGTTTCCTCAAAATAAGCTTGTAGCTCAAGTTATGATTTTTGGAATAAGGGTGCCAAACATTTCTTAACTTAGAAAAATTTTGACCTATTCTAGGCAGGATTTTTGCCAACCTTCATGGCCACTTTTCACATGCTTCCACTTGGAATTTCAAATTTCATTACAAAGATGGATTGTAGTACACATTCCAAGCTTTCGAAAATGTCCAAGAACTCATCAAACAACCTTGTGGTTAGGGAGAATCGAATTTGGCAATATGGGCAAAACTCACTTTGTTCATGGCCAATTTACATGTTCATAACTTTGCATTTTTGAACTCAGCATGTTCTAAGCTAGATTACAGGTCCTTTATCTTATTCACACTCATAAATTTAATGCTAATCCTTCATGTTTAATCCTTATCTTGTGTGTTTAAGCATTGCATACAAGATTGAGCCATAATTAGAAAACGCAATATATCCATTTTTGAAAAGTTAAACTTTATGTCAAATTTGCAAATCAAGAAGTATAAGGCAAATCTCTTTGGCACAAGTTCAGAAGCATATCACACTGATCAAGAGGGATGGTTGCAGCACATTTGAGGGGCCTGCACAAGTCTAGAAACCAAGTTGACATTTTGTTGCTTTAGTGTGAAGAAACTTGGCATAACACATAACAACTCTCATTTCTGCCAAGAGAAGTTAAGACAAACTTGTTGTACAGCTTTCAAACATCAAACCTAAGCTAAGGCACGAGCAAAACACATTCCAAACCTCATCAAACCTCAAAACACCATCCTACTGCAGAAAACAGAGTCACCTCTGCAGTTGGACTTCCACAACCCAATCCACTTGTGCATTCTTGCTAAAACAAGTTCATACACACTCCATACCACATATGCAAGCTATCCTAAGGATTGGACACGACCTGTAACACCTCTAACCAACTTCACCATTTTTGCTTTTTCTGTTTTGCAGGTTGATTGCCATAGCTTGATTCACTTGGTTTCAAAGCAAGCTAAAGATTGGAATAGCATCCCTGGACTTCAAGCAAGCTGTACCAATCCTCACTTTGCCTTGAAAGTGCCTCCATTGCCAGACACGATCCAAGCTGAACAGGTAAGTTCATGGACTTCTATCTCAATATAGGAAGAGTTAGCTCTAAGTTTATGAATGAAAAATGTTCTACTCATGGCCTTGAAGCTATACATATCTTCACTTTCCATTTATATTGCATATGCTGAGAGTATTTTGAACCTGAACATTGACAAAAACTTAGGTTAAGAATTAGGGATGGAGAAATTCTCTCTCATTTCTGAGAGTTAAGTTGAGTTTTTTATATGTATGGAATCGTGGCTTGATGCTTGACATCTTTCATGTTATGAGTTTGTGCTAAAAGTCCAGGAATCAGGATGTTTGAATCAGTATGTAAAACGCGCGTTTTTTGAACAAAGCTTGCTGGAGGTTGAAGAAGATAGGTTTTGGGCTGGGCCTGAAATGTTTTTCCTTTTCACACCACTGTTTTACACATGCACCCCCCTGGCCCATTTCAAGATATCTTTGTTATTTTTGATTTTTCCTTTTGATTTTGTTTTTATATTTTTATCTAAACATAAATAAACATTAAAAATATTTTTCCCACATTTTTTTGCATTTTTTTGACATTTATTTTGTTTCATTTAGTTTTGTATATAAATAAACATAAATATACTATTATTTAAAATAACTAAAAAATAATACAAACATATTTTATTTCTGATTTTTATTTTATGTTATCTCTTGAAAACATTTTATAATAAAAATATACTTTTTTTAATAATATAAAATATTTTATTTTTGTATATATAATATATATTTAATAAATAATGTAAAATACTTATATATTTATTAGTATATTTAGGGAAAATACAAAGAATTAATACATTTTTATTTTTATTAATATTTTGACCTCAAAATACTTTTTTTTACAATATACCTTCTTTTATTTATTTTTTATACATAATTAATAAATATTGCATATATTATATAATAAATACCTTTTATTTATAAAATTAGGGTTTTACCCTAAATACATAAAAATACCAAAAATTAATTAATTTTATTTTTGTTTATTTGACACATAAAAAATACTTTTTTCATACATATAAAAAACCATTTTTTGCATCTTGCACATTTATTATATTTTTATTTAATTGTTGTATATTAAATAATTTGTATAATTCAATTTGGATGTAATAGTTTAGGTTTAATTTCTTGCTAAAATATCCCCCATTTGAACATTTGTACCCCCCATCCCACATATTGTGTTGTAATAACTTAGGACCTTTTATTTTCCGCATTTTAAAAGCTCTCTAAATATGCCATGTTAGAATTAGGGTTTGTATGCCAAAATCAACCAACAAATAGTTTGACCTAAATTCAAGATAAACAAGCATGAAAATGGACAACACTAATCACACTTGCACCCCTAGGGTACTCCACTTGTTGCCTTCAATAATGGGCCATATTGCATGTTAGGTATCTTTGGCAAAAACAAAACAATCAAATGATCATAGTCCCTCGATGACGCTTTCAAAAGTTCCCTTAAAAATGATCAAGTCCCTTAAAAGAAAAATTGCCCAAAGATACTTGGCACCATTGCAATTATGGTCTAAACGATGACCCGCGCCCGTCCCGTTCACATCCTAACACAAGATTGTCCACCAAATACAATGGTGGAACAAAATTGTTAAAAGGGTTAAAACATAACAATGATCTTTGAGAAATTTAGGGTAGATAGCTCTTGGTTACTTGCCAACTTGCAAAACAAAAACACTTGCCTATTTTTCAAAACACACATCACAACACACTTTCAAAACAACTTTCAAAAACATTGAAAACCTTTTCAAAAGACATACACCTTTGTATACATCCCAACATGGATCGTTACAAAGGTTGCCACCACATTGGCCTCTTTTCAAAACATTTTCAAACCCACACACACAAAGCACCATTTCAAACAATTGAAAATCAAGGAAAGTTGATCTAAGCAAGTGACTAAGAGCCCATGGATAACCATGGATATAAAGGGTGCTAATACCTTCCCTTTCTATAATCTACTCCTCGAACCCAAGAAAACATCTCAAAGGTTTTTGCTGTGCTTTTTAACCTTTCCTTAGGATAAAATAAAAATTCGGTGGCAACTCTTGCTCAACCGCAACATTTGCGAAAACAAACGCAAAACCCAAGTCAGTTCTCCCACCGTATCACAGAACTGGCGACTCTGCTGGGGAAGAATTTTAACGTGGAGTAACCTTAGGGCTTAGATCACCCTCTTGCATGACTAATTGTTTGTTTTGATTGCTTTATATCTTGCCTCTCTTGTTTGGGTTTGCAATCCTACACCCGGATTTGGGGAAACATTCATAGATAGCAATACGTTATGGAAACTGTGCGGGGTATACCGACACGGTTGAAGCAATAGCTATATTAGTGTGACATATTTGTGAGTACCGGTAACTCTTGAGTTCAATCAAGGAGAGTACGGGGCCGCTGAGTGATGTCACTAAGCACTAATGACCTAGAACCTTACTTGACCATCTTGGCCTTTCATTAGGGGTAGTGAGATGACCGGCTTTGGTGCAGTCCGAAGTTGGTAGATACTCGATACTACACTCATTGAGGGTTGTTTTCTTGGAATATTTTGGTCGCTAGTTAAGTGGCTAAACCAAAACAATGAACAATGAAAACAATCCAATGATATTGAGCTCCTTAGAACCCGGTTACTATTTATAGGACAGGATTTTAAGCCAACTACACTCAAGAGGGTACTTACCTATGAAACCCCATGCAAGCCTGAAACTAGGGTTTGGTGTGAATTGCTTGTACATATGTTTTGTGCATAGATCATGAACATCATAAAGCATCATATGCATTCACTAACCATTTCAAGGGTTTAGATCTTCATCTTTGTTCTTGTTTTGTAGGTCATGGAAATTCTTCGAAGAAAAACCATCCAAGTCAACCTTGTGAGAATCCCTCCTCAACTCAAGGAGCTCACATCAAGAATTCCGGAAAGCTCTCCCTTCAGTGAAAGACATGGTAGACTACTCAGCTTAGTCAGCACAAACATTGAAGAGGACATGATGAAGGTGTTGTTCCAGTTCTTTGATCCTCTTCACCACTGTTTCACTTTCCCCGACTATCAGTTGGTGCCCACTTTGGAGGAATTTTCTCAACTCCTGAGAATTCCGATCCTTAATCAACTACCTTTCAACGGTACGGAAAAGGAACCAAAGCTTGAAGATGTTGCTCGAGCACTACATCTACAGCCATCTGACATCAAGGGACATTGGGAAACTAGAAGCGGTGTCAAAGGCTTCTTAGCAAAATTCTTGTTTGAGAAGGAACAAGAGTGTTGGAATTCATTGGACCTACAAGCCTTTGAAGAAATTGTGGCCCTCCTCATCTATGGGTTGGTCTTGTTCCCAAATCCTGACCAGCTTGTAGATGTCAACGCCGTCAAGATTTTCTTATCCAGGAATCCAATACCAACATTGCTTGGGGACATTCTTCACTCATTTTACACTCGAACAATGAGAAAGAGGGGTGTTCTCATGTGCTGTACTCCTCTCCTTGCAAGGTGGTTTATTTCGCACCTTCCACAATCTGTCTTGAAGAATGACCAAGGCTTAAGGTGGTCACAACGATTGATGACCCTCACTCACTCTGATGTACATTGGTGTTCTCGGCCCAGAGAAAATGTCATCATCGTCGATTGTTGTGGAGAGTTCCCTAATGTTCCATTACTTGGCATTAGGGGAGGCATTACCTACAACCCATGTCTAGCCTTGAGACAATTTGGATATGCACAGAGGGATGGCCCTCATGACATGTTGATTCTTGACTTAGTTTTTGACTTCGACAACGATGCGCAAGGACTTCGCCAAAGATTCATCAGAGCTTGGAGGATGCCTAACAAGGTTGACAGCAAGACACTGGGGCACAAGAACTCCATCCCTCTTGAGCCTTACCTCAACTGGGTACGAGCCCGAGCCCAGATTCTAATGATGCCTTATCCTCATGTTCTCCCTGTGATTAAAGAGCCCGTTAAGGAAGGAGAGGTTCCCTACACCATCCTATATCCTGAAATGCCTACATCGTGGGAGGAGATGCAGAAGAGTTGGATCCAACTCAAGGAGGAACGGAACACTTTTGAAGCCAGCTTCTACGCCAGTGAGAAGAAGGTTCTAGAGCTTACCCGCCGACTCAATGAGGAAGAGACCCTCAACACCTACATCGCACCAAAGAGGATGCGCAATGTCTTTTTACCTTGAGAAGTTTTTTGTAATATTTGGCCCATGGGGCATTTATGTACTGACAAATTTCTTCTTATTAATATGACGTGCGTTCTTTTTTGTTTGCAACAATTTTGAATGTTCTAAATCCTTGAATGCATTGCATACATAAGCATACCATTCATCATGTGCATAAGCAGGTCTCCACACCAGGTTTCCTTATCTTTCTGCTGTTTATTTCAGTAAGATGGATCTCGAACAGACGGTCAAGGACTTGTAGTCTCAGAACGCACAGTTTCAACAACTCCTGATGACCTTGGCTAAGGGTCAGGAAGATCTGAAAGCCCTGCTGGGGAACAAAGACCAAGTGAAAAATAAGAAGAAGAGAATCGGGGTGGCTACCCTAGGGAGAAGGTTTGAGGGTGAAGCCAGAAGAGTGCTTGAATTTCCCCCTACTTCTGAAGAGGGAACCAGTAAAGGGAATGCGGCTGCGGTACCTTCCGAATCCGAGGTTGAAGAATAGGAGGCTGAAGAGGACGAAGACTACTCTGATCAACAATACCCGCCCGCCGATGACAAGTATAAAGGCTTGGAAGACAGGTTGGCAGCTATGGAGCTGCAGAGAGTTCCCGGCTTAGATTTCAAAGATTTGGGATTAGTTGCTGGAATTGTGATCCCCCCGAAGTTCAAAGTTCCAGCTTTTGCAAGATATGACGGGCTATCCTGCCCGAAAATGCATCTCAGATCATATGTAAGGAAGATCCAACCTTACACTGCAGAAAAGAACCTTTGGATTCATTTCTTTCAGGATAGCCTTTCTGGGGCTCAACTCGAGTGGTTCTATCAGCTGGATGGAGCCAGTATCCGAAACTGGGAAGACTTGGCCACCGCATTTTATAAACAATATTAGTACAATTCTGACCTCGCTCCCACGCGTACCCAACTACAGGGTATGTCACTAGGGACGGGCGAAGTATTCAAGGAGTATGCGCAAAAGTGGAGAGACCTGGCTGGCAGGGTGCAGCCTCCTTTGACTGACCGTGAACTTGTTGATATGTTCCTAGGGACCCTGTCCGGTCCATTCTTTAATCATCTGATTGGTAATTCCTCTTCTGGGTTTACAGATTTGATCTTGACTTGTGAGAGAATAGAAGCTGGTATCAAGTCGGGGAAGATACAGAAAGGTGTCGTTGTGAGTACTGAAAAGAAGCCCTTCAAGAAGGAAGCTAGTGCTGTTTATGGTCCCAGAAGACAAGTTAAGCCAGAACGCCGCCAAGCTGTCAATGCATTGGTAATTTCAAAGCTTGTTGCTGCTCCTCAGCAGTATAATCAACAAAGGGGTGAGAGGCCCAAAAGGCAGTACACTCGGCTCAGTATGACCCTATCTCAGATTTTGCCGCAACTACTATCAACCAATCTGGTAACTATCAAAGAAGCTCCGAAGGTGGGGAATACAGCTTCTCCGAAGTACAACCCCAACGCCCGTTGTGCTTATCACTCTGATAGCCCCGGGCATACTACGGACGATTGCTGGGCTCTGAGGAATAAGGTTCAAGACCTTATTAATGCTAAGGAAATACAGTTTGAGGCGCCTGAAAGGCCCAATGTTGTGACTGCTCCCATGCCCCAGCATGGAGTGAGTGCCGTGGAAGAAGACCGATATGTAGCCTCCGTGGAAGAGATTGTTACTCCATTGTCGACTGTTAAAAGGAATATGTTGCTAGCCGGTTTATTTCCGGGATGTGGTGAAGATTGCCTTCTATGTGCTGTTTCGCCTTTTGGTTGTCCTTTGCTGAAATCAGGTATCCAAAGCCTGATGGATAGCAAGGAAATCTTGTTCGAGAAGATTGTTGTTCCTGCTGTCCCTGCCGAAGAAGTTTATATTGTCACTATTTTCAACAAACCTCCCAAGGCTCCTTCAAAGAAGCCTGTCAAAATTATGTCCACTCAGAAGTTTGCTCCCATCATCATTACAGTTCCGGGGCCCCTCCCCTATACATCCGACAAAGCTGTCCCATGGCACTATGGGGCAGATGTTTATGTGCTTGGAGTGAAGCAAAAGTTTGATACGAGTACCGGTGTCAATAACATCACTGGACCTGCCAAAATTACTCGCAGTGGTAGGCTGTTTTCACCAGATATTTCGCCACCAGTTATTCAGAAACCTCTCATCATCACAGCCGCAAGTGTGCATGTTCCACTTCCTAATCAAGTTCTTGTTTCTACCCCTGCTGCCGAGTCCTATGATGCTCGGGGCAAAGGGATCGCTATTGATTTTCCTGCCCTGACGGAGGCGCCGAAGACAACCGTTGTTGAAGCCTCCCAGCAAGAGATGGAGGAGATTCTCAAGATTATCAAGAAAAGTGATTTCAATGTTGTTGAGCAGTTGGGGCACACCCCCTCTAAAATTTCTATGCTATCATTGTTGTTGTGTTCAGAGGCCCATGCTAAGGCCCTGATCTCCTTCCTGAAGATGGCTCATGTGCCGCAAGAAACATCTGCTGATCAATTTACTGATTGTGTGGCCAACTTGACTGTTGATAACGGGTTGGGCTTTTCTGACGCTGATCTGACTGCAAAAGGAAAGAACCATAATGACGCCCTGCATGTCTCTATTGAATGTAGGGGCACTACTCTTGCCCATGTGTTGGTGGACACCGGTTCTTTATTGAATGTATTGCCCAAGAAGGCCCTAGACAGATTGGATTGTGAGGGTATGGAGCTCAAGCTCAGTAACATTGTTGTCCGAGCCTTTGACGATTCGAAAAGGATGGTACATGGTAAAGTTGACATTCCAATCAGGGTTGGTTCTCAAGTTTTTGATTCAACTTTCTATGTGATGGACATCCGTCCATCCTACTCTTGTTTGCTGGGTCGTCCATGGATTCACAAGGCCGGAGCTGTGACCTCCACACTACATCAAAAGCTTAAATACCCGGTTAGAGGAAAGATTGTTACAGTTCAGGGGGAAGAAGAGTATATGGTCAGCCACTTAAACTCGTTCCGATACATAGAAATGGACGGGGAATTCATTGAGACCCCCTTTCAACACTTTGAAGAGGGGCCTCAGACATTGGCATCAGCTGAAACTATGATTGAAGACCCTCCTTTGAAGATGGCTTCCTTAAAGGATGCTCGGGCTGTGATTGAGAAGGGCGAGTGCACAAACTGGGGCCGACTTCCTGACTTTACTCCGAAGACCGACAAGTTTGGTTTGGGCTTCACTGCGGAGGCTCAGAAGGCTGTTCGTAAGGCGAGGATTGGAAGACCTCCTGTGTTCATCACCAACCTAGGAGTGAATGCTATTGAAGACGAAGTGGAGGAATCAGAATTTGACAGCTGGATCTACCCAACAACCGACAGTGGACCAAGCAACTGGACTGCCAAAGACTTCACACCTATTACTTTTGTCACTCAGTAATGAACTCTTTTGTTTTCAATTTGTAACAAACAATATGTTGAAACTTTTATGGCTTGGTGTCCTACCCGGGGCACCGTGGCTCCATTTGTGAGGGCTTTTTGTATGACATTTTCATATATCATTAATCAAAACATTGGACGTTTGTTGAATTTCAAATCTTGTGTTCCTTTTCTTTCTTTACTATATATTGTAAAACAGCTATATTTACACACACTCACTTATACAGGTTCCAATCCACTCTGGATCTCACTGGTAACGACTCTGCTACTGCCAGTTATGACTTTGAAAATCCGATCAACTTAGCCGAAGACGAAGGTGAAGATGATTGCGAAGTTCCTGGGGAACTTGCAAGACTGCTACTCCAAGAAGAGAGGGCCATTCAGCCACATGAAGAGCCAGTGGAAACGGTAAATCTGGGTACCGAGACAGATAGAAAGGAAGTCAAGATTGGTGCCAACCTAGAGCTCAGTGTGAAACAACGGTTGATTCAGATGCTGCATGACTACATGGAAATCTTTGCTTGGTCTTATGAAGACATGCCTGGTTTGGATGCCGACATTGTGGTTCATCACCTGCCTACCAAGGAAGACTGCCCTCCGGTAAAATAGAAGGTCCGCCGTATGCGTCCAAAGATGTCCGAGAAAATCAAAGCCAAGGTTATGAAACAATTTGATGCCAGGTTTCTAGCAGTGACTTCTTACCCTCAGTGGGTTGCCAACGTGGTTCCAGTGCCAAAAAAGGATGGTAAGGTCCGAATGTGTGTTGATTACAGGGATTTGAACAGGGCCAGCCCCAAGGATGATTTCCCTCTGCCTCATATCGACGTTCTGGTCGATAACACTGCTCAGCATAAAGTTTTCTCCTTCATGGACGGCTTCTCCGGTTATAACCAGATCAAGATGGCTCCTGAAGATATGGAGAAGACCACTTTCGTTACTCAGTGGGGTACCTTTTGCTACAAGGTCATGCCATTTGGATTGAAAAATGCTGGGGCAACTTACCAACGTGCCATGGTTGCTTTATTTCATGATATGATCCATCATGAAATAGAAGTGTATGTCGATGATATGATTGCAAGGTCCCAAACTGAGGAGGAACACCTTGACCATCTGCGGAAGCTGTTTGACCGTCTGAAGTTGTACAAGCTGAGGTTGAACCCGAACAAATGCACCTTTGGAGTGAGATCTGGAAAATTGTTAGGCTTCATCGTAAGCGACAAAGGTATTCAAGTGGACCCTGCCAAGGTGAAATCCATACAAGAGATGCCAACTCCCAAGACAGAGAAGGAAGTCAGAGGCTTTCTAGGACGTTTGAACTACATTGCCCGATTCATCTCACATCTAACTGCTACCTGTGAACCAATCTTCAAGCTACTGAAGAAAGATCAAGTGGTACGTTGGAACGATGAATGTCAGGCCGCTTTCGAAAAGATCAAGGAGTATCTCCAAGAGCCACCCATTCTTATGCCACCAGTTGAAGGGAGACCTCTAATCTTATACTTGACAGTACTTGACAGCTCAATGGGGTGTGTGCTAGGGCAGCATGACGAGTCTGGCCGAAAAGAGCACGCTATTTATTACCTGAGTAAAAAGTTTACCGACTGTGAGACTCGGTACTCACTGCTCGAGAAAACTTGCTGCGCTCTAGTATGGGCTGCTCGCCGGCTGAGACAGTATATGTTGACTCACACTACCCTGTTGATTTCAAAGATGGATCCAATCAAGTACATATTCGAAAAGCCTGCTCTGTCCGGAAGAATAGCAAGATGGAAAATGATCTTGACGGAATATGACATCCAATACACGACTCAAAAAGCAATCAAAGGAAGTTTATTGGCAGACCATTTGGCACACCAACCTGTGGACGATTACCAGTCGTTGAACTTTGAATTTCCAGACGAGGATATCATGGTAGTGACAGATTGTGAAGTACCTGGACCGAATGAAGGACCCGAGGAAGGATCTCGATGGTCTATGCATTTTGACGGAGCCTCAAACGCTTTGGGTAATGGTATCGATGCTGTGATCATATCCCCCAAAGGCACTCATACTCCACTCACCGCCCGGCTATGTTTCAACTGCACCAACAACATGGCGGAGTATGAGGCATGTATCATGGGTCTTCAAGCTGCAATTGACCTAAGAATCAAGTTTGAGTGTCTTCGGAGATTCCGCTCTCGTGATCAATCAGGTCAAAGGCGAGTGGGATACGAAACACCCAAATCTTATTCCTTACAAGGAGTATGTGTTGACATTGCTTCCCCACTTCGAGGAGATAACTTTTGAACACTTCCCAAGAGAGGAGAATCAGTTTGCGGACGCGTTAGCTACGATGTCTTCAATGTTCAAAGTCAAATGGGACAACGAGGCGCCACGGATCATCATTTGGAAGTTGGACGAGCCTGCATATTGCTGTGATCTTGAGGCTGAGGAGGTAATTGAAAAACCCTGGTATCATGAAGTGAAGAGGTACTTGGAAGCTCAAGAATACCCCGAGGGTGCATCCGTTAACGACAAGAAGTTTCTGAGAAGGTTCGCAGCAAAGTTCTTCCTCAGCAACGACATTCTGTACAAACGAAAACATGATTCGACCTTGCTGCGTTGTGTGGACAAGACTGAAGTGGAAAAGATCATGGCAGAGCTTCATGAAGGTACGTTCAGAACGCATTCCAGTGGACACACCATGGCAAAGAAAATCCTTCGGGCAGGATATTTCTGGTCCACAATGGAAGCCGACTGTTATCAGCATTCTCGAACCTGTCATAAATGCTAGATTTATACTGATAAGGTGCACATTACCCCGGTTCCTCTGAACGTCTTGACCGCACCTTGGCCTTTTGCAATGTGGGGCATTGATATGATCGGCGAGATCCGACCTACAGCGTCTAACGGGCATCGCTTCATCTTGGTAGTTATTGATTACTTCACGAAGTGGGTTGAAGCAGCTTCCTACGCCACTGTAACCAAGAGCGTCGTGGCACGATTCATTCGGCACAACCTGATCTGTCGATACGGTGTACCCGAGAGGATCATTACGGATAATGGTACCAATCTTAACAACAAGATGATCACTGAGCTCTGCAAGCAATTCAAGATACAGCACCACAACTCTTCTCCCTACCGGCCGAAGATGAATTGGGTTGTCGAAGCGGCAAATAAGAATATTAAGAAGATTGTGTAGAAGATGACAGTGACCTACAAAGATTGGCACGAAATGTTGCTGTTTGCTCTTCATGGGTACCGTACCTCAGCACGGACGTCAACAGGGGCAACTCCCTTTTCCTTGGTCTATGGCATGGAGGCAGTCTTGCCTATTGAAGTCCAGATACCCTCTCTCCAGATAATGAAAGATGCAGACTTGAGCGAAGATGACTGGATCCAGACTCAGCTTGATCAGTTAAACCTAATTGACGAAAAGAGACTCACTGCTATTTGTCATGGTCAGACGTACCAAAGACGGATGATCAGAGCATTTAACAAGAAGGTCATACGACAAGAGTATCAAGTCGGGGACCTGGTAATCAAGCGCATCATTCTACCTCAAAGTGATCCTAGGGGCAAATGGACCCCTACATACGAAGGACCATTTGTGGTTAAACATATCTTCTCAGGAGGAGCTATGATTCTAACCACCATGGATGGTGACGACCTTCCTCACCCTGCCAATGCAGACATAGTAAAAAGATACTACGCATGATTAAAGACCCGCTAGGTTGACACACCTAGGCAAAAATAAGGGCTTCCCGGCGAACCAAAAGGGTTCGGGCAAAAATAAGGGATGAAAATGAAAAAATCTGTATACCCGGCAACTCGAAAACCTGAAAAGGCGGCTTGGGAAAAAATGGGTATCCCGGTGGACTGAAAACCCGAAAGGGCGGTCCAGGCAAAAGTTAGGGATAAAGCGTAATACTATGTCTCATCGGATCACTTTGCATCCAGAATTCGGCATCAACTATTGGGCTCAGATTTCGGCATCGATCCATCAACTTCATCTTCAATTAAGCAGCAAAGTGATGAGACGCTTGAAGACATAAAGGCGATAGCAGAGTTGGAACCCAGTGGGATTATTTTTTCACATAGCTTTTTTGTTTCCTTTTCAAAATTGTATAAACTCAATGTTATTCGGCGGCGTTCTCTTCCTAGGACGTCAGCCTCCTGTACATAAACGCCTATTTACGGGCAAATTTCAAAATCAATACAAGTTCAATCTTTCAGACAAATTATCCATTGTTTTTCCTTTTTCTGTTTTGTTTTGCGAAGAACGTCCAATGTTCATTTTTAATATATGCATTTGCCGTTAATTGCTAACCATGAATATTTGCATACGAGACAAAGGATTAATTATAGGTGACATCAGAAACAGGGGGCAGTTTAGAATTTTCCAAGCAGTCTAGTTGCTCTGTCCACCAAGGTATCAAGGTAGGTTCGACTGAAGAACGTAACAAAGTAACTTCGACTCCCCACAGAGTAAGGCAAGATTCAGCAATACTTTCCCCAAGTAGAGTTGGTTTCCTATCAGCCCTGAAAAGGCACAGTTCCCCTAGCAAGTCAGCGATACTCTCCTCAAGCAGAGTTAGTCTACTGTCAGCCTTAAGGAAGTTGGGTATCCCCAGAAGATCTCAATATTCCCCAGCGGAGTATAGACATTCCTCAGCAAGAATCCCCGGCAGTCTTAATATAAGATTGTTCCCCGGTGGAACCATCCCCAAGTACAACCTAAAGTTTCCCCAGATGAGTTGAGTCATTATCCCCAGCAGGTCTTGAAGCTCATCCCCAGTAGATTCTGGAAGCTTATCCCCTGCAGAGTACGGACGTCTCTCCCGGACTTTATTCAAAGTTATTCCTCATAAGAGCTTATAACTGGGTTATCCTCAGCTAATAACCACGGAAAGATCGTCCTCGGCAAAGTTCTGCCTATCCCCAGCGGAGTTCATCAAAGTTCCCCAACATAACTTATCAGCAAAATCCCCAGCGGAGTCTACCATTGGAATCCCCAGCGGAGTTCTCATCAAAACCTCGGCGAAGTATCTCTTCCCACAGAGTAATTCCCTGCGGAGTAATCTATCCAACAAGTTTATTCCCCAAATGAGTCATCTTCTCCTACCGGTTTATTCTTGCAATCATCATCCCCAGCGGAAACGAAGAACTCTATTCTTCAACATCAGCCCAGGATTTGATTCCCCGGCCAGTCGTCAAGGATTTATTTTCCTAGACGAAAATACATTCATAGACATTTCACATTTCATACATTTTGTTTACATACATGACAAAGTGCATACAACACTATCTCATTTTGAGCATCATGACATCATGAATCTCATACATCATGACATTGCATACAACTGATGTTTTGCCTTTTCAGGAAAAGTCAATCCAAAGATGATTACTATCAACTATCGCAATTCCAAATTCGATTCCTGTATCTAGCCAGGGCACATCTGTGAGTGATTGATTGTAGATTCGATACATGTATCTAGCCAGGGCATATCTGCATGAAGAGTTTGGAGATCAACCCCTGTAACAGGCCAGGAAATTATCTTTCATTCTCAGGTCAGAGGTCTACACCTGTATCTAGCCAGGAAAGCTATCTCTACCAACCTTTTGCAATTCCAGATTCGATACCTGTATCCAGCCAGGGCATATCTGTAGACAACATTTCCATATTCGATTCCTGTATCTAGCCAGGGCACATCTGTGAGCAACCAATTGTAGATTCGATACCTGTATCTAGCCAGGGCATATCTGCATGAAGAGACTGAAGATCAACACCTGTAACAAGCCAGGAAAACATCTTCCTTTCTCAAAGTACGCAAGTCCTCGCTAAGGAATCTCTTATGCGATCAACATCTCCAAATGGCATCTATAAGCCCATTTCCGACAAGGTTCTGTCACGTCTCCAGATGGCATCTATAAGCCCATCTCCCTATCCACCATCTCTCCAAATGGCATCTATAAGCCCATCCCCGCCATCACATTGCTAATACTCCAGCATGCGAGTGCAAATTTCAGGGCACTCTAGTGTCCAATCTCCTTTTACCCTCGAGTCACGAAAGGCAAACTTGCCAATCTAACTCTTCAGGTTCAAGAAGATTGAACATGGGCAACTGTTGTACCCCAAAATTTTCCCTCCCATTTCCTCAACATTTTCTCACCACAAGACCCTTGGAGTTCAAGATCCAGCTAGGGTTTCCTCTGCTCAGGACTCCTCCTTGCACTGTTGACCCAAATTAGGGTTTGTGTTTGCACAAAGATGTTTTGACCTAAAATGCCTAAGATGACTTTCATGCTTCATGTTGGACTCCCAAGTTTACCCATACCAAATTTCAAGCCTTGATTCCAATCTTTGCCCAGTCAACTAGACAGTTGACCTAGAAATCAACTGTATTGGGGAAAAAGTCAACTGTGGTCAATTGACAGTCAAACCTCATGATTTTTGACCCACATCAACATATTGAACTCATATGGACCATTTGATCAAGTTTGGATCACAATTCCACAAGAAATTTGATCAGATCACCAAAAGGGCAAAATGGTCATTTTTAGGGTTTTGACTGCACAAAGGCAATTTTTGACTGTTTGACCTAGCCAATGGCAAACCAAGCTCATATATGGACTCAAGGACCCAATGGAATTGTCTTGACATGTTCAACAAATTCAAAAGATCCCAAATTCATAAGATTGACAGATGAATTTTCCAGTCAATTGATCAATTTTTGACTGTATACTCAAAAGTCAAACTTTTGACTTTTTGGTCCAAATCAAGTGTCAAGATTCATTTTCCATCAAAACATGTCAAAACATGAAACTTGTTCATCAAGAAATCAAAAATCACAAATTAGGGTTTGAAATGAAGAATTTTCATAACTTAGAATTTTTCTAAGTTATGAAAATCCCTAATTGTTTCCTAACTTTGTCCCATTTTTTCATCAAGATGCATTTGGATTCAAAAAAAAGTCAAAACATGAAAGTTATAGTCCATTGCAAAATATACAACTTTGATTCACAAAGTTTCCTCAAAAGAAGCTTGTATCTCAAGTTATGATTTTTGGAATAAGGGTGCAAAACATTTCTTAACTTAGAAAATTTTTGACCTATTCTAGGCAGGATTTTTGCCTACCTTCATGGCCACTTTTCACATGCTTCCACTTGGAATTTCAAATTGCATTACAAATATGGATTGTAGTACACATTCCAAGCTTTCCAAAATGTCCAATAACTCATCAAACAACCTTGTGGTTAGGGAGAATCGAATTTGGCAATATGGGCAAAACTCTTTGTTCATGGCCAATTTACATGTTCATAACTTTGCATTTTTGAACTCAGCATGTTCTAAGCTAGATTACAGGTCCTTTATCTTATTCACACTCATAAATTTAATGCCAATCTTTCATGTTTAAGCCTTATCTTGTGTGTTTAAGCATTGCATACAAGATTGAGCCATAATTAGAAAAAACAATATATCCATTTTTGAAAAGTTAAACTTTATGTCAAATTTGCAAATCAAGAAGTACAAGGCAAATCTCTTTGGCACAAGTTCATAAGCATATCACACTGATCAAGAGGGATGGTTGCAGCACATTTAAGGGGCCTGCACAAGTCTAGAAACCAAGTTGACATTTTGTTGCTTAAGTGTGAAGAAACTTGGCATAACACATAACAACTCTCATTCTTTCCAAGACAAGCTAAGACAAACTTGTTGTACAGCTTCCAAACATCAAACCTAAGCTAAGGCACGAGAAAAACACATTCCAAACCTCATCAAACCTCAAAACACTATCCTACTGCAGAAAACAGAGTCACCTCTGCAGTTGGACTTCCACAACCCAATCCACTCGTGCATTCTTGCTAAAACAAGTTCATACACACTCCATACCACATATGCAAGCTATCCCAAGCATTGGACACGACCTGTAACACCTCTAACCAACTTCACCATTTTTGCTTTTTCTGTTTTGCAGGTTGATTGCCATAGCTTGATTCACTTGGTTTTAAAGCAAGCTAAAGATTGGAATAGCATCCCTAGACTTCAAGAAAGCTGTACCAATCCTCACTTTGCCTTGAAAGTGCCTCCATTGCCAGACACGATCCAAGCTGAACAGGTAAGTTCATGGACTTCTATCTCAATATAGGAAGAGTTAGCTCTAAGTTTATGAATGAAAAATGTTCTACTCATGGCCCTGAAGCTATACATATCTTCACTTTCCATTTATATTGCATATGCTGAGAGTATTTTGAACCTGAACATTGACAAAAACTTAGGTTAAGAATTAGGGATGGAGAAATTCTCTCTCATTTCTGAGAGTTAAGTTGAGTTTTTATATGTATGGAATCGTGGCTTGATGCTTGACATCTTTCATGTTATGAGTTTGTGCTAAAAGTCCAGGAATCAGGATGTTTGAATCAGTATGTAAAACGCACATTTTTTGAACAAAGCTTGCTGGAGGTTGAAGAAGATAGGTTTTGGGCTGGGCCTGAAATGTTTTTCCTTTTCACACCACTGTTTTACACCTGCACCCCCTAGCCCATTTTGAGATATCTTTGTTATTTTTGATTTTTTTTCCTTTTGATTTTGTTTTTATATTTTTATCTAAACATAAATAAACATTAAAAATATTTTTCCCACATTTTTTTTGCATTTTTTTGACATTTATTTTGTTTCATTTAGTTTTGTATATAAATAAACATAAATATACTATTATTTAAAATAACTAAAAAATAATACAAACATATTTTATTTCTGATTTTTATTTTATGTTATCTCTTGAAAACATTTTATAATAAAAATATACTTTTTTTAATAATATAAAATATTTTATTTTTGTACATATAATATATATTTAATAAATAATGTAAAATACTTATATATTTATTAGTATATTTAGGGAAAATATAAAGAATTAATACATTTTTATTTTTATTAATATTTTGACCTCAAAAATACTTTTTTTTACAATATACCTTCTTTTATTTATTTTTTGTACATAATTAATAAATATTGCATATATTATATAATAAATACCTTTTATTTATAAAATTAGGGTTTTACCCTAAATACATAAAAATACCAATAATTAATTAATTTTATTTTTGTTTATTTGACACATAAAAAATACTTTTTTCATACATATAAAAAACCATTTTTTGCATCTTGCACATTTATTATATTTTTATTTAATTGTTATATATTAAATAATTTGTATAATTCAATTTGGATGTAATAGTTTAGGTTTAATTTCTTGCTAAAATATCCCCCATTTGAACATTTGTACCCCCATCCCACATATTGTGTTGTAATAACTTAGGACCTTTTATTTTCCGCATTTTAAAAGCTCTCTAAATATGCCATGTTAGAATTAGGGTTTGTATGCCAAAATCAACCAACAAATAGTTTGACCTAAATTCAAGATAAACAAGCATGAAAATGGACAACACTAATCACACTTGCACCCCTAGGGTACTCCACTTGTTGCCTTCAATAATAGGCCATATTGCATGTTAGGTATCTTTGGCAAAAACAAAACAATCAAATGATCATAGTCCCTCGATGACGCTTTCAAAAGTTGCCTAAAAAATGATCAAGTCCCTTAAAAGAAAAATTGCCCAAAGATACTTGGCACCATTGTAATTATGGTCTAAACGATGACCCGCGCCCGTCCCGTTCACATCCTAACACAAGATTGTCCACCAAATACAATGGTGGAACAAAATTGTTAAAAGGGTTAAAACATAGCAATGATCTTTGAGAAATTTAGGGTAGATAGCTCTTGGTTACTTGCCAACTTGCAAAACAAAAACACTTGCCTATTTTTCAAAACACACATCACAACACACTTTCAAAACAACTTTCAAAAACATTGAAAACCTTTTCAAAAGACATACACCTTTGTATACATCCCAACATGGATCATTACAAAGGTTGCCACCACATTGGCCTCTTTTCAAAACATTTTCAAACCCACACACACAAAGCACCATTTCAAACAATTGAAAATCAAGGCAAGTTGATCTAAGCAAGTGACTAAGAGCCCATGGATAACCATGGATATAAAGGGTGCTAATACCTTCCCTTTCTATAATCTACTCCCCGAACCCAAGAAAACATCTCAAAGGTTTTTGCTGTGCTTTTTAACCTTTCCTTAGGATAAAATAAAAAGTCGGTGGCGACTCTTGCTCAACCGCAACATTTGCAAAAACAAACGCAAAACCCAAGTCAGTTCTCCCACCGTATCACACCTACGTAACCCTTTTAAGGAATCAGATCAATCGTAGTTCGACTTCAAATATTTTTGTTTGTTTGTATTTTTAATGAACAAATATCAATTTCTCTTTCTGCCGCAACTTGACCTTTGGAGACTCACGCGTCACCAAAGAAGTGAATTAACATGTCCTTTTGAAAAAGTTTGAAAGAAAGGGGACCGAAGGCACAAAAAGTTTGTATTGGTTGATATATTTTACCTTAAAAAATGTTTTGAAAATTGTTAGATGTTTTATACATTTTCCAAGAAAAAAAGAGTTTTAGTATTAATGCAAGGATGCAAAATAAAAGAAAAACATCTAAGGGAGACTAAGCTAGATCTATCCCTAATGTTATCATACATTGATTGATCCTAAGGTCGAGGATGAAAAGGGAAATTTCTACCCTATGTTAGCATGCATGGATACCTATCCTAACGTCTAGCTCAGAGACTACTCTAGTCGAGCGATCCTAAGGGAAGCATGGTATAGTTAACAAGTAAGCAAAGAAGTGCTTTGGAAAAAGCACACAAACATGAGTAGCACATATTGACTCAAAGGGGTGAGGGAAACAAGAGAAATGCTTTAGCTAAGGGGAGCGTATCACCCAAAGCAAACAAGCTGGAGACAAATGAAATAAAAAAAATGTGACATCCAAAGTGACTGAACACCTAACCAAGATGTAGAAGATCAAGGTAGGAAAGAGAAGACAATATGAACGATCACAGAGTGTCAGCATCGGCCAATGCGCACTCCAGACAAAGCGTGGAGGTTTGATTGCAAAACCATTCCCCACTTGACGGACTCAATACACAAGATATGCATGACTCTGAAGCATCAACATACAACGTGAGCTAAGGATGACACAGACTAGATTGTGTGGGGGTCGATTACGAACCCTCCCTGCTTGCCTCCTTTTAAGGACTTGTCATCTGTAATATAATGCGGGCACAAATGTAAACATGCGTGCAAAATACTTACTTCAAATGTAGGATTTTAAACAAACATAATTAGCATACAGAAAGCGGTGCCTGCTACAGGACTTTAAACAGTGACTTCGAGCGCACGCTCTTTATTTCCTGCTTCCTACTTCACATGATTTCTAAAAAGCGATAAATGCCCCTACTATACATGATCTCTAGAAAGCGGTAAATGGTGAAATGAGATAAACAAGGGAAAACACCAAACAAATATCAATCCGTAGCAAAGCGTATCAAAAACAGAGAAACCCTAAAAACATTGAGTAAGATTCACCAAGCAAAGAAAAAGAGTCAGAAATAAAATTCTCGGGATAAGTGTCGAAGCATCATTGATCTGAAAATAAATCACAATCTAACTCTCAAGCTTATTCGCATATCGCACAATAAACCCGCATAAGATTCAGATCTCAACAAGCAAAGGTGAATTGCAAATCTCAAATAGTCGGATAATCCCAATTTAATTCCTAAAGTCACAAAAAAAAATCTAACAAATTTTTATATTCGATTTTATTATTTTTTATCATGTGAAAAAAATTCCAAACAAAACTAAACAATTATCAAAATTATTTTAAAGAAAATACTATAAGAATAAACTCAGGGGGTGCCATCTGTAATCATAAGGTGTTGTAGCAATCTGGAACTAGGGCCCAAAAACTAGAGTCCAAGAGCTTCTCTTTGAATTGTACCAAAAAAAAAGGTGATTGGGCTTGAGGGCGAGTGCAACCCGGTCCAGCTCAATAACAAGATCCATCAAGTTTTTATTTTATTTATCAGCTTTATTATATATTTGAATCAACAAAAAAAATATAACAAAAAAAAAGAAATAAAAAAATATGGATCAATTAGGGTTAAATTGGGGATGATGGTCCAACTTCTAATAGAACAAACTTCTTCTCCCTCAAAACTCGACAGCTGCGACTACTCCCTCCGTCACACTCTGCCTCCAATCACCTCTCATCCTCCACAAATTCATCTATCTTCCTCTCTCCAAGGAAACATCTTCACAACGCCGCCATTCACTTTCTCTTCTTTCCATCTCGCTTCAACTCGCTTCAACATCAACAAAACTGATCTCTTTTCCCTTCCTCGTTCATATCATCTCATAGCTTCAACATCGTCTCACTCACGTTTGTATTCGACATTATTTAGAAATCAAAGAAGAAAAGCAGAAGATGTAGAAGTGGAAGAGAGAGACTTACTGATTATAGAACTCCGGTGACTCTTTAACGATGATGTTTCCAGAAAACCATAGGTCCTTTTGTCGTCCGGTATGAATCTCCTTATTCCGTCTGATTCTGTTTCCTCTTCATCTCTTCTTCTTAATTCATTCCCAATCTTGCACTTTCGTGTGTGTCGATGTTGCAAATTGTTGTTGCGTTTTATTTTATTTATCATCTTTATTATAAATTTGAATCAACAAAACAAAAATATAACAAAAAAAAAAGAAATAAAAAAATATGGATCAATTAGGGTTAAATTGGGGATGATGGTCTACCTTCTAATAGAACAAACTTCTTCTCCCTCAAAACTCAACAACTGCGACTACTCCCTCTGTCACACTCTGCCTCCAATCGCCTCTCATCCTCCGCAAATTCGTCTATCTTCCTCTCTCCAAGGAAACATCTTCACAACGCCACCATTTACTTCCTCTTCTCTCCATCTCGCTTCGACTCGCTTCAACATCAACAAAACTGATCTCTTTTCCCTTCCTCGTTCATATCATCTCATAGCTTCGACATCGTCTCACTCACGTTTGTATTCGACATTGTTTAGCAATCAAAGAATAAAAGCAGAAGACATAGAAGTGGAAGAGAGAGACTTACTGATCGGAGAACTCCGATGACTCTTCATCGAAGGTGTTTCCAGAAAACCATAGGTCCTTTTGTCATCTGGTATGAATCTCCTTATTCCGTCTAATTCTGTTTCCTCTTCATCTCTTCTTCTCTATTCATTCCCAATCTTGCACTTTCGTGTGTTTCGATGTTGCAAATTGTTGTTGCGTTTTTTTCTACTGCATCGAAGATGATGATGATGATATCGCTGTTGCTGTTTGTAGATTGCTGATGTGAATAAGAGATGGAGTAGAAGGTTTTTGCAGAATTGATGAAGATTGGCTCTGCGATGAAGATTGATACGATGTTGATGCTTCTCTGCGAAGTGTGATGAAGATGATAAAGAAGAAAGCAGAGAGAGAGAGAGAGAGAGAGAGAGAGAGAGAGAGAGAGAGAGAGAGAGAGAGAGAGAGAGAGAGCTTAAAGGTTTGCCGAAGATTATACAGAGTGGGCCTTTTTTTGCGAATGAAGGTTGATGAAGGAGATGGATGAAGGTTGATGAAGGTGATGGATTATGGTGAATCTGTTGCAGGAGTGTTGATGGCGGTTATGAAGATTGAAGAAGTTAATAGGCTAAGTTGTGAGAATGGAGAGAGATTCAAGGAGCTTTTGGTGATTCTTCTACGGAATATTGAAGAGTGGAAGCAGAGATTTGGAGAGAGTTTTCTATGATTTTTCTGTGATTCTTCTGTGAACTGTGAAGTAGCGATGAATCCAGGTAATCTTCTGTTTTTATATGTTTTTGTTATTGCTGTTAGAAGTAAGTTAGGAAGCAGTTAGAGTTGTTAGAGGGTTATTTATGAATGTTGATGAGCTGGCAAATTTTCTGTTATAACAGTTAGTTGGATATTCTGACTTGCTGCTATTTTAATTATTTCCTTATTCTTCTATTTTCATGGCTTCCTGAATTCGTTTTTCTGATTTTTAATGCAGGGCTGGGTCTGACGCTGGTGCAGATAAATTCCCACAGTAGGATTTTGTTGCCCAGCCTGGAAAACATATTGAAGGTGTATTAGGTAGACAGGGTATAGCATCTACTGCTGCCTATATACTTGAAATTCTGGATAGTAAGCCTGTGATATTGATGAATTCTGGACTGGACTTGAAATGATCATGTTGAACTTGTTTAGATTGTTTATGTTTTGCGTTGGTTTAGTTTTATCAAGGATAGCATTTGCGTAATTGTTTTCTTTTTTCAATCGCAAACTGGACTTGTCGACTTACTGTAGGTTAAGGGCTAACGCAAATTATGTGAATCATGCAGGTTTGAAAATGTTGTGACAAAGGTCCTTTATGTTTCACATTGTCTTAAATCATGAAGAAAGTCATGAAGCAGGTTGGAGAAAGTTATGAAGTGCAAAACAAGGTGATCATTTGAAGAAGGAACTTGAAGGAAGTTATAAAATGATGTCAAAATCTTGGTCAAAGTAGGTCTAAGAACTGATAACTCTTTATACTTTTCTTTATCCCTATAATGTACTTCCTCAATGTATCTTGACTCTTGTACTTTGTATGTTGACTTTTTGTAATGAAGCTTTTCCAAGTGAATTTAATAAAATAGTTTCCCTCCTTTGTATCTTTTTAATATTGAATATCAAACCTTTTCAACTTATATTTCATGTAAATTCTCCAATCTTTCTTCAATATTTCTATACTTGAATGAACCACTAGATGAAGGCCTCAAAAAGATTTAAGAAGGACTTTGGTCAAAAGTCAACCTTCAATGGTTGATTTTGACCAAAAGTCAAAGTTTTGGAAAATCTTTCAAACTTGAGATGATTCAATAATAACACCATGTGAACTCATATTCAATTTTTGCATGAAATCCACAACACAAATCTTGTAACCCGAGAAATGGTGAACCAAACATCAATTAATGGTAGAAAGTCTAAACGAAATCCTAATGAGACGAACCAGCATGATGGTAATAGTCAGCCCATAATACCCTAAAATCCACTTGAGCAATGAGCAATATCCATTGAATGATGAGATTCATTGATGAACCCAAACTTTATAAGGAAATCTTTTGACTACCACATGATTAGAGAAATAAACCCTAATTCTATGATTTTTGAGTCTTTAAGCCTTGGGTTAGAACCAAACCCTTCCTTGAAGAAATTCCTCGACTCAAATGAAACTGGAAGCATAGCAAGACATTCATATGATAGAAACCCTAATTTCACTAGATACATAGGGAAATAAGCCCTAATCTCTGGAATTGATGAAACTGGGTGGAGATTGGCCTCATAGATTCGCGAAGAAGAGATTCTTAATGACCACAGACCACAACCCTAATATCATTACTTAATGCTTGAAGAAGAAATCAGCCTTTATTGGATACAAACACCTTAACCAGTGTAAAACCCTTATATTGCACAACCACTGAACTTTGAACCAAAGAGCTATATTGAACAAAATGTATGCCATGTTCGTGACCTAAAGATGAGAATGCAGATGAATGCAAAAGTCTAAGCCAGATAAAAGAATTTTGGGAGGGAAAATTTTGGGGTGCAACAGCTGCCCCTATTTAATCGTCTTAAACCTGAAGGTTAGATTGGCACCAGCCTTTCGAACTTTCAAGGTGGAAGAAGATTAAATACTAAAAGAACCCAAAAATTTTCACTCTGACGCTAGTCAAGTATTATTATATTTTTTTGTTTTCTGTATTTTCTGTTTTTTATTCTTTTTTGGCGAAAGGGGTTATCGGGGATAAATGTATGTTAGACCAGGGTTAGAAACGCAGAAGAGAACTTGTTTATCAAGGAACATCTTTTCGGAGTTAGTAGCGAACATATCACAAGAAATATATCAAAAGTACTTGTTTGGGGTTGGTAGCAAACACATACGAGCAAGGTATCAAAAGTACATGTTCGGGGTTGGTAGCGACACATACAGAAGATATCAAAGATATATACCCGAGTCGATAGAGGACATACGAAAGATATCAAAGATGGAATAAATATATCAAATCGATCTCAATCGGATATCAAAGATGGAAGAAATCTGTCAAACCATTTTCAACCGGATATCAAAGATGGAAGAAATATGTCAAACTGATCTCAACCAAATATAAAACTTGGAAGAGATCTGTCAAATCAATCTCAACCGATATCAAAGATGGAAGAAATCTATCAAATCGATTTCAACCAGATATCAAAGATGGAAGAAATCTGTCAAATCAATTTAAACTGGATATCAAAGATGGAAGAAATCTATCAAATCGATCTCAACCGGATATCAAAGATGGAAGAAATCTGTCAAATCGATTTCAACCAGATATCAAAGATGGAAGAAATCTGTCAAACCAATTTCAACCGGATACTAAAGATGGAAGAAATTTGTCAAATCAGTTTCAACCATATATCAAATATGGGAGAAATTTGTTAAATCGATTTCAATCGGATATCAAAGATAGAAGAAATCTGTCAAATCGATCTTAATCGGATATCAAAGATGGAAGAAATTTGTCAAATCGATTTCAACCGGATATCAAAGATGGAAGAAATCTGTCAAATCGATCTCAACCGGATATTAAAGATGGAAGAAATCTGTCAAATTGATTTCAAACAGATATCAAATATGGAAGAAATTTGTCAAATCGATTTCAAGTGGATATCAAAGATGGAAGAAATCTGTCAAATCGATCTCAATCGGATATCAAAGATGGAAAAAATATGTCGAATCGATTTCAATCGGATATCAAAGATGGAAGAAATCTGTCAATTCGATCTAAACCGGATATCAAAGATGAAGAAATTTGTCAAATCGATTTCAACCAGATATCAAAGATGGAAGAAATTTGTAAAATCAATCTCAACTGGATATCAAAGATGGAAGGAATCTATCAAATCGATCTCAACCAGATATTAAATATGGAAGAAATATGTCAAATCAATTTCAACCAGATATCAAAGATGGAAGAAATCTGTCAAATCGATCTCAACCAGATATCGAAGATGGAAGAAATTTGTCAAATCGATTTCAACTGGATATCAAAGATGGAAGAAATCTGTCAAATCGATCTCAACTGAAGATATCAAAGAAGAAATGCTAAACATAGATAGAATCCTAGAGAAAGAACATCGATTGAAGGCAAACTTTAACCAATAATAAGAGGTACACCAGGCGAAGGTGAATTTGCTGGAGAAAAGAGAACTTCGGGTGAAGACGAACCTTAACCAACAAAAAAGGGACACCAGGCGAAGGTGGACTTAAGACAGAAAGACACCGGGCGAAGGTGAATTCTAGAGAAAAGAGAACGTCAAACAAAGACGAACCTTAACCAACAAGAAGGGACACTAGATAAAGGTGGACCTAAAATGGAAAGACACTGGGAGAAGGTGAACTTACCGGAGAAAAGATAATGTCGGGCGAAGAAGAACCTTAAGCAACAAGAAAGGACACCGGATAAAGTTAGACCTAAAATGGAAAGACACCGGGCGAAGGAGAACTTGAGACAGAAAGACACCGGGAGAAGGTGAACTTACCGGAGAAAAGAGAATGTCAGGAAAAGTTGAACCTTAACCAACAAGAAGGGATATCGGGTGAAGGTGGACATAAAATGGAAAGACACCGGGTGAAGGTGAATTCGTGATTAGAAAAAGAGACCAACTGTAGAGACTCTAAACAAGGATTACTAACACATGTTAGGCTTTAAGAGTTGCGAATACGTAAGAACTACAAAATCCCTAAGGCCAAAGGAGGGGTGTAATTCTTCAAGAGTGTCAATTATATGAACCACCACACACCAAGTATGGATACTCAAACACTTGATAAGCAAGAAAGGCTATACACCGAATCTTACTCACACTCCGACGGCAAAGGCAAACACAGGTAAAATAACTAAAGGCTTGCAAGGGCAAGAGAGAATCATGACTTACTGGGGAAATGGGAAATACCAAAGACCCGACTGGTGGTGAATTAAAACAAACTCCGTTGGGGAAACAGAATAGGGTCACCCTAGGCTTTCTTTGGAGATAATTCAAATTTGAACGCATAACAATTTGGTTACTGCAATAAACACAATTGGCTTATACTTATGCATTTTGGAATTTTTTATAGCGTAATGCTCCATACAATGGAAATGCTACGCGTTTTAGTAGATGCGATGTATTGATGCATGTTTAGTAATGCACTGGAAAAGAATATCAATAATAGTTTGTTGAGAAGACAATGAACTTCTAAACGATTATCTTGCACATCTGATCTTCTGTAGAGAAAAGAAAATATGAACTTCAATGGGAAATCGATATTCGGAACCACCAACCTCTAAAGATCGATATCACTGAGGAAGTAACTTCCTAGGGAGAATACTACAAAACTAAATTGCAGTTCAGAGGAAATCTTGAATTTTGATCAAACTCCCAACTTCCTGGGGAACAAATTCTTTATGTTCTTTTAGAAAGAGGAGAGCTTCGCTAGGGATGGAAACTTTCTCGCGTAGAATTTCTTAACGAAGATAACTTCTATTGGGGAGTATAGAAATTCTTAAATAAAAAGAATTTTGCTCAGACCACACTGGGGATAACACCGCCGAGGGGTAAAAATCTTCACTTGGGGAAGAAACAAACATCCTGGGTCAAAAACTCCACTTGGGATATCTCAACAAAATCTTCTACCCCCGGGGATGAAAGAGTTATGGCTGACACTACCATCTACACCACACTCAACAAAATCTTCTACCCCGGGGATGAAAGAGTTATGGCTGACACTACCATCTACACCACACTTGGGAGACAAGTCACTTGCTCCACTAGGGAAAGAAAACCCACTCCATTGGGGAATAATAGGTACCTTACTTCGGCAGGTCCTCTAAATTCGACTTCGACTGAGGATAAAGATTTCCTCTTACACTGGGGAGCCGAAAACTTTAGGTAGTAACATCAACAATACTTATTGCACTGGGTTTGCCATCTCTACGAGATTCAAGCCAGCAAGAATTTTTGCACTGGTGAGCAGAAATCACTTTATTGCGGATGATGATCGTCCTCATGAGGATATAAAATAAGAATCTTTCATAGGAAAACATGAGTCTCTTCAAGAACTTTGATATAGGTAGGCCGCATTGGAGAGAGAAGGTGCACCCCTTACTAAGGAGGAGGATGCATACTTCATGGGGAGGACGAATGTAAACCTCACTGGGGAAGCCGCAAAATTTTGACTTCAAAGAGAGTATATCAAGAACCTTCAGTTGGTGAATAAAATATTTCTTCCGAGAAAACTTGGAAAGAAACGAACAACACTGAGGAGGAGGGATACTCGGGAAAGAGTACACCTTCACTAGGAAAAATACTGCAAAAATAAATTGCAGTTCATAGAAAATTTTGAACTTTGATCCAACTTCCAACTTCCTGGGAAAAATCTAACATCTCTTTCCAAGGATAAAGAGAGACTTGATGGGAACTGGGACCTTTCTGATGTAAGTCCTCAATATAAGTTACTTTGGCTGGGGAATTGTAGAAATTCTTAAATAAAAGAATTCTACACAGGCCACACTAGGGATACTACCATTGAGGAGTAACAATCATCGCGTAGGGAAGAGGATGGCATATTTGAACCATAAGGTTGAGATTAAAGACTCCACCGAGGAAATATTTCAGCAATACTCTATCACTAGGGGTAAAAGAACCCTAAACAACATTCGTCTATGCACACCGCTCCAGAAAAACAGGAAGCTTACTCCATTAGGGCATAACAAGCATGTTGATCAAACATCTCTTCAAGAAAATTAGACAGGTTAAACTTCCTTGGGGAGAAAAGATACAAACTTCATGGGGACGACAAACGACAACCTCATTGGGGAGATAAATACCAACCACGGAGATGCAGGTATCGACTTCAAGGGGATATAACAAAGGTATCCAGTCCAATGAAATGATCCTTCCTAGATTCTTCGAAACAAAGCAGACTACACTGAGCAAGAAGACTGTACAAAATTGTGTTGAAATGTACTTCTTTGGAGATAAGCCTTCTGGAAGGTACGAATTCTTAAACAAACTCTTATCAAGAGTGCTGACTTCAGTGGGGATTACACATGGGTATACTTTCACTGGAGATAAGGAATTATGTTTGGGTGAGAGTACACCTTTACTAGGGAGTAATGATTCTGTCTTGAGAAGAAATGAGCATTCACTGGGGAATTTGGCTCCCATTCTACAAAAATCCTCATGTGGGTCACATACAGACCCTTCTTGATTCATTTTTTGATATGCTCCTTGTCATAAAAGACCAACAATTCTTGCAAAAAGGGAAATTATGGCAATATGCCCCATGTTTGTAATGGCAAACTTCACTGACAAATAAACAATTTGAACTACCAATCACTAGGTAGAAACTACAATGCAAGATTAAAACTTCATCAAGCCAACTCCGAGGAGGAATGCCACTGAAAAGTGGACTTTAGAAAGGATACTGCAAAAATAAATTGCATTCCACTGAAAATAAATCATCTTGACTTCAAATAACTCCTAGATTCCTGAGGAGAAGAACCATTCTCCTCCTGCAGTTGCTAGGGAATAAAGATCTCCGAAGAGAAACCCCTTAGTAAACAAACTTTTTTCGAGTAGCAATGAAATCTTTACTGGAGAAAGGAGTTCTTCTAGGAAACAACATTTCCATCATGAACCTTGTAAGGGTAACAACCTCAGACACTTCTTGCTCGTATTCATACTCTATTAAGGATAACGATCCAAACTTCAACTAGAGATAATGACCCTGACTTTTGATGGAAGAACATCAATAAATGGACTTAAGTCTCTGATGAGTCGAGGATAACGGTCCTGACTTCCCAACATGCTTTTCAAATTCACAAGTTATTTAGCATGCGCATGGAATTAATCTGATCAACCCTTAAAGAGGAGAAAATAACCCTGCATAATTTCTTTCCCTAGTCTATAGGGCCTTTGAAAAAAACTTGCCTCGAGGGGACTTTCTGAGATCTGTACCATCAATATAATCAACCTCAATATTGTGAACTTTTGAACACGGCTTCTGGCTTACCAAAGTTAGAGATGGTTTCAACCATGCTTGGGCGATTTCCCCTGCATCTTCTTATTCTGAAAAGATTCTCCTCTAATCAACGAATTCTTTGCCAAATCTCGACATGATTGCCCCCGTTTGATTGTACTTTAAGGGATCAAATCTCAACTTGAATGCCCTAGATTGGATGAATGTTTGCTCAATGGCGTGTTTAACATGTTTGCCCCTTCTCAAAAGAGTATCGACAAACCTTTTCTTCATCTCGTGCTCACCGAGGGATGAGAAACATAAGGATTTTCGAAGGCAACACAACCTTAGGGTGGCTGGCTTACATCTTGAAAGTAGGCTACTTCACAACCGTACTTCTCGACTTGAACTGCTTTGTTCTCCAATCAAATACTTGAAGAAATTGTCTCTTGGGACAACCTAAAAGTAATGCACCACTTCTCGATAGAAGCTCTGGGCAATCAACTTTTGCAATCTGCTTCAGAAATTGGTCATCTTCAAAAATGATTTGCGCTTCAACAGTATCTCGAAGCAATTTGTCCCTCGAGATAATCAAACTTCCATCGGATGCTCATTATGCAAGCCTACTTAATGTTTAAGTACTTACTCATATGTAAAAAATGTTTATTCTAAGAATTATAATTCTAATGCAAAGCGAATATTTGTCTTGAAGTTAAAAACTTTTTATTGAAAAGATTAAACATAAAAAAAAATTGTGCGAAAGAAATTAAAAAGATGGTGTGATACCAACTCAAAAGTTTTAGCAAGCCTCCTAGGAGTCAGATTACCGTATTCTCATTACAATGCACTTTAAAATTAACCAATGCTTCAGTTAGGACTTTTCAGGATTGTAACGTAGCCTGGTTCATGGTTTTAGAAAAAAGTATTTAAGGCTCAAAATATTTGGTGCCCACCCATTCTCCGTGATGTTCTCCAATCCTACATTCAGTTAAACCAGTGCGAGCACTCATCTCTCAAAAGAGTTTGTGATGGTTGAGGAATCAAGCGAGGTTTTTTGGACATGGCAGTCACTGACCTTTTTCATTCTTGGTGCTTCTAGTCACACGACTTTGTTCTTTTGAGGATTTTTATTTGGTAATCCTTTTTCGCTTTTCACGCCTTTTGCTTTCCCTAAATTTTTCCTGGACAAATTCTTTTTGAATTTTACTCTAAAGTCCAGCGGGATGCCCTGACTTTTGCCTAAGCGACTTGTTTTCCAAGTTTTGACTTAGTGGGGCTTTTTGTCTCTTTCTCTCATCATTTCTTTTTTTTTTGAACCAGTCATGTGACTTTGAGTCGTTCTTTAACTTGCTGAAAAGGTGTAACTACCTTACTGTTTGGTTGACGAGGAATAATTGTTGTAGTATCATCGTCTTTTGACCTCTTGACGTGCGAGAGATACCTATTGGGATATCGTTCTCTTTGGTGCATGCTACTAATAGATGAGGGTTAACCATTGCGGTTTTGACTTTCCTCAGTCTTTTAAAGGATAACCATTGTCATATCCTTATATGTGAACTCTTGATGAGTTTTGAACGCTCGATCGGATTAACTGAAATCTACCCTGCCCTGGGTTAAATGTGGGGGGTTTTTTAACAGAAAATAAACTCCTACTTCAAGGCTTAAAAGGGGTTAATGAGGGTCTATCTCCCTTATATCTCTGTTGTTTGGGAATTTGAAACAAGGCCTATACATCGTCAGCGGGGTTTTTATTTAAAAGCACATCGTTTAAAACTTTTGGTATATTACTCATCATCCTCCCTCCAGAGGTATTTTTCCTAATTTATCAAGAGTTAAGTATCAAAAAGAAAATAAAAACATTAATGAGTGAATACAAATGGATTAATTCAAGACAAACATATTCAATTCATTGTGATTAATATTAAAAAATCAGCAAGTTTTGCATACAAGAAAGTACTAAACCAAAACAAGAAAGATTACAAATAAGAATTGCAAATGAAATTATAAATTGCCATGTTGAGGAGACTAGTCTTTGTATGGACTTGTTTCTTCAGATGCTAATCTGGATGTCTTGACATTCCATGAGTCAAAGGAGACTTCAAATTTGACTAGCTGGCCCGAAATTGATAGCCTTTGTGTCAAGCATGTCTTGTAACTCTTCTTTGAAGGCCCTGTAGTTTTCAATGGAATGGCCTAGTTCCCCAGCGTGGTAATCAAATTGTGCATTAGGATTAAAATCCATAGCATAAGGACGAATGACAGGCTTCAATGGCTTGTATTGCACCAAGGAAAGCTTGAGAAACTGAGAGAACAACTAGCCATAAGTTATGGGAACAATGTCGAACACTCTCTTTGGCTTTCTATCCATTTGCTTATCTTGTTGCATACATCTCTGTCAATAGGTTTGCTGCTGAGGAGAATACCGCACTGGATGAACATAAGGAACATTCTAATTTTGATTAACCAACTGATTTCCATAACTTGTAAACAACTGTTGGTGAGAACTTTCTGGGAGTATAGGTTGTGGATGATGTGACTCAGGTCGTGAGATTGAACTTTAAAAAGGAGAGGGTGTAACCCTATTCTCTGTAGCAGTTGGCATAGGATTGATTTTCACACTCAGACCTTCGGGGGTGAAGAGAATTGTCCATGTATCCAATAAATCCTGGACTTGGTGCTTAAAAGCTATGCAATCTTCAATATTAGGACCAGGTTCCCCATAATGAAATTCACACCTAGCAGTATCGTCAAAGCCATGCGGGAGCCTTCCGTATGTAGTGAAGATCTGGAGTTTAACCAAATGAAATTCTAGCAGGCGAGGAAGCCATAGTGCATACATCATTAGAATAAGATCAAATTTTTCGTTCGGGATGCTTTGGCCTCTGCTGACGGACTTTGCCCTTGGGGTCCTCTTGGGAAACAAAAACTGGTTACAAGTGGGAAGATCTTGGAACGCAAGGCTGTAGAGGAGATACTCCCTTATGTTGTACCCCAAAATTTTCCCTCTCATTTTATCAAGATTTTCCTCACAAGACTCTTTGGACTCCAGACAGGATTAGGGTTTGCTCAACTCAAGACCTCATCTTGCACTGATGACTTGAAATTAGGGTTTGAGTTTGCACAAGGATTTTTGAACCATCAATGCTTAATGTGACTTTCATACACCATCTTGGACCCCCAAGATTTCCCATACCAAGTTTCAAGCTTTGAATCACATTTTTGCCCAGTCAATTGGACAATTGACCTAAAAATCAACTATATTAGGGAAAAAGTCAACCATGGCCAATTTACAGTCAAACTTCATAATTTTTTATCCATAAAAACATTCTATGCTCCTATGTACCATTTTATCAAGTTTGGACCACAACTCCTCAAGAAATTTGATCAAATCATCAAAAGGGCAAAATGGTCAAAATTAGGGTTTTGACTGAGAAAGGGCAATTTATGATTTTTGACCTAGACAATGACCAATTGGGTTCAAGAATTATTTCAAGGACTCAATAGCATCATCTTGACCTAATCACATAGTTCAAAAGATCTCAAAAGCATTGGATTGACAAATGAATTTTCCAATCAACTGATCAAAAATCAACTATACACTGAAAAGTCAAACTTTGACTTTTTGGTCAAAATCAAGTGCCAAGGGTCATAATTCTTCAAGATAGGTCAAAATATGAAACTTGTTGATCAAGAAACCTAATTTTGAAAATTAGGGTTTTAATTTAAAATTTTTCATAACTTAGAATTTTTCTAAGTTATGGAAAATTTCTTATTTTTTCCCAACTTTCCACAACTTTTTCACCATGATGTAATTGGATTCAAAGAAAACTTCCAACATGAAAGTTGTAGTCCTCCATGAAATCTACAACTTTTATTCACAACGTTTTCCCAAAAGATGATTAGATCTCAAGTTATGATTTTGTGAATAGGGGTCCATAAACTTTTTAACTTAGTGAAATTTTGCCCTAGTTTAGGCAGATTTTTTACCTAACTTCATGGCAACTTTTAAACTAGTTCCAAGAGGCATCTCAAGTTTCATTTCAAATATGTATTGTGTAGAATGTTACAAGCTTTCCAAAATGTCCAATAACTCTCCAAGATCATTTATGGTTAGGGAGAATAGAAGAAATGAAAATGGCAATTTATCACTTTTGTCCAAGGCATTTTCACAATGTTACAAGTTGCAAATCAGTTTCAAACATGCTTGTACTTGGTTTTACAGGTCCTAATCCATTGTAAACTCCATAATTAAATGAAAACACATTGGATAATGGTCTTGTTCTGACCTATGGAGCTTTGCACAAAGAATTAATCCATTTATGGCATAAAGTTCTCAATACCATTTTCATAAAGCTTGCTTTTTGTAACTTTGCATTCCTTAAGCATTGAAAATGTTTCTTTGTCACAAGCAAGGTCCATAGTTATCAGGCATGTTTACCAACTCTTATCATCTAAGGAACTAGCAAGTACAAGCTTTTGGGCATTGTCACTTCAACTTTCTTCAAAAGCAAGCAAACTTACAAAAGTCAAGTAAGCTTGTGTTTCTGATAAAGGCAATACTTTGTATCATTTCAAACAACCTCAGAACTTTGTAACAAGCCTAAGCACGAATTGCTAACATCTTAAACACTCTCAAACACAAAAAACACCATTTTCTGCCCAAACAGGGCATCTTCTGCAGAACCTTTGCCAAAACAATATTGGCTCGTGCGTTTTGCTTTGAAACACTTCAAACACATTCCATACATCACACCTAAACTATCCAGGCCCTTGTCTTGCAACTGTGTGCCCTGTTTCAAGCTTCACCATTTTCATTTTGAAGGTTTGCAGGTTGACTCGTGCAGCAAGATTCAAGCATCTACAAGGCAAGCTGAGCATTGGAGAAGCTTGAGGGAACTTCAAGGAAGCTCACAAGATCTTCAGGCCTCACTCAAAGTTCCCACATTGCCATATCCAAACTCAACTGAACAAGGTATTTTTCAAGTTTCTATCTCCTTATTTAGACATCCTTAAGCTTAGGTTTGTGAAGTAAATATGTAGTCCTTAACATGCTCTAGTTGTACATATGCATACTTTCCATTTATATTAACTGAGCTAAGAGTATTTGGTTGTTGAACATGCTGAAAAAACTAGGTCAGAAATTAGGGCCATTAAAATTCTCCTTGGTCTTTTAGAGTTAGGTCATGTTTTTTATATCATTGGAATCGTGATTAAAAATGCTACAAGTTTCATGTTGCAAGATTTTGTTTTTGTGCAAAGAATAGAGAGTTCCAGATTTGAACACAGAGCACGCGCGAAGGAGCAAGGAAAGGGATGAAGTGGTGTTCTGGGCCTGGCGCCTTGGGCCAGTTTCTTTCCTCAACCCCCCCCCCCCCATTTTACTTTTGCACCCCCTCTGACTTATTATTTTAAATTTTTGTATTTTCTTGCATATTTTTATTTTTTGTGCTTGCATTCATTTTTTCTAATGATAAAAAATACCCAAAAATATTTTCTTAATTTTTGGCATTTTATTTTATTTTAATCTTATTTTTTGCATAAAATATTGATTACTTTAAATAAGATAGGAATTATTTTCTTAAAATAAATTGTAAATACCTTAAAATATTATACATTTTTATTTTTATTATTTAACACATAAAATATCATTTTCACATATATTTTAATTTTTAATATTGTATATAATTTTATTTTATTTTTCTTGTATAAAAAATGGGCAAAAATAATATAGAAAATAATATTTTCTTTCAAAACAAAAAACTAGGGTTTCCCCTTTCAAAAATAATAATATTATTTTTTTCTTATTTTTAGGAATTAGATAATGTTATTTTCTCATACATAAAACAATTACAAAACATTTTTGCATAATTATATTTTATTGCATATTTAAATACTTGCTTATTTATTTATTTGTACAATAAATTCAATTGGGTTATAATAGTGAATTAGGGTTTTATTTTGTGCAAATATCCCCATTCAAAACTTGTATCCCCCTTCCCATAATATTATTGTAATAGTCTAGATTTACTTTATGCAATTTATCGCATTATATGCATGTTTAGTAAAAATTAGGGTTTGTATGATAAGACAAAATCAAACAAATAGCAAGACCTAATACAAGACAAAAATGCATGAAAAATGACAACATATCTCACACAAGCACCTCTAGGGTTTCACCCACTTGGTTGCTTTAAAACATGGCCATGGTATGCATTCTAGGTATCTTGGCAAAACAAAACAAAACAAAAGATCATAGTCCCTCGATGACGCTATCACAAGTTGCCTAAAACCAAATGATCTTAGTCCCTCAAACAAGCTAAGATACTTGGCACCATTGCTATCATGGTCATACGATGACCCACGCCCGTCCCGTTTAACATCCAAAGATAGGGTTTCCTACCAAAACAATGGTAGGTCAGCAACATCAAAGGAATAAAAATGTACAAGAAAGACTTTTGAGTAGGTAGATAGCTTCTAGTTACTTGATCAATTTTCAAATAATCACACATTTCAAAAATCAACTTTCAAACATTGAAACATTTTTCAAAAGACAAACATCTTTGTATACATTCTTACGAACGAGAATCATTACAAAGATTGCCTAAACAAAGGCCTCTTTTCAAAATACTTTCAAAACCACACAAAGCACCATTTCAAACAATTTCAAAGCAAAAGCAAGTGATCTAAAACAAGTAACTAAGAGCCCATGGAAAACCATGGATGAAAAGGGTGCTAGTACCTTCCCTTTTCATAATCTACCCCCCGAACCCAAAAACAATCTCAAAGGTCTTTCCTGTGCTTTTTTACCTTTCCTTTTGGATAAAAGAAAAGTCAGTGGCGACTCTTGCTAAACCGCAACATTTGCAAACACAAACGCAAAACCTCAAGTCAGTTCTCCCACCGCATCACATCCTACTTGAAAGAGTCTCCAGATTATGGGGAGTAATGGTAACTTCTATTGCAGCAGGTATAGAACCATCTTCTTTCTTCAACATTGTCCCTAAAATTTTCATAACCAAACTCAATTGGGCCTTCAACTTAGTGTTCTCTTCTCTCAGGAGTTCTTGTCCATGGACCAAATCCTGCATATCTAGCATCAAAAATCCCATTTGTTCTTTCAACTCATCCAATTCCCCACAAAGTTGTTCCATATCTTGAATCTGATCACGAAGCAACGAGAAGTCGAGATTTGCAGTTCTGAAAAGAAAATACTGAGTCTGTATAAGAATTCCCCACTCTTAGTACTTGTTATGAATGCATGAAGATGCATGAGGTGAATGAGTGGATGTAATTCCATGTCCAATCATTTTCAAGGAACCCACGTGCTTATAATTTTGATTGTGATCCAATAAAGATGGACAAACACAACATAATGTTCACAAGCACGATTCCTTGGAAATAGGAAGAACATGTGTGTTAACTTTTATCATGCATACAAAAAAATTTTACATTTCTTTTTTTGTGTAAAATAAGTATGCTATGGTGCAATATGAAATAACATAGGTTCAAAAGTTAAACATAGGAACTATTCAATCCTCTGGATAACTGCTGTATAAATCTGCTGAATGATCCGAATATCACAGGATCAAAGGTTCGGCACCAATTTTAGAACACAATGGAACCAAGTACCATGAATAATCGTTGTATAATCTATGGCCAATTTGAATATACTAGGATCAAAGTCTAAAACATAACCAAAGAACCATAGTCATCAACAAAATAATACGGTCACCATCAGAACATAGTCACCATTTGTACATGTAAGAATAATTCTCGCCCCACTCACGGGTGAAACTAGGTCAAGGTAAGATCGGGTAACTCAAAATCACGGGTTCGCTTGAGAGTACTATCACCGTACACCTACGTGATAATGATAACACCTCATTAAAACCTCATATGAGCATGGACGACATAGCAGTCTAGGGTAATCTACATCCCCTCTTCATCGTTTTCCACTCTATTCCTAGTGTTCCTGTGGTTTTCACTTGGCCTGGGTATTGGGCCTTTTACCTCTTGTAACACCCACCCTATCATGAAAACAGATCCAGTATAGTAGTGTCACCAATATGAGCTAGGAGTGACTCTGGGATAGACCAACAATAGGTCAATCTGTCCCCAATGATGTCGCCAGCTGAAACAATTGGCTGAACAATCATCAAAAAATGAATTCGCCATTGAACGTTTTTTATCCCACGGGAGGGGAAAGGTAAACATCGAGAAAACCTGATAAGGGAGAATTCACGGTCTTACGACTGAGAGATCGGGTACGGGACTCTGTTACGCGAAGGGAAGGTATTAGCACCCCATACACCCGTAGTACTCTATGGTATCCACTCTTGTTGTCTATCTTATGGGTGTGTTTAATCTATATCTAAACTGTACAGGGAATGCATGCAAAAGAAAGGAGAAAAGAATGTAGGGAAAATAAAATTGTGCTTGTTCAGGCCCTACCTCGATGCATACTGTTGTACCCTAAAATTTTCCCTCCCATTTCCTCAACATTTTCTCATCACAAGACCCTTGGAGCTCAAGGTCCAGTTAGGGTTTCCTCTGCTCAAGACTTCTCCTTGCACTGTTGACCCAAATTAGGGTTTGTGTTTGCACAAAGATATTTTGACCTAAAATGCCTAAGATGACTTTCATGCTTCATTTTGGACTCCCAAGTTTATCCATACCAAGTTTCAAGTCTTGATTCCAAATTTTGCCCAGTCAATTGGACAGTTGACCTAGAAATCAACTGTATTGGGGAAAAAGTCAACTGTGGCCAATTGACAGTCAAATCTCATGAAAATTGACCCACATCAACATTATGAACTCATATGAACCATTTGGTCAAGTTTGGATCACAATTCCACAAGAAATTTGATCAGATCACCAAAAGGGCAAAATGGTCATTTTTAGGGTTTTGACTGCACAAAGGCAATTTTTGACTGTTTGACCTAGCCAATGGCAAACCAAGCTCACATATGGATTAAAGGACCCCATGGAATTATCTTGACATGCTCAACAAGTTCAAAAGATCCCAAATACACAAGATTGACAGTTGAATTTCCCAGTCAATTGATCAATTTTGACTGTATACTGAAAAGTCAAACTTTGACTTTTTGGTCAAAATCAAGTGTCAAGATTCATTTTTCATCAAAACATGCCAAATCATGAAACTTGTTCATCAAGAAATCAAGAGTTGCAAATTAGGGTTTGAAATGAAGATTTTTCATAACTTAGAATTTTTCTAAGTTATGAAAAACCCTAATTTTTTCCTAACTTTGTCCCACTTTCTCACCAAGATTCATTTGGATTCAAGCAAAAGTCAAAACATGAAAGTTGTAGCCTATTGCAAAATCTACAACTTTGATTCACAAAGTTTCCTCAAAAGAAGCTTGTATCTCAAGTTACAATTTTTGGAACAAGGGTACCAAACCATTCTTAACTTAGAGAAAATTTGACCTATTTTAGGCAGGATTTTTGCCTAACTTCAAGACCATTTTTCACATACTTCCACTTGGAATTTCAATTTTCATTTCAAAGATGGATTGTAGTGCACATTCCAAGATTTCCAAAATGTCCAAGAACTCATCAAACAACCTCATGGTTAGGGAGAATCGAATTTGGCAAGTTGGGAAAAACTCACTTTTGATTTGGCCAAGTTACATGTTCATACATCTAGGCCATTTTGAAATCAGCTTGCACAACTTGATTACAGGTCCTATATCCCTTTTGCACTCATAAATTTAATGCAAACTCATTGTGCCAAGACCATATTTTATGTGTTCAAGCATTACATAAAGGTTTAGTCTCAAAACAGAAAAAGCATAATGTCCATTTTTGCAAAAGTAAGCTTTATGTCAATTAGCAATCCAAGCAAGTACAGTGCAAATCTCTTTGGCACAAGTTTATGATCTAATTACACTGATCAAGGCCAAGGTATGTAGCACATTAGGGGGGCCTCTATCAGTCTAAAAACTCAAGTGGACATTTGTTGCTTAAAGTTGAAGAAAGCTAGCATAACAGAACACAACTCTCATCTCAGCCAAGACAAGCTTAGACAAACTTATCAAACACATTCTAAACATCCATCCTGGCCTGAGACACGAGCCTATCACCTCCAATACCTCCCCATTCACATAATCACCCTCAAACTGCCAAAACAGGGGACCTGCTGCAGATTGAGTTCCATAACTCATTCCATTCGTGCATTCTTGCTAAAAACACTTCAAACACATCCCACAACATCCCTTGAAGCTATTCCAAACTTCAAACACGACCTGTAACACTCCCAATCAACATCACCATTTTCATTTTTCTGATTTGCAGGTGGAGTTCTATAACTCGGTTCAGCTAGTTTCAAAGCAAAGTAAAACTTGGAATAGCATCCCTGGACATCAAGGAAGCTGTACCAATCATCACCTTGCACTGAAAGTACCTCCACTGCCAGATACGATTCAAGCTGAACAGGTAAGTTCATGAACTCGTATCTCTCTATCCAGGCATTGTTAGCTTTAGGTTTGTGAAGAAAATATGTCACATTCATAGCCCTGAACATGCCCATGTAATTAGTTTTCATTTATATTATGTGTGCTGTGAGAATTTAATGTCTGAACATGGAACAAAAACTAGGTCAGGAATTGGGGGAGAAGAAATTCTCTTTCATCTTAGAGAGTTAAGTCAAGTTCTTTATATGTCTGGATTCGTCTCTTAATGCTCTACATTTTTCATGTTGTGAGTTTTGCTTGAAAGTCCAGGAATTGGGAGATAGAAAACGCGTGTTGATTGTTGTTCATACAGGTTCAGAGGTTGAAGAAGGACTTTTTGGGCTGGGCTCTGTTTCATATTTCTATTTGCACCCTTTTGTTACTTTTAAACCCCCTTGGCCCATTATGCTTATTTTTATGATTTTTTGACCTTTTATTTTTTGTTCTGACTTATTTATTTTTCCTCACAATATTAAAAATATAAAAAAATATTTTTACACCATTTTTATATTCATTAGGCTTTTATTTGTTTAAATTGATATTTGTACATAAATAAATACTTATATACTATTATTTAAAAATACTAAAATTAATACCAATACATTTTATTTTTCTGATTTTTATTCTATTTTATCTTGTGAAAATATTTTATGAAAATATACTCTTTTCTTGTAAATATTAAATACTTTATTTTTATACATGTTTAATATATTTATCATATAATATAAATATTTACATATATATTAGCATATTTAGAAAAAAAATACAAAATATATACATTTTTTATTCTTATTAATATTTAATATTAAAAATACCTTTTTTACAAATATACTTCATTTTTATTTTATTTTTTGTATATAATAAATAAATATTGTATATATTAAAAAATTAATACCTTTTATTTAATAAATTAGGGTTTTTGCCCTAAATGCATAAAAACTCCAAAAAATTGATACTTTTTATTTTGTTTATTTGACATATAAAAATACTTTTTTTCATACATATAAAAAACATTTTTTGCATCTTGCATATTTATTCTTATTTTATTTAATTATTGTACATTCATTAATTTGTATAATTCCCAATTTGATGTAATAGTCTAGGTTTAAATTCCTTGTCAAAATACCCCCCATTTGAACATTTGTACCCCCCTTCCCATATATTGTGTTGTAATAATTTAGGAACTTTATTTTTCGCACTTTAATGCTTTCTAAATATACCATGTTAGAATTAGGGTTTGTATGCGAATCAAAAACAACAAAAATAGTTTGACCTAATTTCAAGATAATCAAGCATGAAAATGGACAACACTAATCACACTTGCACCCCTAGGGTATTCCACTTGTTGCCTTCAATAATGGGCCATATTGCATGTTAGGTCTCTTTGGGCAAAACAAACAATCAAATGATCATAGTCCCTCGATGACGCTTTCGAAAGTTGCCTAAAAAATGATCAAGTCCCTTAAAGAAAACATTGCCCAAAGATACTTGGCACCATTGCAATTATGGTCTAAACGATGACCCGCGCCCGTCCCTCTCACATCCTAACACAAGATTGTCCACCAAATACAGTGGTGGAACAAAATTGTTAAAAGGGTTAAAAAACATAGGAGAAATCTTTGAGAAATTTAGGAGTAGACAAACTCTTAGTTACTTGCCAACTTGCAAAACAAAACACTTGCCTATTTTCTAAACCACACATCACTACACTTTCAAAACAACTTTCAAAAACAAATGAAAACCTTTTCAAAAGACATACATCTTTGTATACATCCCAACATGGATCATTACAAAGGTTGCCACCACATTGGCCTCTTTTCAAAAACATTTTCAAACCCACACACACAAAGCACCATTTCAAACAATTGAAAATCAAGGCAAGTTGATCTAAGCAAGTAACTAAGAGCCCATGGATAACCATGGATAGAAAGGATGCTAATACCTTCCCTTTCTATAATCTACTCCCCGAACCCAAGAAAACATCTCAAAGGTTTTTGCTGTGCTTTTTAACCTTTCCTTAGGATAAAATAAAAAGTCAGTGGCGACTCTTGCTCAACCGAAACATTTGCGAAAACAAACGCAAAACCTCAAGTCAGTTCTCCCACCGTACCACAGAACTGGCGACTCTGCTGGGGAGACCTTTAAAAGTGGAGTAACCTTAGGGCTTAGATCACCCTCTTGCATGACTAATTGTTTGTCTTGATTACTTTATATCTTGGCTCTCTTGTTTGGGTTTGCAATCCTACACCCGGATTTTGGGAAACATTCATAGATAGCAATACGTTATGGAAACTGTGCGGGGTATACCGACACGGTCGAAGAAATAGCTATATTAGTGCGACATATTTGTGAGTACCGGTAACCCTTGAGTTCAATCAAGGAGAGTACGGGGCCGCTGAGTGATGTCACTAAGCACTAATGACCTAGAACCTCACTTGACCATCTTGGCCTTTCATTAGGGGTAGTGAGATGACCGGCTTTGGTGCAGTTCGAAGTTGGTAGATACTCGATACTACACTCATTGAGGGTTGTTTTCTTGGAATATTTTGGTCGCTAGTTAAGTGGCTAAACCAAAACAATGAACAATGAAAACAATCCAGTGATATTGAGCTCCTTAGAACCCGGTTACTATTTATAGGACAGGTTTTTAAGCCAACTACACTCAAGAGGGTACTTACCTATGAAACCCCATGCAAGCCTGAAACTAGGGTTTGGTGTGATTTGCTTGTACATATGTTTGTGCATACATCATGAACATCATAAAGCATCATATGCATTCACTAACCATTTCAAGGGTTTAGATCTTCATCTTTGTTCTTGTTTTGTAGGTCATGGAAATTCCTCGCAGAAAAACCATTCAAGTCAACCTTGTGAGAATCTCTCCTTAGCTCAAGGAGCTCACCTCAAGAATTCCGGAAAGCTCATCCTTCAGTGAAAGACATGGTAGACTGCTCAGCTTAGTCAACACCAACATTGAAGAAGACATGATAAAAGTGTTATTCCAGTTCTTTGACCCTCTTCACGACTGTTTCACTTTCCCTGACTACCAGTTGGTACCCACTTTGGAGGAATTTTCTCAACTACTGAGAATTCCTATCCTTAATCAACTACCTTTCAACGGTACGGAAAAGGAACCAAAGCCTGAAGATGTTGCTCGAGCATTACATCTACAACCTTCTGACATCAAGGGGCATTGGGAAACTAGAAGCGGTGTCAAAGGCTTCTTAGCAAAATTCTTGTTTGAGAAGGCACAAGAGTGTTGGAATTCATTGGACCTACAAACCTTTGAAGAGATTGTGGCACTCCTTATCTATGGGTTGGTCCTATTCCCAAATTCTGACCAATTGGTAGATGTCAACACCGTCAAAATCTTCTTATCCAGAAATCCGATACCAACATTGCTTGGGGACATCCTTCACTCATTTTACACACGAACAATGAGAAAGAGGGGTGTTCTCATGTGTTGTACTCCTCTCCTTGCAAGGTGGTTTATTTCGCACCTTCCACAATCTGTCTTGAAGAATGACCAAGGCTCAAGGTGGTCCCAACGGTTGATGACGCTTACTCACTCTGATGTACATTGTTGTTCTCGGTCCAGAGAAAATATCATCATCGTTGATCGTTGTGGAGAGTTCCCTAATGTTCCATTACTTGGCATTAGAGGGGGAATTACCTACAACCATTGCCTAGCTTTGAGGCAATTTGGATATGCACGAAGAGATGGCCCTCACGACATGTTGATTCCTGACCTAGTTTTTGACTTCGACAACGATGCGCAAGGACTTCGCCAAAGATTCATCAGAGCTTGGAGGATGCCCAACAAGGTTGATAGCAAGACACTGGGACACAAGAACTCCATCCCTCTTGAGCCCTATCTCAAGTGGGTACGAGCCCGAGCCCAGATTCTAATGATGCCTTATCCTCATGTTCTCCATGTGATTAAAGAGACCGTCAAGGAAGGAGAAGTTCCCTACACCATCCTACATCCTGACATGCCTAAATCGTGGGAAGAGATGCAGAAGAGTTGGATCCAACTCAAGGAGGAACGGAACACTTTTGAAGCCAGCTTCTACGCCAGCGAGAAGAAGGTTTTAGAGCTCACCCGCCGACTCCATGAGCAAGAGGCCCTCAACACCTACATTACGCCAAAGAGGATGCGCAACGTCTTTTTACCTTGAGAAGTTGTTTTGTAATATTTGGCCCATGGGGCATTTATGTACTAACAAATCTTTTCTTATTAATATGACGTGCGTTCTTTTTGTCTGTAACAATTGTGAATTTCTAAAACCCTTGAATGCATTGCATAGATAGCATCTCATGCATCATGTGCATAACAGGTACCCCTTTTTTACAGGTTGCTTAATCTTTTTCGCTGTTTATTTTAAACAGTCATCATGAATCCAGAATCCTCCAGTGAGCAAGCAATCAAGGCCCTTCAGGCCCAAAATGCCCAGTTTCAAGAAATGGTCATGAGCCTGGCCCAAGGTCAGCAAGAGTTGAAGGCTTTGCTCCTAAAGAAGAAGAAGAAGAAAAAGAGGACTGCGTTATTCAACACTGGACGCGGGTTTGGGAACACACTCCATAACGAGGCTGATCCAACTACTTCCTCTGCAGAGAAAGACAGTCCCCAAGGGGGAGGAGCTCCTAGTCCTGCAGTGTCTGACAACGAGACGGATTACAATGACGAACAATACCCACCCGCTGCTGACAGATACAAGCAATTAGAAGACCGCTTGAGTGCCATGGAGATTCAGAATGTGTCGGGGCTGAATTTTGGAGATTTGGGGTTATCTTCTGGGGTGGTAATCCCACACAAGTTTAAGGCGCCTGCCTTTGCCAAATACGACGGAGCTTCCTGTCCAAAGATGCATCTAAGGTCGTACGTAAGGAAGATCCAACCTTACACGGCAGATAAAAATCTTTGGATCCACTTCTTCCAAGATAGCCTTTCGGGGTCACAACTTGAGTGGTTCTATCAACTAGATGGAACTAGTATCCGACATTGGGAAGATTTGGCGGCCGCATTTTATAGACAATATCAATACAATTCTGACCTTGCTCCTACGCGTACCCAACTTCAGGGTATGTCTCTAGGAACGGGCGAAGGGTTCAAAGAATATGCGCAAAAATGGAGAGATTTGGCTGGCAGGGTGCAGCCTCTATTGACTGATCGTGAGCTGGTTGACATGTTTCTAGGGACCTTGTCTGGTCCATTCTTCAATCATTTGGTTGGTAATTCCTCCGCTGGGTTTACGGATTTGATTCTGACGGGTGAAAGGATAGAAGCCGGCATCAGGTCAGGAAAAATACAGAAAGCTACCTCCGCAAGTACTGAGAAGAGGCCTTTCAAGAAGGAAGCAAGTGTTGTCTATGGTCCTAGAAGACAAGTCAAGCCAGAAAGCCGCCAAACCGTCAATGACTTGGTCATTTCAAAGCCTTTTGCTGCTCCTCAGCAGTACAATCAACAAAGAGGGGAAAGGCCCAAGAGGCAGTATACTCGGCTGAGTATGACCTTGTCACAAATCTTACCACAACTGTTATCAACCAACTTGGTGACCATCAAAGAGGCTCCAAAGGTCGTGAATACTGCATCTCCTAAGTATAACCCAAATGCCCGTTGTGCTTATCATTCTGATAGCCCCGGGCATACTACTGATGATTGCTGGGCCTTGAGAAATAAGGTGCAAGACCTTATCGATGCGAAGGAAATTCAGTTTGAGGCGCCTGAGAGGCCGGATGTTGTAACTTCTCATATGCCCCAGCATAGAGTAAATGTCGTCGAGGAAGATTTGTATGTTGTTTCGGTCAATGATGTTGCTACCCCTCTTTTGACTGTTAAGAGGAACTTACTACTAGCCGGTTTATTTCCAAGTTGTAGCAAGGGTTGCCTCCTGTGTGCTGTTATCCCTACCGGTTGTCCGCTGCTGAAATCAGGCATCCAAAGCCTGATGGATAACAAAGAAATTCTGTTCAAGAAAACTGCTGTTCCGTTTGTTTCCGCTGAAGAAGTATATGTCGTCACAATTTTCAACAATCCTACCAAGGCTCTCCTAAGGAAGCCAGTCCAAATTATGTCTGTTGCACCCATTACCATTACTGTTCCGGGGCCTCTCCCCTATGAATCTGACAAGGCTGTCCCATGGCACTATGGGGCAGACGTGTATGTGCTTGGAGTGAAGCAGGAGTTCAACACCGGTACCAGTATCAGTAACATCACTGGTCCCGCCAAGATTACCCGCAGTGGCAGGCTCTTCTCGCCTGACATTGCACCGCCAGTTATCCGAAAACCTCTTATCATCACACCCGCAAGTGTGCATGTCCCAAATCAAGTTCCTGTGTCTACTACTACCGCCGAGTCCTCTGATGCTCGGGGCAAAGAAGTTGCTACCGATTTGCCTGCCCGGACGGAGGCACCAAAAAAGACTGCTGTTGAAGCCTCCCAACAAGAGATGGAGGAAATCCTTAAAATCATTAAAAAGAGTGACTTCAATGTCGTTGAACAGCTGGGGCATACCCCCTCCAAAATCTCTATGCTATCATTGCTGATGTGCTCAGAGGCCCACGCAAAGGCCCTAATTTCATTTCTGAAAACGGCCCATGTGCCGCAAGAGACCTCTGTAGATCAATTCACTGACTGTGTGGCTAATTTGACAGCGGACAATGGCTTGGGTTTCTCAGATGCAGACCTTACCGCCAAAGGAAAAAATCACAATGATGCCCTGCATGTCTCTATAGAGTGCAGGGGCACTACTCTCCCACACGTGTTGGTGGACACCGGTTCTTCCCTGAATGTTTTGCCCAAGAAGGCCTTAGATCGCTTGGATTGTGAGGGCCTGGAATTGAAACCTAGTAACATCATTGTTAGAGCCTTCGACGGTTCTAAGAGGATGGTGCATGGTGAGGTAGATATTCCTATTTGTGTGGGTTCCCAAGTCTTCGACTCAACGTTCTATGTAATGGATATTCGTCCATCTTATTCCTGCTTGTTGGGTCGACCCTGGATTCACAAGGCTGGGGCAGTAACATCCACTCTACACCAGAAGCTCAAATACCCTGTCAAAGGGAAAATTGTTACTGTGCAGGGTGAGGAGGAATACATGGTTAGTCACTTGAATTCATTCCGGTATATCGAAATGGACGGGGAGTTTATTGAAACCCCCTTTCAGCATTTCGAGGAGGTACCTCCAACATTGGCGTCGGCTGAGACAGTGGTTGAAGAAGACTTTCCTCTGAAGATGGCTTCCTTGAAGGATTCCTGGGCTGTGATCGAGAAAGGCAAATGTGCAAACTGGGGTCAGCTTCCTGACTTCACTCAAAAGACCGACAAGTTTGGGATGGGCTTCACTGTAGAGGCTCAGAGGGCTGTGCGCAAAGAAAGGGTCAGAAAGGCTCCAGTGTTCATAACCAATCCAAGGGTGAATGCTATCGAGGAGGACGTAGAAGAAGCAGAATTTGACAGTTGGATCTATCCAACCACCAACAACGAACCCAGCAACTGGACGGCAAAGGATTTTACACCTATTACATTTGTCACGCAGTAATTAACTCTTTTGATTTTCAATTTGTAACAAACAATATGTTGAAACTTTTATTGGCTTGGTGTCCTACCCGGGGCATCGTAGCTCCATTTGTGAGGGATTTTTGTATGACATTTCCATATATCATTAATCAAAACATTGGACGTTTGTTGCATTTCAAATCTTGTGCTCTTTTTCTTTCTGTGTTATATATTGCAAAACAGCTATATTTACCCACACTCACTTATACAGGTTTCAATCCACTCTGGATCTCACTGGTAACAGCTCTGCTACCGCCAGTTATGACTTCGAAAATCCGATCAACTTGGCCGAAGACGAAGGTGAAGATGATTGTGAAGTGCCCGGTGAACTCGCAAGACTGCTACTCCAAGAAGAGAGGGCCATTCAGCCGCATGAAGAGCCGGTGGAAACAGTGAACCTGGGTACTGAGACAGATAGAAAAGAAGTCAAGATTGGTGCTAATCTAGAGCTCAGCGTGAAGCAACGATTGATCCAGATGCTGCATGATTACATGGAGATCTTTGCTTGGTCCTACGAAGACATGCCTGGTTTGGATGCCGACATTGTGGTTCATCACCTGCCTACCAAGGAAGACTGCCCTCCGGTAAAGCAAAAGGTCCGCCGTATGCGTCCAGAGATGTCCGAAAAGATCAAAGCTGAGGTTATGAAGCAATTCGATGTCGGGTTTCTAGCAGTGACTTCTTACCCTCAGTGGGTTGCCAACGTGGTGCCAGTGCCAAAGAGAGATGGTAAAGTCAGAATGTGTGTCGACTACAGGGATTTGAACAGGGCAAGCCCCAAGGATGACTTCCCCCTACCTCACATCAACGTTCTTGTTGACAATACTGCTCAACACAAGGTGTTCTCCTTCATGGATGGTTTTTCAGGGTACAATCAGATCAAGATGGCTCCTGAAGATATGGAAAAGACTACCTTTGTGACTCAGTGGGGCACCTTCTGCTACAAGGTCATGCCATTCGGGTTGAAAAATGCTGGGGCAACCTACCAACGTGCCATGGTTGCTTTATTTCATGACATGATCCACCATGAAATTGAAGTGTACGTCGATGATATGATTGCAACGTCCCAAACTGAGGAGGAACACCTTGACCATCTGCGGAAGCTGTTTGACCGACTGAAGTTGTACAAGCTGAGGTTGAATCCAAACAAATGCACCTTTGGGGTGAGATCTGGAAAATTACTAGGTTTCATTGTAAGCGACAAAGGTATTCAGGTGGACCCTGCCAAGGTGAAAGCCATACAAGAGATGCCGACTCCCAAGACAGAGAAAGAAGTCAGAGGCTTTCTGGGACGACTGAATTACATCGCCCGGTTCATCTCACATCTAACTGCTACATGTGAGCCAATCTTCAAATTGCTGAAGAAAGATCAAGTAGTACATTGGAACGATGAATGTCAGGCCGCTTTTGAAAAGATAAAGGAGTATCTCCAAGAACCGCCCATTCTTATGCCACCAGTAGAAGGGAGACCTCTAATACTATACTTGATAGTGCTTGATAATTCAATGGGGTGTGTGCTGGGGCAGCATGACGAGTCTGGCCGAAAAGAGCACGCTATTTATTACCTGAGCAAAAAGTTTACCGACTGTGAGTCTCGGTACTCACTGCTCGAGAAAACTTGCTGCGCTCTGGTATGGGCTGCTCGCCGGCTGAGACAATATATGCTGACTCACACTACTCTGTTGATTTCAAAAATGGATCCAATCAAGTACATATTCGAAAAGCCAGCTCTGTCTGGAAGAATAGCAAGATGGCAAATGATCTTGACGGAATATGATATCCAGTACACAACTTAGAAAGCAATCAAGGGAAGTGTATTGGCAGATCATTTGGCACACCAACCTGTGGACAATTACCAATCATTGAACTTTGAATTTCCGGACGAAGATATCATGGTAGTAACAGATTGTGAAGTGCCTGGACCGGATGAAGGACCTGAGGAAGGATCCCGATGGTCTATGCATTTTGACGGAGCCTCCAACGCTTTGGGTAATGGTATCGGCGTTGTGATCATATCCCCCAAAGGTACTCATACTCCACTCACCGCCCGGCTATGTTTCAACTGCACCAACAACATGGCAGAATATGAGGCATGTATCATGGGTCTTCAAGCTGCAATCGATTTAAGGATCAAGTTTCTGAGTGTCTTCGGAGATTCCGCTCTCGTGATCAATCAGATCAAAGGCGAGTGGGATACGAAACACCCAAATCTTATTCCTTATAAGGAGTATGTGTTGACCTTGCTTCCCCACTTTGAAGAGATAACTTTTGAAAACTTCCCAAGAGAGGAGAATCAGTTAGCAGACGCACTAGCTACGATGTCTTCAATGTTCAAAGTCAAATGGGACAATGTGGCTCCCCGGATCATTATCTGGAAGTTGGACGAACCTGCATACTGCTGCGATCTTGAGGCCGAAAAGGTGACTGAAAAACCCTGGTATCATGAGGTGAAGAGATACTTGGAAGCTCAGGAATACCCTGAAGGTGCATCTGTCAACGACAAGAAGTTCATGAGAAGGTTTGCGGCAAAATTCTTCCTCAGCAACGGCATTCTCTACAAAAGAAACCATGATTCAACTCTACTGCGTTGTGTGGATAAAGCTGAAGCAGAGAAGATCATGGTAGAACTACATGAAGGTACATTCGGAACACATTCCAGTGGACATACCATGGCAAAGAAAATCCTTCGGGCAGGATATTTCTGGTCCACAATGGAAGCCGACTGTTACCAACATTCTCGGACGTGTCACAAGTGCCAGATTTATGCTGATAAGGTGCACATTCCTCCAATTCCTCTGAACGTCCTGACGGCACCTTGGCCTTTTGCAATGTGGGGCATTGATATGATCGGCGAGATCCGACCGACGGCATCCAATGGGCATCGCTTCATCTTGGTAGCAATTGAATACTTCACGAAGTGGGTTGAGGCAGCTTCCTACGCCACGGTAACCAAGAGTGTCGTTGCACGTTTCATTCGGCATAACCTGATCTGTCGGTACGGCGTCCTGGAAAGAATCATTACAGACAATGGTACCAATCTTAACAACAAGATGATCACTGAGCTCTGTGAGCAATTTAAGATACAGCACCATAACTCTTCTCCTTACCGGCCGAAGATGAATGGGGCTGTAGAAGCAGCTAATAAGAATATCAAGAAGATTGTGCAGAAGATGACAGTGACTGTTGTACCCCAAAATTTGCCCTCCCATATTCTTCAAGAAATTGCCAAGCCAAGTCACAAAATTCCCCAAGGGTTGCACAGTCAAAGGTCCCCTATACAGTCAAAACTAGGGTTTGTGTTCTGATCAAGGAAATGAAGTTTTCAAAGGCCCAATCAAGTCTCATATGCCTACAAATATGGTCAAGCATCCTCATATCAAGTTTCAAGGCATTCAGCTCAAAATTGCACAGTCAAAACCCTAAATTGCACTACAGTCAACTGTAGGGGCAAAATGGTCATTTGACAGTCAAAAGTTCAAATTTTTGGTCAACATATCATTTTGAAGCCACAAACATCATTTGATCAATACTTGATCATGATTCTCAAAATTTGGCTCAGAAATCATCAAAGATGCAAAAGTTTCCTTATTTGGACAGCTGAAAAAGTCAACTGAAATTGACCAGGGCATAACTTTCACATGGATTATCAGAAAAATTCCATCCAAAGCTCATTTTGAAGAGAAAGACATTTCCTACAACTCATCTTAATACTTCAAGTCCAAGAAATGCTCTCACAAAAAGTTATCAATTTCAACATTATAGGTCATTTTCAAAAGTCAACAAAAAGGGATTTTAAGTCAAAGGCCATAACTTGAGATTGGTAAATCAAAATGACATGGGACCAAAGGCATTGGTTAGCGGACTCAAAGACCTTTCCAAAATGTCCAAGAACATGAGAAAATCCTAAAAATTGAGCAAGTTATGCCTTGTGGAAGTTGGGAAATTTTTGGATATTTTGAAAAGTCAACATTGATTCAAATGGTCTAAAATTGCTAATGGGCCCATTTTTCTTCCATGATTCATCATCCATGACATATGCACGACCACTTGGCCCAAAGGGAAGTATTTCCTCATTTTTTATCTATTTATTTGAATTATTATTTATATTAATTCATTTAAATCATTTAAATATATGAAAAATATATAACTTGACCTAATAAATCTTTTCATGCATGTTTTGCCCTCAATATTTCGTGCACATTCAAAAATAGGAAGATTTGATTTGATTTGAGCATAATTGATACAAATACACATGAAAAAAGATTGAAAATATAATGGTGAAAAATCAAATCTCCAAATCCATGAATGAAAGATATTTGGATCAATTTTGTTAACCTAATTTATTCAGTACATAAGCCTGAGTGAAAACCTAATGCTAATACACACAAAAGCTGCGCAGAAGAGGCCATTGCAAACTGAAAATTTTCTCCATAAACTCAAAACTGAAAACAGCTTTCTAGGTGGATTCAAAGCACAAGACCTATTCCATTAGCTTCCTTGAAGGCTCCTGAACGCATTCCAATCAAAAACATCCATTCAAACCTCAAGAATTGGTATATTGAACCTGAACTGTATCAAATAAATTCCATAATCGTACATCCCATTCTATGCATTATTTGTGAAATTTATTCATTGATTCATATTCCTGATGAAGTTTTGATGCTAACTGTACAATTTAATTGTGTTTTTGTGCTCTCAACGCGATTCCACCATGTTTGATATTTAGGGTTTGCAGGATGTTAAATTAGGGCTTTTGCAATAAGGCAAAATTAAAGGCTGAGACCAAGACCATTGAGTTCAACACAACTGGACGAAGAAGATACAACAATCGTGCTTAATTTATATGGCCTTATGGCCTATTCGTTATTTTTTCTAATGGTGCATTATAGAACGGTTCAAAAACCGTTGCTGTTGTTCTTTGTATTACAGGGATGGTGGAGAAGACAAAGTCGTGTCAAATGGTGACAGGCCAATTCAAAAATGCGCGCGCGTTTCCAAGGCCACTAACCCTTTTCTTTTATAATATTTAGTTGTTATATTAATTTATGAATGAACAAAGCGCTTCAGTGGCAGGTGTACACCTTTGCAATGTCCAAGACCTGGGTTCGAGCCCCAGGTCTGTATAATTTCCATATTATTTTTCCATGTAAATTCCTATGCAGCGCTTACGTTGAGACATACCATGCACTCCCAAATCAAGTGTGACACGTCCCCCTGGAGATCAAACCAAAGGCCTAGATTTGAAGCACACCATGAGCGCGAGTCAACGTTGCTACACGCTTGCTAAAAAAGGTCCACAAGGCCATGCTCAAGTGGGCCAGATTGCTGAGTCCATACCTCACAATTGGGGACTGATACCCCCTGGTTTGCAATTTTCTCAATTTTTCTATTTATTTTCTTTTAATTATTCTTTCAATCAATTTAATAGTTTTCATAAAATCAAAAACCTCATAAAAAACTCAGAAAAAGATAAAAAATACTATAAATATTCTTGTTTTAATATTTTTATAAATAAATTCACATGTAATTATTTAGTTTTAATTAGGTTGTAATTTTAATTTCTTTTAATAACAAAATACAAAAAAATATAGGATTAGGTTTAATTAATATTTTTATTCCCTTTCTTTTCTTTTTTTTAATTTTTCTCTTTTACCATAATATTATTTATTTATTTGTTTTTATAATTAAATTGTACATAAATAAATTAGGGTTTAATTTAGGTTAAATTGTAATGTTTTCTTAATAACTTAAAAATAATTAGAACTAGGTTTAGCATTTTAATTTTAATTATTTCATTAAATCCTAAAAAGCATAAAAATACCAAAAACATTTTCTTTTAATTATAATTTTAATTCCTTATTAATTTAATTTTGCAAAAGGGTCCAACGCCCTCGTTTCGATTTAATTTCGCATATTTATTTTATGTCGCTTGAATAATTATGTACTTCTCCCGAAGCCTTGTAACGCTTAATTACTTTTCGCACTTTTATTTGCTTTATTTATTTTCCGTCAAATCGGGTCCGGTTTAATTTTGGCGATGTGGACCCGTGCCATTTGTAATAGCTGTAGATTTACTTTTCCTCGCAAATATTTCTTAACTGTTAATCAAAAGCATGCAAGAATGAATGGCCCTAAATAAAATCAAGCGATAGATCACTTTGACATGACAAGATAAATACAAACGAAAACGATACACAATTCGCACACACCACCCCTAGGGTACGCCTCACTGTTGCCTTGCCTCGAAAGGTGATCGTCGAGTAGAGGATGTCTTAGTAAGTCCTCATGATCCGGGAACCTGGCATGAGGGTAGCTTCTAAGGTGTCTTCCCATTGCTCTGGTGATCACCATGTCCCGAACCTCGAATTGACCCGAACACCTCCAACGGTGGTGCTACCTACCTCTCAATGGTGGGATGGCACTACTTTAAAGGACATCTACACAGACGAATTCCTTAGGGTAGGTAGACGACTCTAAATACTTGCTCTAATTTCAAAAACAAATCAAAAACACTTTTCACACCGACACCTTTTCAAAAGCTTTCGAAAGCAATTTTTCAAACACTCTTGAGGACTGATACAAGAGTCGAACTGAAATTTTCAAAGAAACTTTTTAAAACCCGCAGTTGAAAAGCAAACAAACCTTTTGAAAACACAAATGAGCAAGTATCTAAGAGCCCATGGATAACCATGGATAGAAAGGGTGCTAATACCTTCCCTTTCTATAATCTACCTCTCGAACCGAGAGCAATCTCATAAGGAATTTTTCTGTGCTTTTGTCCTTTCCATTTTGGAGAAAATAAAAGACGGTGGCGACTCTTGCTTCCGCGACATTTCGCGAACCAGCGTTAAACAGTCAGTTCTAGATCCACCGATCACAGAACTGGCGACTCTGCTGGGGACTATCTTATAAAGTGGGGTGTACCTTAGGGCTAGTACATAACTGTGTTTTCAATTGTTTTCCTTGTGTGCTTTAAATTGTTGGTTGCTTGGGAGTTCTATAGATCCTAACCCGGATTTGGGGGATACCTTCTTAGAAAGTAGCAACAAGGCTGTGAGGGAACTGTGCGGGGTATACCGACATGGTTGAAACAGTCTGCTACGTTGATGTGGCACTTTGGTGTGTACCGGTAACCCTTGAGTTTAGTCAAGGAGAGTACGGGGCCTCCGCGTGGTGTCGTGAAGCATCAACAGACCTTAGGAACCTTAATTGAACTATCTTGGCCTCTTTAGGGTAGTGAGATAACTGACTTTGGTGCAGTCCGAGGATGGTTGATACTCGATACTACACTCAATTGAGGGTTGCTTTCCTGGAATATTTCGGTCGCCAGTTCAGTGGCTAAATCGAAACGATGAACAATGAAAGCAATCCCGTGATATTGGGAACCTTAGAACCCGGTTACTTTGATTAGGACAGGTTGAGCCCACCAACTCCAAGAGGGTACTACCCAGACCCCATGCTGGCCTTAAACCTTAAGGGCTTGTCTTGTGTGCCTTGTGTGCCTTACATGTTTGTCTTTGTAAATATCTGTGATGTGTTTAATCATAGCATCATGACATCATCCAGCATCATATGCATTGACTAACCATTTCAGGGGTTCGAATTTTCATCTTTGTTCTTGTTTTGTAGGACATGGAAACTGTTCGTAGAAAGACAATTCAAATCAGTCTTGTAAGGGTCCCTCCTCAGCTCAAGGAGCTTATATCCAGGATTCCTGAGAACTCGTCCTTCAGTGAAAGGCATGGAAGCCTCATCAGCTTGGTCAACACTAACATTGAGGAGGATATGATAAAGGTCTTGTTCCAGTTCTTTGACCCTCTGCATCACTGTTTTACCTTCTTGGACTATCAGTTGGTACCTACATTGGAGGAGTTCTCCCGGCTCCTGAAGATCCCTATCCTTGATCAACTACCCTTCAACGGTACAGAAAAGGAACCTAAGCTTGAAGAGGTTGCTAAAGCCTTGCACCTACGGTCATCTGACCTCAAGGGACATTGGGAAGTTAGAAGTGGTATCAAAGGGTTCTTATCCAGGTTTCTGTTTGAAAAGGCCCATGAATGTTGGAACTCCCTTGACTTGCAAGCTTTTGAAGAGGTTGTGGCCCTCCTTGTCTATGGTTTGGTGTTATTCCCTAACCCAGATCAGCTTATTGATATCAGTGCTGTTCAGATCTTTATGTCCAGGAATCCTATACCTACATTGCTGGGGGACATCCTTCACTCATGTTACACTCGAACCATGAGAAAAAGAGGTGTCCTTATGTGTTGCACTCCTCTCCTGGGAAGGTGGTTTATTTCGCACCTTCCACAATCAGTCCTGAAGAATGAGCGGGGTTTGAGATGGTCACAACGGTTGATGACTCTTACACATGCAGATATTCATTGGTGCCCTAGGTCCAGAGAAGACGTCACTATCATTGATCGTTGCGGGGAGTACCCTAATGTTCCTTTACTTGGAATCAGAGGAGGTATTACTTATAGCCCATGCTTGGCTTGGAGACAGTTTGGCTATGCTCGGAGGGATGGTCCTCATGACATGTTAATTCCTGACATAGTTTTTGACTTCGACAACGATACTCAAGGACTTCGCCAGAGATTTATCAGAGCTTGGAGGATGCCCAGTAGGATAGACAGCAAGACACTGGGGCACAGGAACTCCATCCCTTTGGAGCCTTATCTCAAGTGGGTGCGCACCCGCTCCCAAAAGTTAGTAATGCCTTATCCTCATATGCTCCCAGTGATCAAAGAACCAGTCTTGGAAGGAGAAGTGTCCTACACTATTCAGCACCCTGATATGCCCACATCCTGGGAAGAGATGCAGAAGAGCTGGATCCAGCTTAAGGAGGAAAGGAATTCTCTTGAGACTAGTCTGCATGCCAGTGAAAAGAAGGTCTTGGAGCTCACCCGTCTGTTGCATGAGGAGAGGAATCTCAACACCTACATAGCTCCGAAGAGGATGCGCAGTGTATTTTGGGATTGATTTGATTTTTGTACTTTTGTCCATGAGGCCTTGATGTATTAAACAATGATTTCCTTAATGATAACGTGTGTTCCTTTTTGTCTACAACAAATTTGAACTTTCGAACCCTTGAATGCATTGCATACGCATTTCATACATCATGTGCATAGCAGGTTTTTCCCCTTTTCAGGTTGCTTACAGTTCTTCGCTGTTTATTTCAGCATCATGAATACTGATTCTTCATCAACTGAGACCTCCATCAAGGCTCTTCAGGCGCAGAATGTGCAGTTTCAAGAATTAATCAAGGGTCTGGATCAAGTCCAAGAAGAACTGAAGGCTATGCTCCTGAAGAAGGAGAAGAAGAAGAAGAGAAGAACTGTTCTGTTCAACTCGGGCCGAAGGTTTAACAATACTCTGCAACAGGAAGAGGCTGGTTCTTCTGTTGACAAGAATTCTCCTCAGGCAGAAGCAAGGGTTCCTAGTCTGGTAGTCTCCGACAACGAGACAGATTTTGATGAAGAACAGTACCCTCCTGCAGAAGACAGATATAAGCAACTGGAGGACAGATTGAAGGCTATGGAGGTTCAACAGGTACCTGGGCTGGATTTTGGAGATCTGGGTTTGTCGACTGGTGTGATCATCCCCCACAAGTTCAAAGCACCCTCCTTCTCTAAGTATGACGGGGCGTCTTGTCCCAAGCTGCATCTAAGGTCCTATGTTCGGAAAATTCAGCCGTACTCTGCGGATAAGAATTTATGGATCCACTTCTTCCAGGAGAGTCTTTCAGGGACTCATCTCGAATGGTTCTATCAGCTGGACGGGACCAAGGTTCGTAACTGGGAGGAGTTGGCTACTGCTTTCTATAAGCAATATCAATATAATGCCGACCTTGCCCCCACACGTACCCAACTCCAGGGTATGTCGTTAGGTGCAAGCGAAGGTTTTAAGGAGTACGCTAAGAAGTGGAGAGACCTGGCTGGTAGGGTGCAGCCACCATTGACTGATCGAGAGTTGGTAGACATGTTCCTGGGGACCCTATCTGGGCCATTTTTCAACCATCTCATTGGGAATTCTTCTGCTGGGTTCACTGATCTAATCTTGACTGGAGAGAGAATTGAAGCTGGGTTAAAGTCTGGAAAAATTCCGAAGGGTGCATCATCTAGTTCTGAGAAGAAATCCTTCAAGAAGGAGTCTAGTGCCGTATATGGTCCCAGGAGATCAGAGAGACAAGAGCACCGCCAATCTGTCAATGCGGTAATGATTGCTAAGCCTGCTGCCGCTCCCCGGCCAAATAATCCTCAGAAGGTTGAAAGACCCCGGAGAGAATTCACCCGCCTAAACATGACTTTGTCGCAGATCCTGCCACAGTTGCTCTCAACCAATTTAGTGACTGTCAGGGAGGCGCCGAAGTTTCCAAATACTGCATCTCCCAAGTACAACCCGAATGCTCGTTGTGCTTACCATTCAGATAGTCCGGGGCACTCTACCGATGACTGTTGGGCGTTAAAGAACAAGCTGCAGGACCTTATTGACGCCAAGGAGGTACAGTTTGAGGCATCTGACAAGCCTAATATGGTGACGGCTCCCCTACCTGCTCATGGAGTGAATGCTATAGGAGACGAGGATGAAGTTGATGAAGCTGAGTTTGATAGCTGGATCTACCCGGCAACCGACGGTGGACTTAACAATTGGAGCGCAAAAGACAATCTCCCTGTTTCTCTTGTTACTGAGTAATGAATTCCTATGTTTTGTTATTTTGTAATAAACAATAATAAACTTTTTGGCCCGGTGTCTTACCCGAGGCATCGTGGTATTATTTTTGAGGGCATACAAACTGTCATTTCATATATCATAAATGAAAATCTTGGACGTATTTTCGCATTGCAAATATTGTGCTCCTTTTCTGTCTTTCTATTCCTTTACATAATTTTCAAAACAGCCGTATTTACACACACACTCACTCATACAGGTTCCAATCCACTCTGGATCTTACTGATAACAACTCTGCTACTGCCAATTATGACTTCGAAAATCCGATCAACTTAGCCGAAGACGAAGGTGAAGATGATTGCGAAGTGCCTGGCGAGCTTGCAAGACTGTTGCTTCAGGAAGAGAGGGCAATTCAACCCCATGAAGAGCCAGTGGAAACCATAAACTTGGGTACTGAGGCAGACAGGAAAGAGGTAAAGATTGGGGCCAACCTAGAGCTCAGCGTGAAGCAACGGTTAACCAAGATGTTACATGATTATATGGAGATCTTTGCCTGGTCCTACGAAGACATGCCCGGGTTGGATACCGATATTGTGGTCCATCATTTGCCAACTAAGGAAGACTGCCCTCCAGTTAAGCAAAAAGTCCGTCGGATGCGTCCAGAGATGTCCGAGAAGATTAAAGCCGAGGTTATGAAACAGTTTGATGCTGGGTTCCTTGCAGTTACTTCCTACCCTCAGTGGGTTGCTAACGTGGTGCCGGTACCTAAGAAGGACGGTAAGGTCAGAATGTGTGTTGACTACAGGGATCTGAACAGGGCCAGCCCCAAGGATGACTTCCCCCTACCTCACATTGATGTCCTTGTTGATAATACAGCTCAGCACAAAGTGTTCTCTTTCATGGGTGGCTTTTCAGGTTACAACCAGATCAAGATGGCACCTGAAGACATGGAAAAGACTACATTTGTTACTCAGTGGGGGACCTTCTGTTACAAGGTCATGCCATTCGGATTAAAGAACGCTGGGGCAACCTACCAACGTGCCATGGTTGCCTTATTTCATGATATGATCCATCACGAGATAGAAGTGTATGTTGACGACATGATCGCTAGGTCCCAGACTGAGGAAGAGCACCTAGATCATCTGCAGAAATTGTTTGACCGATTGAAACTATACAAGCTGAGATTGAACCCGAACAAGTGCACCTTCGGGGTAAGATCAGGAAAATTGCTAGGCTTCGTGGTCAGTGACAAAGGTATTCAAGTGGACCCTGCTAAGGTCAAAGCTATTCAAGAGATGCCAGTTCCAAAGACAGAGAAGGAAGTCAGAGGCTTTTTAGGACGCCTGAATTACATTGCTCGCTTCATCTCGCATCTGACTGCTACCTGTGAGCCAATCTTCAAGCTGCTGAAGAAAGATCAGGTAGTACGTTGGAATGATGAATGTCAGGATGCTTTTGACAGAATCAAAGAGTATCTCCAAGAACCACCCATCCTTATGCCACCGATTGAAGGGAGACCTCTGATACTATACCTGACAGTACTTGATAACTCAATGGGGTGTGTGCTGGGGCAGCATGACGAGTCTGGCCGAAAAGAGCATGCCATTTATTACCTTAGCAAAAAGTTTACCGACTGTGAGACTCGATACTCACTGCTTGAGAAAACTTGTTGCGCTTTGGTATGGGCTGCTCGCCGGCTGAGACAGTATATGCTGACTCATACCACCTTGTTGATCTCAAAGATGGATCCTATAAAGTACATATTCGAAAAGCCTGCTCTGTCTGGGAGAATTGCAAGATGGCAAATGATCTTGACAGAATACGACATTCAGTATACAACCCAGAAAGCCATCAAGGGTAGCGTATTGGCAGACCACTTGGCACATCAGGCCGTAGATGACTATCAATCAATGAACTTTGAGTTTCCGGATGAAAGCATCATGATTGTAACTGATTGTGAAGTACCTGGACCGGATGAAGGACCTGAACCAGGATCCCGATGGTCTATGCACTTTGACGGAGCCTCCAACGCTTTGGGAAACGGTATCGGCGCTATAATCATATCACCTCAAGGCACTCATACTCCGCTCACTGCCCGGTTATGTTTCAACTGTACCAACAACATGGCAGAGTATGAGGCGTGCATCATGGGTCTTCAAGCTGCGATCGACCTAAGGATTAAGTTTCTGAGTGTCTTCGGAGATTCCGCTCTTGTGATCAATCAGATCAAAGGAGAGTGGGATATGAAACATCCAAACCTGATTCCTTACAGAGAATGTGTGTTGACCTTGATCCCCCACTTTACAGAGATAACCTTTGAGCACTTTCCAAGAGAGGAGAATCAGCTGGCGGACGCGTTAGCTACAATGTATTCTATGTTCAAGGTCAAATGGGATAATGAGGCTCCCCGGATCATCATCTGGAAACTGGACGAACCGGCATACTGTTGTGATCTCGAGACTGAATTGGTGACTGAGAAGCCTTGGTACCATGAAGTGAAGAGATATCTGGAAGCTCAGGAATACCCTGAAGGTGCCTCTGTCAATGATAAGAAGTTCCTGAGGAGGTTTGCAGCCAAGTTCTTCCTTAGCAACGGCATCTTGTACAAACGAAACCATGATTCAACCTTACTGCGTTGTGTGGATAAAACTGAAGCAGAAAGGATCATGGAAGAGCTACATGAAGGGACCTTTGGTACACATTCCAGTGGACACACTATGGCTAAGAAGATCCTACGGGCAGGATATTACTGGTCCACAATGGAAGCTGACTGTTACCAACACTCCAGGACATGCCACAAGTGCCAGATTTATGCAGACAAGGTGCATGTTCCTCCGGTTCCCCTGAATGTTCTGACTGCGCCATGGCCGTTTGCAATGTGGGGCATAGACATGATTGGTGAGATAAAACCTACGGCATCTAATGGACATCGCTTCATCCTGGTAGCGATTGATTATTTTACGAAGTGGGTTGAGGCAGCATCCTATGCTACGGTAACCAAGACTGTTGTGGCACGGTTCATTCGACACAACCTGATTTATCGGTACGGCGTCCCTGAAAGGATAATTACAGACAACGGTACCAATCTAAACAATAAGATGATTGCTGAGCTCTGCGAACAGTTCAAGATACAGCACCACAATTCTTCTCCTTACAGACCGAAGATGAATGGGGCTGTAGAGGCAGCAAATAAGAACATCAAGAAAATCGTGCAGAAGATGACAGTGACTTACAAAGATTGGCACGAGATGTTACCGTTCGCTCTACATGGGTACCGTACCTCAGCTAGGACGTCAACCGGGGCAACTCCTTTCTCTCTGGTTTATGGTATGGAGGCAGTCTTACCGATCGAAATACAAATTCCCTCTCTCCGGATAATGAAGGATGCAAATCTGAACGAAGATGATTGGATCCAGACACGACTTGATCAACTCAACCTCATCGATGAAAAGAGACTTGCTGCTATCTGTCACGGTCAGACGTATCAGAAACGGATGATCAGGGCATTTAACAAAAAGGTCAGACCACAGCAATATCGAGTTGGGGATCTGGTAATCAAGAGAATCATCCTTCCTCAGAGTGATCCAAGGGGCAAGTGGACCCCTACGTATGAAGGGCCATTTGTGGTTAAACATGTGTTCTCAGGAGGAGCAATGATATTAACCAATATGGATGGTGACGACCTTCCTCACCCCGCCAATGCAGACATAGTAAAAAGATACTACGCATAAAAAAAGACCCGCTAGGCTGACATGCCTAGGCAAAAATTAGGGCTTCCCGTCGAACCAAAAGGGTTCGGGCAAAATGAAGGGATGAAAATGAAAAAATCTGTACACCCGGCAAGTCGAAAACCTGAAAAGGCGGCTTGGGCAAAAATGGGTATCCCGGTGGACTGAAAACCCGAAAGGGCAGTCCAGGCAAAAATTAGGGATAAAGTGTAATACTATGTCTCATTGGATCACTTTGTATCCAGAATCCGGTATCTACATCAAGTTCAGACGGCATCGATCAGTCAGCTTCACCTTCAACCAAGGTCATCAAGTGATGAGACGCTCGGAGTTATAAAGGAAATAGCGGAGTTGAAACCCAATGGGATCATTCATATTTCACACAGCTGTTTTATTTTCTTTTGTACAAAAATCTGTATAAACTCTTTTGCTCGGCGGCGTTCTCTTACTAGGACGTCAGCCTCTTGTATACAAAACGCCTATCTTCAGGCCATTCAAAAATCAATACAAATATATTTTCAGTTAAACGTGCCAAGTGTTTTTCTTTTTCTGTTTTGTTTTACGAAGAACGTTCAAGGTTCAATTTGTGATATATGCATTGACAATAATTTGCTAACTCATAAATATTTGCATACGAAACAAAGGAATTGATTGCAGGTGACACTAGAAACAAGGGCAATAAAAGAGTTGTCTGAACAATCCAATTGTTCTATCCTCCAAGGTACCAAGGAAGGTTCGGCTAAAGAACATAACCAGATACCTTAATTCCCCCAGAGAGTGGTTCAGCAAAACAGTACGTTCCTCTCCAAGCAAAATTATCAAATCTCAAAGAGATTGGGTATCCACCCGTAGATCTCAATACTTCCCCAGCAGCATATATTCTTAACAAGCATCCCCGGCAGTCTTGGCGTAAAGATTGTTCCCCGGCGGTGTATCAACATTCAAAGGGATCACTTCCCCCGCAGTTCAAAACTCCCTAGAAGAGTCCAATCCAATTTCCCCAGGAAATTTGGAATTCAAAATCCCCAAACAGTAAGCTTATCCCCAGTAGATTCTGGAAGCTTATCCCCTCGCAGAGCACGAACGCGTCGTCCGGCTTTATTCAAAGAGTTATTTCCTTAACAGGATATAACTGGGTTATCCTCAGCCAAAAGCCACGGAAAGGTCGTCGTCAACGTAGTTCTTTCCTATCCCCAGCGAAATCTATTCACACTTCCAACAACAAGACATCCTCAGCAAACTATTATCAACACTCAGCAAGGCATCCCTCTTCCCACAGAGTATTGCTTCCCAGCATGGTCGCTAGAGTATCTTTTCTCCCCGCAGAATCTCCCATTCGCCAAGTTTATTCCGCAACGGAGTCATCTTCTCCTACCGGTATTCTTGCAGTTATCATCCCCAGCGGAAGCAAAATCTATTCCTCAACATCAGCCCAGGATACGACTTCCCGGCACCCGTCAAGGATTCACTTTCCTAGAAAAAAAAACATGCATAAGACATCACATACATCACTATAACATGCATAGACACATCATATCATACGAATCTCATTTATGTTGAGAACATCATTGCTTGATCCATATCATGCATTGCATATGACTGACTTTTACCTTTCAGGAAAGATGCAGTTTAAATTCTCAATCACATTTCAAGACCTAGACCGGTTCAGTTAAATCGACCCTAAGATTTTCCTGATGCTTATCCAGTCAAAGGCCTTCTCTGGTTCAGTCAGATCGACCCTAAGATCTCCCTGATGCTTATCCAGTTGAAGAGATTCCAAGACCTTGTCCGGTTCAGTTAAATCGACCCTAAGATTTTCCTGATGCTTATCCAGTCAAAGGCCTTCTCTGGTTCAGTCAGATCGACCCTAAGATCTCCCTGATGCTTATCCAGTTGAAGAGATTCCAAGACCTTGTCCGGTTCAGTTAAATCGACCCTAAGATTTTCCTGATGCTTATCCAGTCAAAGGCCTTCTCTGGTTCAGTCAGATCGACCCTAAGATCTCCCTGATGCTTATCCAGTTGAAGATATTCCAAGACCTTGCCCGGTTCAGTTAAATCGACCCTAAGATTTTCCTGATGCTTATCCAGTCAAAGGCCTTCTCTGGTTCAGTCAGATCGACCCTAAGATCTCCCTGATGCTTATCCAGTTGAAGATATTTCAAGACCTAGACCGGTTCAGTTAAATCGACCCTAAGATTTTCCTGATGCTTATCCAGTCAAAGGCCTTCTCTGGTTCAGTCAGATCGACCCTAAGATCTCCCTGATGCTTATCCAGTTGAAGATATTCCAAGACCTAGACCGGTTCAGTTAAATCGACCCTAAGATTTTCCTGATGCTTATCCAGTCAAAGGCCTTCTCTGGTTCAGTCAGATCGACCCTAAGATCTTCCTGATCCTTATCCCAGTAGAAGACACTCAAGATTTTTTTCTCAACGAGCGTTGTTGAAGTTAAAATCACCCAAGGTTCTCTTACCATTCATACTAAGGCAGTAACCATCCCTGGTTCATTCATCGCCGTTTGAAGCTCCAGACTCAGCTCCTGTAACCAGTCAGGACACATCCGTACCAAGCATCTAAAAAATCATCTCCTGCAACGTGTCAGGTACTCATCATTTCTTTTGCAGGTATGCAGGTTCTCGCTAAGGAATCTCCTACGCGATCAACATCCAGATGGCATCTATAAGCCCATCATCCTATCCAGCAATCTCCAAATGGCATCTATAAGCCCATTCCCCCATCACATTGCTAACATGTGAGCGCAAATTTCTGGGCACTCTAGTGTTCAATCATCTTCCACCTTCGGATTACGAAAGGCACGTCAGCCAGTCTGCATCCTCAGGTCTAAGAAGATTGAACAGGGGCAACTGTTGTACCCCAAAATTTGCCCTCCCATATTCTTCAAGAAATTACCAAGCCAAGTCACAAAATTCCCCAAGGGTTGCACAGTCAAAGGTCCCCTATACAGTCAAAACTAGGGTTTGTGTTCTGATCAAGGAAATGAAGTTTTCAAAGGCCCAATCAAGTCTCATATGCCTACAAATATGGTCAAGCATCCTCATATCAAGTTTCAAGGCATTCAGCTCAAAATTGCACAGTCAAAACCCTAAATTGCACTACAGTCAACTGTAGGGGCAAAATGGTCATTTGACAGTCAAAAGTTCAAATTTTTGGTCAACATATCATTTTGAAGCCACAAACATCATTTTATCAATACTTGATCATGATTCTCAAAATTTGGCTCAGAAATCATCAAAGATGCAAAAGTTTCCTTATTTGGACAGCTGAAAAAGTCAACTGAAATTGACCAGGGCATAACTTTCACATGGATTATCAGAAAAATTCCATCCAAAGCTCATTTTGAAGAGAAAGACATTTCCTACAACTCATCTTAATACTTCAAGTCCAAGAAATGCTCTCACAAAAAGTTATCAATTTCAACATTATAGGTCATTTTCAAAAGTCAACAAAAAGGGACTTTAAGTCAAAGGCCATAACTTGAGATTGGTAAATCAAAATGACATGGGACCAACGGCATTGGTTAGCGGACTCAAAGACCTTTCCAAAATGTCCAAGAACATGAGAAAAGCTTTAAAATTGAGCAAGTTATGCCTTGTGGAAGTTGGGAAATTTTTGGATATTTTGAAAAGTCAACATTGATTCAAATGGTCTAAAATTGCTAATGGGCCCATTTTTCTTCCATGATTCATCATCCATGACATATGCACGACCACTTGGCCCAAAGGGAAGTATTTCCTCATTTTTTATCTATTTATTTGAATTATTATTTATATTAATTCATTTAAATCATTTAAATATATGAAAAATATATAACTTGACCTAATAAATCTTTTCATGCATGTTTTGCCCTCAATATTTCGTGCACATTCAAAAATAGGAAGATTTGATTTGATTTGAGCATAATTGATGCAAATACACATGAAAAAAGATTGAAAATATAATGGTGAAAAATCAAATCTCCAAATCCATGAATGAAAGATATTTGGATCAATTTTGTTAACCTAATCTATTCAGTACATAAGCCTGAGTGAAAACCTAATGCTAATACACACAAAAGCTGCGCAGAAGAGGCCATTGCAAACTGAAATTTTTCTCCATAAACTCAAAACTGAAAACAGCTTTCTAGGTGGATTCAAAGCACAAGACCTATTCCATTAGCTTCCTTGAAGGCTCCTGAACGCATTCCAATCAAAAACATCCATTCAAACCTCAAGAATTGGTATATTGAACCTGAACTGTATCAAATAAATTCCATAATCGTACATCCCATTCTATGCATTATTTGTGAAATTTATTCATTGATTCATATTCCTGATGAAGTTTTGATGCTAACTGTACAATTTAATTGTGTTTTTGTGCTCTCAACGCGATTCCACCATGTTTGATATTTAGGGTTTGCAGGATGTTAAATTAGGGCTTTTGCAATAAGGCAAAATTAGAGGCTGAGACCAAGACCATTGAGTTCAACGCAACTGGACGAAGAAGATACAACAATCACGCTTAATTTATATGGCCTTATGGCCTATTCGTTATTTTTTCTAATGGTGCATTATAGAACGGTTCAAAAACCGTTGCTGTTGTTCTTTGTATTACAGGGATGGTGGAGAAGACAAAGTCGTGTCAAATGGTGACAGGCCAATTCAAAAATGCGCGCGCGTTTCCAAGGCCACTAACCCTTTTCTTTTATAATATTTAGTTGTTATATTAATTTATGAATGAACAAAGCGCTTCAGTGGCAGGTGTACACCTTTGCAATGTCCAAGACCTGGGTTCGAGCCCCAGGTCTGTATAATTTCCATTTTATTTTTCCATGTAAATTCCTATGCAGCGCTTACGTTGAGACATACCATGCACTCCCAAATCAAGTGTGACACGTCCCCCTGGAGATCAAACCAAAGGCCTAGATTTGAAGCACACCATGAGCGTGAGTCAACGTTGCTACACGCTTGCTAAAAAAGGTCCACAAGGCCATGCTCAAGTGGGCCAGATTGCTGAGTCCATACCTCACAATTGGGGACTGATACCCCCTGGTTTGCAATTTTCTCAATTTTTCTATTTATTTTCTTTTAATTATTCTTTCAATCAATTTAATAGTTTTCATAAAATCAAAAACCTCATAAAAAACTCAGAAAAAGATAAAAAATACTATAAATATTCTTGTTTTAATATTTTTATAAATAAATTCACATGTAATTATTTAGTTTTAATTAGGTTGTAATTTTAATTTCTTTTAATAACAAAATACAAAAAAATATAGGATTAGGTTTAATTAATATTTTTATTCCCTTTCTTTTCTTTTTTTTAATTTTTCTCTTTTACCATAATATTATTTATTTATTTGTTTTTATAATTAAATTGTACATAAATAAATTAGGGTTTAATTTAGGTTAAATTGTAATGTTTTCTTAATAACTTAAAAATAATTAGAACTAGGTTTAGCATTTTAATTTTAATTATTTCATTAAATCCTAAAAAGCATAAAAATACCAAAAACATTTTCTTTTAATTATAATTTTAATTCCTTATTAATTTAATTTTGCAAAAGGGTCCAACGCCCTCGTTTCGATTTAATTTCGCATATTTATTTTATGTCGCTTGAATAATTATGTACTTCTCCCGAAGCCTTGTAACGCTTAATTACTTTTCGCACTTTTATTTGCTTTATTTATTTTCCGTCAAATCGGGTCCGATTTAATTTTGGCGATGTGGACCCGCGCCATTTGTAATAGCTGTAGATTTACTTTTCCTCGCAAATATTTCTTAACTGTTAATCAAAAGCATGCAAGAATGAATGGCCCTAAATAAAATCAAGCGATAGATCACTTTGACATGACAAGATAAATACAAACGAAAATGATACACAATTCGCACACACCACCCCTAGGGTACGCCTCACTGTTGCCTTGCCTCGAAAGGTGATCGTCGAGTAGAGGATGTCTTAGTAAGTCCTCATGATCCGGGAACCTGGCATGAGGGTAGCTTCTAAGGTGTCTTCCCATTGCTCTGGTGATCACCATGTCCCGAACCTCGAATTGACCCGAACACCTCCAACGGTGGTGCTACCTACCTCTCAATGGTGGGATGGCACTACTTTAAAGGACATCTACACAGACGAATTCCTTAGGGTAGGTAGACGACTCTAAATACTTGCTCTAATTTCAAAAACAAATCAAAAACACTTTTCACACCGACACCTTTTCAAAAGCTTTCGAAAGCAATTTTTCAAACACTCTTGAGGACTGATACAAGAGTCGAACTGAAATTTTCAAAGAAACTTTTTAAAACCCGCAGTTGAAAAGCAAACAAACCTTTTGAAAACACAAATGAGCAAGTATCTAAGAGCCCATGGATAACCATGGATAGAAAGGGTGCTAATACCTTCCCTTTCTATAATCTACCTCCCGAACCGAGAGCAATCTCATAAGGAATTTTTCTGTGCTTTTGTCCTTTCCATTTTGGAGAAAATAAAAGACGGTGGCGACTCTTGCTTCCGCGACATTTCGCGAACCAGCGTTAAACAGTCAGTTCCAGATCCACCGATCACAGCGACCTACAAAGATTGGCACGAAATGTTACCATTTGCTCTTCATGGGTACCGTACCTCAGCAAGGACGTCAACCGGGGCAACTCCTTTTTCCTTGGTCTATGGCATGGAGGCAGTCTTGCCGATTGAAGTCCAGATACCCTCTCTCCGGATAATGAAGGATGCAGACTTGAGTGAAGATGACTGGATCCAGACTCGACTTGATCAGTTAAACCTAATTGATAAAAAGAGACTCACTGCTATCTGTCATGGTCAGATGTATCAAAAACGGATGATCAGGGCATTTAACAAGAAAGTCAGACCACAAGAGTATCAAGTCGGAGACCTGGTAATCAAGCGCATCATCCTTCCTCAAAGTGATCCCAGGGGCAAATGGACCCCTACGTACGAAGGGCCATTTGTGGTTAAACATGTGTTCTCAGGAGGAGCCATGATTCTAACCACCATGGATGGTGACGACCTTCCTCACCCCGCCAATGCAGACATAGTAAAAAGATACTACGCATGAATAAAAGACCCGTTAGGTTGACATACCTAGGCAAAAATAAGGGCTTCCCGGCGAACCAAAAGGGTTCGGGCAAAAATAAGGGATGAAAATGAAAAAAATCTGTACACCCGGCAAGTCGAAAACCTGAAAAGGCGGCTTGGGCAAAAATGGGTATCCCGATGGACTGAAAACCCGAAAGGGCGGTCCAGGCAAAAGTTAGGGATAAAGCGTAACACTATGTCTCCTTGGATCACCTTGCATCCAGAATTTGGGCATCAACTATCTGGCTCAGACTTCGGCATCGATCAATCAGCTTCATCTTCAACTAAGCAGCAAAGTGATGAGACGCTTGAAGACATAAAGGCGATAGCAGAGTTGGAACCCAGTGGGAATATTATGCACATAGCTGTTTTGTTTCCTTTTCAAAATTGTATAAACTTTATGTTATTCGGCGGAGTTCTCTTACTAGGACGTCGGCCTCTTGTACAAAAACGCCTATTTACAGGCCAATTTCAAAATCAATACAAGTTCACTTTTCCAAACAAATTGCCCATTGTTTTTCCTTTTTTCTGTTTTGTCTTGCGAAGAACGTCCAATGTTCATTTTTGATATATGCATTTGACATTAAATTGCTGATTCATTAATATTTGCATATGAAACAAAAGACTAATTACAGGTGACATCAGAAACAGGGGAAATGTAAAGTTGTCTGATGCAGTCTGTTTGCTTTGTCCGCCGAAGTACCAAGGTAGGTTCAACTGAAGAATGTGACCAAATTATCTCAACTCCCCGCAGAGTAAGACAAGATTCAGCAATACTTTCCCCGGCAGATTACAGACACCCCAGTGGAACCATCCCCCAGTGCAATTCCAAAAGTTTCCCCAGGAAAGTGGAATTCTTATCCCCGGCAGGTCTTGAAGCTTATCCCCAGTAGATTCTGGAAGCTTATCCCCTGTAGAGTACGGACGTCTCTCCCGAGATTTATTCAAAGTTATTCCCCACAAGGGCTTATAATTGGGTTATCCTCAGCTAATTACCACGGAAGATCGTCCTCGGCGAAATTCTTTCAATCTGCAGCGGAGTTCATCAAAGTTCCCCAACATAACTTATCAACACCACCCCCAGCGGAGTTTATCATTGTCGTCCCCAGAGGAGTTTATCTTTGTTATCCCCAGCGGAATCCATCATTGAAATCCTCAGTGAAGCTCTCGTCAAACTTCAGCGAAGTATCTCTTCCCATAGAGTAATTCCCCTCGGAGTAATCTCTCCAACAAGTTTATTCCCCAACGGAGTCATCTTCTCCTACCGGTGTATTCTTGTAACCATAATCCCCAGCGGAAGCAAAGAGCTCTACTCTTCAATGTCAGCCCAGGATTTAATTCCCCGACCGGTCGTCAAGGATTTATTTTCCTAGACGAAAATACATTCATAAACATTTCACATTTCATACATCTTGCTTACATACATGATAAAGTGCATACAACACTATCTCATGTTGAACATCATGACATCATGCATTTCATACATCATGACATTGCATACAAACTGATGTTTTGCCTTTTCAGGGAAAAAGACAACCCAAAAGACAACTACCTTCAACTATCACAATTCCATATTCGATTCCTGTATCTAGCCAGGGCACATCTGTGAGTGATCAGTTTTCAGACTCGATTCCTGTATCTAGCCAGGGCACATCTGAAGAGTTTGAAGATTCGATACCTGTATCCAGCCAGGGCATATCTATCAACAGTCACAATTCCAGACTCGATTCCTGTATCTATCCAGGGCACATCTGAAGAGTTTGAAGATTCGATTCCTGTACCCAGCCAGGGCATATCTGTTGACGACTATTTCCATATTCGATTCCTGTATCTAGCCAGGGCATATCAGTTGACGACTATTTCCAGATTCGATACCTGTATCCAGCCAGGGCATATCTGTAAGCAACCGATTGTAGATTCGACACCTGTATCTAGCCAGGGCATATCTGCATGAGGAGATTGAAGATCAAACACCTGTAACAAGCCAGGAAAACATCTGTCTTTCTCAAAATACACAAATTCTCGCTAAGGAATCTCTTATGCGATCAACAGCTCCAAATGGCATCTATAAGCCCAACATGAATCGATACTCCAACATGCGAGTGCAAATTTCCGAGCACTCTAGTGTCCAATCTCCTTTTACCCTCGAGTCACGAAAGGCAAACTTGCCAATCTAACTCTTCAGGTTCAAGAAGATTGAACAGGGGAAACTGTTGTACCCCAAAATTTTCCCTCCCATTTCCTCAACATTTTCTCATCACAAGACCCTTGGAGCTCAAGGTCCAGTTAGGGTTTCCTCTGCTCAAGACTTCTCTTTGCACTGTTGACCCAAATTAGGGTTTGTGTTTGCACAAAGATATTTCGACCTAAAATGCCTAAGATGACTTTCATGCTTCATGTTGGACTCCCAAGTTTATCCATACCAAGTTTCAAGTCTTGATTCCAAATTTTGCCCAGTCAATTGGACAGTTGACCTAGAAATCAACTATATTGGGGAAAAAGTCAACTGTGGCCAATTGACAGTCAAATCTCATGAAAATTGACCCACATCAACATTATGAACTCATATGAACCATTTGGTCAAGTTTGGATCACAATTCCACAAGAAATTTGATCAGATCACCAAAAGGGCAAAATGGTCATTTTTAGGGTTTTGACTGCACAAAGGCAATTTTTGACTGTTTGACCTAGCCAATGGCAAACCAAGCTCACATATGGATTCAAGGACCCCATGGAATTATCTTGACATGCTCAACAAGTTCAAAAGATCCCAAATACACAAGATTGACAGTTGAATTTCCCAGTCAATTGATCAATTTTGACTGTATACTGAAAAGTCAAACTTTGACTTTTTGGTCAAAATCAAGTGTCAAGATTCATTTTTCATAAAAACATGCCAAATCATGAAACTTGTTCATCAAGAAATCAAGAATTGTAAATTAGGGTTTGAAATGAAGATTTTTCATAACTTAGAATTTTTCTAAGTTATGAAAAACCCTAATTTTTTCCTAACTTTGTCCCACTTTCTCACCAAGATTCATTTGGATTCAAGCAAAAGTCAAAACATGAAAGTTGTAGCCTATTGAAAAATCTACAACTTTGATTCACAAAGTTTCCTCAAAAGAATCTTGTAGCTCAAGTTACAATTTTTGGAACAAGGGTACCAAACCATTCTTAACTTAGAGAAAATTTGATCTATTTTAGGCAGGATTTTTGCCTAACTTCAAGACCATTTTTCACATACTTCCACTTGGAATTTCAATTTGCATTTCAAAGATGGATTGTAGTGCACATTCTAAGCTTTCCAAAATGTCCAAGAACTCATAAAACAACCTCATGGTTAGGGAGAATCGAATTTGGCAAGTTGGGAAAAACTCACTTTTGATTTGGCCAAGTTACATGTTCATACATCTAGGCCATTTTGAAATCAGCTTGCACAACTTGATTACAGGTCCTATATCCCTTTTGCACTCATAAATTTAATGCAAACTCATTGTGCCAAGACCATATTTTATGTGTTCAAGCATTACATAAAGGTTTAGTCCCAAAATAGAAAAAGCATAATGTCCATTTTTGCAAAAGTAAGCTTTATGTCAATTAGCAATCCAAGCAAGTACAGTGCAAATCTCTTTGGCACAAGTTTATGAGCTAATTACACTGATCAAGGCCAAGGTATGCAGCACATTAGGGGGGCCTCTATCAGTCTAAAAACTCAAGTGGACATTTGTTGCTTAAAGTTGAAGAAAGTTAGCATAACAGAACACAACTCTCATCTCAGCCAAGACAAGCTTAGACAAACTTATCAAACACATTCTAAACATCCATCCTGGCCTGAGACACGAGCCTATCACCTCCAATACCTCCCCATTCACAGAATCACCCTCAAACTGCCAAAACAGGGGACCTGCTGCAGATTGAGTTCCATAACTCATTCCATTCGTGCATTCTTGCTAAAAACACTTCAAACACATCCCACAACATCCCTTGAAGCTATTCCAAACTTCAAACACGACCTGTAACACTCCCAATCAACATCACCATTTTCATTTTTCTGATTTGCGGGTGGAGTTCTATAACTCGATTCAGCTAGTTTCAAAGTAAAGTAAAACTTGGAATAGCATCCCTGGACATCAAGGAAGCTGTACCAACCATCACCTTGCACTGAAAGTACCTCCACTGCCAGATACGATTCAAGCTAAACAGGTAAGTTCATGAACTCATATCTCTCTATCCAGGCATTGTTAGCTTTAGGTTTGTGAAGAAAATATGTCACATTCATAGCCCTGAACATGCCCATGTAATTAGTTTTCATTTATATTATGTGTGCTGTGAGAATTTAATGTCTGAACATGGAACAAAAACTAGGTCAGGAATTGGGGGAGAATAAATTCTCTTTCATCTTAGAGAGTTAAGTCAAGTTCTTTATATGTCTGGATTCGTCTCTTAATGCTCTACATTTTTCATGTTGTGAGTTTTGCTTGAAAGTCCAGGAATTGGGAGATAGAAAACGCGTGTTGATTGTTGTTCATACAGGTTCAGAGGTTGAAGAAGGACTTTTTGGGCTGGGCTCTGTTTCATATTTCTATTTGCACCCTTTTGTTACTTTTAAACCCCCTTGGCCCATTATGCTTATTTTTATGATTTTTTGACCTTTTCTTTTTTGTTCTGACTTATTTATTTTTCCTCACAATATTAAAAATATAAAAAAATATTTTTACACCATTTTTATATTCATTAGGCTTTTATTTGTTTAAATTGATATTTGTACATAAATAAATACTTATATACTATTATTTAAAAATACTAAAATTAATACCAATACATTTTATTTTTCTGATTTTTATTCTATTTTATCTTGTGAAAATATTTTATGAAAATATACTCTTTTCTTGTAAATATTAAATACTTTATTTTTATACATGTTTAATATATTTATCATATAATATAAATATTTACATATATATTAGCATATTTAGAAAAAAAAATACAAAATATATACATTTTTTATTCTTATTAATATTTAATATTAAAAATACCTTTTTTATAAATATACTTCATTTTTATTTTATTTTTTGTATATAATAAATAAATATTGTATATATTAAAAAATTAATAACTTTTATTTAATAAATTAGGGTTTTTGCCCTAAACGCATAAAAACTCCAAAAAATTGATACTTTTTATTTTGTTTATTTGACATATAAAAATACTTTTTTTCATACATATAAAAAACATTTTTTGCATCTTGCATATTTATTCTTATTTTATTTAATTATTGTACATTCATTAATTTGTATAATTCCCAATTTGATGTAATAGTCTAGGTTTAAATTCCTTGTCAAAATACCCCCCATTTGAACATTTGTACCCCCCTTCCCATATATTGTGTTGTAATAATTTAGGAACTTTATTTTTCGCACTTTAATGCTTTCTAAATATACCATGTTAGAATTAGGGTTTGTATGCGAATCAAAAACAACAAAAATAGTTTGACCTAATTTCAAGATAATCAAGCATGAAAATGGACAACACTAATCACACTTGCACCCCTAGGGTATTCCACTTGTTGCCTTCAATAATGGGCCATATTGCATGTTAGGTCTCTTTGGGCAAAACAAACAATCAAATGATCATAGTTCCTCGATGACGCTTTCGAAAGTTGCCTAAAAAATGATCAAGTCCCTTAAAGAAAACATTGCCCAAAGATACTTGGCACCATTGCAATTATGGTCTAAACGATGACCCGCGCCCGTCCCTCTCACATCCTAACACAAGATTGTCCACCAAATACAGTGGTGGAACAAAATTGTTAAAAGGGTTAAAAAACATAGGAGAAATCTTTGAGAAATTTAGGAGTAGACAAACTCTTAGTTACTTGCCAACTTGCAAAACAAAACACTTGCCTATTTTATAAACCACACATCACTACACTTTCAAAACAACTTTCAAAAACAAATGAAAACCTTTTCAAAAGACATACATCTTTGTATACATCCCAACATGGATCATTACAAAGGTTGCCACCACATTGGCCTCTTTTCAAAAACATTTTCAAACCCACACACACAAAGCACCATTTCAAACAATTGAAAATCAAGGCAAGTTGATCTAAGCAAGTAACTAAGAGCCCATGGATAACCATGGATAGAAAGGGTGCTAATACCTTCCCTTTCTATAATCTACTCCCCGAACCCAAGAAAACATCTCAAAGGTTTTTGCTGTGCTTTTTAACCTTTCCTTAGGATAAAATAAAAAGTCGGTGGCGACTCTTGCTCAACCGAAACATTTGCAAAAACAAACGCAAAACCTCAAGTCAGTTCTCCCACCGTACCACACATACGTATCCCTTTTAAGGAATCAGAGCATCCGTAGTTCGGCTTTAAATGTTTTTGTTGGTTTGTAATTTTTAATGAACAAATATTAATTTTGCCTTCTGCCGTAGCTCGACCTTTGTAGACTCACGCATCAGCACAGAAGTGAATTAACATGTCCTTTTGAAAAAGTTTGAAAGAATGGGGCCCGAAGGTGCAAAAAGTTTATATTGGTTGATATATTTTACCTTAAAAAAAGATTTGAAAATTGTTAGATTTTTTATACATTTGCCAAGAAAAAAGAGTTTTAATCTTAATGCAAGGATGCAAAAGAAAAGAAAAACATATAAGGGAGACTAACCTAGATCTATCCCTAATGTTATCATGCAATTATTGATCCTAAGGTCGAGGATGAAAAGGGAAAGTTATACCCTATGTTAGCATGCATGGATACCTATCCTAACGTCTAGCTCGGAGACTACTCTGGTCGAGCGATCCTAAGGGAAGCATGGTATAGTAAACAAATAAGCAAACAAGTGCTTTGGCAAAAGCACACAAACATGATTAGCACATACTGACTCAAATGGATGGGGGAAACAAGAGAAATGATATAGCTAAGGGGAGTGTATCACCCAAAGCAAATAAGCGGGAGACGGATGAAATAAAAAAAATGTGACATCCAAAGCGACTGAACACCTAACCAAGATATAGAAGATCGAGGTAGGCGACAGAAGATAATATAAATGATCACGGAGTCTCAGCATCGGCCATGCGCACTCCAGATAAATCGTGAGGGTTTGATTACAAAACCCTTCCCAACTTGACGGACTCGATACACAAGATCTGCACGACTCCGAAGCATCGACGTGCAACGTGAGTTAAGGATGACACAGACTAGAATTTGCGAGGGTCGATTACGGACCCTCCCTGCTTGCCTCCTTTTGAGGACTTATCATCTGTAATATAATGCAGGAACAAATGTAAACACGCGTGCAAAATACCTACTTCAAAGGTTGGATTTTAAATAAACATAATTAGCATAAAGAAAGTGGTGCCTGCTACAGGACTTTAAATAGTGACTTCGAGCACACGCTCTTTATTTCCTTCTTCCTAAATCACATGATTTCTAGAAAGTGATAAATGCTCCTACTATACATTATCTCTAGAAAGCGGTAAATGCTGAAATGAGATAAACAAGGGAAAATATCAAACGGATATCAATCTGTAGCAAAGCATATCAAAAAAAGAGAAACCTGGAAAACTTCGAGTAAGCTTCACCAAGCAAAGAAAAAGAGTCAGAAATCAAATGCTTGGGATAAGTGTCGAAGCATCATCGATGTGAAAATAAATCACAATAGAACTCTCAAGCATATTTGCGTATCGCACAATAAACATGCATAAGATTCAGATCTCAACAAGCAAAGGTGAATTGCAAATCTCAAATAATCGGATAATCCCAATTTAATTCCTAAAATCACATAAAAATCTAACAAATTTTTATATTCAATTTTATTATTTTTTATCATGTAATAAAAAGTTCAAACAAAACTAAACAATTATCAAAATTATTTAAAAGAATAAACTTTATGGGTGCCATCTGTAAGCAAAAGGTGTTGTAACAATCTGGCAATAGGGCCCAAAAACTAGAGTCCAAGAGCTTCTCTTTGAATTGTACCCAAAAAAGGTGGTTGGGCTATATGGCGAGTGCAACCCGGTCCAGCTCAATAACAAGATCCATCAAGTTTTTATTTTATTTATCAACTTTATTATAAATTTGAATCAACAAAAAAAATATAACAAAAAAAAAGAAATAATATAATATGGATCAATTAGGATTAAATTGGGGATGACGGTCCAACTTCTAACAGAAAATACTTCTTCTCCCTCAAAACTCGACAGCGGCGACTACTCCCTCTGTCACAATCTGCCTCCAATTTTACTCTCATCCTCCACAAATTCACCTGTCTTCCTCTCTCCAAGGAAACATCTTCACAACGACACTACTCACTTCCTATTCTCTCCATCTCACTTAGACTCGCTTCAACATCAACAAAACTTATATCTTTTCCCTTCCTTGTTCATATCGTCTCAGCGCTTCGACATCATCTCACTCACGTTTGTATTCGACATCGTTTAGCAATCAAAGAAGAAAAGCATAAGACGTAAAAGTGGAAGAGCGAGACTTATTAACCCGAGAACTCTGATGACTCTTCAATGATGGTGTTTTCAGAAAACCATAGGTCCTTGTGTCTTCAGGTATGAATCTCCTTATTCCATCTGATTTTGTTTCCTCGTCATCTCTTCTTCTCCATTCATTCCCAATCTTGTGCTTTTGTGCGTGTCGATGTTGCAAATTATTGTTGCATTTTTTTCTGTTGCATCGAAGATGATGATGATATCATTATTGTTGTTTGCATATTGTTGATGTGAATAAGAGATGGAGTTAAAGGTTTTTGCAGAATTAATGAAGATTGGCTCTGAGATGAAGATTAATACCACGGTGATGTTGCTCTATGAAGTGCGATGAAGATGATAAAGCAGAAAGCAGAGAGAGAGAGAGAGAGAGAGAGAGAGAGCTTGAAGGTTTGCCGAAGATTATACAGAGATCATTTTTTTGTGAATGAAGGTTGATGAAGGAGATGGATGAAGGTTGATGAAGGTGATGGATGATGGTGAATCTGTTGCAGGAAGGTGATGGTGGTTATGAAGATTGAAGAAGTTAATAGGTGAAGCTGTGAGAATGGAGAAAGATTAAGGGAGCTTTTAGTGATTCTTCTGCGAAATATTGAAGAATGGGAGAAGATATTTGGAGAGAGAGTTTTCTGTGATTTTTCTGTGATTCTTCTATGAACTGTGAAGAAGCGATGAATCCAGGTAATCTTCTTTTTTTATATGTTTCTGTTATTGTTGTTAGAAGTAAGTTAGGAACCGGTTAGAATTGTTAGAGGGTTAGTTATGAATGTTGATGAGCTAGAAAAAATTTTGTTATAACAGTTAGTTGGATAATTCTGACTTGCTGTTATTTTCATTATTTCCTAATTCTTCTATTTTCACGGCTTCCTAAATTCGTTTTTCTGATTTTTAATGCACCGCTGGGTCTGACGCTGGTGGAGATAAATTCCCACAGTAGGAGTTCGTTGCCCAACCTAGAAAACATATTGAAGGTATGTTAGGTAGACAGGGTATAGCATCTGCTGCTGCTTATATACTTGAAGTTCTAGACAATAAGCCTGTAATATTGATGAATTCTAGACTGGACATGAAATGAGCATGTTGAACTTGTTTAGATTGTTTATATTTTGTGTTGGTTTAGTTTTATCAAGGATAGCATTTGTATAATTATTTTCTTTTTTTGATCGCGAACTGGACTTGTTGTCTTACTGCAAGTTAAGGGATAATGCAAATTATGTGAATCATGCAGGTTTGGAAATGTTGTGACAAAGGTCCTTTATGTTTCACATTGTCTTAAATCATGAAGAAAGTCATGAAGCAGGTTGGAGAAAGTTACGAAGTGCAAAACAAGGTGATTATTTGAATAAGGAACTTCAAGGAAGTTGTAAAATGAAGTCAAAATCTTGGTCAAAGTAGGTCTAAGAATTGATAGCTCTTTGTACTTTTCTTTATCCCTGTAATGTACTTCCTCAATGTATCGTGACTCTTGTACTTTGTATGTTGACTTTTTGTAATGAAGCTTTTCCATGTGAATTTAATAAAATAGTTCCCTCCTTTGTATCTTTTGAATATTGAATATCAAACCTTTTCAACTTGTATTTCATGTGAATTCTCCAATCTTTCTTCAATCTTGCTATACTTGAATGAACTACTAGATGAAGGCCTCAAAAAGATATAAGAATCACTTTGGTCAAAAGTCAACCTTCCATGGTTGATTTTGACCAAAAGTCAAAGTTTTGGAAATATTTCAAACTTGAGATGATTCAATAATAACACCATGTGAACCCATATTCAGTCTTTGCATGAAATCCACAACATAAATCTTGTAACTGGAGCAATGGTGAACCAAACTTCAATTAATTCTAGAAAGTCTAAACGAAATCCTAATGAGATGAACCAGCATGATGGTAATAGTCATCCCATAAGACCCTAAAATCCACTCGAACAATGAGCAATATCCATTGAATGATGAGATTCATTGATGAACCCAAACTTTATAAGGAAATATTTTGACTACCACATGATTAGAGAAATAAACCCTAATTCTGTGATCTTTGAGTATTTGAGCCTTGAGTTGGAAACAAACCCTTACTTGAAGAAATTCCTCGACTCAGGTGAAACTGGAAGCATAGCAATATGTCCATGTGATAGAAACCCTAATTTCATGAGATACATAGGGAAATAAGCCCTAATCTATGGAATTGATGAAACTGGGTGGAGATTGGCCTCATAGATTCACGAAGAAGAGATTCTTAATGACCACAGACTACAACCCTAATTCCACTGCTTAATGCTTGAATAAGAAATCAACCTTTATTGGATACAAACACCTTAACCAGTGTAAAACCCTTATATTGTACAACCACTAAACTTTGAACCAAAGAGCTATATTGAATGAAATGTATGACATGTTAGTGACCTAAAGATGCAAATGCAAATGAATGAAAAAGTCTAAGCCAGATAAAAGTATTTAGGAGGGAAAATTTTGGGGTGCAACAACTGTGAGTCACAGTATTCTATGCTGGAAAAAACATGTTATGCTTTGGCCTGGGTGGAAAAGCAGTTGAGACAATATATGTTAAATCATACTACTTGGTTGATTTCCAAAATGGATTCGATTAAGTATATTTTTTAAAAGGCTTCTCTTACTAGAAGACTTGCCCGTTGGTTGATTCTGTTGTCTGAATATGATATTGAATACCGTACTCAGAAGGATATAAAAAGCAGTGTATTGGCAGATTATCTTACCCACCAACCAGTCGATGATTATCATTCGGTTAAATATGATTTCCCTAATGAGGATGTGATGTATTTGAAAGTAAAAGATTATGATGAACCTTTTCCTGGGGAAGGTCCTGATCCTGAATCCTAGTGGGGTATGGTATTTGATGAAGCTATAAACGCTTATGGGAAAGAAATTGGTGTCGTGATTATTACTCCCCATGGGTCACATATCCCTTTTACTGCAAGGTTGGAATTTTATTGTACCAAAAACATGGAAGAGTATGAAGCTTGTATCATGGGTCTCGAAAAGGCTTTAGATCTCATAATCAAAATTCTAAATGTATATGGCGATTCAGCTTTGGTAATAAATCAGATTAAAGGGGAATGGGATACTCGTCACGTTGGCTTGATTGCCTACAAATACTATGCTAGAATATTATTACCTTTATTTAATAAAGTTGAATTCCATCAAATTTCCAGAGATGAGAATCAGATGACAGGTGCTTTAGCCACTTTGGCTTCTATGTACCAATTAAATACTTGGAACGATGTACCTCATATCACAGTTTATTGTCTGGATAGGCCAGCTCATGTGTTTGCGGCAGAGGGAACATCAGACGAAAAACCTTGGTATTATGATATCAAGCATTTTCTCCAGACCCAGGAATACCAGGTCAGTGCATCGAACAAAGATTGAAAGACATTGAGAAGGTTGGCAGGCAACTTTTTCCTCAATGAAGATGTGATATACAAAAGAAATTATGACATGGTCTTGCTCAGATGCGTGGATATCCATGAAGCAGACATGTTGATGCATGAGATCCATGAAGGTTCCTTTGGTACCCATGCTAAAGGACATTCAATGGCAAAGAATATGCTTAGGGAAGGTTACTATTGGCTGACAATGGAATCTGACTGTTACAAATATGCAAAGAAGTGTCATAAATGCCAGATTTATGCTGACAAAATTCATGTACCTCCGACACTTCTCAATGTTATTTCTTCCCTGTGGCGTTTCTCTTTGTGGGGTATTGACATGATTGGAATGATTGAACCTAAGGCGTCAAATAGACATCGCTTCATCTTGGTGGAAATAGACTACTTCCCCAAATGGGTGGAAGCAGCTTCCTATGCTAATATCACTAAACAGGTGGTAGTATGTTTTATCAAGAACAATCTTATATGTCGGTATGGTGTGCCAAGAAGGATTATCACTGACAGTGGATCGAATCTGAATAACAAGATGATGATAGAACTTTGTGAAGAATTCAAGATTCACCATCACAATTCATCTCCTTACAGGCCAAAGGTGAATGGGGTTGTTGACGTTGCTAACAAAAACATTAAGAAGATCATCCAGAATATGGTTGTTACCTATAAATATTGGCATGAGACACTCTCTTTTACGTTGCATGGGTATCGCACATTCGTCCGCACTTCAACAGGGGAAACCCCATTCTCTCTGATTTATGGTATAGAAGCAGTGCTCCCGTTGATGTTGAGATTCCCTCTTTGCGTGTGATAATGGAAACCAAATTGTCAGAGGTTGAATGGGTCCAAAACAGATTTGACCAATTGAATTTGATTGAAGAAAAGAGAATGACGGTCTTATGTCATGGTCATTTATATCAGAAGAGAATGAAGAAATCTTTTGATAAGAAGGTCAAGCCTCGTAAATTTAGAGAAGGTGACCTCGTGCTCAGAAAGATCATGTCTTTTAACACTGATTATAGGGGCAAGTGGACTCCCAATTTTGAAGGCCCGTATGTTACCAAGAAAGCCTTCTCTGGCGGTGCATTAATTCTTGAAACTATGGATGGCGAGGAGTTACCACATCCTATGAATACTGACGCGCTCAAGAAATACTTCACCTAAAAGAAATAAAAGAACAGCTCGCTAAGTCAAAAATCCGAAAGGGCGGCTTAGGTAAAAAGGAGCGTCTCGATAGGCTGAAAACTCGAAAGGGCAGTCTAGGCAAAAATAAGAGACACAAACAGAATAAATTTTCCCGCTAGGTTGAAAACCCGCAAGAGCAACCTAGGAAAAAGTTAGGGATCTCTTGGCAAGTAACTACGTCAAACAAGACTTGATCATTGAAGAAGCAATCTTCTCGGATCCTCATCACACTTCAAAAGAAGCCGTTGTTCAGGAGTTCAAAGTTGTTACGGAGAATAGTGGTCATTGTATTTCAATGTATATTTTCCATATATTACCATTTTCTAAACTTTATAATCATCCATGGAGTCTCTCCATTCGCAGACTATCATTCTATTATTAAAGTTTGAGCCTTTATCCAATTTTTTGTAGTTCTTATTTTATTTTGTTTGCAAAGATTCCATTTATTATTCATATTAATTTTCAAAACAAAAAGATTTAATAATAAAAATGTTTTTTGAAAAGAATTTACAAATTACTTTTTACTTCAGATTTTGTGATTCAAGTAGAACAGGTAGTGATTCCAAGGATGGACGAACTCCTAAGCTTTGAAAATATTCCCCAAGAAGGTTCTCCCAGGTCACTCTTGCTGATATGCACATGATCTTCTTGTGTTTCTCAAGTAGTTTGAGTTTATACCAATTGATATATAGTGAAATGTTGGGCATATAAATCATGTTTCCTCCAGTCAAGTCTTGGGTCAGATGCTTCTTTAGGTTGATTCTTTTGGTTTTAGGTTCACACAGTTTGATGTCTTTATCCTCGATTCTCCATTCAGCACTTGAAGCAGATTTTCCCCAGATGAGCAACTAGACAAGGGCAATATCTTTTCTAAGAAGTATTGAGACAGTTGTCAACTTTTTGGGTTTTCTCTCGCCAAGTTTTGGGTTTGATTTAAAATCCCCATAATTTGATTTCTTGATTTATTGTTAAACTTCTTATACCTCCAAACGAAGTTGAGATGATGCTTCTCTCTGAAAGTTGTTATCCCCATGAAGTTTCATAATTTCTCCCCAGAGAAGTTTATGTAACCATTACTCTTGATATTGAAGAATGTATTTTGGGCTCCTCTAGAAGATGTGGTGTTGTACGCCCTAATGAAGTCATCACAAGATGCCCAGTTGAAGTCTCGATGATTTGGTTTTCATCTTCCCTAGTGAAGTTAGTATTATAATCTCCAGTCGAAGTCTAGACGATGAGGCACTGTGTTCCCTAGTCGAAGTATGCCTGATATTCCCCGGTAAAATCTGGAGGAGGATTTTACTATCAAGATTTGTTCTTTGACTATTTTCAAGCTATGTTTCTTCCCAGTGAAGTTAAGTCGTTAAGTAGGACTTTGTTTCCTCAGTTTGTACTTACTCTCTTTTGAAATTTTCATCCTGGATGTGATTCAGCCGAGTGTTGACTTTACCCATACTGGTTTTGTCTGGTTATTCCCAGTGTTGTATGTCTGTTTTGTCAGCATATACATGATAACATTTATAGATTCATACATACATCATGCATAACTGAATTTAAAATCCATTGATCATTTGTATTCATTTATGTTTTATTGGCATATTACCCTATTTTATAGAATTATGTTACCCTCTCTCCAATAGAGTGTCAATCTTAAGCAGAAAGTGTATTCTTTCAATTTCCCCACTGAGTTATCCCTCATGGAAGAATTTTGTTTCAGCCTTCCTATTCAGCTCATTATCTGGATGGAACATGGTTCCCTTTTGAGTTTATTTCTCATCAGGTGCTATTTGGGTGGACTGTTTCACTCCGATTTACTCCTGGTTTGAATCTTTGGTCCCCGACAACATTACTATTCTGATTTCTGTAGGCTATGAGCTCTGGTTTGGAAATGTGCATTTATTTTGCACGGGAAGACTTTATCTCCTCAGCAGGACTGTATTGGCATTTCCCTAGAGAAGTCATATTTCTTTGTCCAACAGGCTTCTTATAACACCAAGTGGCAAATCTATTTATTTGAGCAACTTGTACTTCCCTAGTAAGTCTGTTAGTTCCCAGAGAAGATTCATTTTGTTACTCTGATGAATGGTAGTCTCATCATTATGGGAGATAGTTCATTGTTGAGATTTGTTACTCCGATGAATGGTAGTTTCGGCATTATGAGAGATAGTTCGTTGTTGATATTTGTTACTCCTATGAATGGTAGTCTCGTCATTATGGGAGATAGTTCGTTGTTGAGATTTGTTACTCCAGTGAACAGTAGTCTCGTTATTATGGGAGATAGTTTGTTGTTGAGATTCGTTACTCCGATGAATGGTAGTCTCGTTATTATGGGAGATAGTTTTTTGATGAGATTTGTTACTCTGATGAATGGTAGTCTTGTCATTATAGGGGATTATAGGGGATAGTTCGCTATTGATATTTATTACTCCGATGAATGGTAGTCTAGTCATCATGGGAGATAGTTCGACATTGAGATCCACTTTGCCCTAAAAGAATTCATATGTTTCCAGTCATAAGTACTGATGACAATCGCTTGTTTCCTACCCCAGTATTGGTATTTACCGATATTATCTTACCATTTCTTTTCCTTGTGAGTCGACATTACTTTTTTGCTATCTTCTCTGTGAGCAAGTAGTTCGTAGTTATCTGTCGATCTTTGTCATCCATTACCTTTTTCCTCAATATTTGAGTTGATGATGCTTTATCTTCTCCTTGGGCTTTACCCTAGTAGAGTTGAGTCTTCTATTCACCAGTGATTTATTTTCCTGGTCGGACTTTCTTTTGATCCTTTATTTTATTTTCTGCTTCCCTAGTGGATTCCTATGTCACCTTTGGATTTGTTTGTTTGCATGCACGATCATAAGCATTGCATGGCATCTTAGGGCCAAAATAGGGCTTGTTTTATATTTAAGTATCTTCAATCGCGTCGACACGAAGATTTTAAGTTGTGTATCTCCGTATAGAAGACACTTAAATAAGGGCAGCTGTTATACCATAATTTTTTCCCTAAGATCCCTCTATCTTCTCATATCAACCCAATCATATCAAGATCACACACTAAGGTTTGGTTCTTCTCCCTATCTCTAGGTTTTCTCATGAGGGATCACCAAGCACTTTGATTTGTATATTATGATCACATATGTATTGTGTTGATTAACTTCTAACTAACAAATATAATGAGTGTTTTTTCTATAAATGATGATACTATAGGTGAGGGCACAACACATTTCATCAAGTTAGTTCATAGGTTCATGAGTTTATTTTTATGCCTTCTTCAATAAAGCTTCATTGAAATTTAAGCTTCATCATTGAGATTGATTTAAAATAATGTCATAACAAGTTCTACTATGATTCATCATGCTTCAATTGTCAAAGGAAGTCAAAAGATGCAAGAATTGATTAAAGAAGTTTGACCTAATTGGACAAGTTCTTGATTCCTTGATCACAAATGCATAACTACCTCAATTCTCAACATTTGGAAGTGGTTATTATTGCTATAGGTTCTTATTATCATCCACAACAATTTCTCTTCACATGGCAAAAGTATTTGTACAAGGAAGATTGTCAAAATTGAAAGGGGTTCCCAAGTCATTTTGATGCTCTAGGAGTTAGGGTTTTGGACTTCTAAGGGTTATATCTTGTCCATCTTTTGAGATTTTTGAGTGATTCCAAATATATGTTTCTTTTTAAAGGTTCATCAATAAATAACTTCAAAGGCTCCAAACAAATTTTGTATGGTAGATCACTAATGATTGAGAAAGATTACAAGTCCTCTAGATATACCATCAAATTTCCTTGTGTAACTTCAAAGGATCGTAACTTGGTCAATTCTTATCAACTTGAGCGCATTATTTTTTCACAATGATCTTAATGATGTTAAATTTAACTCTGTTTTTGGTTCTAAGCTTGTAAATGATTTCAAGAGGCTTTTTAAGTTCAAAATATTATAAGTCACCTCATGGATTTTCATCAAACTCAAAAGATCATAACTTGTTCAATATTTGGAATTTTTTAGGGATATAAGTTTCAAAATACTCTTTAAGGAGCACCAAATTTGAAATCCATAATCCAGCTTCTAAACACCAAATTAGCACGTGTTTTTTATTTAAACATGTTTAACAAAGTTCCCCAAGTTTAATTCAGGATCAAAATGCAGGAATTGGCTAAGTTTTGGTGCACATGGAGTCACACATTTTTCATTTTTCAGGCTCCGTCCAATTTCCCTCCAAACTTCAATTTTCTTCCCAACTCTTTGCGCCATTCACTTCCTTATAAATAGAGGACCTCACTCCTTTCATTTTTTCAAGCTTGAATAGCCAAAATAATCCTGCCAAACTCTCTTCATAATTCACTTTTCTGAGTATTCGAATTCATCTTTTCTCCATTTTTCAATCCAATTTCTTTGTTGATTCTTTATCCTTGAACTTCATTGAAGCTAACAGAAGAAAAACCAAGCCTTGAAGTGTCCTAAATCGTGCTAGCCAAGTCCATTTTTATAGTGATTTTCTGCTACTTCGTTCAGGTAGAATTCTCAACCAAATAAATCCCTATTTTACTCTATTCATCCTTCTGATTCTCATATTTCTCACGGTTTTCATTTTCATTGAGAATTGAGAGAGATACTTGGAATTTCGTGCTCGCTATTTTTTCTAGTTTTTTCAAAATCCAGGCTTGGTCAGCTTATATAAATTTGGTGCGAGGGTACCATTAGAGTCGTCTTGAAGAGATGAATCTATTGGTACCGGTCTGGTTCTCTAATTTTACAGTTTGTGAAACTCCAATTTATGGCGTCTGGAGGTTGAAGACGACCTACATATCGTGCTTCAGAAAATTATAGCGTGTGTGATTTTTTGAATCTTATCTACTGCACTTGTCTTACCATACGCACGTCTTAAGAACCCTTAGATCTGATTACTTTCATTAGTCGAACTCCGTCCAACGCGCCAGATTTTAAGTTACTTTTAATTATTAAAAAAATGATTTAGTGTGATTTTGGAAAAAAAACCATGATATGCACAGCGTGTCAGATCCATTGGATCTGTTTACTAACGCGTTTTGACTCTCATCCAATGGTCCATATTTTTTTTGTTTCTATTTTTATTTTCTGATTTTTATATTTACTTGTTTTGAACTTCAAAAAATTATAGAAAATTCATTTTTGACCCAAAAATTATGAAAAAATTCACAAAAATATTTTCAAATATTCTCTTTCTGATTTTTATTTTTCCATAATTTTATTTTCAGATTTGATGTTTTTTATGATTTTTATTTTGTTTTGACTTGTTTGTTTTTATTGTTTAAAATACTTTTTGATACTTTTAAATTCTAAAAAAATTCATAAAAATCATTTTCTTTATTTCTGACTTTTTGAAAAAAAAAATATAATTTTATTCTTATTTTTATTATTTCTTATCTTTTTTTTTTACTTTCTTAATTGATTTTAAATATTTCTAAAACATACTTTTCTGTTTTAAAAAAAAAATTACCAAAATTTTTGTATAAATATTTGAGATCATTTCTGACCTTTCTATGTTTTCTTCTAATTTTTATTTGATACTTTGAATGCAGTTTGTTATTTTTTCCTTTTACTTTCACTTAATAATAATGATTTAAAAATCATTTTTACATTTTATCTTGCCTATTAAATGCAATTTTATTTTGAACTTATTCTGGCTGATTTTGAACTATGTGACTTTGAATCATGAGCTTTAATAACATCATTAGAGCTTGGGTGTTGAGTTTAACTCCACCAAAATGAATGAATGATTTTAATGATAGTTTGATTAAAATCTTTGGTTCAAATATTTACCATCCCTCTTCATCTTATCTCTTTCTTACTTGTGCTACATGTTTTTAGAGGATTATCTACATATCATTTCTCCAAACATATGGTACATAGATTTCTGTTGACCGACCTTAAAATAGGTGTGACTTCTATATTAGTCCATTTATGGTTGTTTAATATAGCGCTATATTTTGTCCCGATTCGAGAAATGATCATTCATGGCCCAAACTTAAGTTTGCAAGCCCAAGTATTTTAATTTGAAAACTTTGATTCAATAACTTTGTGGTTCATTGTTAGGAGGCTTTTGTCTTATCAATCCTCTAATGAACTATCATAAACTTTGGTCTAAGTGAATCATTTAAACATCGTTGATCATTTTATGTTACCTCGAGAATTTAAAATGAATGATATACTTGACAAAAAGCAAATGAAACTTGTTGTTGAGAAACTTTGATTTTATCAATCTTCTAATGAGTTTTTAAATGCAAGTTTCAAGATGGTCATTCAACTAACCTCTAATTCCTAACTCATTAACAATTTACTTTTATTATGTATTTTTACTTTTTCCCCCTTATCTTATGCCTTTATTTTTATGCACCATTTACTTTAGCATTTACACTTCATGTTATTTTCATCTTTGCTCACTTGAGCATTTATCTTTATGTCATTTTTTTAGTTTTGATCACTTGAGCTTTTAATTTTCTTTTTGAAGATACTTAATAACCAACTTGAACAATAAAACACTAAATGCTACTTGGACTATTTGGTTACTATCCCTGGAATTATGGAGTTATGGACTTCTTGGACTTAATATTAGAAACCTTGACTACCCTTGGGACCTCGTGACTCTTATTGTTATTTTGTCTGGAGTTCTTGGGGTAAACCCCTAAGATATTGGGTTATTTGTCTTTGTGTATAGGTTATTCTTATTATATTGTTTGTCTGTGATTGTGAATTCCTCTGTATACAACCGTTACTCTACCTTCTTTTTAGAAGACTTAATGCATCTGAAGCTTGGTATTCTTAAGAGACTTAATATCTTTGCTAGTTTGGTTTCAATCCAAAGGATTGGAATTCTACATTGGCTTCATTGTGTCAAGTATTTAATTCTTGTTGGTTAGATGGTTCTTTTCCCTAGTGTTGTACCCCAAAGTTTTCCCTCTCTTTTCTCAAGACATTTCTCACAAAGATCTTCAATAGCTCAAGTTTCCACAAATGTTGACTAGGTCAAATCACCTCTTAAGCACTAGGACCCCAAATTAGGGTTTTGATTTCCACAAGGACAATTGTACTTCTAATGTCTCAAATGACTTTCATAGTTAATTATAGACTTCCAAGAATACTCATGCCAAGTTTCAAGTCTTGGATCATAATTTTGCTCAGTCAATTGATCACATGACTGAAAATCAGTTGTATTGGATAAAAAGTCAATTATGGTCAACCTACAGTCAAACTTCAAGATTTTTGGCCCATGTAAATATTTTGAAGTCATATTCATCAATTGATCAAGGTTTGATCATAATTTCTCAAGAAAAACATTCAAATCATCACATGGGCAAAATGATCAAAATTATGGTTTTGACTGGGATTGACCAATCATGGACTTTTGACCTAATACATGACTTAATGGTTTGAAGCATGATCTTGAGAATTCAAACACAATATATTGACCTAATTTCATGTCTCAAATCATTTATCAAGATCAAACAATTGAAAGTTGAAATTTGATCAACTAATGAAAAGTCAATTGTTACACGAAAAGTCAAACTTTGACTTTTTGGTCAACATTGAGTTTCAAAGATCAATATTCATCAAGACATTCAAAAATATGAATTTTGATCATCAAAAATCAAGAAAATCAATAAATTCCACAAAAAGTCAAAGTTTACAAGACTTAGAAAATTTCTAAGTACATTTTATACTTGATAAAATCATTAATTCATGACCTTTTTTCACCAAGATGTAAGATGATTCAAAGAAAACTTTCAACATGAAATTTGTAGATCTTGAAGAATTACACAACTTTGTATTAGAGGGTTGATGTCCAAAAAATGATTATATTTGAAGATATAAGCCCATGAAGTCATGACATTTTTCATAAAACACTTAGTGAAAATTTTGACAAGTTTAGGCCGATTTTTGACCTAACTTCTTGGCCAATTTTCACCTAGATCCAAGATGATTTAGCTAAAATGGTAATCATTAAGGTTGTAGATAATGTTTCAAGCTTTCCAAAATATTCAATAACTTTAAGAGATCATTTTTGAGCTAAGATAATCGAAGGCAAGAATTTGGACATCCATTCTTGAATTACAAGTCATTTTGATGATGAACCCTTGGCCAAATCTCATAGCTATGCTGCATAATCTTACTTTGCAGGCTTCTAACTTGCAATTCAATCCATGATTAATGGTTCACACAATTTTTAGAGCTATGATCCAAGCATTAGAGTCATTGTCCAAGTGATTAATCCATTTTTGGCACAAAGGTAACATTGCCATTTTGGAAAAGTGGCTTTAATCACAAAGTCCTCTCTCCTTGAGCTTTGTACTTGTTCTTTATGCACATACACAATATCAAAGCCAGGAGAAACTTGTCTAGATCCTGTCAACCACCCTACAAGCCTTGTATTATGCATTAAAACCATGTTTGTCAAGCTTGCTTCAAAAACAAGTCAAATGGCCATAACATGTGATCTTGTAATTCTGACCATCTCAAGTCCTCAAAACTTTTACTATAAATTAATACATTGTTTACAAGCCAAAGACACGAATTTACAAGCCTGGAAACTCCCTCAAACTCCCTCAAACTCGGAATTGCTCATAAACCTCATTTTTGTGCCATTTCTGACCTTACACGTCAAACTCTCATTTCACTCGTACGTTCTTCCTCAAACTAAATCACAAAGCATCTCTATGTCATTTAGAACCTAACCCAACACCTATTACACAACTGTAACACCTCCATTACCATCCTCCATTTTCAAAAACAGAACCTTGCACTTTGACTTCTCCAGCACGATTCAGGAACTCTCGGCTCAAAGTAACTATTAAAATAGCTTCCTGGAGGTTCAGTGAAGCTAACCAGATCATTATAACACCTTGAAGTGTGCTCAAACTCAAAACACGACCTCAATCTGTAAGGTGAGTTTTCTGAACTTCTATCTCTTCGTACAAGCATCATTTGGCTTTCATTTTAAAAGATAAAATGTAGACACCATTTCCCTGAAACTAACCATACTTTTAGATTTCATTTATATTGCTTGAGCATGGAGAATTTTGAGTTTGAACTACCTGAAAAAGTTAGGTTAAGTTTAGTACCAACAGAAATTCGTGTTCATCTTTGATACATAGCTTTAGTTATTTACATGGTTGAAATCGTGGTTAAACTTCAAGCAACTTTCATGTTTATGTTTTCCATTTTGGTTGAAACATGAGGAAGTTATAGATTTTGAAAATGTTGAAGAACATCCTGGCGCGAGGAAGAAGAAGATGACATGTTTAGGACAAGGTTTATAATATATTTATTGGTTTGTATTCTAAATACTGGATGTATAACCACCGCAGTGGTAGACAGCACGCGCGTAAGGCTTAGAACTATAGGGACCTGTGTTCGAGCCCCAGTGGTACTCTTTTGTATTTTTCATATTATTTTAGTCTGATTTTTGTTGTTTTGCAGCACCTGGGCCTCCTTTAGTTTGGCCCTTCACTTGTTTTTCTGAATACCACCCCCCTGATTACTTCACACCATGCAGGCCCATCATATTTTATTTTACTTTTTGTTTTATTTTCTGACTTGTACAATAAATTGTTTAGGTCCTAAAGAAAAACTGTTTTACTTTCTAACCTTCTAATCCCTTTTCAAACCCCCTGACTCTTTAGTTTATATTTTTATTTTTATTTTATTTTCTTTCTTTTATTTTATTTTATTATTACTTTTAATTAAAAAATACAAAAATATATTTTCTTTATTAAATACTTAGACTAAAAATTGTTATTTTATTTTCACTTTATTTTATTTCCTTTAAACAAAAGACCTAAAAAATATTTTCTTAACAAATTAATTTCTTTTCTTAATTAAACTAATTTAGACTTAGGTTTTAGTTTAATTTTCTCTTCTAATGAAATTAATTTAGACATTAGGATTTTTATTAATTTCTTTTCAAATTAACTAATTAGGTTAAACCCTTTTTCATCAAAAACTCAAACAAAAATAATTTTCTTTTCTCTTTCTTCTCTTTACATTTCTTTGTATATTTTATTTCATATTATAATGTAATTGTCAAAGCTTTGTAATTGTAATTAGGTTTATTCTTATTTGTCATACCCATTTTTAATTTGTATCCCCCATCCCCTAAAGTATTGTAATAGTATAGGATTTTTAATTTCTGCAATTTATCGCTTTTCATATTATTGCTAGTAATTAGGGTTTGCATGGAAAGACTTAAAATCAAACAAATAGACAACCCTAATTCAAGACAAAATGAATAAAAACAATAAACTTTGCACACATGTACCTCTAGGATTAACCCACACTTGTTGCCTTAGATTTAAAAAACATTCATGTCCCTTGAACGTGGGATACTTTAGAAAATACCCTCGATCAGCAGATCGTAGTCCCTTGATGACCCTTCGATGTTGCCTTCGGTAAACGACCTTAGACTCTTACGACAAATTGCTAAAGTATCCTACAATGTTGCCTTCTATGATTGTACGATGACCCACGCATGTCCCTTCACATCCAATGATATGGTTTCTTACTAACTAATGATAAGATAACACTATCTAAAGGAGCAGGTAAAGAACAAAGACTTTTTTAGTACGTAGAATGCTCGTAGTTGCTTGCTTACAAACATTTTTAAAAAAACATCTTACAAACACACCAACACTTTCATGAAATATTTTCAAAAGTCAACACTTTGTATACATTCTTATAGAGACGAGAATCATTACGAAATTCACCTAAACGAATGTACTTTACCAAAATACTTTCAAACAAACACAAACACATTTACAAAGAATTTCAAAAGTGAGCTAACAACTAAGAGTCCGTAGATAACTACGAATGAAAAGAGTGCTAACACCTTCCCTTTTCATAACCTACCCCCTGAACTCAAGAAAATGCTCAAAAGTTCTTTCATGTTCTTTTCACCTTTTCCTTTATTGGATAAAAGAAAAGTCGGTGGCGACTTTTGATATCCGCAACAATTACGATAAAATGCAAAACACCCAAGTCAATTCTCCCATCGTAATACACCTAGATTTTACCTTATGCTTTAGGATAGTCCCTCCATCTTCTCCCATCTTCTTTAATTTCAAAAATATTCTCCCTCCTTTTCAAAACTCTTTTGGTTTTCTTACTTAAACCTCTTCACAATAAACTTGGACTTAGGTCCATGCATTGTCAAAAATATTTTCTTAATTAAACTTTAACCAACTTAATTATATTTTTACATTTTTGTGAGAAGACTAAAAGTCAATAAATCTCATTCAAACCATTTTTGCCATTTTGGCTTTTTATTTTAAAATTTTCTCAAAAAGTTAGACTCTTGTAGATCCTTGTAGTGATGAGAGCTACTATACTTCTAAGATATGTAGTAAAGTGAGATATTTTCCACTTGGGTGTTGAGCGAGGCTTTGTTGATTTATAAATCCAAGCTATATCCTCCACTTTGAGATGACGCAAATTCTCCTTTCTCATAGTCGTGGGTAGTAAGTATGTTCTTCCATTCAGATATGACGATGATGTCTCATCTCTTAAAAGTAACCAACACACTCATCTTTTAAATATTTTAAAGGTGAACTACGAGTACCCTGATCCCCTATTGCACGGAAGGTGGTACGTAGGCACTAAAGGTTCGCAACCGCGGCGGGTGCAAAAATTGTAAAAAATACTTCTTTTCCCATCTCTACCATCTATTTTTTATACAACACTTATATCCAAAATACACAATTTTCAAAGAGGTTCATGTGGAGTATCGTAGATTTTTAGGGTGCTAATATATTCCCTTTGCATAACCAATCCCCGTACCTAGATTCTCTCCCCCTCTCTTTGGGTTATTCCCTCTTTTCCTATTCCTCTGGAAACAATAAAGCGTGGTGGTGATTTTTATTTGATATGTGCGAGTTAAGTCAATTTAATGGCTTTGTCTCAATATTTCCACCGCAACAGTCTGGTTATATGGATAAGGCCTTCATCCATCATTTCTTGAAGATCGGCTCTCACTTTATCACAGTCGTGAATATCTTGCTTGCAAATTCAGTAAGTTGCATGGTCATGTGTATAATAGCTAAATTCACAAAGATCAGCATGCATCTTTACAAAATCACCTCATACTAAGTTTTTGTCAGAAATTCTGAACTCTCTTGGACAACCAGAAACCATATTCACAGTACCTCTACCTCCATGCTTGGGCAGTGGATTAGCGAAATCACTTGGTGCACCTTCCTCTAGACGAACACCCATACTTACCATCGTAGTGAAATCACTTGGTGCAATTGCAACCATTCTTTCATACTAAAATAAACCAAGGGTTTTCAGGAAGACCTTAGTCATTTCTTGCTCTCCCATCAGAGGTACCACTTAGGTAGCAACCTCGCACCAAAGCTACACATACTCTTTAAAAGATTCCTTATATTTATAAGCCATTGCTCTTAGCTGGTCACGGTCAGGTTCCATAAACATGTTGTACTTATACTACTTCACAAAAGCTTCACCCAAGTCATTGAATGTATGAACGTTGCTAATGTCCAAACCCATGTACCATTTCAAGGCAGCGCCAGTCAAACTATCCTGGAAGAAATGAATAAGCCAACATTGATCATCAGTATGAGTGGACATGCTTTTGATATACATCACCAAGTGGTCACGGGGGCAAGAGTTGCCCTTGTACTTCTCAAATTATGGTACTTTAAACTTTGTTGACACTTTCACATTAGGAACTAAGCAGAGGTCACTAACATTCTGTCTGAATAACTCTTTCCCTCAGAAAGCTTTCACCTATTTCTGTATTTCATTGAATTGATCCTGAAAGTCATCTATTCTGTCACAGAAGCCCAAACTTTCCTTTGGTAGAGGAACAGCATTACAAACCTTATTAATAACAGGAACTGAATTCACCACATGAGTAACGTGCACCACATGAGGGGCAGACAGAAACCACAATTGGTTGAACGGGCTGAGAAACTTGACCAGTAGGGTTATATCCTTTTGGCATGTAACCTTCAAGCGTTCCCTGCAGAGAAACGGGATGCATATGATACTAAACAGAGGTAACAGCTGGAGTAGCAGATACGGGAACTGATAACACTTTAAAAATGACATTTGTCTGTTGTGGTTGAGTGGCATGAGGAGAAGGAGGAGGTGGTGGCTGATTCTGAGCAACCACCAATGACTCTACGAAAGCAGTCAGATTATCCATGTCGACTCTCAAAGCAGTAACTTCTTCACGTAGCTCGCAATTCTCTAGTTCAAGGTTTTCCATCTTCCTTCTAGAATTAGCCTGAGTGTTATACTGGTGAGACAGCTTTGCTGAATGAAGTAGAGAAGAAAATAAGACACCTGGAAGAAAATAGGAATACAAAATGGTGTGCAAAATGATGTTTGATATGCAATGCACATGACTTATTTTGATTATTTTAGTTTTTCCAAGGAACTTAAATAATAATTGCAAATATTAAAGAAGCAATACATTTTTAGTAAACTTAATAAACTTGTTATATATTAATAACTTTAGAAGGGATTACAACTTTTCGTGCAAGTTTCAAAAATCCTGAATACAAGAGAAATAAAGATAGAGTCTAAAAAAATTCTAAGAAACTAAGGCTGATGAAGATCCCTCCACACGTTGACGCTCCCTTGAGTCTTGTAATATGAGCCTTCAACTGCTGGTTCTCTTCTGCATACTTGTCGACAACTTCCTTCCATCCACTATAAGTGGGTGATAATTTCTCAACAGGACCTGGATGAGCTCTAGAGGAAAATAAATTCTCTTGCTTTTCCACCATCTCAACATCATGACTCTCAAGTATTTCAATCAAGTCATCATTCTCTTTCAATTCTGTGGAGTAGGACACCTTCAAAGTCCGGTACTTGTTCTTCCATGCTTCATTCTCTTGTTGCATCCTAACCAAGGCAAGTTGAAGTTCTTGCACATCATCTAAACGAGGAGGAGTAGTCGTTATAAATATATCATCTAAAGGTTCTTCACGAGAATAAGGCATTTTCAATTGAATTTCCCTCGCTTGTACCCAACGGAGATGAGGCTCTAAGGAAACTGCTCCTCTTGGTCCCAAATCTTTTCTTCCTTCCTATGAATATGACGCCAAGATTTTTTAATCTCTTCCTTTGTTGATTTGTGATATTTTCCTTTTTGGAGAAATAAACCACTCAGATGAATGTTACTTGGCTTGTCTCTCATTGGATATCCAAGCTGGCAGCGTGAAAGAACAGGATTGTAGTTAATTCCTCCCTTTGTACCAAGAAGAGGCACATTGGGAAAAACACCACAAATATCAATAATATTCACATCATAATAAGTTTGATGATACCAATCAATGTCAGAATTGTGAGAGCCATAATCTTCGGTGCCCAACGAGGTTCTTTCTTGATATCCCAAAAAGAAGCAGACTGGGACAAGTGAGAAATAAACCACTTGTATAACAATAGTGTGCAACATATGATCATCCCTTCTTGGTAGAAATTATGAAGATGGATGAAATAATAAGTATCTCATAGCAGCGTAGGGCCTGGATTTCCAATCAGAAAGATCCTAATGGAATTAACATCCACAAACTTGTCGGTGTTAGGAAACAAGAACAACCCATAGGCAAGAAAAGCAAAGATAGCCTCAAAAGCAACTGTACTCTTCATCATGGCAAAGTAGCGAGCCTTCTCCAATAGAAACTGAGCAGGTAAACCTCTTATTCCTCCTTTGATAGTCATGTTAGCCTCTATCTCAGACTTTCTCAAGTGAGTAATTGCTGCAATCTCATGAGACTTAGGCTCTCCTTTTAAACTGGTGAAAGGAACACGATCAATAATAGGTAGACCAAGTAAATAAGAATACTCTTCCAATGTAGGCATCAACTGATAGTCAGGAAAAGTAAAACATCAGTGTAAAGGATCATAGAATTGAACCAACATAGTAAGAATACTCGCCTGTATCTTGAGCTTCATAAGAGGCATAATAGCTCCATACTTCTTCTGGAAATTTGTAAGACTCTCAATCTCAGAAATTAGACTATTCGTCTCCTGGATCTTAGGATCCTTGAAAATGTAATTTCGAGTCTTTATCCTTCCAAAATCCATGGTCAAAAGAGTACATGAGATATTTGCAAAGGTCAACTTTAAGTTCCTTGGAAAACTGTTAAAAGAATGCACATGGGTGCATGAATGCATGATGAAACAAACACACACAAGATCACAAACATTGGGGTTCATATATTCGACATCACGAGCATGAAGTTAAAGGTATTATCCACAAGGTAAGGACTAATGGTTTATCACTTTCCGAACAAGGTTCTAAGGAAATCCCAGAGTCTACATTCCTCCTTCGGATATTACAAACATCCCGATTAGCTCGGTAATTAGCAACATTCTCAAGAGAAACTCGTCTGAGTGCAGCATCGTGTGACAACTACTTCTGGATTGCTCTGTAATAGTCTTTGTACTACATTTAATGGCCAAGATAGGTTAAGGGTTCTACGGCTTCTTAGCTTCCTTGGCTCCCAGGTCGAAAGTAGCAATGTCTTCCCGATTGCTCGGTAAACAAATACTACAGTCAAAGGAGCCTCCCCTGGGGGATCTCATGTATTATTTTTTAGGATTACTCACTTAAAGTTAACATGACTATACCGCCCATCCTATCTTAAGTTTTCCCAAGTCCGGGTATAGTACTTATAAGAGATCACCAAGCACCCTGAAAACTGGAAAAATCTAGACATACAAGTATCTACAACAGATATTATACAACAAATAATCTACAACAAATAATAGCACATACACAAATAAACAAAGATAGGCTCAACCCACTTAGAGATTACTTTCCCCATGAAGTCGCCAGTTTTCTGTAGCGGTAGAAATATTAAGACTAAGCGATTGGATTGACTTAACTCATACAAATCAAATAAAATCGCCACTGCGCTTTATTGTTTCCAAAGGAAATGGGAAAGAGGGAGAGAATAAACTCAAAAGTAATGGGGAGAGAATCTAGGTACGGGGGTTGGTTATGCAAAGAGAAGGTATTAGCACCCTAAACATTTACGGCACTCCGCATGAACCTCTTTGAAAATTTGTGTATTTTGGCTATAAAAGGTGTATACAAAATAAGATGGTGGAGATGAGAAAAGAAGTATTTTTTACAATATTTGCACCAGCCGCGGTTGCGAATCTTTAGTGCATATGTACGACCTTGCATGCAATAGGGGATTAGGGTACTCTTAGTTCACCTCAAAAATTTTAAAACACATGTGTGTTGGTTAATTTTAAGAGAAGAGACATCATCGTCATATATGAGTAAAAAATATACTTACTACCCACAATTATGAGAAAGGAGCATTTGCATCATCTCAAAGTGGATGACTTATCTTGGATTTAAAATCAACAAGACATCACTCAACACCTAAGTGGAAAATGGCTCACCTCACTTCATATCATAAAAGTATAGTAGCTTGCATCACTACAAGAATCAACAAGAGTCTAATCTTTTGAGAAAAGTTTTAAAATAAAAAAAGCCAAAGTGGAAAAATGGTTTAAATAAGGTTAATGACTTTTAGCCTTGAAAAAGATGTCAAAGTATGATTAAATTGATTAAAGGTTTGATTAAAAAAATTTGAAAATGCATGGACCTAAGTCCAAGTTTATTATGAAAGCAGTTTAAGTTTGAAAAAAACAAGAAGATTTTGAAAAGGAGGGAGAAGATTTTGAAATTAAAGAAGATAGGAGGAGATGAAGAGGCTATCATATGTACACAAAGTAAAAGCTAAGGTAAAGAATGATCTAACCCACAAGAAGTCAACACTTGACATGAAGAAGTCAATGTAGAATTCTCATCCTTTGGATTAAAACCAAGCAATCAAAATACTAAACCTCAGATGAATACCAAGCTTCAGATAAATTAAGAACCAAGCAAAGTCTTCATTGATGAAAAAGAATTGGCCAGAGTAACAATTGTATACAGAGGAATTCCCAATCACAGACAAAGCATGAAATTAAAATAACCTGCACACAGAAAAAATTCAAACCAATGCCTTGGAGTAAACCCCAAGGACTTCATAAAATCTTCATAAAAAAATATCAACCAAAGATCATAGAGTCCAAGGTCATAGGGTTTCTAATCCTAATTCTTCAAGAATCCACAAGACTAGGGATAGTAACGGGATAGTCCAAGTAACCTTAACATTTTTTAATGTCCAAGTTGATTATTAAGCATATTTATAAAAAAGAAGATAAAGCTCAAGTGAGCAAAGATAAAAATGGTATAAAGTAAATACTCAAGTGAGCAAAAGGAAAATAGCATGAGATATAAATGCTTAAAGGTAAATGACATAAAATAAAGACATAAAATAAATGCATAAAGTAAAAACATAGTGTAAAGTCAATGGTTAAAAGTCAATGATTAATATTCAAGGGTTAGAAGTTAGTCAGTAATAGTTGAGGGTTGAATGACTTTTAGATAAGTGATCCATGATGATTTGAACATTGAGCCTAGCTCAAAGTTGATGAAGACTCATTAGAGGGTTGATAGAATAAAAGCCTCCTAATAATGAGCTTTCAGGGTTATTGACCATAGCTCAATATTTAACCATCCTTGGGCTTACAAACACAAGGTTTGAACCACTAAGAACCAGTCAAATAAAAGATGAAAAAGGGAGGATCATAAATGATATGATCCATGATGGTTTGGGCCTTGAACATAGGTCAAAGTTAATGAAGACTCATTAGATAATTGATAGAATCAAAGCCTCCTAACAATGAGCCATCAAGGTTATTGGTCATAGCTCAAAACTTAACCATACTTGGGCTTGCTAACATCAAGTTTGGACCACTAAGAACCAATAAAGAGGAAGAAGAAAAGGGGTGAGATGGAGGGGAAAAAGGGAAATCACAATGTAACCAATGTTTTAGATGAATTGAAATTAGGGTTTCTAATATCATCAACATCATTCATCCATTTTGGTGGATTTGGTTTTTAAACCTATCAACACCCAAGATCCAATGAGGTTGATAAACTTGTACCAAAGTAACACTCAAATATCTCCAAATCAGAACCAATCACAAAAATAATAAAATATAATTAATAAAAGCAATATTTAAATGATTCATAAAAAGGAAATAATTGGTCAAATACACAAAGTGTATTAAAATATCAAATATAAATCCCAAAAAATATCAGAGGTCAAACATGAGTCAACAAATATTGAGAAAAACTTTTAGAATTTTTAAAACTCAGGAACTATTTTTAAAATATAAAGAAATAAGCAGAAATAAATCAAAATTTGAAAAAAAAATATAGTAGAATCAAAAATAGAAATAAAATCAGGTCACCAACATTTGTCAAAAGGCCATTGGATCCTTCCATAAAATTTTCAGAATTTTAAAAGGTCAAAAAGTATTTTTAAATAATTAAAACAAGTCAAATAAAGAGAAAAATCATTAAAAAATACCAAATCATAAAATAAAATTATGAAAAAACATAATCATGAACATAATATTCAAAAATATTTTTATGAATTTTTCCATAATTTTAAAGTCAGAAGTGGATTTTTTATGAATTTTTGAAGTTTAAAACAATTAAAATAAAAATTAGAAAATAAAAATAAAACTTAAAAAGATGTTGGCCACTAGAATATTGTCAAAATGCATTAGTAAACAGATCCAAAGGATCTAGCGCGTTGTGCATGATATGAACACTCTTGAATATCACACAGGATAATTAATAAAATCAAAAAATAGAAAATAAAACTAAAAAATGTGGACCACTGGATCATTGTCAAAACACATTAGTAAGAAGATCCAAAGGACTTGACACGCTGTAGATGATATGGACCTTAGCTAATAATACACTAAATCAATTAAAATCGAGTCAATCAAAATAAAACAAATGTCCAATGATCATTGGTTGAAGCACGACATGTAGGTCGTCTTCAACCTCCAGACACCTGCAACTTGGGATTCTAAGAGTTTCTTCAAACAGTAAAATTAGAAACTCATAATGATATCATTGGATTCGTCTCTTCCAGATGATCCTAACCCTACCCTCGCGAAATATTTATATAAAACACAATGTACTCGATTTGAGAAAAACCAAAGCAGAATTTCAAAATTGATTTTACAAATAAATGCTCAATTCTTAACGAAAATGAAAACCAAAAGAAGTATGAGAATCAGAAGAAGATGGACTACATATTAGCAACTTGTTTGGGTTGATTTGATTAATAATTCTACCTAAATGAAGTTCAAGAAGTTTTCTCTGAAACTGAACTTCTATAGCTTGAATTGTGGCTCAAATTGTTTGGTTTAAGTGATGGGGAGTTTATATAATAGTTGAGAAAGAAGAATTAGAAGAAAATTTGAGGTGAGAAGGCTTGAAATTACGAAATGAATTTTCAAATTTCCAAGCTTCGAATGAACTTTAGCAGAGTGATTATGTCTCTCTAAAGTTTGGAAAATGAATGGAGAGTGATCTTCTATTTATAGGAGAGTGAATGGTGATGAGAATTGAAAGAAATAGTGAGGTTTGGACGGAAATCACATGGAGCCCGAAAGTGAGAAAAGTGTGACTCTAATCCACCTAAAACTCATCCAATTCTTGCGTTTTGATGCTTAAACAAGTTTGATCAAGTTTTTTAATCATGTTTAGATCAAAAACACGCACAAATTTGGTGATTAGAAACCATATTATTGATTTTATAATTCTGACTTGGTGAGAAGTTCAGTTTCATGGTACCATTTTTGAATTCATGGTGCATATAACTCAGGAGGCTTTATGGGATGATTCTTGAAGCTTTTGAAAAATCATATCACCATCTTCACAATGTGACAAGAAAGGTGGCATCTGGTGATCTGAGCTGAAAGTTATGATCAATTGAAATAAATAAAAAAACACACGGATCTTTGACACTTAGAAAAACTCTAAGTATGGATCCTCAAAATGACTTATAATGTTCTTCAAAGTTACATGACCTTCAACTCAAAATTTGATCTTGATCCTTAAAGATGAAATGAAGTAGACTCTTCAAATTGAATTGTGGAATTTTAATCATTCAAAAATTATAAAAATTGAAAGAGTTGTGATCTTCAGAAGATGATGAATAAATTTGGAGAAATCCACAAATGACCTATAATCTTTTGAATTCTTTAAATACTTTCCATATATTTTCAAGCCTTACACCTTGAAGCAAAGTTGTAGTAGACATCCTAAAGTTTATTGTGAAAAAATAATGAGCTCAAGGAGATAAAATATGACCAAGTTATGATCCTTTGAAGTCACACAAGAGAATTACATAGCTTTTCCAAAGAACTTGTAATCTTCTTCAAACTTAAATGCTCGTCCATTCAAAATTAGCTTTAGATACTTAAAGAGAAGTTATTAAGGACTCTTAAAATAGAATCATAGCTTTGAAATCAACCTAAAATCTCAAATAATGAGTAAGATGTAGTCTTTGAAATTCAACCCATCCTCACTCAGAGAGTACAAAAATGACTTGTAACCCTTTTCAACTTTTGATGACTTTCAAAGTACAAATGGATCTTGACATGTAAAAAGAAGTTGTTATAGATAATGATAAGAATCCATAGCAAAAATAACCAACTTAAAATGTTGAAAATTGAGAGAGTTATACACATGTGATCACTGAATCAAGTTCGTGTTCAATTAGGTAAAACTTGTTGAATCAACCTTGAATCTTTTGAACTTTCTTTGAAAAATAGAGTGTGATGGATCGCATTTAGACCTTGAAATGATGTTATCTTGAAGCACACTTGAATATGGAGCTCAAGTCTCAATGAAACTTGTTGAAGAAGTCATGGAAATAAACACACGAACCTATGAATCTTCTTGATGAATGTCATTCTCTTTGAAGCAAGCTTAACCTTAAATAAAAGGGAGAGAGTTCTTTAAGCCAATGAATTGTGATGTCACCAACATAGCTTTGAAGCTTAAACTCATGGACTTCATTGAACAACCATTTGAGTGAGGACTATCCCTCAAAACCCTAGGTTAAATAGTGAGATGGATGCAATTGTGTTATCACCTATAATATAAACATCCAAAGAAACATATATATATATATATATATATATATATATATATATATATATATATATATATATATATATATATATATATACGTTCTTTGGTGTTAGTTAAGAGTTAATCAACATAAGATACACATGTATAAGATACATAATTCAAGGTGCTTGGTGATCTCTCAAGAGTAAACTTAAAGATATGTGGAAGTAGAAGAGAGAACCATCCCTAATGTGTGATCTTGATGTATTGATGTTATGAGATGATGAAAGGATCTTAGGGGCAAAAATTAGGGTATTACACACATGCATTAAGTCAGTGTCGGTCTCATTGCATTGCACTATGATTGATAACTTGATGTTTTAATGTTGAAAGAGTATGAGTTATATTATGATGAGTGTTAATTGTTGTGTGCATGTTTGCTTATATATTGATGTACTTTGTGGTGTGATGAATGAAGTAAAGGTGTGAGGTAAAGAAGTATAATTACGAATACTTACATTGTTATCTATTTGTTATTATGCTTTATTTTATATTGTTATATATCTCACCACTTCTATTTGAATGTTGTCTCTACGTGGGTAACGTGCAGATGATCTGAAGTAGCTCGAGGTCGAGGTTAACTAAGAAGTGTCTCATTTTATGTAGATTGAGTCGGTGTCAACTCTGATACATAATACTTGGGGGTTTTACGCTTGTTTTATTATGATGGGAGTAAACTATTGTAGAACTCCATTTGTTGGATTTTAATTGATATTTTACGTTGAATTTTGAATTATGATAAATATCACTCATGTTGAGAAAAATTACTAGTGATGTTTTTCGCTACGAATACATGAAACCAAGTTCAGACATAATGAATAAGTGACTATGTGTTGTGTATCTTTTTATGTGAGTATGTATGATGTATGTAGATGTGTCATCCTATTCTTGATGTTTTATTTTATGAATTAATTTACTCTGATTTTTGGTTAAATTACCGACAGGAAAATAGGGTGTTACAAGATTACTTAATATTCACAGAATATTGAGTAATTTAAATCAACTGTATCCAAACTGTAAAAACTGTAACAGGCCAGATGTCCTACACTTCTGGTTAGGACATTGCATTCGACATGTTTACACTACAAGCTAAAAAATCGTGTTCATCATATTACTGCCAAGTTGATTTTACTAAAACTAATGTCAATCACAAAAACAGAGAATTAACAAAATCAATATAATACACCAACATGCGTTTAACCTAAAAAACAAGATTGTAATTCTTAAAAACAAGAGTGGTCAATTGAGAATGTGTATCACTTTAAAGAGAGATTGAATTATTTTTTAAAGTTATTTAAATTAAAAAATTTATTTATTAATTAATAAAAATATCTTTGATAATTATTTTTTACTATTTGAAAAAAAAACTTCATGAATAAAACTTATAAATTTAAATTCTTACTATTCATACATAGCAAATGTTTTAATTAAGGCTTTTACCAGTGAATGGTAGGATTGATCTCTCAAATTATTTTTACTTAAAATGAGATATTTTTTCTTTCAAAAAAGTAATACTTAGTAACAATTTAAGTATGAATTCACCTAAACTTGAAAAGAGTGATATCTACCCGAATATGATTGAGGCGATGATGCACTATTCATGGCAATTTGGTGTTGTTCCTTCAACCTAAATCTCTTATCTTTGGGTTTCTTCTATCATCTTTCTCCAATGACTACCTCCTTCATTCCATGGATTTGTCTAGGTCTTGATGACTCGACCGAAACCATTCCAGAAAAGCCACCTACAGTGGAAATATCCAACAAAACTTTTGCACAAGTAGTGAACAATGTTCGTGATATCCGCCAACTTCCAAAACTTTGTGTGAAGGGTGACAATGGCTATCTCCATTTTGGAGGATTAATATTAACTTTGCTAGGGAAGTGCTAATTTGAGTTATATTTCTCCTCTTTGAAAAATGTCAGAAGAGTTAGGTCAGTTAACTCTTGGAATCTTTGCCCTAGTTTATTGAAACTATTTCCTTGGGCTAGAGTTTTTATTCCTTCAACCCTTAAACAAACATCGACATAGATATGGGTTAGGATTCACGGTTTGTCTCAAGAGTACTAGAAAATTAAAATCCTTTTTGCTATAACTAGTAGCATTTGAACCCCATTATATAATAAATCAGCATATCTAATAAGCCTTCGTTTGACATACCATTTGGACACTACATGAGAGTGCTTATTGATATTGACCTTACAATTTTGATTAGATATAAAGTGTTGGTTGAAATAATGGGATTTACTTTCTTATTGGAACTTGCATATGAAAATTTCCCTGAATTTTGTAGCTGTTGTAATTGTATAGGTCATAATTTGATTTTAAAAAGAAAAACTTTATAATTAAGTCGGTCAGTTGATAAGTGTAAATTGTAGTTACTTTTGTATATATGTTTTGTTGCACTTATCAATGTTTTTTGTTGATATCGTGTGAATAATTCCTACTTTGTTTGTAAATATGTTTAGTTTGTATATAATTGAGTTTTTTATTCATTTGTGTATCGTTTGATAGATTTTACTTATTTTGTAGGTATTTGTTGCATATTTGGCGCACCGAGGAATAAGGTGCCGAAGACACGGCTCCGGATACACAATTTCAGAATAAAAGTTTATTTTTGGGAAGTTCTGTCCAAACAGCGCTAAGCGGAAGTTGTTGCGCTCTATGAGTGTTTTAGCAGATTTGGCAGAGGCTGGGCTGATCAGCCCGCTTAGCGGGATCAACCCACTTAGCGGGGTTAAGGCGGTTTCACGTGTATTTTAAGTGGCAGGCCGCTTAGCGAGATCAGCCTTCTTAGTGCGGTCTGTTGAATTGAGTTTTATAAAAACAGATTTAGTTCATTTTTAGGTTATGGTTTTTGGGGTATTTTTGTTCCCAAGTTTCATCAACTTTATTTTTGATATATTAGCTTAGAAAATAAAACAAGGGCTTAACTTATGGATGATTGGAGGTGGATTTCTCATCGATCGACGCTGACAAACCGGAAGATTTTGAAGATGTGAAAAACACAAGAAGGGGGGTTGAATTGTAAAACTTGAAATCGAATGTAGACAACACGTTATTTTTATCCTGGTTCGTTTGATCTCAAACTACTCCAGTCCACCCGTCAAGGTGATTTCGCCTCTCTCCAACGAGGTCTTAATCCACTATATTCAACTGAATACACAACTGCTTTAACAACTGTTAAAGCCTTCTTGAGTCTAACCACAGACCGGTTTATCTCAAGGAAATTCTTATAGATAAATGAATAAATGTGTGTTTGATGCTTTCTAGAAAAACTATATATCACAACTGTGATAATACACAATATGAAGCTTAGATGAAACTAGACTGCTAATGCTATTGAGTAGGCGTGGTTGAAAGCTTTAGCAATTTGAGTGAGAGAGTTTTCGTATGCGTGCGTGCGTAAAGAGTATTAGCCATTTCTTTTCTCACTGACTTGTTTAAGTAGCCTAGGAATAGATACGTTGCTGTCCATAAATCCATTTCAATGCTCATAAAGTTCTTTCCTTTTTGAGAAGATCTTTGTCTTGGAATAAAGCCGTTGGTAATTAATCTGTCTTGAATGCATAGTAACGTTGATACTTCAGAATGTTCTGCTTAATGAAAATCAGAGTGTTCTTGGCTTTAGCTTATTCTGACGCTTCAGAGTACTGGTGACATGGTGAGTATCTTGCTCAGAGTCAGAGTATGTTTTGCACAGATTCTATTCATCAGGCTTTCGTGTATAACACATGTTTGATCTTCTGATGCTGATGTTGATACTGATATTCTGATGCTGATTCCATCAGAGTTTCTGTAAATACACAACATAATTTTAAGTAGCATATAAAATCTTATAATTTATTTAATCTTGTATTTTGTTATCATCAAAACTCTAACTGAGGGTTGTAGAATCAAACTATGTTCTAACAGATTTGTGGTTTATCTCTTCTCGTCTCTATGTATTTCTCTTTTGTTGGTTTTTGTATGTATTTTTACTTTGAACTCAAGTATATTTTTTGCCCATGGCGTTGTACAAAACTTGCTTTACAAGTCTTTGTCGATTATTGTCCTGGATTTTTATTCTATGTTAGGGATTTGGGTTGTTATAGACATATACTGTTCGGATTCTTATCTAGGATGATTATCTATTAGTTTTTGGATTTTAGAGATAGATTTAGAGTTGACATTCCCTTTAAGTATCAGAGGTTAATGCCTCTGTGTTATTTGTGTTGCTCTGAGAAATCATCAACGCGAGCAATACGATTAACTTATGTGTTGTTGAGGTTGGTTGAGAAGTCGCCGTCGAGATGATATAGTTGGTGTTGCGGTAGATACGTGTTGACATTGATGAATATTGTAGGTTGAATATAAATGGTCGGTAGGTTTAAATTTGTGACGAGTAATGTACATTTGAGCCGGATAAGTTTGTCTTTTCTTTTTATATATTTATTTTCTGTTGATACCTTTTACCTTTCCTTTCAACCCATTTATCCCCTAAACTTATTAACAAGAGATTTGTCGAACGGTGACTCGATAGCCCAATCTCTATGCAAACTGTAGTTATTTTTGTATATGATTTGTTGCACTTATTGATGTTTTTTGTTGATATCGTGTGAATAATCTCGACTCTGTTCGTAAATATGTTTAGTTTGTATATAATTGAGTTTTTGATTCATTTGTGTATCATTCGATAGCTTTTACTTATTTTGTAGGTATTTGTTGCACATTTAGAGCATCGAGGAATAAGGTGTCGAAGACACGGTTCTGGATGCGCATTTTCAGAATAAAGGTCCATTTTTTGGAAGTTCTGTCTAGGCGGGCGCGCTAAGTAGAAGTTTTAGCATGTTACGAGTGTTTTGACAGATTTGGAAGAGATTGTGCTGATGAGGCCGCTTAGCGGGACCAGCCCGCTTAGCGGGATCAGCCCGCTTAGCAGGGTTAAGGAAGTTTCCCGTCTATTTTAAGTGGCAGGCCGCTTAGCGGGATCAACCCGCATAGCACGGTCTCCTGAGTTAAGTTTTATAAAAACATATTTAGTTCATTTTTAGGTTATGGTTTTTGGATTTTTTTTGTTCCCAAATTCCATCAACCTTATTTTTGATAGATTAGCTTAGAAAACAACACAAGGGCTTTGCTTATGGATGATTGGAGGTGGATTTCACATCAACCGAAACTGACAAACCGGAAGATTTGTGGTTTATCTCTTATCCTCTCTATGTATTTCTCTTTTGTTGGGTTTTGTATGTATTTTTACTTTGAACTCATGTATATTTGTCGCCCATGGCGTTGTATAAAACTTGCTTTACAAATCTTTGTCGATTATTGTCCTAGATTTTTACTTTGTGTTAGGGATTTGGGTTGTTATAAACATATAATGCTCGAATTCTTATCTAAGATGATTATTTGTTAGTTTATGGATTCTAGAGATAGATTTAGAGCTGACATTCACTTTGGATATCAGAGCTTAATGTCTCTATGTTATTTGTGTTGCTCTGAGAGATTGTCAACGCGAGCGATACTGTTGACTTCTGCGTTGTTGAGGTTGGTTGAGAGATCGTCGTCGAGATGATATAGTAGGTGTTGTGGTTGATATGTGTTGACATTGATGAATTTTGTAGGTTGAATATAATTGGTCGATAGGTTTAATATTATGACGAGTAGAGTACATTCGAGTCGGATAAGTTTGTCTCTCCTTTTTATACATTTATTTTTTGTTGATACCTTTAACATTTCCTTTCAACCCATATATACCCTAAACTCATTAACAAGATATTTATCGAACGGCGACTCGATAGCCCAATCTATATGGACACGATACGATATTAACCTAAATATCACCTGATAAATTAATACTTACTTTTTTCTTGCCGCTTTACCGCACCAGCAAAATAGCGCCATTGTCGGGGTTTGGTGTTTATTGTTTCGCATTGCGATAGTTTCTTTGCTTTTGAGTTTTGTAATCAATGTATATGTTGTATAGAATTTTTAAATGAACTTGTTTATATTTACTTGTGAATTTATTTGTTTATGTTTACCATACTTGTACATGTTCTCTATACTTGTGAATTTGTTATATCATTGTTTGTTTCCTTTAACGTTTGCTTGCATGTTGGTTAGGAATAACCGGGTGGAAGCAACTTAGAGGAACGTTCTTAAATAACAGGCGTCGAGCTTACGACGTAAAACAAGAATGTTTTATTGTTTTCTTTGTGTTAGTTTAGGTAGTATGTTGATTGTTGTTTAAACAAGTTGAAATTGGACATATTTTAACTTTCAAATCTTCACTTTTCAACTTGTTTATTCACTTTCGCACGTCTGGTTTTCTGCAAGCTTGTCGAGTTTAGCTTGTGGAAATGTGTATGTGTTGTAAATGTTGTTTATATGTGTAAATGAGAGTAGTGTAGGTGATAAGTGGAGGCTGATGTGTTACACCGGCTATTCTGTTTTTCTGCTTCTAGTGTAGCGTGCTTAACGCGGTAGAGTCCGCTTAGCGCGCTCTATTATGTTGCACCAGTGAATTATTTTTAATTTCAGTTGGCCTTCCTTTTTCCCACTTTCACCAAGACTTTAGCGTAGTAAATAACAATAGTTTTATTTTAACTAATTCTTTTGTTGTTGTTTAGACTCAAATTTTGGTCCGATAACTTGAAGAATTTTGAGGTGATTTTCTGATTTTGATTGATTCAACTTGCGAGTGTATGGAAGTGATATAGTTTTGAAGTTGGTAAATTCCAGGTACTCGTTTATCGCTTTCTATAGCATAACATATTTAGAAAAAATTTCTTTTGTATAATTACCATACCATTCATTTTTTTTGCATTACTTGCTTTTGACTTGAATCACTTTAATTTCCTTTTTGTCTCAAACGTGAGGAAGCTTTCCATTGTTCATATATGCTGGAACAATTCTTGTTTTAACTGGATTTTATTATGTTTAATCTTTTGTTTGTGTTGATTGTATGAAAGCATGAAAGTGTCAAGACATTTTGTTTCATTTTGAGCATAACTACCTAGCCAAATAGTCAATTCACCTTATGAGTGTGATAATTATTGTTAACCCCTTTTGAGCCTTTTTATCAATGTCCATGTTGTTTTTGAACCTAATGTCTGTCTATGAGTATTTGGTTTTTATTTTTGAATGGATGTTGATTCTTTGTTTTCTTGAATCCTAAACTATGATTTTTAGTTCAATTTTTACCTTGCCTTAGAAAGTAGGGAGTATTCATACTTTAATGTTGGTTGAATTCAAGTTGGAGAGAAATTTGTTTGCTCACTTATGTTATGATTGATATGCAGTTGTGAAAAGGAGAAAAATAAAAAAGAAAAGAAAAATAAGAAGAAAAAAAGAAAGAAAAAAGAAAAAAGTGAAGAAAAAAAGTGAAAATAAAAAGAAAGAAAAAAGAGAAAAAAAATTGAAAAACCAAAACAAAAAGAGTAGAATAATGTTATGTTGAATAAGTATTATGATTGGTGTAAAATTTTGGGGATGAAAAATAAGTTTGATTAAGATTTTATTGCTTGAAACTTTGTGAGTTGATCACTCCCTTAGGTTTATGAAATCTTTTGTTTTGATTAGTTTTAGGACTTATCTCTTGTTTGTTAACCAAGCCACATTACAACCTTGAAAATTCCTTGTGATTCTTGCCTTTGTATTTTCAATATGAGTTTTTAGATGAATGCATAATTGAGTCTTTTGTTTGCAAGATTGTGGATGAGTGTTTTTTGTCCCTCACTTTTGTGTGTTCTTCATCTACCGATGAATTTTTACTCGATGCAATTCATGATTGAGCTTGTTTTGTTTTAGAATGTTTAGTATGATTTTTGTACTTAGGATTCGTTTCGATTACATGTTGTTGTAGGATTGTGGTAAGTATTTACTTTGTGTGTGTGTTTTTGTTTGAATCATACATTTATTTTCTGTTTTCAAAACTTGTTGATTCATGATTCTTTGGTTGATTACTTTTGGTTCTTTGAGTTGTTTGGCCTTGTTTGTAGAAAAACAAGTTCAAGTTAGGGAGAGTTTGATAAATGCAAATTGTAGTTATTTTTGTATATAAGTTTTGTTGCACTTATCGATGTTTTTTGTTGATATCGTGTGAATAATCTAGACATTATTCATAAATATGTTTAGTTTGTATATAATTTAGTTTTCAATTCATTTGTGTATCGTTTGATAGATTTTACTTATTTTGTAGGTATTTGTTGCACATTTAGATAACCGAGGAATAAAGTGTCAAAGACATGGATCTGGATGCGCGTTTTTGGAATAAAATCCATTTTTGGGAAGTTATGTCCAGGAAAGCACGCTAAGCGGAAGTTGTAACGCGCTACCAGTGTTTTGACAGATTTAGTATAGGTTGTGCTGATGAGGCCGCTTAGCGGGATTATCCCGCTTAGCGCGATCTGCTGAGTTGAGTTTTATAAAAAACAAATTTAGTTCATTTTAGGTTATGGTTTTTGGGGTATTTTTGTTCCCAAATTCCATCAACCTTATTTTTTATAGATTAACTTAGAAAACAACACAAGGGTTTTGCTTATGGATGATTGGATGTGGATTTCTCATCGGTCGGCACTGATTAACTAGAATATTTGTGGTTTATCTCTTCTCCTCTCTATGTATTTCTCTTTTGTTGGATTTTGTATGTATCTTTACTTTGAACTCATGTATACTTTTCGCCCATGACGTTGTATAGAACTTGATTTACAAATCTTTGTTGATTATTGTCCTGGATTTTTACTCAGCGTTAGGGATTTGGATTGTTATAGACATATACTACTCGAATTCTTATCTAGGATGATTATCTGTTAATTTCTAGATTCTAGAGATAGATTTAGAGCTGACATTCACTTTGGGTATCAGAGCTTAATGCCTCTGTGTTGTTTGTGTTGCTCTGAGAGATCGTTAACGTTGGCGATACGATTGACTTATGTGTTGTTGAGGTTGGTTGAGAGATCGTTGTTGAGATGATATAATGGGTGTTGTGGGTTATACATGTTGACATTGATGAATATTATAGGTTGAATATAACTAGTCGGTAGGTTTAAGTTTGTGACGAGTAGAGTACATTCGAGTCGGATAAGTTTGTCTTTCCTTTTTATACATTTATTTTTTGTTGATACCTTTTACATTTCCTTTAAACCCATTTATCCTCTAAATTCATTAACAAGATATTTGTCGAACGGAGACTCGATAGTCCAATCTTTATGGACACGATATAACCTAAGTATCACTCGGTAAGATAATACTTACTTTTTGCTTCCCACTTTACCGCACCAGCATTGATGACAAGCAAGGTCCCATCAATAAATAAGAATGTGTCACCCAAAACTTACGTGGAGATTGAGCATAAGGGCATAAATGTGGTCCCTGAGCTTTACATATAAGTGATTGAAAAATCAAATGACATATAACTCTTTGTGAGGGACCAAAAATGGAGTTGTCAAGACACATATTCAGCCTAAACCACTTTTTAAGACTTTGGTTGTGGATTTTAATTGATTTTGTTTATGGTGACCCTCATAAGGGGTCAATTGTTGAGGTGGTCCTTGAGACACAAATTGAAAATGAGGCTTATTATGCACCTATCGGAAATGTTGTTGATGACTTTAACCCTCCTACAACCCTGGAATTCAAAAGACTCATCATTAGTAACAAACCTGGCTTTATGTGAATAGCATAGCCTTAGATGAATCATGATCATTGCCCCAAGAAATGGCTTGATAAACTTAACTGAAAGCTCTTTGTTATGAACTACAAAAATAATGCATTGCCTAGTGCTCGGTGCATATGAAAATATGGCATGGATCTTGTCATCATTTCCACTAATGATTAATGTGTCTCTTTTCTCATGAAAAATCATAACTTTAAATATGGAATGACTTAAATCTATGCTTCAATTGACTATATGCATAAGAGGAACCTTTAGGAGAACCTTCAACCTACACCTATGGATATTCCATGCTGCTTCATAGGAGAATTTAATACTATCATAGGGAACCATGAATATATAGGGGCTTATCAGACTATAAGTATATCAATGGAGGATTTCTTCAATTAGAGGACTTCCATGGTAAGGCTTGCACTAAAAACAGGCTTGATAAGGCCATTTTCAATCATGCTTTGACTGATATGTGTTCCACCATATCATGTACCAACAACCTTCATAAAACACAATTTGACCATTGTCATACTATTTTGCAATTTGATAGAAATGACACAAGATTTGCTACTCAATTTAGATTCCTTTAAATGTGGTTCATTAATAGTCAATGTAAAAACATCATTTCCACCAGTTGGGATATAAAAGTGGTTGGTTATCCTATGTAACTAAGACAATTGATCATGTAACTAACCATTTCAAACATTAATTTAACTCTTCACCTATTTTGCAAGATAACGGATTAGTGGAGAAAATAATTCCTAAATTAGATAAAGATCATACTAATATACTTATCACTCTCATTCCATCTTAGGATGAAATCAAGAATGCCATATGGATTCTCAATACAGAGGGTGCCCCAGGTCTGGATGGATTTAGGGCCTTTTTCTTCCAATCTTACAAGGACATTATCAAAGAGGATGTGTTTAATGCAGTCAACCACTTTTTAATGAGGATTGGATCCTACCTCATTATGACTCTAACACAATCATCTTGATCCCTAAAAACTAGGGTAAAAACTCTATTGATCAATTTATTCTCATAGCTCCATCAAAATTCAAGCATAAGATAATTACTAAAATCCTTGTTGATAGTCTAGCCATTATGATGCTTGAGATGATATCTAATGATAAAAAGGATTTATCACTGGGAAAATATAAAGTATTGCATCTACTTGACTTCTGAAGCAATTAACTTGATGGATAAGAAAGGTTTGGGTAGAAATACGAATTTTTTTTATTAATAACCATGTATTAAAAAAATATTTCGCAAATAACCGGGTTTCGGAAAAAATTACGCAAATAACCATGTTTGAGATGGCTCCATAAAGGAGGAGCCAAGTCATTTGGCGCATGCACCTAGGGTTTTGCCCTAGGCGCCATCTCACTTGGCGCCTCCATTGGCTTTTAGCCAAGTGAGATGGCGCATGCTCCTTAAAAAGGAGAGGAGGCGCCATCTCACTTGGCGCCTAGGGCAAAACTAGGGTTTTTTTGCTGTTTTATAAATAATTCGTCTGTTTCTTTGAAATTTCTCACACTTTCTCGCACTGTATTTTTATTTTGTACTCCCTTATTTACGTAATGACGTCGCCTATGATTTTTAGCAGAGATGGTTACGTTATATTCTCCGCCACGAAACCCGCGATGAAAATGAAATTCTGGCACATTCACTCCATGGAGCGTCTGAAGCGGGAGTTGATGCGGTGGCTAGATGGAGACATCGTCGAGGGGGAAAAAATTCGAAGGATCCAGCGAAAACGAACAACAACCTCGCATGCGACAGGAAGACCTAATGTGTGGTTGGAGGAAGTCAAAACAGACAGTGATGTAATGCTGATGATGCATGGGTCAGATGAAATTGTGTTAACAGTTGTAATTTCCTAGATTGATTATCGTTAATCATTGTTGTACGCGAAAACCCTAATGTAATTTCCTATATTGATTATCGTTAATCATTGTTGTACGCGAAAACCCTAATGTAATTTGCTATATTGAATTTCTTAAATTGTGTGAACAGTTTTATTAACGGAAAACCCATAATGTTTACAACACAAATATTGAAAAGATTTATTGTATTACAAAATTTATGTGGTCGAGCCAGACGCCCGATTCGGACAGTTTTTGCGATTGTGTCCGACCTGACGGCATAAACCACACTTTCTTTCCAACCTGTCAAGATCGTCCATTTCTGTTGTTATGCGCCTGCTTTTGGGACGACCCTTCTTGTTCCTTCGCATTTGGTCATTGTGCCAAACTATATCACCGTTGTATTCAGGCCAATAGTCCGGTTTTGCCACCAAAGGAAAGTTGTTGTTGTAAACAGTGAGCAACGTTTCAGATTTATAAACGTTTGAGAGCAGTTGAAGCGCGTCTTGATGGGTATGCGCACAAGCGGCAATGACATGAGAGCAAGGCATACGAAAAGCTTGAAACCTGCCACAATCGCACCATTGAGAAGGTAAAATGACCCTGTATTCTTGTCTTGCCAGGCCTTCATAATGTGAAGAACTGTTGGGTAGGGACATGGTAGAAGGTGGTGGAGCAAGAGGGCAGGGAATACTACTCACTGACCTGAAACGGCATTATGCAAGTATGGAATTAAATGAAAATTCCTCAGAAAATGACCGAGTAGTAAAAGCCCGAACGTATATTATGATACTTTTTGGTACTTTTTTATTTCCCGAAAGTACGGGAAATAGTGTAAATTTCATGTACTTACATTTACTAACCAATTTTGATAAAACTAGAAAATTTAGTTGGGGTTCTGCAGTATTAGCCCACCTGTACAGTTCCTTGTGCAAAAACGCAGTCAAGGAAAAATGTACATTTTATGGGTGCGCATTTTTACTACAAGCCTGGGGTTGGTGGAGGATGGAGTCCTTAAACCCCATCAACAACAACACTTTTGGTTTCCCTTACGCAACAAAGTAAGTCATTAAGTTATAGCATTTATAACTATTCTTCTCTTTCCAAAATATATGCTAAAAATAACATGTTTCTCATTTCCTGTAGGTACTGCGTGAGGGGTATGGATTACGGCAAGAATCCCAGATTCAATGTCGCACTCTACCGGAATCTGTTGGATCACCTAGGCCCAGATGACGTAAGTCGTAGCTTTTAACTTTTGTTCATTTTATTTATTTATACATTACTTTTGCGCTTACCTGATTTAAATTTTATCGCAGTTCGTCTGGAGACCATATTTGGGTTTGGACCATTCTCCAAATCCAGAGGATGCAGCAACTTGGACTGCAAAGACTGCACTCATTCGGTTCAACATTGTGGAGATGCACCACAGCGACCGTGTGAAGATGCAGTTCGGAATGATCCAAGAGATACCAAGTGACCCAACAGATTTGTCCCCCTGGCATCTAAAAAGGGTCGACGCCCAGTGGAATCTAACCAACTGGAAAGACTTTGCTCCAGAATGGTGTAAAATGTGGCAAAGGCGTCACCGCTACATCTTGCAATCCCCTGTTTTCCTTACTCAAGGTAACATGCGACACACCGATCAATATATGTCGTGGTACAGGTCGGTTAGTAACCCAGATATGCACGTGTCTCATCCGAGGTACTTGGTTGACCCACGCACACAATGGGCACAACCCTCGATTCCCCACCAACAAACCCAAAATCCATCAACCTCAAACCCACCCCCAAGAAGAAACAGACCAACAAACACACAACCACATTCCCCACCACAACACAACTATAACCAAATGCCGTACTACCAACCACAATCACCGCCAAACTACCAATACCCAGATATGCCTCAAACCCAACCACAATACCAACCCCAATACCAGCAAACCCACACACCCCATACACAATTTCAGTCTTCCACATATCCCAATATGGGGCCCTCAACATCCAGCCTTAGCCCTGATATGGGAATGTCAGAAGATTACGACCAACCCGACCAAACCTACCATCAACCACCATATCACCAAACAACCCAACATCCACAGTACCAAACACCCCAAGATCCATTTCCTTTCTACCCCCCATACTCAGACGACCAATGCTACCGACCAACCATGGAACCCCACCCACCGCCAACACGACCAAACTTCGAGGGCATGGGTAACCGACTGTACCAGAGCGGATCTTCGAGATATGGAGATCTTACTGATTTTATGGATTCGGATCGCATTGACTTCGCTGGGCCATCGACCTTGCCGCAACAGGAAACGAGACGGCACCCAGCAAGAGAAAGGCGAGGACGGGGATGCGGAACTGGGGGTCATTACCGGGTTCCTGGGGATCATTGATGTATCTTTTTTTTTTTCAGTATTTTTTGTATCTATTTTTTTACTGTTATTTAAATGTAAAACAGTTGAATGTAATTATTTTTTTTCAAAAAAAAATTCAATTTTGGTTATCTCTGTCTAATACGCAACGCGCAGGAAAGGAAAAAAAAATTTTTTTTTGACCTAATTTTGCACATAGGCGCCATCTCATTTGGCTTAGGGCTTGCCATTTGCCCTTAGGCGCCAAATGAGATGGCGCCTCCCTTATAAAATTAGGAGGATGCGCCAAATGAGATGGCTCCTCCTTTATGGAGCCATCTCAAACATGGTTATTTGCGTAATTTTTTCCGAAACCCGGTTATTCGCGAAATATTTTTTTAATACTTGGTTATTAATAAAAAAAATTCTAGAAATACAACTCTCAAAATAGACATCTCAAAATCAATTGACACTTTGAGTTAACAAGTTCTTATTAATGTGCTTATTGGTCATCTTACAGTCTGCTTTCCTATTTGTTTCTATCAATGGAAAGCCAAATGGTTTATTATATTGTTAGATATGGGTTATCTTAAGTCTCTCTTCCTCTATCACCTCTTCTATTTTATCTTATTGAGGATGTCCTTATTAAAGGCTTCATCAACTTGGTCGTTAACCAAAAATTTAAGGATGAAAGGTACTAGAAATGTCAAGGTGCCATCTCACACCCTCTGAATTGATGTTATAACGGTTTTTTTAGCAAAGGAGACTCTAGATTGTTTAGAGAAATAGATAACTTGCTTACTGTATACGCTGGATGCTCAATTCAAATTTGTAATACCTCCTGTAATACAGCGGGAGAACTGACTAGGGTGTTTTTGTGTTTTTATCGCAAAATGTTGCGGATAGCAAGAGTCACCACCGACTTTTATTTTATCCAATAAAGGAAATGGTGAAAAGAACAGCAAAGACATTTCGAGATGTTTTCTTGAGTTTGGGGGGTAGGTTATGAAAAGGGAAGGTGTTAGCACCTTTTTCATTCGTAGTTATATACGGGCTCTTAGTTGCTTGCTAGATCACTTTTGAAATTCTTTTGTTTGAAATGTGTTTTGTGGTGGATTTTAAAAGTATTTTGAAAACGCCTTTGTTTCGGAAAACTTTGTAATGATTCTCGTCTCTATAAGAATGTATACAAAGTGTTGGTTTTGAAAATAGTTCAAAGAGATATTTATTTTTGAAGATGTTTTGAAAGTGTAAGTGTGAAAATGGTTTTAGTTTGTGAGCAAGCAATTATGAGCGTCCTACCTACTCAAAAGGTGTTTGTTCTTTTCCTCCTCCTTTAGATGTTTCTATCTTACCATTGATTGGTAAGAAGCCCCATCATTGGATGTAAAGGGACGGGCGTGGGTCAAATGTATAGTCATAGAAGGCAACTTATGAGACGTTTTAGCAATTTTCATAAGGGACTAGATCATTTACCGAAGGCAACATCGAGGGACTATGATTTTTTTATTGAGGGTCTTTGATAAAACGCCCATATTCGAGAGACATGACTATTTTCGAGGCAACAAGTGAGGTTACCCTAGAGGTGCACATGTGAATAGTTTGTTTGATTGCATGTATTTTTATCTTTGAAATTTGGATTTTCTAGCGGTTGATTTTATGTTGTCATACACACCCTAATTACTAAAAATTTATATGAAAGCAATAAATTGCAGAAATTAAAATCCTAAGCTATTACATCATTAGGGGAGTGGGGGTACAATTTACAAATGGGGATGAAGTAGAAACTTAAATATTACAACCATATTGAATAATAGTGAAGACAGTGTAAAAAAATGTAAAATAAAGGAAAATTTGCATTTTGAACTGTTATGTGTTGACACATGCTGCTATGCATCGACACGTAACTTTTCTTGCCCCTGCCAAACCAAATCAACTAAGTATGAGTCGACGCATAAGGGGATGTGTCGACTCATTTCCTTCTTGTGTCGACACATACGCGTTTTGTGTGGACTCGTGTGCCTTTTGTTTTTCTGTTTTAGGACCTAGATAACAGTATGAGTCGATACGTAAGGTTGTGTGTCGACTCATACCATGTTTTTTTCACTAGAATAAGTTGACGTATGTGGGTATGTGTCGACTCATGCTGCAGTTTTTTGCCTTAAGAATTGTTTTATTGTCTGTATGGGTCAGTTTACAGTATGTAATTGATAAACATAAACAGCAAGCAAATGGTTATCTCAAAGGGGAAATGATTGCTATATTTTCTTCTTCAAAAATAAAGCATCAATGATGTATGAAAAATGTAAAGTCAAGAAGACTTACCTTGGAACTGCACTTGGTGTTTTAAGTCTGAATACTTTTCCAGCTGATGTGATGGGTCCAATGAATCTCCAGGAAGTTGTCCCAAACTATTGAATCACACTAACTCATTCAACTTGTACAGTATTGTTTTTGTGTTTAGGAGGGTGAAGATAATGGCACTAATAGAAACTGTTCTAGTGTTTGAACAATCTCTATATGATAAGGTGTTTGGTTTATGGGAGAGTTTGTAAGATGGAATAATGGATTGAGGTTCTCTTTTAAATGAAAGTAGAGCTGGTTTTTTTAATGAGCAAAGGTTACAAGTAATGTTGTTTTTTCTGCTCAAAAACTCTGTATTCTCTCTCAAAAAACCAACGTCTTGTGTGTTGTGAAAACAGTCTATTTATAGATGAGTTTTGCTGGGATTTTGGGAGGAAAACAAATAACAATTTGAACTGTTTGGGTATGCTGTCTTCATAGATTTTTTGATGCATCTCTTATATGCTAATTTGGTGCAAATATGGGGCTGAGATGATGCAGGCTTGGACTGGGTTTGGAGCAACAAAACAGGGCTATTTTGTAGCAGTTTTGGAGTGTTGTGGAAATGTTTAGAGATAGCATAGCAAGGCTGTTTTTTGACATGGTTTTGGACTGTTTTGTGGGAAGTACAGTAGGCTTGGACAGCATTGTTTGTAACATGATACAAAATCTAGTTTGTGGACCAATTTATGCAGATTGTATCAAAGACAAAGCATTGTGGTAAGGTTTTGAGTCAAAAGAAAAAGTTTAAACAAGACAAAGTTTAGAATTTGCGATATTGCAAAAATGCCACCTTGTAATAACTTGAATTATTTGTAACATCTTGAATTATTTGTAACATCTTGAATTATTTGAATTGTAGTGAAGAGATGTCATGAAGCGATGAAATTAACAAGTATAGAAAATTCTTAGAAAATTTTCCGTCTTGCAAAGTTGGATTTTTGACTCTCTTGATTTTTGATGATCAAATTCCATATTTTGGATGTCTGGATGAAATGTGATTTTTGGGACTCAATTTTTGTCAAAAAGTCAAAGTTTGACTTTTTGGTGTACAGTTGACTTTTTTTCACTAGTTGATAGAATTTTGTCTATCAATCCACTGATCTCAGGAGATGAATTGAAATATGTGATTAGGTCAAAATGACGCGCTTGGATCCTTGAGATCAGGCTTCTAACCAATAAGTCAGGTATTGGGTCAAAAATCAAAGTTCGGTCATTTCCAGTCAAAACCCTAATTTTGCCCATTTTGCCCTTTTGATAATTTGAATGACTTTCTTGGAAAATTGTGATCCAAGACTTGAAACTTGACAGAAGTAATCCTGAGGGTCCAAAATGATTCATGGAAGTCATTTGAAACATCAGAAATCTAACTGCCTTTGTACAAACTCAAACCCTAATTTGAGGCATCAGTGTTGAGGAGATTGTTTGACCTAGTCGATGCTTGCACAAGCTTGAGTCATTGAAGATCTTTGTAGGAAATATCTTGAGAAGTTAGAAGGGAAATTTTGGGGTACAACAGATGCCTCTGTTCAATCTTCTTAAACCTGAAGAGTTAGATTGGCGGGTCCGCCATTCGTGACTTGAAGGTGAAAGATGATTGAACACTAAAGTGCCCAGAAATTTGCACTCGATGGAAGCAACATCGTTGGTTGATGATATTGGGAATGGGCTTACAAACGCCATTTGGAGAAGATGATGGAGGGTCTTCGGAGATGGGCTTATAGATGCCATCCAAAATAGATGATGACTTTATAAAATGTCTCTTTGTGGGGATTCCTATTCGTGTTGTTTGAGAAAGACTCCGCTGGGGAATGTTGGTTTCTGTTTGGGGGAATAGAGTCTAGGAGCTTTAGTTGTCCATTACTCTACTGGGAGAGCTATCTCTTGACTAGAGAGATGAAAGTTAGTTGTTATCTGGTCGAAATCCAGGCTTCACAGTAACTTGTTAAGGATAACAAAAATTGACTGTTATTTGGTCGTATTCCAGGCTTCACATCGATCTACTGGGGAATATGAAATTAAACTGTTATCTGGTCTGTTTTCAGGCTTCGCAGTAAAAATGAAATTGAATTGTTATTTGGTCGTATTCCAGGCTTCACATCAACTCAAACTGCTATCTGGTCGGTATCTAGGCTTCAGTGACTTGAACTGTTATCTGGTTGTGTCCATGCTTCAAAGGTTTGAAGAGATTAAGTTGTTATATGGTCGGATCCAGGCTTCAACTTGAATTTGAGTATACTATTATGTAATCGAGTCCAACCTTCACAGTGTTGTAGATTATGTCGTCATCTGGTCAGGTCCAGGCTCATAGTAATTGACAGAGTAAACTGCTATCTGGTCGGACTCTAGGCTTCATCGTAATTTGATAGATTAAACTGCTAACTAGTCGGATTTCAGGCTTCGCAACACCTTATACTGTTATCTGGTCGGATTACAGGCTTCACAGTGTCTTAAATTGTAGATAGACTGTTATTCGTCGGATTTCGGGCTTCAGGAAGGATGTTAACTTCTATCTGGTCGGGTCCAGGCTTCACAGTGTTGTAAACTGCTATCTGGTTGGATCCAGGCTTCACAGTGTTGTAAATTGTATTTGATGTTAACTATTATCTAGTTAGACTCTAGGTTTCACAGTGATTGATGAGTTGTTACTTCAGATAGTTATCCTGTCTTGTTTCAGGAATTAATCTGGAACTTGTTGAAAGTTGATGATGATGATGTTTGTCTGTTTGCAAAATTTCCTGAAAAGGTAAAGAATTAGTCGTATGCAATGTCATGATGTATGGCACACATTGTGTAATTATGTTCTCAAAATAAGTTAGATTGTGTTGTATATATTTGGTATGCATATGTTATGATGTTTGTAAAATGATGTATGAATGAAATATATGAATTGATCAGTCGTTCTTTGTAGCGTCGTTGATTGAGGGAAATTAAATCCCTGACTGCTGCTGGGGATGTGATTCTTCATTATTTGTTGAAGTTGAATTGTTGGGAAATGGATTTCCGTGGCTAGATAAATAAACTCTACTGGGGAAAGAAAACTTCGTAAACTACTTGAGGATTTTTATGAAGCCCTGTTGGGGAACCCAAGAAGTTTATGCACCATGTTGTGGAATTCTTCAAGATGCTAGGGAGATGATTGGAGACTTTGGCTCTACAGGGGATATCGGAATCTCAATCATCAACACGTTGTATGCTAAAGATATGGCAGTGACTTCGCAGGAGGACGTATGTGTCTCTGTATCTATTGTGGGATATATCTGCGGGGATTTGCACATGCCTTTTAGACATTGTCATGTTTCTTAAATCCAGTAGTAACTGTCTTTCTGTTTTTTATGCGTGTACTTGTAAACGGTGATTATATTCAAATGCATATGTTAAAAATAACCATTGGACGTTTTAGCAAGACAAAACAAATGGTTTATGTACTTTCAAAGAGATAGCTTTTGTATTAATTTGAAGAAGTCTCCCTATAACAGGCGTTTTTGTACAAGGGGGAAGACATCCTAATAAGAGAATGTTGTCGTAAGAATGAAAACTATACAAAGTAGTATACAAAGAAAAACAACTATGTGAAAATGATCCCATTGGGTTCCCATTCTGCTATTGCCTTTATATCTTTGAGCGTCTCATCACTTTGCTGCTTGACCGAAGTTGACTTGGTTGATTAGTACCATTTAAATTTGACACTTGATACTAGAGTGTGTCTGTGAGGTGATCCAACGGAACATAGTTGTATCCCTTTAATCCCTAACTTTTTCCTGGACCGCCCTTTTGGGTTTTCAGTCCACCGGGATACCTTTTTTTGCCCAAGCCGCCTTTTCAGGTTTTCGACTTTCCACGTGTACAGATTTTTTTTCATATATATATCCCTAACTTCTTCCCGGACCCTTTTGGTTCGTCGGGATGCCCTTACTTTTTCCTAGGACAATCAACCTAGTGGGTCTCTGTTTATGCGTAGTATCTTTTAACTATGTCCATGTTTACAGGATGCGGAAGGTCGTGACTGTCCATAGTGGTTAATATCATGGCTCCACCAGAAAATATTTTCTTGATCCTAAATGTTCCTTCGTATGTGGGAGTCCATTTGCCCATAGGATCACCTTGTGACATGATAATATGCTTGATTACTAGGTCACCAACTTTATATTCCTGACGTCTGACCTTTTTGTTAAAAGGTCAGATCATATGTTTCTGGTACATCTGACCATGACAAAAAGCCGCAAGCCTTTTCTCGTCAATCAGGTTCAATTAGTCAAGTTGAGTCTAAACCCATTCGTCTTCATTCAAACCGGAATCCTTCATGATTCTCAAGGAAGGGATCTGGACTTCGATGGGTAGGACAGCTTCAATACCGTATACCAGAGAGAAAGGAGTTGCCCCTGCTGACGTGCGTACTGAGGTACGCTAACCATGCAGAGCGAATGGTAACATCTCGTGCCAGTCTTTGTATGTCATTTTCATCTTCTGTATGATCTTCTTGATATTTTTATTGGAGGCCTCTACAGCGCCATTCATCTTCGGTCGATAAGGGGAAGAGTTATGATGTTGAATCTTGAATTGTGTGCAGAGCTCGGTGATCATAGTATTATTGATATTGGTACCATTATCTGTGATGATTCTTTCTAGAATACCATAACGATAGATAAGGTTGTGTCTGAAGAACCGGGCCACGAGGTTCTTGGTAACAGAAGAAAATAAAGCTTCCTCGACCCACTTTGTGAAATAATCAATGGAAACCAGGATGAAGCGGTTCCCATTAAAAGCGGTAGGTCTAATCTCTCAGATCATATAACTGCCCTACATTACGAAAGGCCGGGGAGAAGTCAAGACGTGCAAGGGAACCAGAGGCACATGTACTTTATCGACATAGATCTGGCACTTGTGACAAATTTGGGAATGCTGGTAACAGTCTGCTTCCATAGTGGACCAGTAGTACCATGCCCTCAGAATCTTCGTAGCCATTGTGTGCCCACTAAAATGGGTGCCAAAGGTACCTTTGTGTATATCTGCCATAATTTTCTCTACTTCACTCTTGTCTATACACTGAAGCAAAGTAGAATCATGGTTGCGCTTGTAGAGGATTTGGTTGCTGAGGAAAAACTTGGCAAAGAACCTTCTTAGGAACTTCTTATCATTAACGGAAGCTCCCTCAGGATACTCTTGTGCTTCGAGGTATCTTTTCACTTCGTGGAACCAAGGTTTGTCCACTTCTTCTTCAGTGTCAACCTCATAATATTATGTTGGTTCATCTAATCTCTCAATAGTGATCTGAGGAGCTTCATTATCTCATCAGACTTTAAACATGGATGACATAGTAGCTAGCGCGTCCGCTAATTGATTTTCTTCTCGTGGAAAATTCTCAAAGGTAACTTCTTCAAAGTGTGGAATCAGTGTCAACACATGCTCTCAGTAAGGGATGGGATTAGGATGCTTCATGTCCCATTATCCTCTGATTTGACTGATTACCAGGGCCGAGTCTCCAAATACACTCAAGAATTTGATTCTCAAGTCGATGGCAGCTTTGAGACCCATAATGCATGCTTCATATTCAGCCATATTGTTGGTACAGTTGAAACATAGCTTGGCAATGAAAGGAGTATGGCAGCCTTCAGGAGATATGATCACATCTCCGATGCCATTGCCAAGTGCATTGGAAGCTCCATCAAAAAACATAGTCCATCGGGAACCTTTTTCAGGTCCTTCATCCAGTCCAAGTTCTTCACAATCAGTCACTAACATGATGTTCTCGTCCGGGAACTCGAAATTCATAGATTGATAGTCATCCACGGCCTAATGAGCCAAATGATCAGCTAGTACACTTCCTTTTATTTCTTTTTGGGTAGTGTATTGAATGTCATATTCGGTCAGGACCATTTTCCATCTTGCTATTCTTCCAGAGAGAGAGGGCTTCTCGAATATGTATTTGATAGGATCCATTTTAGATATCAATAAAGTGGTGTGGTTCAACATATACTGTCTTAGTCGGCCAGCAGCCCATGCCAAAATGCAGCAAGTTTTCTCGAGCAGTGAATTCTTTTTTCACAGTCGGTAAACTTTTTGCTAAGGTAGCATATTGCATGCTCTTTTCGACCAGACCCATCATTTTGCCCCAGCACACATCCCATTGAATTTTCTAATACTGTTCAGTACATGATCATAGGCCTTCCTTCAACCGGCAGCATCAAAATTGGAGGTTCTTGAAGATACTCTTTGATTCTGTCAAAGGCAGTCTGGCATTCATCATTCCACTTCACTACTTGATCTTTCTTTAGTAATTTGAAGATTGGCTCACAAGTAGCGGTTAGGTGGGAAATGAATATGGAAATGTAGTTTAGACGTCCCAAGAATCCCCTAACATCCTTTTCAGTGCAGGGGGTTGGCATCTCTTAAATAGCTTTAACCTTCATAGGAACTACTTCGATAGCTTTTCCGCTGACAACGAAACCTAGGAGTTTACCAGATCTTACTCCAAAGGTGCACTTGTTCGGATTCAGTCTTAACTTGTACTTCCTCAGTATTTCAAATAGTTTCTGCAAGTGATCCAAGTGCTCTTCTTCAGTTTGAGACCTGGCTATCATATGTTCGATGTAGACCTCTATCTCATGATGGATCATATCGTGAAACAAGGCTACCATAGCACACTGATAGGTTGCCCCAGCGTTCTTCAACCCAAATGACATAACTTTGTAGTAGAAGGTGCCCCACTGCGTGACGAAAGTTGTTTTCTCCATATCTTCGGGTGCCAGTTTAATCTGATTATACCGGCAGAAACCGTTCATGAAGGAGAATATCTTATGTTGTGCAGTGTTGTCAACCAGAACATCAATATGGGGAAGCAGAAAGTCATCATTGGGGCTCGCCTTATTCAAATATCTGTAATCCACACACATACGCACCTTGTCGTCCTTTTTAGGTATCAGTACCACGTTTACAACCCATTGTGGATAAGAAGTAACAGCTAAGAACCCGATGTTAAAAGGTTTCATAACTTCAGCCTTGATCTTTTCTGATATCTCAAGCCGCATACGATGAACCTTTTGCTTCACGGGAGGATAGTCTTCTTTCGTTGGTAGAAGATGAACCACAATATCAGTGTCCAGCCCTGATATGTCTTCGTATGTCCAGGAAAATATCTCAATGTAGTTATGTAACATCTGGATTAATCACTCTTTGACACTATGCTCCAAGTTGGCACCTATCTTGACTTCCTTTTTATCCTCTTCAGTACCCAAGTTTTCCGTCTCGACTGGCTCTTCATGAGGCTGTATTTCTCTTTCCTCGTGTTGTAATAGTCTAGCAAGTTCTCCAGGTACTTTACAATCTTTCTCACCTTCATCCTCAACTTGGTAGATCATATTTTCAAAGTCATAACTGGCAATAGCAGAACTGTTATCAATTGGATCCAGAGTGGATGTGGATCTGTAGTTTGATATGTGGGTGTGTGTAAGAGAGCATAGCTATTTTGATAAAGTAAAAGCAGAAAAGAAAGACAAGGAGCACAAAATTTGTATGCAAAATGTCCAATGATTTATTTATGACATATGAAAGTGAAATGATAACCCTCACAAATAAACCATTGTGCCTTGGGTAAGACACAAGGCTTTAGAGTTTAAATTGTTCAAACATTACATATCCCGAAAAAAAGACAATTACTCCTGGATGAAAGTAATGGAAACAAATTCTCTAGCCGTCCAATTGTTGAGTCCACCGTTGGTAGCAGGGAAGATCCAATTGTCCAGGTCACAGTCACTGTCAGTGTCTTCTACAGCATTGACCCCATGGTTGCTGATGCATAGTGGCAGTCCTCCGGCACGAGCACGACGAATGGCTTTTTGAGCTCCTGAAGTGAAACCCAAACCAAATTTGTCAGACTTATAGGGGATGTCACGTAGTTGGCCCCATATAGTGCACCCACCTTCTTTGATTACAGCCCTAGCATCTTTTAGAGAAGCCATCTTCAGTGGAGGTCTGGTAATCTTTGGAATAGCGGTAGAAACTTTGGTAACAACAATTGTCTGAGGAACCTCTTCAAAATTCTGGCAGGGGGTCTCGATGAACTCGCCGTCCATCTCAACATATCGGAAAGAGATGGTTCACCATATACTCTTCTTCGCCATGGAATGTAACAATCTTTCCATTGACCGGATACTTTAACATCTGGTGCCAGGTGGAAGTGACAGTGTCGGCCCCATGAATCCAAGGGTGTCCCAACAAACAAGAGTAAGACGGGCGAATGTCCATCACATAAAAAGTGTAGCCAAAATTTTGGGAACCGACTTTAATAGGAATGTCCACCTCCCCGTGTACCACTCTCTTGGAACCATCAAAAGCCCTCACCATAATATTACTGGGCTTCAAAGTCAATCCTTCGTAGTCCAATATGTCTAAAGCACCCTTGGGTGGAACATTTAGCAACGAACCCGTATCAACTAGAACATGAGCCAGGGTAGTGCCCCTGTATTCAATAGATACATGCAGGGCGTCATTATGTTTTCTTCCTTTGGACGTCAAATCAGCATCGGAGAAACCAAGTCCATTGTCAGTAGTTAGACTAGTAACGCAGTTCTCGAATTGGTCGCCAGAAGTCTCTTGTGGCACATGAGCAGATTTGAGGAACTTCACCAAAGCCTTAGCATGGGCTTCAGAGCATAATAATAAATCCAACATTGAAATCTTTGAGGGGGTCTTCCCCAATTGCTCTACAATATTATAGTCACTCTTCCGTATGATTTTCAAAATTTCCTCCATTACTCATTTGGAGGCTTCAGGAATGGCTTCTTTGGATGCCTCCGTCCAGGCAAGCTCAACCAACACTTCTTTTCCCCGAGTCTCATCTGACTCAGTAGCAGGAATAACAATAGGAGCAACAGGTGTTTTAGCAGAAATAACCAAAGGAGTGGCAACAGTCTTTGGAGAGATTTCAGGAGAGAAAACCCTTCCGCTTATGGTAATTTTACTGGTCCCAACAATGTTGTCGATGTTAGGATCGACATCTTCAGTAACTTCATTCTTAATGGCCAGGAGGTCCTGCTTGACGCCATGATAATAAACGCCAGCTCCATAATTCCAAGGAATAGCTTTGTCAGAGAAATATGGTATGGGCCCTGGAAAGATGATAATTAAAGGAGCAACCTTAGGAGTGGATGTAATCCTGGCATGTCTTTTGGAGGAGACCCTAGGAGGATTTTCGGAAATGGTAATAATTGACACATCTTTGCACAAACTTTTTGTAGAAGGAATCTTCTCAAATAGAATTTCCTTGTTGTTCATCAGGCGTTGGACACCTATTTTCAACAATAAACATCCATTGGGCAGAGATGCACACAGGTGGCAACTTTCACCACAGCCTAGAAATAAACCGACTTGTAAGAGATTCTTCTTAACAGTTGGCAGAGGGGTAGTCAAATCATCCACAAAAGAAACGAATAGAACATCATCAACATCATTAATATCCTTGACATGCTTGGGCATTGGTGCAGTTATCATATTAGGGGTTTCAATAGGGTCAAATTTAATCTCCTTTGCGTCAATAAGATCCTGAACTTTACTCTTCAGAGCCCAACAATCATTTTTATCATGCCCTGGACTGTTGGAGTGGTAGGCACACCAAGCATTTGGATTATAACAGGGAGATGTAGTGTTTGGATTTTGAGGAGGCTCCCTTAGAGTTACCAAGCTAGCCTTCATTAGATGTTGTAATACTTGAGATAAGGGCATGTTGAGTCTGGTGAATTATCCTCTAGGCGCGTCCCGCATGCGCTGATTATTTGGTTGTTGAGTCGATACAGGGTTGGAGATCATTACATCTCCTACCGTTGGACGACGTTCAGCTTTACTTTGATTTCTCTGGCCATATAAAGCACTAACTTCCTTCTTCCCACTGAAAGGCTTCTTTACAACACTCGAAGATGCACCCCCCTTGAATTTCGCCATTTCTAATGCTAGCTTCTACTCTTTCACCTGTCAATATTAATTCGGTGAATCTAGCTGAAGAGCTTCTAATCAGATGGTTGAAAAATGGGCCTGACAAAGTACCCAAGAACATATCTACCAGCTCTCTATCAGACAGATGAAGTTAGACTCTTCCTACAAGACCTCTCCATTTCTGGGCATAATCTTTGAATAACTCACTGGAACCTATATACATGCTTTGAAGTTGTGTACGGGTTAGAGCAAGGTCAGCATTGTATTAGTACTTCCTGTAGAAAGCAGTAGCCAGATCCTCTCAGTTGCGGATGTTGGTTCCCTCCAACTGATAGAACCATTCCAATTGAGTTCCCGAAAAACTTTCCTGGAAGAAATGCACCCACAAATTCCTATCAGTGGTGTGAGGTTGGATCTTCCTGACATAAGACCTCAGATGCAGCTTAGGACCTGAAACTCCATCATACTTAGCAAATGCGGGAACCTTGAACTTCGGGGGAATGAGCAACCCTAAATCTTCAAAATCCAGACCAGGTACTCTCTGAAATTTCCATGGTATTGAGACGATCCTCCAGCTATTTATATTTGTCATCAGCAGGGGGATATTGTTCTTCAGCGTAGTCATCCTCTTCTTCATCAGACCCTGGATTGTGGTCCTCTTCTTTTGTCTTCTCTTCCTGATTGTCCCTCTCTTTGAGAATGAGAGTCTTCAGATCCTCTTGTCCCTTAGTCAGATCCAGGAACGTCTGTTGAAATTGAGCATTCTGTGTTTGAAGATCCTTCACTGTTTGTTTGATATCTATCTTACTGAAATAAATAGTAGAAAGATAAGGAAACCTGTTGTGGAAAGCCTGTTTATGTTATGATGCATGAAAGTGCGTATGAAAATGATTTCAAGGGCTTAGAAGATTTAAATTTTTTTAGACAAAAGGAAACAAACATTAATTGTATTATTAAGTTTAAATTTATTACAACATGCCTCTTGGACTTACATTGAAACAAAAGAAACAAAATGAACTAAAATACAATAACAATGACTCAAATTTCCTATGGATTCTTCCTCTTTGGAGAGATATAGGCATTCAGGATCCTCTCCTCATGAAGTTGTCTTGTGAGCTCTAATGTATTCTTCTCGCTTTCATAAAACTGGGCTTCAAAGGTGTCTCGCTCCCCCTTTAGCTGAATCCAAGCTCTTTGCAAATCTTCAAGAGAAGTAGGCATATCAGGATAAAGGACAGTATATGGAACATCTCCTTCGGAAACAGGCTCTATGATGATTGGTAAGATGGCGGGGTAAGGCATCATGAGACTTTGAGCACGAGTTCGTACCCACTTAAGGTAAGGCTCGAGAGGGGTGGAATTTTTATGCCCCAATGTCTCATTATCCACTTTGTTTACCATTCTTCAAGCTTGTATGAACCTTTTTTGATAGCCTCGATCGTCACCCTCGTAGTCGAATACCAATCCTTGGATGAGCGCATTATGGGGACCATCTCTCCTAGCATATCCAAACTGTCGCAAAGCCAAAAAAAGGGTTATAGGTAATACCTCCCCTAATTCCAAGTAGAGGGACATTAGGTAATTCCCCATAACGGACGATGATAGTAATGTCCTCCAAGGATCGAGAACACCAATGAATATCAGAATATGGGAGTGACATTAACCTTTGAGACCATGTTAGGCCTTGCTCATTCTTCAATGTTAATCGGGGTAGGTGGAAAATAAACCAACTAGACAGTAATGGAATGCAACACAAAAGAGTGCCCCTTTTCTTCATGGTGCGAGTGTGTAAACAATGTAGAATGTCTCCAAGCAAAGTAGGCATGTGATTACGAGAGAGAAAAACCTTGATGGCATTCACATCTATGAATTGGTCCGAATTGGGAAATAGAACCAAACCATAGATTAGAAGGGCCAAGAAATCCTCAAAAGCTTGAAAATCCATATCTTCCCAGAATGAATGAGCCTTCTCCAACAGAAACTTGGCTAAGAAACCCTTAACTCCACTTCTTGTCTCCCAATTTGTCATAATGTCATATCTCTTCAAGTGCAAGGCTTCGACAATAACTTCAGGATTTGAAGTCTCCTCTAAACAGGTGAATGGTATTTGATCAAGCACAGGATCTCCTAGCAATTGAGAGAACTCTTCTAATATAGGCACCAATTGGTAGTCAGGAAAGTTGAAGCAATGATGCATAGGATCAAAGAATTGGAAAAGTACACACATAATTTCTTCTTGGAAGTTTGAGGTAGCTAAGTTGATAAACCGACCATATTTCTTGGTGAAGAAAGAATATCCAGGAACCCTTGATGCTAATTCTTGAAGTTGAGGATGCACTTTCATGAAGTTGACTCGGATGGTATTCCTACGAATGGAATTCATGACCTATAAAATGGAACAAAGATAAATTCCTAAATCCTTGAAATGGTTAGTGAGAATGCTTATGATTTCATGATGCTTATGATGTCATGAATAATAATCACAAACAAAGCACACCAAGATCCTAGGTTTAGGCTTGCATGGGTTTCATAGGTAAGTACCCTCTTGAAGTTTAGTTGGTTCAACCTGTCCTAGAAAGTAATCGGGTTCTAGGGGATCTCAATATCATTGATCTTTCTTTATTGGGCATTGTTTCAGCATAATCAATCTTTTCTTGTGGCCGAGATATCCCAAAGTCTGAGTTCAATGAGTGTAGTATCGAGTATCAACCAATCTTCAGCTTTACACCAAAGTTGGCTATCTCAATACTTCCTAATGACCAAGTTGTTCAATTAAAGGTTCTAAGGTCAGTTAGTGCTTCATGAAAATTGCTCAACGGCCATGTATTCTCCTCGATTCAACACAAGGGATATGGGTACCAGCAAATGTGTCACACCAACATAGTCATTGCTTTAACCATATCGGTTTACACTGTACAGTTTCCAAAATCTATTGCTATTGACCTAATGGTGTTCCCAGATCCGGGTAGAGGATCAATATAAACCCAAACAAAAACACATAAATGTAAAGAAAACAAATCAAACAATGAAAGTAATTAAATGTGATCTAAATCTAAGGTAACCTCACTTTTGAGTTAAGTCCCCAGCATATTCGCCAGTTCTGTAACACGGTGGGAGAACTGACTCGGGTGTTTTTGCGTTTTTATCGCAAAATGTTGCGGATAGCAAGAGTCGCCATCGACTTTTCTTTTATCCAATAAAGGAAAGGGTAAAAATAATAGGAAATACCTTTCGAGATGTTTTCTTGAGTTCGGGGGGTAGGTTATGAAAAGGGAAGGCGTTAGCACCCTTTTCATCTGTAGTTATCTACGGGCTCTTAGTTGCTTGCTAGATCACTTTTGAAATTGCTTTGTTTGAAATGTGTTTTGTGGTGGATTTTGAAATTATTTTGAAAATTCCTTTGTTTTGGCAAACTTTGTAATGATTTTCGTCTCTATAAGAATGTATATGAAGTGTTGTTTTGGAAAATAGTTCAAAGATATTTTTGTTTTTGAAGATGTTTTGAAAGTGTAAGTGTGAAAATGGTTTTAGTTTGTGAGCAAGCAACTATGAGCGTCCTACCTACTCAAAAGGTCTTTGTTATTTTCCTCCTCCTTTAGATGTTTCTATCTTACCATTGATTGGTAAGAAGCCCCATCATTGGATGTGAAGGGACGGGCGTGGGTCAAATGTATAGTCATAGAAGGCAACTTATGAGACGTTTTAGCAATTTTCATAATGGACTAGATCGTTTACTGAAGGCAACATCGAGGGACATCGAGGGACTACGATTTTTTTATCGAGGGTCTTTGATAAAACGCCCATATTCGAGAGACATGACTATTTCCGAGGTAACAAGTGAAGTTACCCTAGAGGTGCCTTGTGAATAGTGTGTTTGATTGCATGCATTTTTATCTTTGAGATTAGGGTTTTCTAGCGGTTGATTGTATCTTGCCATATACACCCTAATTACTAACAATTTATATTAAAGCGATAAATTCGGAAATTAAAATCCTAAGCTATTACATCATTAGGGGAGTGGGGGTACAATTTATAAATGGGAATGAAGTAGAAACTTAAATATTACAACCATATCGAATAATAATGAAGACAATGTAAAAACAATGTAAAATAAAGGAAAATTTGTATTTTGAACTATTATGTGTCGACACATGCTACTATGAATCGACACATAACTTTCCTTTCCCCTTCCAAACCAAATTAACTCAGTATGAGTCGATGCATAAGGGGATGTGTCGACTTATTTCCTTCTTGTGTCAACACATACGCATTTTTTGTCGACTCATGCGCCTTTTGTCTTTCTGTTTTAGGACCTGGATAACAGTAAGAGTCGATACATAAGGCTATGTGTCAACGCATGCCCTGTTTTTTTCACTAGAATGAGTCGACGCGTGTGGGTATGTATCGACTCATGCTGTAGTGTTTTGCTTTAAGCATTATTTTATTGTCTGTATGGGTCAGTTTACAGTATGTAATTGATAAACATAAACAGCAAGCAAATGGTTAGCTCAAAGGGGAAATGATTACTACTTTTATTTTCTTCAAAAATAAAGCATCAATGATGTATGAAAAAATGTAAAGTCAACAAGACTTACCTTGGGACTGCACTTGGTGTTTTAAGTCTGAATACCTTTCCAGCTGCTATGATGGCTCCAATGAATCTCCAGGAAGTTGTCCCAAACTGTTGAATCACACTAACTCAGTCAAGTTGTACAATACTGTTTTTATGTTTGGGAGGGTGAAGATAATGGTACTAACAGAAATTATTCTAGTGTTTGAACAATCTCTATGTGATAAGGTGTTTGGTTTATGGGAGAGTTTTTAAGATGGAATAATGGATTGAGGTTCTCTTTTGAATGAAAGTAGAGTTGGTTTTTTGAATTAGCAAAGATTGCAAGGAATGTTGTTTTTTCTATTCAAAAACTATGTATTCTCTCTCAAAAAACCAACTTATTGTGTGTTGTGAAAATAGTCTATTTATAGATGAGTTTTGCTGGGATTTTGGGAGGGAAACAAATAACAATTTGAACTGTTTGGGCATGCTGTCTTCATAGATTTTTTTTATGTAGCTTTTATATGCTAATTTGGTGTGAATATAGGGCTGAGATAATACAGGCTTGGACTGGGTTTAGAGTAGCAAAGCAGGGCTGTTTTGCAGCAGTTTTGGAGTGTTGTCGCAGTGTTTACAGATAGCATAGCAGGGCTATTTTTTGACATGGTTTTGGGTTGTTGTGTGGGCAGTACAACAGGCTTGGACAACATTGTTTGTAACATGATACAAAATCTAGTTTGTGGACCAATTTATGCAGATTGTATCAAAGACAAAGCATTGTGGCAAGGTTTTGAGTTAAAGGAAAAAGTTCAAACAAGACAAAGTTTAGAATTTATGATCTTGCAAAAATGCCACCTTGTAATAAATTGAATTATTTGTAACATCTTGAATCATTTGTAACATCTTGATATATTTGAATTGTAGTGAAGAGATGTCATGAAGCAATGAAATTAACAAGTATAGAAAATACTTAGAAAAATTTCCAAGTCTTGCAAAGTTGGATTTTTGACTCTCATGATTTTTGATGATCAAATTCCATATTTTGGATGTCTTGATGAAATGTGATTTTGGGACTCAATTTTGGTCAAAAAGTTAAAGTTTGACTTTTTGGTGTACAGTCGACTTTTTTTCACCAGTTGACCAAATTTCGTCTATCCATCCGCTGATCTCAGGAGATGAATTGAAATATGTGATTAGGTCAAAATGATGCGCTTGAATCCTTGAGATCATTCTTCCAACCAATAAGTCAGGTATTAGGTCAAAAATCAAAGTTCGGTCATTTCCAGTCAAAATCCTAATTTTGCCGATTTTGCCCTTTTGATAATTTGAATGACTTTCTTGGAAAATTGTGATCCAAGACTTGAAACTTGACAGAAGTAATCCTGAGGGTCCAAAATGATCCATGGAAGTCATTTGAAACATCATAAATCCAGCTGCCTTTGTACAAACTAAAACCCTAATTTGAGGAATCAGTGTTGAGAAGATTGTTTTACCTAATCGATGCTTGTGCAAGCTTGAGTATTGAAGATATTTGAAAGAAATATCTTGAGAAGTGAAAAGAAAAATTTTGGGGTACAACACCTCCATTTAGATGAGAATCTTAGATTTATCATATGAAACTCGCCTTTTCAATATCTAAGGTTTCTTATATTCAAAGGGAAAACTACGGAGAAATATTAGCACTTCTTAATTGATAGGGTTAGAGTCAAGCTTTCAACAAGGAAGGTTTTTCTCCTTTACATTGATAGGAGAATCCTTCTAGTTAAATCCATAATTCATGGTATGCTCATATATTATCTACGGGTTTATGACTAGCCTTTAAGTATTAGCAAAAACTTAAGAGATGGATGAGAAACTTCATTTTAATTGATGATGTGGAAAAGAGGAAAATGGTAATTGGTCCTTACATCACATGATGCAGACTTATCATTGAGGGGGTTGGGTATTAGATCTTTGAAGATCATAAACCAAGCATCTAACTTGAAGAATTTCTAGGATATGATTAATTCATCAAATAGATGGGATAATCTCTTAAAAGATAGAGTCTCGAGGAAGAGTATGCATATCAAGCATCATGTCTCTTCTTCAATATGGTGTAGCATCAAAGTATCTTACTCTGCTGTTGTCAATAATTATGCTTGGATTCTTGGTAATGGAGAAAATATCAACTTCTAGGAATATGACTGGTGTGACAATAGTGTTGCAGTCCAATTGAACCTATATACTCAAGACACGGCTCTTCTCAATAACAAGGTTAGTGACTACATCTTCTACAACATATTGAATATACCTAAGGATATCAAAAGGGTCTTTCCCAATTTATCCAATATCACTTATGAGTCTCATGACCCTCTTAAGATCATATAGGTCCAAAGGTGTTGGAAATTTATGGAATCAGATGATTTATCCTTAAAGACTTCTTACAGTCATTTTGCCAAACCAACTTTTAGAACTTCTTGGAGTAGATAGATTTGGAATATTAATTTTCCTCCATATAAATCTCTTATAATTTAGAGAATGGTCCATAATATGCTTCCCACTGATGAAAACCTTGCTATCAGGGGCACAGATATTCCTTTTGTGTGTTATCATTGTTTTAGACACATTGAGTAAACACAACACCTTCTCTTTGACTGTGGTTATGCAAGTTCTATATGAAATTGGTTCTCTAATTTCATTGGCTTCTTAAAAATCACTTCCTCCTTGAACGAGTGTTGACATAATATCATGAGAACTTACCTTCCTTGGTGTCAGTTTGTTTTCAATTCTAGCATCATTCACATAATTAATGGAATTTGATGTGCTAGAAATCAATCTACATTCATCGATATCAATTTAAACTGGAAAACTTGAATAAAATATATCTCAACTAATATGACTCTTTCATACAACAACTCTAAAAAGGTCTTTAATTCTTCCATTTATGACTTCTCTATCATAAAAGCTTTTGACATAAAAATAAACCCCCTACATAAAAGGACCTATTGAAATCATTTGGCATTTATCCGTGATTCATTGCCTAAAATGCAATACATATGGTATTGCAATTGGCACTTTATCATTTTTTGCATGTGGTGGAATCATTGTGGACTCTTGTAGTGCTAACACTAGCATTTTTTTCTCTTGCATACGCAGGTGCAATGCCTTATATGCATAACTAGTAGGGGCTATGATAGCCATTGAGATTGCTAACAAGAAGGATTGGAAGAACATCTGGCTCGAATCTGATTCCATTATGGTGGTGCAAGCTTTCTTAAATCACACACGCACACACGCACACACACCCCCACCCCCACCCCCCACCCCCCCCCCCCCCCCCCACACACACACACACACACACACTGTAACACCCTAAATTCCCAAGGCGTTAAAAAATATAATAATTTAACTATTGATCATATACGCACATTTCGGATGACACTCATCCTCAAACAACACCTGCTCCATAATGTTTATCATTTAAAAATAAGACATTCAAATACACCTGTCATCGCATGCTCACCTTCACTTAGGGTATCATCACAGTGGAATTCATCAAATAAGCATGCTTCCAAATTATTAAGTCTCATAAAAACATTTCATTTGAAATTAAAATAACTATGGAAAAAACCTCCATAATCGACATAACTCAAAACATCAAAGTATAACATCCAACTTTCACTTAACAGAAACATAATAATAAAATAACATCGTACACCTGCCCAATGTTACAGAATCATAGCATTAAACCACTAGAAATGCGATAAATTAATGAAAGTAACTCCAAGATCTATTTCTTACTTACGACATTAAACTCTACTCCTGAGTATCTCCAAGATGTCTGTGGTGGACAACATTAGAGTAAAGGGGGTGAGAATTCACTTCAATAATTAAATGGTATAAGTTGCAAGGTAGAATACATACATCTACACATTATACACAATGATCACATAAATATATCCAAACACCCGATTCAACATCATACATAATTACAATCACGTATACAACTCGTTTATTTTATACACCTCATTACAATAACTCGACTCATATGCATAAGGTACCAGTTATGGACGATGCAGATCCATCTCGCTCCCTGATCCCCGTCACAGGATCAGATTCCCTCTTGGAAGTGGAGTACGCCAAAAATCGCTGCAAAATCACCATATAGAAACACTTGACTAATACCTCAATGGAATTAGCTACTTGCACTAGATCCCCTCCATAGGATTTGGGCTCACAAAAACGAACTGAAGTTCAGATACCATGATGCATGAATTTCAACATTTACATACAAACAAACATATGCAGTAATGGCCCCTATTTTTACCATGCACATCACCAACAGTATCACCATAACAACATAGTATGCATATTCAAGCACGCAATATCAACAACAATATCACCATAACAAAAAACACCATAACACTCATGATTTGCACCACTCAACATGATCCATCATTTAAATCATGTTACAATTAATTAGATAATACTAACAATCAATCATAGGCACCCAACAGTACCGAACAACACCTCGAATTATCCAACAACAACAAAAATTGGGATTGAAACTCAATTCCATGCACCAAAGCTCATTACACTCATCCTGGGTGCATGACTGGTTACCCGTCATAGTGGTGACGCACGTCATTAACTTAAAACATCAAAATGTCACTTATGTGACCGGACACACAAATTGAACTTGGGCTTCATGATGGTTCACCTGTCACAATCATGATGTCCGTCATCGCCTCAAAGGCCATGGCGACCTTGTCTCTATGACGATGGCACCCACCATCGGCCTGTAGAAGAAAACTTTCCATTTTCTATATGGATTTCAATTTAGAACTCTAAATTTTCATTCCAGACACTCAAAGTCGACTCAAGCCAATACACGCATATCATATATGTATCCATATCATATATGTATCCATATCATATTATTGCATCAATTTAACATCTCAACTCAATTCTTTTCATGGTTTTATAAGGTTCTTATAACCTTCAAAATTTAACAATGAAGGATATCTCAACATAGAAAAGCACACATCATTCACCTAATAATTCATATGAATTTCAGAATGAAAACAGATTACAACATCATTTGATCATCAATTTCCAGACTCACATAGAAATAAAATAAAAATTCATAATTACGTAAAACCTATTGAAGCTTAAGGACACCTCATTCTACCCCCAATGCATATACCCCTTATAGAATTTGTTCTCCCCCTTACCTTAATTCCTAGAAATAAATATTAATTGGTTTGAATGTATATTCTCTTCAACTTCTAGCATCCCTCTTACCTCCATTTGCCTCTGGCCTTTTTCTCCATTTTCCAAAGTTTCTACGTACTGATCTGAATTAGGGCTCTCTAAACTTATATTAACCTAATAAATCTACTCCCAATATTTATATTTTCCTCCCCAAATCTATTACTCTCTTATTCCTTGTCCCCTTGTATTTCTCTTATTCTCCACTTTGACCCAATTTCTCTATTTTTTTCATTTTAAATCAAGTAAATCAAATAAAATGTTATTATTATAATAATTAATCTAATTTTAATTCAATTCCAGCAACCTCCACTGCTACGGAAAAGACATTTAAAAACGGTTGGAAAAGATATATAATCACGTGGGTCCATACGTTGTTATGTCGAGTGTTATTGTAAATGCGTTATTTACAATCACGTTCCTGGAACCATTATCGTATACTGGAAAGTTCGTGTGATATTACAATAGTTAGTTAACTTAACCATTGTTGTATCTATTTTAATAAATTAAAAAAATAGCAGTACAACAACAATAGCAGTAACAACAACAAGAACAACAAAAACAAGAAGAACAACACGAACAAGATGAACAACAACAACAACAACAACAACAACAATAACAGGAATAACATGAACAACAACAAGAACAACAAGAAAAACAACAACAAGAATAACAAAAACAAGAAGAACAACAAAAATAAGAAGAAGAACAACAACAACAACAATAACAACAACAACGTACAACAACAACAATAACAAGAATAACAACAAGAACAACAATAATAAGAACAAGAAGAAAAACAACAATAACTCAAAAAAAGAACAATAAGAAAAACAACAACTAACATTGCTAACTTGAGTCTATACTTTTCTTATTTCATTCAAGATGGAGTAGATGATGGACTTTTGAAATTTATAAATTAAAGAAATGATGCTTTCAAGTTTTGCTTATTGAAGAAATGATATTTTTTTAGCTTGGTTTAGTGGATAAATAGAGTGTCGTACATGAAAGATGATGTTTGAAGGTAGAATGTGAAGTTCGTCTAAATTGGAAGTTTGGCTAAGTTTTAGGTTTCGCACGGATCGCTAACGGTAGTGTCCTGAGCGTTGATAGTCACATGAATGGACGATTGAGATTTATTTAAGGATGGTGAAGAAACTCAATAAATATGTTACATACAATAACGGTTGTATTAAATAACCGTTGGTGTATGTATTTTAATAAAATATAAAAAATGAAGCAATAGAAAAGCAACAATTGCAAGATTCGAACTCAAGACCATGCGTGCTACATACAACAACGGTTGTATAAAATAATCGTTGTTGTATGTCTTTTAATAAAATATAAAAAAATACAGTAGTAGAACAACAACAACAACAACAACAACAACAACGTGAAGATTAGAACTCATGATCATGCACCACTTTTTATCACGGTTGGAACTTCCAACCGTGGTGAAAAGTGGCTTAAATATGAAAATAAATAACAAAAAAGCGCCTAGTTGAATAAATTCTACCACGGTGGATCCTTTGATATGGTGAGTTAGGTGTTGTTGTTTACGCATTTTGTAGTTGTGCTCTAACTCTCTTTCCATACTCTCACCTCAAGAACACATCCTTCCAATATTACTACTAATTCAATTAATACTACCTAATAATTAAATAAGGTATTAAAAATGTAACATCTTGTATACCCTTAAGTACTCTAAATATTGTCAGTTGAGACCAATAGAGTAATTAGTAGAGACTCAAAAGATACCAATCCTTAGTAAAAGAGACTGAATTTTATTAATTAATATCCGATGGGACATTTTGGTATCATTAATAATTGTTCAATTGGTCTAGTAATATGAAATATCCCTATAAAATATAAATGAGATATTTAAATTCCCAACTTTTGGTGGTAGAAGAGATAAGTGGTGATAGAGAGATATCAAAAAGAAAAGAAGAGAGAAAGGAGAAAGGAACAAAGAAGAAGAGGAGGTCATGGAAGCCATCTTCAAAACCACTCATCTCACTTCATCTACATCATCAATCTTAACATCTTTATCCTCAAGAAGTGGGTTCTAGTTAGAACTTATTAACCAAAAGAAACTAGGGTTCGATTTGTGTTGCCATGAACATGATGATAGTTAGCATCTCTTGATTTTATGATTGTGTTGTTGTGTTAATATCATGATATTGTGTTGATTGTTGGTGATTCTTGAAATTTTACATGTTAATTTCATATATTCATGTTGGTGAATGATGAGACTTGGTTTGTGATAGTGTTGGTTATAATAGAAGCATTAGAAGAAGAGCCTGGGAAAAATATGAATGAATGATCGATTGGGTTAAGTAGCCAATTGATTGGTTCTCTTCAAAATAAAAATATTCCTTCAATGGGAGTTGAACCCAAGACCTCCCCATCATGGAGAAAGCACCTTACCATTGGGCCATGTTGTTTTTGCTTAATACTCATGCAATGTGATCCTAATATTATATCATGAATTATTTCATATTTTTTCCTAATTTGGAATATGGTGGTGTCAGAGCTATGCCACAATAGCCGAACACGATTAAAATTCTTAATTGATCGAATTGCATGAGATTGAGTGGTGGTAACCTAGAATCCAAATCAGGTTAAAACAATTTTAGAATTAGTTTTGTAACTTTGTTTTGGACGTGGTCGGAAGTGTTAGAAAGCTAATGTAGAGAACTATATTATAGAGAGAGGTCTCTATGAGATATTCCACTATACCTTTCCTTTAAGTCCAGTTAACCCCACCATAAGATGATCGGATGGACGATTATCCTTGTGGTGTGAAAGTGGGATAAGTTAGGATGAGGCGAGTTGTGTAATAGCTTTGCCTAGGGTTTTGTGACTCATTATGATATTATATGTGTTCTATGTATGACATATGATATGATAATGTGTATGCCATGAATTATTTGAATGTGTTGAATGTGAAATAACATTATTAAAATATTATGAGGATAAGTGTGCAAAACTAGGAGTATAACTAAGTGAATAAACTAGAAACATAGCTTAGGTTATGAAATGACTTAAGTGGTGAAACCTGGAAGAAAGGTTACTCAGTGAGTATCGTAGTCAAGTATTTTCTAGAATTAATAAATATGCCTTTTTTTTAACATGTGGAATGATATGAGAATTGGTAGATATGACTACCTAGTGAATGGGTGAAAGAGACCACCTAGTGATTGATGAGAGAAATCACGATATTTGTTAACTTAATCACATATTCTGATGGTTTCCCTTGTTTGTGCATATAACAATTGAGATACTATGTAAAGTAAAGATTGGGGATGTGGCACCAATGATTCGATCCTCAAATGGGTTTGAGTACCAACTGTAATGCCCCAGACTACCTTCAAGATTATCGACTGACTCCACAAACCAACACTGGTCTTTTCAACGTATTTTATCCTCACTCACACGCTTTTCGGGAAACTTCCCAAAAGGTCACCCATCCCAGGATTGCTCCAAGTTAAGCACGCTTAACTGTGGAGTTCTTATGAATGAGCTACCGAAAAGAAGATGCATCTTGTTGGTATAGGTAGTGCCAATTAATCCTTATAAGTCTTCCTTTAACCATGTAGTCTCATACCTGCATAGCCTTGGATCCCTCTCATTCCGATGTGGCGACCACCTTTTCCCACTTAGGTCTCGGGTGTTACATGTGGTGCAACCACTCCTTGCCTTTTTCGGCCTCGGGTGTTACATGCCCACCAGCTTCTGCATGGTTCGTCCTTGAATCACATCGTACTGGGAGAGGTATAGCTCTGATACCATTTGTAACGCCTCAGACTTCCTTCAAGATTATCGACTGACTCCACAAACCAACACGGGTCTTTTCAGTGTGTTTTATCCTTACTCATACGCTTTCTGGGAAATTTCTCAGAAGGTCACCCATCCCAGGATTGCTCCAATTCAAGCACGCTTAACTATGGAGTTCTTATGAATGAGCTACCGAAAAGAAGATGCATCTTGTTGGAAGTGTTAGAAAGCTAATGTAGAGAACTATATTATAGAGAGAGGTCTCTATGAGATATTCCACTATACCTTTCCTTTAAGTCCATTTAACCCCACCATAAGATGATCGGACGAACGCTTATCCTTGTGGTGTGAAAGTGGGATAAGTTAGGATGAGGCGAGTTGTGTAATAGATTTTCCTAGGGTTTTGTGACTCATTATGATATTATATGTGTTCTATGTATGACATATGATATGATAATGTGTATGCCATGAATTATTTGAATGTGTTGAATGTGAAATAACATTATTAAAATATTATGAGGATAAGTGTGCAAAACTAGGAGTATAAATAAGTGAATAAACTAGAAACATAGCTTAGGTTATGAAATGATTTAAGTGGTGAAACCTGGAAGAAGGGTTACTCAGTGAGTATCGTAGTCAAGTATTTTCTAGAATTAATAAATATGCCTTTTTTTGAACATGTGGAATGATATGAGAATTGGTAGATGTGACTACCTAGTGAATGGGTGAAAGAGACCACCTAGTGATTGATGAGAGAAATCACGATATTTGTTAACTTAATCACATATTCGGATGGTTTCCCTTGTTTGTGCATATAACAGTTGAGATATTATGTAAAGTAAAGATTGGGGATATGGCACCAATGATTTGATCCTCAAATGGGTTTGAGTACCAACTGTAATGCCCTAGTCTGCCTTCAAGATTATCGACTGACCCCACAAACCAACACTGGTATTTTCAACGTATTTTATCCTCACTCACACGCTTTCCGGGAAACTTCCCAAAAGGTCACCCATCCCAGGATTGCTCCAAGTCCAAGTTAAGCACGCTTAACTGTGGAGTTCTTATGAATGAGCTACCGAAAAGAAGATGCATCTTGTTGGTATAGGTAGTACCAATTAATCCTTATAAGTCTTCCTTTAACCATGCAGTCTCATACCTGCATAGCCTTAGATCCCTCTCATTCCGATGTGACGACCACCTTTGCCCACTTAGGCCTCGGGTGTTACATGCGGTGCAACCACTCCTCGCCTTTTTCGGCCTCGGGTGTTACACCAACCATGTTAAATTCATGGGGAGAGGTGGACACCAAAGTGGGTTCGAGTCCCATACGGTTAAAGATGCTCAAATTGGGTTCGAGACCCATATGGTTGATGGTTTTTGAAGTGGGTTCAAGTCTCATGGGAAATTTGATATCCACACGAAAGTAGAATCATACGAGTATGCATGAACCGAGCCTTTTCCTATACGTAGGTCTGGTCGGTGATTGATGTTTCATGAATCCGAATAGTGATTTATTGAGTTATGTGAACTCAAGAGACATATTTCCATACAAATCGAATATCCCTTAAAGCTTGAGTCTTAGTTACATTGTGTGAGCGATACACAAGTAACAAGAGATGAAGACTTGAGTTAGAATTTGATTAGAAACCTTGTAGAGTCGAGTAAACCCATAAGATTGGGAACTGTTGTACCCCAAAATTTTCCCTCTCTTTTCTCAAGATATTTCTCAATGGTTCAAGCTTACACAAGTATTGACTAGGTCAAGTCATCTCCTCAACAGTGATGCCTCTAATTGGGGTTTTGATTTTCACAAGGACAATTGGAATTCTAGTGCTTTAATTTACTTTCATGGATCATTATGGACCTTCAAGAATGTTCATATCAAGTTTCAAGTCTTTCATCTCAAAATTGCTCAGTCAATTGATCAGATGACCCAAAATTATTTGTATTGGATAAAAAGTCAATTATGGTCAAAATACAGTTAAACTTTAAGATTTTTGACCAATATCAATATTTTTAAGTTATATGTATCATTTAATCAAGTTTGGATCACAATTCCCCAAGTAAAATGGTCAAATTTAGGGTTTTTATTGTATTGGATTGATCAAGGGTTTTTGACCTAATACATGATCTAATGGCTTGAAGCACAATCTCAATAATTCAAGTACAATGTCTTGATCTAATTTCATGGTTCAAATCATTTCTCAAGATCAATTTATTGATAGTTAGAATTCAATCAACTAATGAAAAGTCAGTTGATACACCAAAAGTCAAACTTTGACCTTTTGATCAAAATTGAGTTTCAAATATCACATTTCATCAAGACATTCAAAAATATGAAACTTGATCATCAAGAAATCAAAAAATTCAAAAGTCATTTTGAAAAGTCAAAGTTTTCAAGACTTAGAAAATTTTCCAAGTGTTTTCTTATTTTTTCATGATTCCATGCCAATTTTTCACCGAGATACAAGATGATTCAAAGAAAACTTCCAACATAAAAGTTGTAGATATTGATGAGATATACAACTTTTCTTTAATGATCAAGTCCTAGAAATTCTTGGATTTTGAGTTATGAATCCATAAAATCATGCACTTTTTCTTAAACACTTAGTAAAATTTTGACCTAGTTTAGGCAGATTTTTGACCTAACTTCTTGGTCAATTTTCACCAAGATCCAAGAGGATTTTGTCAAAATGTAAAACATGAAGGTTGTAGAATATGTTCCAAGATTTTAAAAATGTCAAAGAACTCATTGAGATCATTCTTGATCTAGGAGAATCGAAGAGATGAAGTTAGGGTTTCAAACTTGAATTACAAGTCATTTTTCATGAAGAACACTTGAACAAATCCATAAGCCATGCTGCATAATATTGCTTTGCAGGACTCAAACTTGTGTTTCACTCTATAATTAATGAATTACGCAATTTATTGAGCCATTGTCCAATTGATTTAAGCATTATCTAAAGCAACTTTCCATATTTGGAAGAAAGTTACCATTCCATTCTCATAAAGCAAGCTTTATGCAAAGTCAACTTGTGTTGAGCTTTGCACTTATTACTTATGCACAAGCTTCCTTTACAAAGTTAGATAAGCATGTTTAAAGTTTGTAACCACTCTAGATAGCTTTGTACCTTGCCTTGAAACCATACTTGTCAAGCTTGCTTCAAAAACAAGTTAAAATCCCATAACTTGTGATCTTGTGAGTCTGATCATTCCAAGTCTCCAAACCTTTTCCTATATATTAAGAAACTCTCATGCAACTTAGCATACAAATTAGAAAGCACTAAAACTCACCCAAACTCCCTGAAAACCATAAATTGCATAAAAAAAACTCCATTTTTATACAATTCTGCCCTTGAACTTGTATCTTCCATTTCCATCGTGCGTTTTCCCTCAAAATTGTTTTAAAAGAATCCATACATCAAATATAGTTCATCCTTGTCCCTGTTTTAGAACTGTAACACCTTCATCACCATCCTCTATAACCAAAAATAGGATGCTTCACATTGACTTCTCCATCCAATCTAATCATTGCATTAGCTTCCTAGAGATTCAAGTAAGCTAACTAGATCATTATAATACCTTGAAAGATGTCCAAACTCAAAACACGAATTCCATTTTCAATGTGAGTTTTCTGACTTTTGAACTCTTCATATAGGCATCATTTGGTTTCCATTTATGAAGATAAAATGTAGACATCATAGCCCTGAAGCTAACCATGCCCTTAGATTTCATTTATATTGCCTAAGTAGAGAGAATTTTAGAGTTGAACTTTCTGAAAAAGTTAGGTCAAAATTTGGTACCATTAGAAATTCTCATTCATCTTTGATTTATAGCTTTAGTTATTTACATTTCTGGAGTCGTGGTTAAATTTCAAGTAACTTTGATGTTTACATTTTTGCAATTGGTTGAGAGATGAAGAATATACAAAATTCAAAAATGGATGTTGAAGGTCTGGCGCGAGGAAGAAGAAAATACAGGCCATGGACTTATTTTAAAATATAATGTGATGGTTTTGTTTTAACACACTGATGTATCACCACCCCAATGGTTAAAGCGCGCGCCTGTTACCTCTTGGACCTGGGTTCGAGCCCCAGCGTCTGTTTTGTTTATTTTTCCATATTTTTCATGTTTCATTTTTTTGTTTGATTGCAGCGCTGGGCCTCCCTCCATTGGGCCTTGCCATTTTTGCTCAGCACCACCCCCAGATCACTATGCAACATGTTGGCCCATTGTTTTATTTTATTTTATTTATTTCTTTTTTCTGATTTATAAAAAAACAATATTGGGCCTAAAACCAAACAAAAACTGCTTTACTCATAACCATCCCAATTCATTTTCATACCCTCCTGATTTTTTTTATATTCTTACATTCTTTATTATTTTTACTTTTATTATTATTTGTTATTATTATTATTATTTTTTTATTTTTTTTTATTAATTAAAAATACCAAAAATATTCTATATTTTATTTAGAATAATTAGTATTTTTATTTTCTTATTAAATTTAATTCCTTTTCTTAATTAAATAAATATATACTTAGTTTATTCTATTTTTCTCTTTTAATTGAATTAATTTAGAACTTAGGATTTGATTCAATTTCTTTTTCTATATTCATTAAAAACCTTTTTTCATAAAAAACCCTAAAAAATTTGTTTCCTAACTAATTCTATTTTCTTAATTTAATTTGGTTTAGTTTTCTTAAGTTAATTTAGACTAATTAATTATTTTTCTTTTTAGTTTAATCAAGTTAAACCCCTTTATACACAAAACTCAAACAAAAAACAAATTTCTTTTTTCTTTCCATATCACCTTTCTCTTGTACATTATCATACATTTCTTGTACATTTTATTCTTGCAACATTCAATATGGTTGTAATAGTAAATTAGGTTTTACTTACTTGCTTCCCCCATTTGTAAATTGTACCCCCATCCCCAAATGATGTAATAGCGTCGAATTTTACATTTCCGCAATTTATCACTTTCAATATAAATGCTAGTAATTAGGGTTTGTATGGCAAGACATAAAATCAACAAGTAGAAAACCCTAATTCAAAGACAAAATGCATGAAATCAAAACACTTGCACACTTGTACCTCTAGGGCTAACCTCACTTGTTGCCTAAGATAAAATAGTCATGTTACGCAAATGTGGGATACTTTAGCAAAAACAATCAAAAACAAGATCATAGTCTCTCGATGACCCTCAAAATGTTGCCTTCATAAATGATCTTAGACCATTAAAAAATGGCTAAGGTATCCTACAATGTTGCTTTCTATGACTATACGATGACCCACGCCCGTCCTTTCACATCCAATGATAGGGCTTCTTATCAACCAATGGTAAGATAGTAATATCTAAAGGAGGAGGAAAAGAACTAAGACCTTTTGAGTAGGTATAATGTTCATAGTTGCTTGCTCATAACCATTTTCAAAACATCCTTCAAACACACCAACACTTTCAAATGAAATATTTTCAAAATTCAACACTTTGTATGCATTCTTATAGAGACGAGGATCGTTACAAAGTTCGCCTAAATGAAGGCACTTTTCAAAAATACTTTCAAAAACATGACAAATACATTTCAAATAAAGCATTTCAAAGTGAGCTAGCAACTAAGATCCCATAGATAACTATGTGTTGTACCCCAAAATTTGCCCTCCCATATTTCTCAAAGACATGTCAATAATAATCTCAAGTTGTTCAAGATGGCTCAAGAGTTGGACAGTCAAATCACCTCCTAAGGCAGTCAATTCAAAATTAGGGTTTTGTGTTGCATCAAGGTCCTCACATCCAAATGACCTCAAGTTCTCCCAAATGTCCTAATATGTTCTTAAGTTCATCCATGTCAAATTTCAAGCCTTGCAGAGGAAGTTTGGTAAGTCAATTGCTCAAGAGGCGCAAAAATCGACTGTGCTAGGGCAAAAGTCAACTGTGACCTATGAACAGTAAAACCTCAAGATTTTTTGCCAACATTATCATTTTGAAGGATAATTTATCATTTTATCAAGGGTTGATCATGATTCATCAAGGATTGCTCAAGATTCATCAAGATTCAAAAGTTGCTAAATTAGGGTTTTGTAGGAAAAGTCAACTCAACTTTGACCAAGCATAACTTTCTCATACTTTATGAGAAATCACCCATCCAAATCTCATTTTGAAGAGGATGCAATTTCCTACAATCCATATTCACACCCTAAGATCAAGAAAAGCTCTCACAAAAAGTTACAAATTTGGACATTATAGGTCATTTTTGAAAGTCAACAAAAACACCTTTTTTGCCAAAGGTTATAACTTTAGTATGGAATATCAAAATGATATGAGACCAAAAGGGTTGGTTAGAGGACATCTGAAGGTTTCTAAAAAGTCCAAGAACTCCTCCAAAAGTTCAAAATTGAAGAAGCTATGCATTGTTGAAGTTCGGCATTTTTCCAAAATGGCCAAAAGTCAACTATCCTCAAAACTCCAATTTTTGACAAAAGGGCCCACTTTTTTTCCACTTGATATGGTCTTGTCATGCCACACACGTGTCCCATCTTTAATTTCATGACCATTCATTTATTTTTCTATTTTATTTAATTTTTATTGATTTAATTCATTTTAAATCAATATTAAATCAAATAAAATCTAAAAATTGATGTAATGAGATTCTTGTGGTCATTGCAGCTTTCAATTATCATGATTCATCAAATCAAATTCGTATCAAGCCTTTTCATGCATAAAAAATCAGATTTGATACAAATATGGAAACTTGATAATGGAAGATCAAGTCACATCTTAATTCTTCAATGCTCATGGATTAAGGCCCAAGTTTTGACCTAAATACATTCCCTTATACACACACAAGCGACACAGATCAAGAACACGCCCAAAGGACTGCAAAAACAGCAAACTCAGAATTGAAAAAACCTTGAAAAAGTGGGAGATCAAGATCAATATTAGAGCTCGATTCAAAGCAAAAGCTTGACACTAATCTCTTGCTGGAAATCCCCTGAAGCGATACCAATCAAAACCAAGCCTTCTCATCGCCTGAAACTCGTTGTAAGTGTCCACGAACCAAGCTCTGAACATGAAATCCAAGTCTCTGATTCTTGCATCCTTTCATTAAAATCTTTGCATATTTGTGTTTGTCATTTGATTTAGAACATTTTGGCAATATTCAATTTTATTTTCGGAGCCTGTATCATGATACCCGAAGCTAGGGTTCTTGTTCTTGTTTTTTAGGCATTTTTGATGCAGGATAAATTGAGACTAATGATGGGTATAGAGATGATCAGGGGAGAGAGACGAATGCAGTGATGGTCTCCATTGGCATTTATATAGCCTGTAGCTCATGATAGGATGATGCCATGGATTTAGTTGCGGGATGAAATCCGCAGGAAAAAATACAGTCTTCGTTGAAGAAGACGAAGACGTGTCCTAGCTTCATTGGACAATTCAAACAAATCGCGCGTTTTTTTTTATTTTCAGCATAATTAATTGACTTATCCATATAATATTTGTTGTATATTCTATTAACAATTATGCAGCATGGTTGAGTTGGCAAGGGAGGCGTGTCATTGAGTATTGGGACCTGGGTTCGAATCCCAGGTCCCCCAAAACTTTGTTGAATTTTTTCTCCAGGTATTCACATGCAGCACTCCAAGCGTGGCACACCATGCATCATTGCCTGATCTCCTGCCAGATGGCCCTCAGGCCAAATCCAAGGATCCAGATTGAAGGTCCACCATGAACCCTGGTCAATAGGCGCCTATGGAATCACAAAGGTCAACCAAGGCCAACGTTATTGGGCCTGGAGATTTGCTATTTCACACTCCATTTGGGCCTGAACCCCCTGAGTATTTCTTTTACTTTTTATTTCTTTTTCTCTATTTATTTATTTATTTTGTTAACTATTATTATTATTATTATTATTAAAAACTAACCAATTATTTTCTTAATAAAATCAGAAAACACAAAAATATTATTACTATTAATTTCACTATTTTATTTTGTAAATAAACTTTAACCAATTAATTTAGTTTTTAATTAGGTACAATTTTAACATCTTTTGCAATATATTAAAATTAATATAGAATTAGGGTTTTTAATAACTTTTAATCATTCTTATTTTATTTCCTTATTTATAAAAAAAAACCAAAAATATTTTCATTTAATTAATTAATTAATTAACTTAGACTTAATTTTTAATTCAAAAAATAACAAAAGTATGTTTTCTTTAATAAAAAAGGGTCAAAACCCTAAAAACACTCTGATTTAATTTTCTCGCACGCGTATTATTTTTTATCCATATTTCAATAATGTAATTGCTTCGGGAATGTAATAGTTTTTTTAGGACTTTATTTATTTATCGCTTTTATTTACTTTCCGCAATTTAAATTAAAGGGTTTGTTTTTGGCGATTTAAATACCCGACGCCTTGTAATAGCTTAGATTTAACTTTCCGCAATTTAATTTCCGCACAATGTTAATTGTTAGATGTTTGATAAATAGGGAATGCATGACAAGATCAAATCTTTAACCTAAAATCAACATAGCTCACCCATGACATGTACAGATAAAAATTAACCGAATTGACACACTCGCACATGCCACTCTTAGGGTACACCTCACTTGGTTGCCTCGAACGTGGTCATTAAGTATAGGAAGTTTTAGAGGTCGCCCTCTTGTCCAAAGATCATAGTTGCCTCGAAACGGTTGCCTCGGAAAAATGATCTAGGATATTAGGGCTACCACTAAGGCGTCCTAACATTGCTTTAGTGACCACACGTCCCTTAATCGAATTGACCCGAAAACTCCAACGACAGTGCTACCTACTCCTCAATAGTGGGATAGCACTGTCTAAAGGACATTTGTACAGTTTAATTCCTTTTTGAGTAGGTAGATGGTTCTTAAGTACTTGCTCCTTTTAAAACAAAACAAAACTTTTCGCACTTACACCCCTTTCAAAATAAAAACTCTTTTCAAACCCACAAACACAAAGAAAAGCAAACTTTTGAAAACACAATGAGCAAGTACCTAAGAGCCCGTGGATAACCACGGATAGAAAGGGTGCTAACACCTTCCCTTTCTATAATCTACCTCCCGAACCCGAGAAATATCTCAAAAAGGAATTTTTCTGTGCTTTTGTCCTTTCCTTGTTGGATAAAATAAAAGATGGTGGCGACTCTTGCTTACCGCGACATTTTGTGAAAACAAATGCAAACGCGAACCAGCATTTCAAAACAGTCAGTTCTCATTCCCACCGATCACAGAAATGGCGACTCTGCTGGGGAATCCGTTAAGTGAGGTGTATCTTAGGATTAGATCATTATGTTTTCAATTGTATGCTTTGTATGCTTTAATTTTGTGGGCTTGTATCGAAGTTCTATAGATCCTAACCCGGATCTGGGGATACCCTTTAGGTAAGTAGCAATAAACTGTGAGGGATCTGTACGGCGTAGACCGATACGGATGAAGCAGTAGCTACGTTGGTGTGGCACTTTAGTCTGTACCGATATCCCTTATGTTGGAACGAGGAGAATATGGGTCTTCTAAGGGGTCATTAAGCACCAACTGACCTTAGAACCTTAAATTGACCAACTTGGCCAGAGAACAGTAGCAGTATGCTACACTCATTGAGACTAGACTCTCACGATGATTCCGGGCGCAAGAAAAGGTTGCTAAACTGGAATTATGACCGATTGAGGGTAGTCAGTGATATTGAGATCCTCTAGAACCCGGTTACTATTTTTAGGACAGGTTTTAACCAACTGAACTGAAAGAGGGTAGTACCTAAGCTCCATGCCAGCCTGAAATCTAAGGGCTCTCAGTGTGACTTGTGTGCCTTTACCATGTTTGCTTTTTGTGGATACTTGTGGTGTGCCTTTATCATGACATCATGACATCATAACATTGCATACATCTTGCATAAGACTAACCTATTTCAAAGACAGGAGAGTTTCATCTTTGCTCTGTTTTGTAGGTCATCATGATGCCTATGCGTAAGAATACTATCCGGATCAACTTTGTCCAAGTCCCTACCTTGCTTAAAGAGTTGGTTGCCAAGATGCCTGACACTACTTCCTTCATCAAGAGGCATGGTTCTCTTCTCAGCTTGGTCACCTCCAAGTTGGACGAACAGATGATGAGTGTCCTGGTCCAGTTTTATGATCTGTTGTACCATTGTTTCACTTTTCAATACTATCAGCTGGTTCCTACCCTAGAAGAGTTTTCTGAGCTGCTCGGTATCTCTGTTTTGGAGCAGACTCCGTTTACTGGTTGGGAAAAGACTCTTAGGCCTGAAGAGATTGTTGCAGCCCTTCACTTGACCAAAGAGGAGGTAATGGATAACTGGGAGACTAGAAGTGGAGCTAAGGGTTTTCTGACTAAGTTCTTGGTTGGCAAGGCTAATTACTTCTGGGATAGCTTAGACTTTAAGGCCTTTGAGGACATTTTGGCTCTTCTGATTTATGGTCTGGTATTATTTCCAAATCCTGACACTTTTGTTGATGTGAATGCTATAAAGATCTTCATTTCTCAGAACCCGGTACCCACTCTCTTGGGTGACATTCTTCATCAGCTCTACGCTCGTACTGCCCGAAAGCGGGGAACCTTGATGTGTTGTGCTCCTTTATTGTCGAGGTGGTTTATTTCGCACCTCCCCAAGTCAGTGCTAAAGAACAAAGAAGGAATGGGCTGGGCTTATAGGGTGATGTCTCTTTCTCATAATGACATTATCTGGACTCTCAAAGTTATGGATTAGGTAACTATCATTGATCGTTGTGGAGAGTATCCTAATGTTCCCCTGCTAGGAACCCATGGAGGAATTTCTTATAACCCATGCTTAGCTCTCCGTCAGTTTGGAAGAGCCAGAAGAGAAGGGCCTCATGAGATGTTGATGCCTCATATCATCTTTGATTTTTAGGGAGATAGCGACGAGCTACGTCGTAGATTCATCAGGGCTTGGGACAGAGTTCACCAATCAGATCCACATGAGTTGGGTCCAAAGACTTCTCTGCCAATGGAGCCTTATCTCAGATGGGTCCGCATTCGTGCCCAGAAACTAGGTATGCCATATGAAGTTGTCCGACCTGTCACTCTTGAAGTTGCTAATGAAGAAGGGGTTCTTCCAACCATTCTCCATCCTTATATGTCCACTGACATTGGGACAATGAAGAGATCTTGGATGCAACTGCGGGAAGAACCGGATTATTATCGGGAGAAGTTCAATGAACAAGAGCAAAAGATCCATAGGTTGACCAGGCAGTTAGAGAATGAGCGGATTCTCAATGATTATGTCTGCACTTATAAGAAGAGACCATGGGAGCATTGATGGACCTTTGTTGATTTCCTTTCCAGTTTTATTTTACTTTTCGGTATTTCCATTCTTGTAATTCCTTAAGGGCAACTTGTTGAACAATTTAAATTTTGAAGTTTAAATCTAATAAAGTGTGTTTCCTTTCTTGTTTACAAATTTGAATCCTGATTGTCTTTGAAATCATAAATCATACGCATTTCATCCCATGCACTTCATAAACAGGTACCCCTTACAGGTCTCTTATCTTATTCGCTGTTTATTTTAGCAATCATCATGTCTACTGAACCTTCAACTGAGCAAGCTATCAAGGCCCTCCAAGCCCAGAATGCCCAATTTCAAGAGTTGTTCATGAATCTAGCTAAGGGTCAGCAGGATCTGAAGACCTGGATTCTGAATGAGAAGAAGAAGAAGAAGAAGAGGACCATCCTGTTCAACATTGGACGCAGGTTTGGAAACGGGCTACAGAATGAAGTTGATCTGACCACCTCATCTGGAGGGAAAGATAGTCCACAAGAAAGGAGGGCTCCTAGCCCTGTGATCTCCGACAACGAGACGGACTACGATGAAGAACAGTATCCTCCTGCTGAGGATAAGTACAAACAGCTGGAAGACCGTTTGAGCGCTATGGAAATTCAGAAGTTGCCCGGTCTGGACTTCGGAGATCTAGGTTTATCGTCTGGGGTGGTGATTCCCCATAAATTCAAGGCACCAGCCTTTGCCAAGTATGACGGAGTTTCTTGTCCGAAGCTGCACCTCCGGTCATATGTGAGGAAGATCCAGCCTTACACTGCTGATAAGAACTTATGGATCCATTTCTTTCAAGACAGTCTCTCAGGGACTCAGCTTGAGTGGTTCTATCAGTTGGATGGAGCCAGTATCCACAGCTGGGAAGATTTGGCTACTGCATTCTATAGGCAGTATTAGTACAACTCCGACCTCGCTCCTACGCGTACCCAACTCCAGGGTATGTCAATAGGAACGGGTGAAGGATTTAAAGAGTATGCGCAGAAGTGGAGAGACCTTGCTGGAAGGGTGCAACCACCTTTGGCTGATCGTGAACTTGTTGACATGTTTTTGGGGACCCTGTCTGGTCCATTCTTTAACCATCTGATTGGAAGCTCTTCAGCTGGGTTTACAGATATTATTTTGACTGGTGAGAGGATTGAAGCTGGTATTAAGGCTGGGAAGATACAGAAGGGTGCCTCGTCGAGCACCGAGAAGAAGCCATTTAAGAAAGAGTCCACTGCTATCTACAGTGCAAGAAGACAGAATAGACCTGAACACCGCCAAGTTGTCAATGCGGTTGTTATTTCAAAACCGGATGGTACTCCTTAGAATAACAATCAACAAAAGGACGAGACCTAAGAGGCAATTCACTCGTCTCAGCATGACCTTATCTCAGATTCTGCCACAATTGCTGAAGACTAATCTGGTGACTCGAAGGGAACCCCCAAAGAATTCAAATACAACATCACCAAGGTATAACCCTAACGCCCGCTGCGCTTATCACTCCGATAGCCCGGGGCATAATACAGATGATTGTTGGGCTTTGAAGAACAAGATACAAGACTTAATTGATGCAAAGGAAATTGAGTTCGAGGCGCACGAGAGGCCTAATGTTGTGACTGCTCCCATGCCCAAACATGGAGTAAATGCTGTAGAGGAAGACTTGTTTGTAGTTTCTATAGATGACATTGCTACCCCTCTGATGACTGTTAAGAAGAACCTGTTGCTAGCCGGTTTATTTCTGGGCTGTGACAAAGGTTGCCATATGTGTTCTGTTTTACCTATCGGTTGCCCATTCCTGAAGTCAGGTATCCAAAACCTGATGGATAGTAAGGAGATCCTGTTTGAGAAGACTGTTGTTCCTTCCATTCCTACTGAAGAAGTCGCCATCATTACCATTTTCGACAATTCCTCCAAGGCTCCCTCGAGGAAGCCTGTTAGAATTACATATGTTCTAAAAATCGCACCTGTGATCATCACTGTTTCGGGGCCCATCCCCTACACCTCTGACAAAGCTGTCCCTTGGCACTATGGGGCTGATGTTTATGTTCTTGGAGTTAAGCAAGAGTTGGATGTTGATACCGGCATCAGCAACATTACTGGACCTGATATTGCTCCACCAATAGCCCGAAGACATGTTGTCATTACACCTGCAAGTGTACCTACTGCCATTCCTGATCAAGTTCTTAGTCTTGCCCCTGTTGCCGAGTCATCTGACGCTCGGGGCAAAGGGATCACCACTGATGCGCCTGCCCAGACGGAGGCACCAAAGACGATTACTGTTGAAGCTTCCAAATAGGAGATGGAAGAGATTCTGAAGATTATTAAGAAGAGTGATTATAACGTAGTTGAGCAGCTGGGGCAAACCCCATCCAAGATTTCTATGTTGTCACTATTGCTGTGCTCAGAGGCCCATGCCAAGGCTCTGATTACCTTCCTGAAGACGGCCCACGTGCCACAAGAGACATCAGCCGATCAGTTTACCGATTGTGTGGCCAATTTAACTGCTGATAATGGTTTGGGTTTCTCCGACGCTGATTTGACTGCCAAGGGGAAAAATCATAACGATGCCCTGCATGTCTCCATTGAATGCAGGGGCATTACTCTTGCACATGTATTGGTTGATACTGGTTCCTCATTGAACGTCTTGCCCAAGAAAGCTCTAGACCGGTTGGATTGAGAAGGGTTAGAGCTAAAACCAAGTAACATCGTTATCAGGGCCTTTGATAGGTCTAAAAGGATGGTGCACGGTGAAGTTGATATTCCAATTAAAGTTGGTTCTCAGGTCTTCAATTCTACGTTCTACGTGATGGACATTCGGCCATCCTACTCTTGTTTGCTGGGTCGTCCATGGATCCATAAAGTTGGGGCCGTAACCTCAACGCTCCACCAGAATTTGAAGTACTCGGTCAAAGGGAAGATTGTGACAGTACAAGGGGAGGAAGAGTACATGGTCAGCCACCTCAACTCGTTCAGATACGTAGAGATGGATGGGGAATTCATTGAGACCCCATTTCAGCAATTTGAAGAGGTTCCCCAGACGTTGGCATCAGCTGAGACTATGGTTGAGGATTCTCCTATGAAGATGGCTTCCTTGAAGGATGCCCAGGCTGTTATTGAGAAGGGTGAATGTGCAAATTGGGGCCGACTCCCTGATTTTACATAGAAGACTAACAAGTTTGGTTTGGGTTTCACTGCAGAAGATCAAAGGGCTATTCAAAGTGCAAGGATCGGAAGACCTCCTGTGTTCATCAGCAACTCGGGAGTGAATGCCATTGAAGAAGATGTAGAAGAGTCTGAATTCGACAGCTGGATCTATCCTATGACCAACGATGGACCAAGCAACTGGACAGCAAAGGACTTCATCCCTATTACTTTTGTTACCCAATAATGAACTTTTGTTTTGAATTTGTAATAGACAATCTTTTGAAACTTTATGGCCCGGTGTCTTACCCGGGGCACCGTGGCTTCATTGGTGAGGGCTTTTGTGTGTCATTTTCATATATCATTAATAAAAGCATTGGACGTTCTTGCATTTTAAATCTTGTGCTCCTTGTCTTTCTTTATTAAATATTGTAAAACAGCTATTTTACACACACTCACATATACAGGTCCATATCCACTCTGGATCTCACTGGTAACCACTCTGCTACTGCCAGTTATGCCTTCGAAAATCCGATCAACTTAGCCGACGACGAAGGTAAATATGATTGCGAAGTGCCTGGTGAACTTGCAAGACTACTACTCCAGGAAGAGAGGGTCATTCAGCCACATGAAGAGCCAGTAGAAACAGTGAATCTGGGTACTGAGACAGACAAGAAGGAAGTCAAGATTGGTGCAAATCTGGAGCTTAGTGTGAAACAGCGGTTGATTCAAATGCTGCATGACTATGTTGAAATCTTTGCCTAGTCTTACGAAGATATGCCTGGGTTAGATACTGACATTGTAGTTCATCGCCTGCCTACCAAGGAAGATTGTCCTCCAGTAAAACAGAAGGTTCGCCGAATGCGCCCAGAGATGTCTGAGAAAATCAGGGTTGAAGCTATGAAACAGTTTGACGCTGGTTTTCTAGCAGTTACTTCTTACCCTCAGTGGGTGGCCAATATGGTTCCAGTGCCGAAGAAAGATGGTAAGGTCCGAATGTTTGTTGACTACAGGGATCTGAACAAGGCCAGTCCCAAGGATGACTTCCCTCTACCTCATATCGACGTTCTGGTTGACAATACTGCTCAGCACAAGGTCTTCTCCTTTATGGACGGTTTCTCCGGTTATAATCAGATAAAAATGGCTCCCAAAGACATGGAGAAGACCACCTTTGTTACTCAGTGGGGTACCTTTTGCTACAAGGTCATGCCTTTTGGGTTGAAGAATGTTGGGGCAACATATCAGCGTGCCATGGTTGCTTTGTTTCATGACATGATCCATCATGAGATTGAAGTATACGTTGACGACATGATTGCAAGGTCCCAGACCGAGGAAGAACACCTGGACCATCTACAGAAGCTGTTTGACAAACTGAAGTTGTACAAACTGAGGTTGAACCCGAAGAAGTGCACCTTCGGGGTGAGATCTGGTAAGTGTGATACGGTGGGATAACTGACTTGAGGTTTTGCGTTTGTTTTCGCAAATGTTTCAGTTGAGCAGGAGTCGCCACCGAATTTTTATTTTATCCTAAGGAAAGGTTAAAAAGCACAGCAAAAACCTTTGAGATGTTTTCTTGGGTTCGGGGAGTAGATTATAGAAAGGGAAGGTATTAGCACCCTTTCTATCCATGGTTATCCATGGGCTCTTAGTTACTTTCTTAGATCAACTTGCCTTGGTTTTCAATTGTTTGAAATGGTGCTTTGTGTGTGTGGGTTTGAAAATGTTTTGAAAAGAGGCCAATGTGGTGGCAACCTTTGTAATGATCCATGTTGGGATGTATACAAAGGTGTATGTCTTTTGAAAAGGTTTTCAATGTTTTTAAAAGTTGTTTTGAAAGTGTATTGATGTGTGGTTTGAAAAATAGGCAAGTGTTTTGTTTTGCAAGTTGGCAAGTAATCAAGAGCTATCTACCCTAAATTTCTCAAAGATCTTTTCTATGTTTTAACCCTTTTAACAATTTTGTTCCACCATTGTATTTGGTGGACAATCTTGTGTTAGGATGTGAAAGGGGCGGGCGTGGGCCATTGTTTAGACCATAATTGCAATGGTGCCAAGTATCTTTGGGAAATTTTCTTTAAGGGACTTGATCATTTTTAGGCAACTTTCGAAAGCGTCATCGAGGGACTATGATCATTTGAATTGTGTTGTTTTGCCCAAAGAGACCTAACATGCAATATGGCCCATTATTGAAGGCAACAAGTGGAATACCCTAGGGGTGCAAGTGTGATTAGTGTTATCCATTTTCATGCTTGTTTATCTTGAAGTTAGGTCAAACTATTTTTGGTTAATTGATTTGCATACAAACCCTAATTCTAACATGGCATATTTAGAAAGCTTTTAAATGCGAAAAATAAAAGATCCTAAGTTATTACAACACAATATATGGGATGGGGGGTACAAATGTTCAAATGGGGATGTTTTAGCAAAAATTAAACCCTAAACTATTACAATCCACATGGAATTTACAAGGTATTTAGTTGCACAATATTCAAATAAAATAAAATAAATATGCAAGATGCAAAAATGATTTTTGTATGTATGTGAAAAAGTATTTTTTTATGTGTCAAATAAATAAAAATAAAATTAATTAATTTTTGGGATTTTTATGCATTTAGGGCAAAACCCTAAATTTATAAATAAAAAGTATTTATTATATAATATATGTAATATTTATTAATTATGTACAAAAAAATAAATGAAAAGAAAGTATATGGAAAAAAGTAATTTTTAAGTTAAATATTAGTAAAAATAAAAATGTATTATTTTATTATGTTTTTAACCTAAATGTATTAATAAATACATAAATATTTATAATATTCACTAAATACTAAATATATGTATAAAAATAATAATATTTAATATTTACAAAAAATGTATTTTTTTATAAAAGTTTTTCAAAGGTAAAATAAAACAAAAGTCAGAAAATGAAAAGTATTTATATTATTTTAGTATTTTAAATATAAGAGTATTTATGTATTATTTGTGTGTACAAATATTAATTTAAATCAATAAATGCCTAATAAATACAAAAATGGTTTGAAAAATATTTTTTATATTTTTAATATTATGAGAAAAAATAAATAAGTCAGAAATAACAAGAAAAAGTCAAAAAATGTTTCAAATAAGCACAATGGGCCAAGGGGGTTCAAAAGTAAACATATGGTGCAAATAAGAAGTTAACTCAGGCCCAGCCCAAGAAGACTTTGTCTTCAACCTCTGAACCTGCTTGAACAACAACAACACGCGTTTTCCTATCTCCAGATTCCCTGATCTTTAGCACAAACTCACAACACAAGAAATGTAGAGCATCAAGCCACGATTCTGGACATATAAAGAACTCATCCTAACTCTCAGAAATGGGGGAGAATTTCTTCCTCCCTATTTCTTAACCTAACTTTTTATCAATGTTCAGACCTCAAATTCTCATAGCACATGCAAAATAAATGGAAAGTAAAGATATGTATAGCTTCAGGGACATGAGCATGACATTTTTTATTCACAAACTTAGAGCTAATTCTTCCTACATTGAGAGATAGAAGTCCAAAGATTTACCTGTTCAGTTGGAAACGTGTGCAACAATGGAGATGCTTACAAGGTAAGGTAATGATTTGTATAGCTTGCTTGATGTCCAAGGATGCTATTCCACTGCTTGGTGTGCTTGGAACCCTACTATATCAAGCTGCAGAAGTCAACCTGCAAGAGGAAAAACTGAATAGAGGTGTTACAGTCTGCTTCCAATGCTTTGGACAGTTTGTATGAATGGTAGGGAAAGTGTTTGAACTAGTTTGGATGAAAGTGCACGATAGAAATGAGCTGTGGGATTCAAACTGCAACCTATGCCCTGTTTTTGCAGTTTTATGGTGTTTTGAGGTTTGATGATGTTTGGAACTTGGTTGGCTCGTGTTTCAGCTTGGGTTTGATGTTTAGAATGTGTACAATAACTTTGCTTAAGCTTGCTCTTGCTGGAATGAGAGTTGGTGTTTAGTTTGCAAGTTTTCTTCTCTCTTAAGCAAAAAAATGCCAAGTTGTTTTCTAGACTGATGGAGGCCCCTCTAATGTGCTGCTAAGCTTTCCCTTGATCAGTGGGATTAGCTCAATAACTTGTGCCAAAGAGATTTTGATGTGTGCCTCTTGATTTGCAAATTGACATAAAGTTTCACTTTTCAAAAATGGACATAATGCTTTTTCTATTTTAGGACTAAACCTTCATGTAATGCTTAAACACATAATGCAAGGCTTGAACACAAGGGGTTTGCATTAAATTTATGAGTGCAAATAGGATATAGGACCTGTAATCAAGGAATGCAAGCTGATTTCAAAATTGCCTAAGTGTATGAACATGTAAATTGGCCATAAACAAAGTGACTTTTTCCCAACTTGCCAAATTTGATTCTTCCTAACCATGAGGTTATTTGATGAGTTCTTGGACATTTTGGAAAGCTTGGAATGTTTACTACAATCCATCTTTGTAATTAAAATTGAAATATCAAGTGGAAGTATGTGAAAAGTGGTCTTGAAGTTAGGCAAAAATCTTGCCTAAAATAGGTCAAAATTTCTCTAAGTTAAGAATGGTTTGGTACCCTTGTTCCAAAAATTGTAACTTGAGCTACAAGCTTCTTTTGAGGAAACTTTGTGAATCAAAGTTGTATATTTTGCAACGGACTACAACTTTCATGTTTTGACTTTTCCTTGAATCCAAATTCATCTTGATGAGAAAGTGGGACAAAGTTAGGAAAAAATTAGGGTTTTTCATAACTTAGAAAAATTCTAAGTTATGAAAAATCTTCATTTCAAACCCTAATTTGTGATTTTTGATTTCTTGATGAACAAGTTTCATGATTTGGCATGTTTTGATGAAAAATGAATCTTGACACTTGATTTTGACCAAAAAGTCAAAGTTTGACTTTTCAGTATACAGTCAAAAATTGATCAATTGACTGGAAAATTCAACTGTCAATCTTGTGTATTTGGGATCTTTTGAACTTGTTGAGTATGTCAAGACAATTCCATGGGGTCCTTGAGTCCATATGTGAGCTTGGTTTGCCATTGGCTAGGTCAAACAGTCAAAAATTGCCTTTGTGCAGTCAAAACCCTAAAAATGACCATTTTGCCCTTTTGGTGATCTGATCAAATTTCTTGTGGAATTGTGATCCAAACTTGATCAAATGGTCCATATGAGTTCATAATGTTTATGTGGGTCAATTTTCATGAGGTTTGACTGTCAATTGGCCACAGTTGACTTTTTCCCAATACAGCTGATTTCTAGGTCAACTGTCCAATTGACTGGGCAAAGGTTGGAATCAAAGCTTGAAACTTGGTATGGATAAACTTGGGAGTCCAACATGAAGCATAAAAGTCATCTTAGGCATTTTAGGTCAAAATATCTTTGTGCAAACACAAACCCTAATTTGGGCCAACAGTGCTAGGAGAAGTCTTGCAGAGGAAACCCTAACTGGATCTTGAGCTCCAAGGGCCTTGTGATGAGAAAATGTTGAGAAAATGGGAGAGCAAATTTTGGGGTACAACAGTTGGACCTGTTCAATCTTCTTGAACCTGAAGAGTTAGATTGGCAAGTTTGCCTTTCGTGACTCGAGGGTAAAAGGAGATTGAACACTAGAGTGCCCTGAAATTTGCACTCGCATGTTGGAGTATCAGCAATGTGATGTCGGGAATGGGCTTATAGATGCCATTTGGAAAGATGGTGGATATGGAGATGGGCTTATAGATGCCATCTGAAGGCGTGACAGAACCTTGTCGGGAATGGGCTTATAGATGCCATTTGGAAGTGTTGATCGCATAAGAGATTCCTTAGCGAGAACTTGCGCATTTTGAGAAAGACTGATGTTTTCCTGGCTTGTTACAGGTGTTGATCTTCAATCTCTTCATGTAGATACGCCCTGGCTAGATACAGGTGTCAAGTCTACAATCGGTTGCTCACAGATATGCCATGGCTAGATACAGGTATCGAATCTGGAATTGTCGTCTACAGATATGCCCTGGCTGGATACAGGAATCGAATCTTCAAACTCTTCAGATGTGCCCTGGCTAGATACAGGAATCGAATCTGGAATTTAGTCGTCAACAGATATGCCCTGGCTGGATACAGGAATCGAATCTGGAATTAGTCGTCAACAGATATGCCCTGGCTGGATACAGGAATCGAATCTGGAATTAGTCGTCAACAGATATGCCCTGGCTGGATACAGGAATTGAATCTGGAATTAGCCGTCAACAGATATGCCCTGGCTGGATACAGGAATAGAATCTTCAAACTCTTCAGATGTGCCCTGGCTGGATACAGGAATCGAATCCGGAAACTGATCACTCACAGATGTGCCCTGGCTAGATATAGGAATCGAATCTGGAATTGTGACAGTTGAAGGTAGTCGTCTCTTGGATTGTCTTTTTCCTTGAAAAGGAAAAACATCAGTTGTATGCAACGTCATGATGTATGAAATGCATGATGTCACGATGTTCAAAATGAGATAGTGCTGTATTCACTTTATCATGTATGTAAGCAAGATGTATGAAATGTGAAATGTTTATGAATGCATTTTCATCTAGGAAAATAAATCCTTGACGACCGGCCGGGGAATTAAATCCTGGGCTGATGTTTGAAGAGTAGAGTTCTTCGTTTCCGCTAGGGATGATGGTTGCAAGAATACACCGGTAGGAGAAGATAACTTCGTTGGGGAATAAACTTGTTGGAGAGATTACTCTGAGGGGAATTACTCTGCTGAAGTTTTGACGAGAGCTCCGCTGAGGATTTCAATGATGGACTCCGCTGGGGATAATAATGATAAACTCTGCTGGGGATTCTGTTGATAAGTTAGGTTGGGGAACTCGGATGAACTCCGTTGGGGATAGGAAGAACTTCGCCGAGGGCGATCTTCTGTGGTAATTAGCTGAGGATAACCCAGTTATAAGCCCTTGTGAGGAATAACTTTTGAATGAAAACGGGGAGGGACGTTCGTATTCTGTGGGGAATAAGCTTCCAGAGTCCACCGGGGATAAGCTCTAAGACCTGCTGGGGATATGGATTCCAATTTTCCTGGGGAAGCTTTCGGACTGTACTGGAAAATGGTTCCACTGGGGTGTCTGTATTCCGGCGGGGAACAATTTTAGATCAAGACTGCCGGGGATGCTTGCTGAGGAATGCCTACACTCCGCTGGGGAATGTTGATATCTTCTGGGGATACCCAACTTCCTTTAGGCTGGCCGTAGACTAACTCTGCTGGAGGAGAGTATTGCTGACTTGCTAGGGGAACAGGGTGTCTATTGTAGGGCTGATGATAGACTAACTCTTCCTGGGGAGAGTATTGCTGAATCTTGTCTTATTTTGTGGGGAGTTGAGGTAACTTGGTCACATTCTTCAGTTGAACCTACCTTGGTACCTTGGTAGATAGAGCAACTAGACCGCCTGGACAACTCTACATTGCCCCTGTTTCTGATGTCACCTGTAATTAGTCCTTTGTTTCGCATGCAAGTATTTATGAATTAGCAATTTAATGTCAAATGCATATATCAAAAATGAACATTGGACGTTCTTCGCAAGACAAAACCAGAAAAAGGAAAAACAATTGGCAATTCGTTTGGAAAAGTGAATTTGTATTGATTTTGAAATTTGCCTGTAAATAGGCGTTTTTGTACAAGAGGCTGACGTCCTAGTAAGAGAACGCCGCCGAATAACATAAAGTTTATACAATTTTTGAAAAGGAAACAAAACAGCTATGTGAACAATATTCCCACTGGGTTCCAACTCTGTTATCGCCTTTATGTCTTCAAGCGTCTCATCACTTTGCTGCTTAGTTGAAGATGAAGCTGATTGATTGATGCCGAAGTCTGAGCCCGATAGTTGATGCCGAATTCTGGGTGTGAGGTGATCCAATGAGACATAGTGTTACGCTTTATCCCTAACTTTTGCCTGGACCGCCCTTTCGGGTTTTCAGTCCACCGGGATACCCATTTTTGCCCAAGCCGCCTTTTCAGGTTTTCGACTTGCCGGGTGTACAGATTCTTTTCATTTCATCCCTCATTTTTGTCCGAACCCTTTTGGTTCGCCGGGAAGCCTTTATTTTTGACTAGGTATGTCAACCTAGCGGGTCTTTTATTCATGCGTAGTATCTTTTAACTATGTCTGCATTGGCGGGGTGAGGAAGGTCGTCACCATCCATGGTGGTTAGAATCATGGCTCCTCCGGAGAACACATGTTTAACCACAAATGGCCCTTCGTACGTAGGGGTCCATTTGCCCCTGGGATCACTTTGAGGAAGGATGATGCATTTGATTACCAGGTCCCCAACTTGATACTCTTGTGGTCTGACTTTCTTGTTAAATGCCCTGATCATCCGTTTTTGGTACGTCTGACCATGACAGATAGCGGTGAGTCTCTTTTCGTCAATTAGGTTTAATTGATCAAGTCGAGTCTGGATCCAGTCATCTTCGCTCAAGTCTGCATCCTTCATTATCCGGAGAGAGGGTATTTGGACTTCAATCGGCAAGACTGCCTCCATGCCATAGACCAAGGAAAAGGGTGTTGCCCCGGTTGACGTCCGTGCTGAGGTACGGTACCCATGAAGAGAAAATGGCAACATTTTGTGCCAATCTTTGTAGGTCACTGTCATCTTCTGCACAATTTTCTTGATGTTTTTATTCGCCTCCTCGAAAGCTCCATTCATCTTTGGCCGGTAAGGAGAAGAGTTGTGGTGCTGTATCTTGAATTGCTCGCAGAGCTCAGTGATCATCTTGTTGTTAAGATTGGTACCATTGTCCGTAATGATTCTTTCCGGGACGTCGTACCGACAGATCAGGTTATGCCGAATGAAACGTGCCACGACGCTTTTGGTTACGGTGGCGTAGGAAGCTGCTTCCACCCACTTTGTGAAGTAATCAATCGCTACCAAGATGAAGCGATGCTCGTTGGATGTTGTCGGTCAGATCTCGCCGATCATATCAATGCCCCACATTGCAAAAGGCCAAGGTGCCGTCAGGATGTTCAGAGGAACCGGAGGGATATGCACCTTATCAGCATAGATCTGGCATTTATGACAAGTTCGAGAATGTTGGTAACAGTCGGCTTCCATTGTGGACCAGAAATATCCTGCCCGAAGGATTTTCTTTGCCATGGTTTGTCCACTGGAATGTGTTCCGAAGGTACCTTCATATAGTTCTACCATGATCTTTTCTGCTTCAGTCTTATCCACACAACGCAGTAAAGTTGAATCATGGTTTCGTTTTTAGAGAATGTCGTTGCTGAGGAAGAATTTTGCCGCAAACCTTCTCAGGAACTTCTTGTCATTGACCGATGCGCCTTCGGGGTATTCTTGAGCTTCCAAATATCTCTTCAACTCATGATACCAGGGTTTTTCGGTTACCTCTTCGGCCTCAAGATCGCAGCAGTATGCAGGTTCGTCCAACTTCCAGATAATGATCCGGGGAGCCTCGTTGTCCCATTTGACTTTGAACATTGAAGACATTGTAGCTAGTGCGTCCGCTAACTGATTCTCCTCTCTTGGGAAGTGTTCAAAAGTTATCTCCTCAAAGTGGGGAAGCAAAGTCAACACATACTTCTTGTAAGGAATAAGATTTGGGTGTTTCGTATCCCACTCGCCTTTGATCTGATTGATCACGAGAGCGGAATCTCCGAAGACACTAAGAAACTTGATCCTTAAGTCGATTGCAGCTTGAAGACCCATGATACATGCCTCATATTCTGCCATGTTGTTGGTGCAGTTGAAACACAGTCGGGCGGTGAGTGGAGTATGAGTACCTTTAGGGGATATGATCACAGCGCCGATGCCGTTACCCAAAGCGTTCGAGGCTCCGTCAAAATGCATAGACCATCGGGATCCTTCCTCAGGTCCTTCATCTGGTCCAGGTACTTCACAATCAGTTACTACCATGATATCTTCGTCTGGAAATTCAAAGTTCAATGATTGGTAATCGTCCACAGGTTGGTGTGCCAAATGGTCTGCCAATAAACTTCCCTTGATTGCTTTTTGAGTTGTGTACTGGATGTCATATTCTGTCAAGATCATTTGCCATCTTGTTATTCTTCCAGACAAAGTAGGCTTTTCGAATATGTACTTGATTGGATCCATTTTTGAAATCAACAGAGTAGTGTGAGTCAGCATATACTGTCTCAGCCGGCGAGCAGCCCATACCAGAGCGCAGCAAGTTTTCTCGAGCAGTGAGTACCGAGTCTCACAGTCGGTAAACTTTTTGCTCAGGTAATAAATAGCATGCTCTTTTCAGCCAGACTCGTCATGCTGCCCCAGCACACACCCCATTGAGTTGTCAAGTACTGTCAAGTATAGTATTAGAGGTCTCCCTTCCACTGGTGGCATAAGAATGGGTGGTTCTTGGAGATATTCCTTTATCTTTTCGAAGGCAGCCTGACATTCATCGTTCCAACGTACTACTTGATCTTTCTTCAGTAATTTGAAGATTGGCTCACAGGTAGCAGTTAGATGTGAGATGAATCGGGCAATGTAATCCATCCTCCTAGAAAGCCTCTGACTTCTTTCTCTGTCTTGGGAGCCGGCATCTCTTGTATGGCTTTCACCTTGGCAGGGTCCACTTGAATACCTTTATCGCTTACAATGAAACCTAGCAATTTTCCAGATCTCACCCCAAAGGTGCATTTGTTTGGGTTCAACCTCAGCTTGTACAACTTCAGTCGGTCAAACAGCTTCCGCAGATGGTCAAGGTGTTCCTCCTCAGTTTGAGATCTTGCAATCATATCGTCGACGTACACTTCTATCTCATGATGGATCATATCATGAAATAAAGCAACCATGGCACGTTGGTAGGTTGCCCCAGCATTTTTCAACCCAAATGGCATGACCTTGTAGCAAAAGGTGCCCCACTGAGTAATGAAAGTGGTCTTCTCCATGTCTTCAGGAGCCATCTTGATCTGATTATAACCGGAGAAGCCGTCCATGAAAGAGAAAACTTTATGCTGAGCAGTATTATCAACCAGAACGTCGATATGAGGCAGAGGGAAATCATCCTTAGGGCTGGCCCTGTTCAAATCCCTGTAATCAACACACATTCGGACTTTACCATCTTTCTTTGGCACTGGAACCACGTTGGCCACCCACTGAGGATAAGAAGTCACTGCTAGAAACCCGGCATCAAATTGTTTCATAACCTCAGCTTTGATTTTCTCGGACATTTCTGGGCGCATGCGGCGGACCTTCTGTTTTACCGGAGGGCAGTCTTCCTTGGTAGGCAGATGATGAACCACAATGTCGGCATCCAAACCAGGCATGTCTTCGTAAGACCAAGCAAAGATTTCCATGTAATCATGCAGCATCTGAATCAATCGTTGTTTCACGCTGAGCTCTAGATTGGCACCAATCTTGACTTCTTTTCTATCTGTTTCAGTACCCAGATTTACCGTTTCCACTGGCTCTTCATGTGGCTGAATGGCCCTCTCTTCCTGGAGTAGCAGTCTTGCGAGTTCACCAGGCACTTCGCAATCATCTTCACCCTCGTCTTCGGCTAAGTTGATCGGATTTTCGAAGTCATAACTGGCAGTAGCAGAGTCGTAACCAGTGAGATCCAGAGTGGATTGGAACCTGTATAAGTGAGTGTGTGTAAATATAGTTGTTTTGCAATATATAACAGAAAGAAAAAAGAGCACAAGATTTGAAATGCAACAAACGTCCAATGTTTTGATTAATGATTTATGAAAATGTCATACAAAAAAGCCCTCACAAATGGGGTCACGGTGCCCCGGGTAGGACACCGAGCCAATAAAAGTTTCAACATATTGTTTGTTACAAATTGAAAACAAAAGAGTTCATTACTGAGTGACAAAAGTAATAGGTGTAAAATCTTTTGCCGTCCAGTTGCTCGGTCCATTGCTGGTTGTCGGGTAGATCCAGCTATCAAATTCCGCTTCCTCTACGTCATCCTCAATAGCATTCACTCCTGGGTTGGTGATGAACACCGGAGGCTTTCTGATCCTTTCTTTGCGAACAGCCCTCTGAGCCTCTGCAGTGAAGCCCAGCCCAAACTTGTCGGTCTTTTGAGTGAAGTCAGGAAGTCGACCCCAGTTTGCGCACTTGCCTTTCTCAATCACTGCCCGAGCATCCTTAAAGGAAGCCATCTTCAAAGGAAAGTCTTCTTCAATCACTGTCTCAGCTGACGCCAATGTTGGAGGTACCTCTTCAAAATGTTGAAAGGGGGTTTCAATAAACTCCCCGTCCATCTCGATATACCGGAATGAATTCAGGTGACTAACCATGTATTCTTCCTCCCCTTGCACAGTAACAATCTTCCCTCTAACAGGGTATTTGAGCTTCTGGTGTAGAGTGGATGTTACGGCCCCAGCCTTGTGAATCCAAGGTCGACCCAGCAAACAGGTATAAGACGGACGAATATCCATCACGTAGAACGTTGAGTCAAAGACTTGGGAACCCACACGAATAGGAATGTCTACCTCACCATGCACCAACCTCTTAGAACCGTCGAAGGCTCTAACAATGATGTTACTAGGCTTCAATTCCAGGCCCTCACAATCCAACCGATCTAAGGCCTTCTTGGGCAATACATTTAGGGAAGAACCGGTGTCCACCAACACGTGTGCAAGAGTAGTGCCCCTGCATTCTATGGAAACATGCAGGGCATCATTGTGGTTTTTTCCCTTGGCGGTCAGATCGGCATTCGAGAAACCCAAACCATTGTCAGCGGTTAAATTAGCCACACAGTCAGTGAATTGATCTGCAGATGTCTCTTGTGGCACAGGGGCCGTTTTCAGAAATGAAATCAGGGCCTTGGCGTGGGCCTCTGAGCACAGCAGCAATGATAGCATAGAGATCTTGGAGGGGGTATGCCCCAGCTGTTCAACGACATTGAAGTCACTCTTCTTAATGATTTTAAGGATTTCCTCCATCTCTTGCTGGGAGGCTTCAACAGCGGTCTTTTTTGGTGCCTCCGTCCAGGCAGGCAAATCGGTAGCAACTCCTTTTCCCCGAGCATCAGAGGACTCGGCGGCAGTGGTAGACACAGGAACTTGATTTGGAAGGGAAACATGCACACTTGCGGGTGTGATGATAAGAGGTTTTCGGATAACTGGCGGTGCAATGTCAGGCGAGAAGAGCCTGCCACTGCGAGTAACTTTGGCGGGACCAGTGATGTTACTGATACTGGTACTGGTGTTGAACTCCTGCTTCACTCCAAGCACATACACATCTGCCCCATAGTGCCATGGGATAGCCTTGTCAGATTCATAGGGGAGGGGCCCCGGAACAGTAATAATAATGGGTGCAACAGACATAATTTTGACTGGCTTCCTTGGGGGAGCCTTTGTAAGATTGTTGAAAATTGTGACGACAGATACTTCTTCAGCGGGAACAAAAGGAACAGCGGTCTTCTTGAACAGAATCTCCTTGCTATCCATCAGGCTTTGGATGCCTGACTTCAGCAGCGGACAACCGGTAGGGGTAACAGCACACAGGAGGCAACCCTTGCTACAACCCGGAAATAAACCGGCTAGCAGTAGGTTCCTCTTAACAGTCAATAGAGGGGTAGCAACATCATTCACAGAAACTGCATACAAGTCTTCATCAATAGCATTTACTCCATGCTGGGGCATAGGAGCAGTCACAATGTTAGGCCTTTCAGGCGCCTCAAACTGTATTTCCTTGGCATCGATAAGGTCTTGAACCTTATTTCTTAGGGCCCAGCAATCATCTGTAGCATGCCCGAGGCTATCAGAGTGATAAGCACAACGGGAATTTGGGTTATACTTAGGAGATGCAGTATTCACGACCTTCGGAGCCTCTCTGATGGTCACCAAGTTGGTTGATAGCAGTTGCGGCAAGATTTATGACAAGGTCATACTCAGCCGAGTGTACTGCCTTTTGGGTCTCTCACCCCTTTGTTGATTGTACTGCTGAGGAGCAGCAACAGGCTTTGAAATAATCAATGCATTGACGGCTTGGCGGCGTTCTGGCTTAACTTGTCTTTTAGGGCCATAAACAGCACTAGCTTCCTTCTTGAAAGGCTTCTTCTCAGTACTCGCGGAGGCACTTTTCTGTATCTTTCCTGACTTGATGCCAGCTTCTATCCTTTCACCCGTCAGGATCAAATCTGTAAACCCAGCGGAAGAATTACCAATCAGACGATTGAAGAATGGACCAGACAAGGTCCCTAGAAACATGTCAACAAGTTCACGGTCAGTCAAAGGAGGCTGCACCCTGCCAGCCAAATCTCTCCATTTTTGCGCATATTCTTTGAATCCTTCGCCCGTTCCCAGTGACATACCCTGAAGTTGGGTACGCGTAGGAGCAAGGTCAGAATTGTACTGATATTGTCTATAAAATGCGGTAGCCAAATCCTCCCAATGTCAGATACTGGTTCCATCCAGCTGATAGAACCACTCAAGTTGTGACCCCGAAAGGCTATCTTGGAAGAAATGGATCCAAAGGTTCTTGTCTGCCGTGTAAGGTTGGATCTTCCTTACGTACGATCTGAGATGCAGCTTAGGACAGGAAGCCCCGTCGTATTTTGCAAAGGCAGGCGCCTTGAACTTGTATGAGATTACCACCCCAGAAGATAAACCTAAATCCCCGAAATCCAACCCCGGCACATTTTGAATCTCCATGGCACTTAAACGGTCCTCTAGTTGTTTGTATCTGTCTGTAGCAGGAGGGTACTGTTCGTCATTGTAATCCGTCTCGTTGTCAGAGACTGCAAGACTAGGAGCCCTTCCCCCTTGGGGACTGTCTTTCTCTGCAGAGGAAGTAGCTTGATCAGCCTCATTATGGAGTGTATTCCCAAACCTGCGTCCAGTGTTGAACAACGCAGTCCTCTTCTTCTTCTTCTTCTTTAGGAGCAGAGCCTTCAACTCTTGTTGACCTTGGGCTAAGCTCATGACCATCTCTTGAAACTGGGCGTTCTGGGCCTGGAGGGCCTTGATAGCTTGTTCATTGGATGATTCAGGATTCATGATGACTGTTCAAAATAAACAGCGAAGAAGATTAAGCAACCTGTAGAAAAAAAGGGTACCTGTTATGCACATGATGCATGAGATGCTATTTATGCAATGCATTCAAGGATTTTAGAAATTCACAATTGTTGCAGACAAAAAGAACGCACGTCATATTAATAAGAAGAAATTTGTTAGTACATAAATGCCCCATGAACCAAATATTACAAAAACAACTTCTCAAGGTAAAAAGACGTTGCGCATCCTCTTTGGTGCGATGTAGGTGTTAAGGGTCTCTTGCTCATAGAGTCGGCGGGTGAGCTCTAGAACCTTCTTCTCGCTGGCGTAAAAGCTGGCTTCAAAAGTGTTCTGTTCCTCCTTGAGTTGGATCCAACTCTTCTGCATCTCCTCCCACGATGTAGGCATGTCAGGATGTAGGATGGTGTAGGGAACCTCTCCTTCCTTGACGGGCTCTTTAATCACAGGGAGAACATGAGGATAAGGCATCATTAGACTCTGGGCTCGGGCTCGTACCCACTTGAGATAAGGCTCAAGAGGGATGGAGTTCTTGTGCCCCAGTGTCTTGTTATCAACCTTGTTGGGCATCCTCCAAGCTCTGATGAATCTTTGGCGAAGTCCTTGCGCATCGTTGTCGAAGTCAAAGACTAGGTCAGGAATCAACATATTGTGAGGGCCATCCCTCCGTGCATATCCAAATTTCCTCAAAGCTAGGCAAGGGTTGTAGGTAATGCCCCCTCTAATGCCAAGTAATGGAACATTAGGGAACTCTCCACAACGATCGACGATGATGACATTTTCTCTAGACCGAGAACACCAATGTACATCAGAGTGAGTAAGAGTCATCAACCGTTGGGACCACCTTGAGCCTTGGTCATTCTTCAAGACATATTGTGGAAGGTGCGAAATAAACCACCTTGCAAGGAGAGGAGTACAGCACATGAGAACACCCCTCTTTCTCATTGTTCGTGTGTAAAATGAGTGAAGAATGTCCCCAAGTAATGTTGGTATTGGATTTCTGGATAAGAAGATTTTGACGGCGTTGACCTCTACAAGCTGGTCAGGATTTGGGAACAGGACCAACCCATAGATAAGGAGTGCCACAATTTCTTCAAAGGCTTGTAGGTCCAATGAGTTCCAACACTCTTGTGCCTTTTCAAACAAGAATTTTGCTAAGAAGCCTTTGACACCGCTTCTAGTTTCCCAATGCCCCTTGATGTCAGATGGCTGTAGATGTAGTGCTCGAGCAACATCTTCAGGCTTTGGTTCCTTTTCCGTACCTTTGAAAGGTAGTTGATTAAGGATAGGAATTCTCAGGAGTTGAGAAAATTCCTCCAAAGTGGGCACCAACTGGTAGTCGGGGAAAGTGAAACAGTGGTGAAGAGGGTCAAAGAACTGGAATAGCACTTTCATCATGTCCTCTTCAATGTTGGTGTTGACTAAGCTGAGCAGTCTTCCATGTCTTTCACTGAAGGGAGAGCTTTCCGGAATTCTTGATGTGAGCTCCTTGAGTTGAGGAGGGATTCTCACAAGGTTGACTTGGATGGTTTTTCTGCGAGGAATTTCCATGACCTACAAAACAAGAACAAAAATGAAGATCTAAACCCTTGAAGTGGTTAGTAAATGCATATGATGCTTTATGATGTTCATGATGTATGCACAAACATATGTACAAGCAAATCACACAAAACCCTAGTTTCAGGCTTGGATGGGGTTTCATAGGTAAGTACCCTCTTGAGTGTAGTTGGCTTAAAAACTTGTCCTATAAATAGTAACCGGGTTCTAAGGAGCTCAATATCACTGGATTGTTTTCATTGTTCATTATTTTGGTTTAGCCACTTAACTAGCGACCAAAATATTCCAAGAAAACAACCCTCAATGAGTGCAGTATCGAGTATCTACCAACTTCGGACTGCACCAAAGTCGGTCATCTCACTACCCCTAATGAAAGGCCAAGATGGTCAAGTAAGGTTCTAGGTCATTAGTGCTTAGTGACATCACTCAGCGGCCCTGTACTCTCCTTGACTGAACTCAAGGGTTACCGGTACTCACAAATATGTCGCACTAATATAGCTATTGCTTCGACCGTATCGGTATACCCCGCACAGTTTCCACAACGTATTGCTATCTATGAATGTTTCCCCAAATCCGAGTGTAGGATTGCAAAACCAAACAAGAGAGCCAAGATATAAAGCAATCAAATCAAACAATTAGTCAGGCAAGAGGGTGATCTAAGCCCTAAGGTTACTCCACTTAAAAAAATTCCCCAGCAGAGTCGCCAGTTCTGTGATACGGTGGGAGAACTGACTTGAGGTTTTGCGTTTGTTTTCGCAAATGTTTCGGTTGAGCAGGAGTCGCCACCGACTTTTTATTTTATCCTAAGGAAAGGTTAAAAAGCACAGCAAAAACCTTTGAGATGTTTTCTTGGGTTCGGGGAGTAGATTATAGAAAGGGAAGGTATTAGCACCCTTTCTATCCATGGTTATCCATGGGCTCTTAGTTACTTGCTTAGATCAACTTGCCTTGGTTTTCAATTGTTTGAAATGGTGCTTTGTGTGTGTGGGTTTGAAAATGTTTTGAAAAGAGGCCAATGTGGTGGCAACCTTTGTAATGATCCATGTTGGGATGTATACAAAGGTGTATGTCTTTTGAAAAGGTTTTCAATGTTTTTAAAAGTTGTTTTGAAAGTGTATTGATGTGTGGTTTGAAAAATAGGCAAGTGTTTTGTTTTGCAAGTTGGCAAGTAATCAAGAGCTATCTACCCTAAATTTCTCAAAGATCTTTGCTATGTTTTAACCCTTTTAACAATTCTGTTCCACCATTGTATTTTGTGGACAATCTTGTGTTAGGATGTGAAAGGGACGGGGCGTGGGTCATCGTTTAGACCATAATTGCAATGGTGTCAAGTATCTTTGGGCAATTTTCTTTAAGGGACTTGATCATTTTTAGGCGACTTTCGAAAGCGTCATCGAGGGACTATGATCATTTGAATTGTGTTGTTTTGCCCAAAGAGACCTAACATGCAATATGGCCCATTATTGAAGGCAACAAGTGGAATACCCTAGGGGTGCAAGTGTGATTAGTGTTATCCATTTTCATGCTTGTTTATCTTGAAGTTAGGTCAAACTATTTTTGGTTAATTGATTTGCATACAATCCCTAATTCTAACATGGCATATTTAGAAAGCTTTTAAATGCGAAAAATAAAAGATCCTAAGTTATTACAACACAATATATGGGATGGGGGGTACAAATGTTCAAATGGGGATGTTTTAGCAAAAATTAAACCCTAAACTATTACAATCCACATGGAATTTAGAAGGTATTTAGTTGCACAATATTCAAATAAAATAAAATAAATATGCAAGATGCAAAAATGATTTTTGTATGTATGTGAAAAAGTATTTTTTTTTATGTGTCAAATAAACAAAATAAAATTAATTAATTTTTGGGATTTTTATGCATTTAGGGCAAAACCCTAAATTTATAAATAAAAAGTATTTATTATATAATATATGTAATATTTATTAATTATGTACAAAAAAATAAATGAAAAGAAAGTATATGGAAAAAAGTAATTTTTAAGTTAAATATTAGTAAAAATAAAAATGTATTATTTTATTATGTTTTTAACCTAAATGTATTAATAAATACATAAATATTTATAATATTCACTAAATACTAAATATATGTATAAAAATAATAATATTTAATATTTACAAAAAATGTATTTTTTTATAAAAAAATTTCAAAGGTAAAATAAAACAAAAGTCAGAAAATGAAAAGTATTTATATTATTTTAGTATTTTAAATATAAGAGTATTTATGTATTATTTGTGTGTACAAATATTAATTTAAACCAATAAATGCCTAATAAATACAAAAATGATTTGAAAAATATTTTTTATATTTTTAATATTATGAGAAAAAATAAATAAGTCAGAAATAACAAGAAAAAGTCAAAAAAATGTTTCAAATAAGCACAATGGGCCAAGGGGGTTCAAAAGTAAACATATGGTGCAAATAAGAAGTCAACTCAGGCCCAGCCCAAGAAGACTTTGTCTTCAACCTCTGAACCTGCTTGAACAACAACAACACGCGTTTTCCTATCTCCAGATTCTCTTATCTTTAGCACAAACTCACAACACAAGAAATGTAGAGCATCAAGCCACGATTCTGGACATATAAAGAACTCATCCTAACTCTCCGAAATGAGGGAGAATTTCTTCCTCCCTAATTCTTAACCTAACTTTTTATCAATGTTCAGACCTCAAATTCTCATAGCACATGCAAAATAAATGAAAAGTAAAGATATGTATAGCTTCAGGGACATGAGCATGACATTTTTTATTCACAAACTTAGAGCTAATTCTTCCTACATTGAGAGATAGAAGTCCAAAGATTTACCTGTTCAGTTGGAAACGTGTGCAACAATGGAGATGCTTACAAGGCAAGGTAATGATTTGTATAGCTTGCTTGATATCCAAGGATGCTATTCCACTGCTTGGTGTGCTTGGAACCCTACTATATCAAGCTGCATAAGTCAACCTGTAAGAGGAAAAAATGAAAATGGCAAAACTGAATAGAGGTGTTACAGCCTGCTTCCAATGCTTTGGACAGTTTGTATGAATGGTGGGGAAAGTGTTTGAACTAGTTTGGATGAAAGTGCACGATAGAAATGAGTTAGGGGATTCAAACTGCAACCTATGCCTTGTTTTTGTAGTTTTATGGTGTTTTGAGGTTTGATGATGTTTGGAACTTGGTTGGCTCGTGTTTCAGCTTGGGTTTGATGTTTAGAATGTGTACAATAACTTTGCTTAAGCTTTCTCTTGCTGGAATGAGAGTTGGTGTTTAGTTTGCAAGTTTTCTTCTCTCTTAAGCAACAAAATGCCAAGTTGTTTTCTAGACTGATGGAGGCCCCTCTAATGTGCTGCTAAGCTTGCCCTTGATCAGTGGGATTAGCTCAATAACTTGTGCCAAAGAGATTTTGCTGTGTACCTCTTGATTTGCAAATTGACATAAAGTTTCACTTTTCAAAAATGGACATAATGCTTTTTTCTATTTTAGGACTAAACCTTCATGTAATGCTTAAACACATAATGCAAGGCTTGAACACAAGGGGTTTGCATTAAATTTATGAGTGCAAATGGGATATAGGACCTGTAATCAAGGAATGCAAGCTGATTTCAAAATTGACTAAGTGTATGAACATGTAAATTGGCCATAAACAAAGTGACTTTTTCCTAACTTGCCAAATTCGATTCTTCCTAACCATGAGGTTGTTTGATGAGTTCTTGGACATTTTGGAAATCTTGGAATGTGTACTACAATCCATCTTTGTAATGAAAATTGAAATTCCAAGTGGAAGTATGTGAAAAGTGGTCTTGAAGTTAGGCAAAAATCTTGCCTTAAATAGGTCAAAATTTCTCTAAGTTAAGAATGGTTTGGTACCCTTGTTCCAAAAATTGTAACTTGAGCTACAAGCTTCTTTTGAGGAAACTTTGTGAATCAAAGTTGTATATTTTGCAACGGACTACAACTTTCATGTTTTGACTTTTCCTTGAATCCAAATGCATCTTGATGAGAAAGTGGGACAAAGTTAGGAAAAAATTAGGGTTTTTCATAACTTTGAAAAATTCTAAGTTATGAAAAATCTTCATTTCAAACCCTAATTTATGATTTTTGATTTCTTGATGAACAAGTTTCATGATTTGGCATGTTTTGATGAAAAATGAATCTTGACACTTGATTTTGACCAAAAAGTCAAAGTTTGACTTTTCAGTATACAGTCAAAAATTGATCAATTGACTGGAAAATTCAACTGTCAATCTTGTGTATTTGGGATCTTTTGAACTTGTTGAGTATGTCAAGACAATTCCATGGGGTCCTTGAGTCCATATGTGAGCTTGGTTTGCCATTGACTAGGTCAAACAGTCAAAAATTGCCTTTGTGCAGTCAAAACCCTAAAAATGACCATTTTGCCCTTTTGGTGATCTGATCAAATTTCTTGTGGAATTGTGATCCAAACTTGATCAAATGGTCCATATGAGTTCATAATGTTGATGTGGGTCAATTTTCATGAGGTTTGACTGTCAATTGGCCACAGTTGACTTTTTTCCCAATACAGCTGATTTCTAGGTCAACTGTCCAATTGACTGGGCAAAGGTTGGAATCAAAGCTTGAAACTTGGTATGGATAAACTTGGGAGTCCAACATGAAGCATAAAAGTCATCTTAGGCATTTTAGGTCAAAATAACTTTGTGCAAACACAAACCCTAATTTGGGCCAACAGTGCTAGGAGAAGTCTTGTAGAGGAAACCCTAACTGGATCTTGAGCTCCAAGGGCCTTGTGATGAGAAAATGTTGAGAAAATGGGAGGGAAAATTTTGGGGTACAACAGTAAGCTACTGGGTTTTGTCGTGAGCGACAAAGGTATTCAAGTGGACACTTCCAAAGTGAAAGCCATACAAGAGATGCCAGCTCCCAGAACAGAGAAAGAAGTCAGAGGCTTTCTGGGACGACTGAACTACATTGCCCGATTCATCTCACACCTGACTGCTACTTGTGAGCCAATCTTCAAGCTACTGAAGAAATATCAAGTGGTACGTTAGAATGATGAATGTCAGGCCGCTTTCGAAAAGATCAAAGAGTATCTCCAAGAGCCACCCATCCTAATGCCACCAGTTGAAGGGAGACCTCTGATCTTATACTTGACAGTACTTGACAACTCAATGGGGTGTGTGTTGGGTCAGCATGACGAGTCTGGCCGAAAAGAGCATGCTATTTATTACCTTAGCAAAAAGTTTACCGATTGTGAGACCCGATACTCACTGCTCAAGAAAACTTGTTGCGCTTTGGCATGGGCCGCTCGCCGACTGAGACAGTATATGCTGACTCACACTACTCTGTTGATTTCAAAGATGGATCCAATCAAGTATATCTTCGAAAAGCATGCTTTGTCCGGAAGAATAGCAAGATGGAAGATGATCTTGACTGAGTATGACATCCAGTACACAACTTAAAAAGCAATCAAGGGAAGTGTATTGGCAGACCATTTGGCACACCAGGCAGTGGATGATTACCAGTCTATGAACTTTGAATTTCCGGACGAAAATATCATGTTGATAACTGATTGTGAGACACCTGGATCGGATGAAGGACCTGAGGAAGGATCTCAATGGTCTATGTACTTCGATGGAGCTTCGAACTCTTTGGGTAATGGCATTGGCGTTGTGATCACATCTCCTAAAGGCTCTCATACTCCGTTCACCGCCCGACTATGTTTCAAATGCACCAACAACATGGCGGAGTATGAAGCATGCATTATGGGTCTTCGAGCAGCAATTGACTTAAGGATTAAGTTTTTGAGTGTCTTCGGAGATTCCGCTCTCGTGATCAGTCAGATCAAAGGCGAGTGGGATACGAAACACCCGAATCTGATTCCTTACAAGGAGTACGTGTTGACATTGCTTCCCCATTTTGAGGAGATAACCTTTGAACACTTCCCAAGAGAGGAGAATCAATTGGCGGACGCGCTAGCTACGATGTCTTCTATGTTCAAAGTCAATTGGGACAACGAGGCTCCCTGGATCATCATTGAAAGATTGGACGAACCAGCACATTGCTGTGATCTTGAGATTGAAGAGGTAACAGAAAAGACCTGGTATCATGAGTTGAAGAGGTACCTTAAAGCTCAGGAATACCCCGAGGGTGCATCTATTAATGACAAGAAGTTTCTGAGGAGGTTCGCGGAGAAGTTCTTCATCAGCAATGGCATCCTTTACAAGCATAACCATGATTCAACCTTGTTGCGTTGTGTAGATAAGAACGAAGCAGAAAGGATCATGGCGGAGTTACATGAAGGTACTTTCGGAACTCATTCCAGTGGACATACCATGGCAAAGAAAATCCTCCGGGCAGGATATTACTGCTCCACAATGGGAGCCGACTGTTATCAGCATTCTCGGACATGTCACAAGTGTCAGGTCTATGCTGATAAGGTGCACATACCTCTAGTTCCTCTGAATGTTTTGACAGCGCCTTGGCCTTTCGCAATGTGGGGCATTGATATGATCGGCGAGATCAGACCTACGACATCCAACGGGTATTGTTTCATCCTGGTAGCAATTGATTATTTTACGAAGTGGGTTGAAGCAGCTTCCTTTGCTAATGTAACCAAGAACGTCGTGGCACGGTTTATTCGGCATAATCTGATCTGTCGATACGGTGTACCAGAGAGGATCATTACGGACAATGGAACCAATCTTAACAACAAGATGATCACTGAGCTCTGCGAGCAATTCAAGATACAGCATCATAACTCTTCTCCCTACCGGTCGAAGATGAATGGGGCTGTAGAAGCGGCTAATAAGAACGTCAAGAAGATCGTGCAGAAGATGATAGTGACATACAAAGACTGGCACGAGATGTTACCATTTGCTCTTCATGGGTACCGTACCTCAGCACGGACGTCAACAGGGGCAACACCCTATTCCTTGGTTTATGGCATGGAGGCAGTCTTGCCCATTGAAGTTCAGATACCCTCTCTTCGGATCATGAAGGATGCAGGTTTGAGTGAAGATGACTGTATTCAGACCCGGCTTGATCAACTAAACCTAATTGACGAAAAAAGACTTACTGCTATTTGTCATGGTCAGACGTACCAAAAACGGATGATCAAGGCATTTAACAAGAAAGTCAGACGACAAGAGTATCAAGTTGGGAACATGGTAACCAAGCGCATTATCTTACCTCAAGGTGATCCCAGGGGCAAATGGACCCCTACTTACGAAGGGCCATTTGTGGTTAAGAACATTTTCTCAGGAGGAGCTATGATTCTAACCACCATGGATGGTGACGACCTTCCTCACCCCGTCAATACAGACATAGTAAAAAGATACTACGCATGATCAAAGACCCGCTAGGTTGACTGGCCTAGGCAAAAATAAGGGCTTCCCAGCGAACCAAAAGGGTTCGGGCAAAAATAAGGGATGAAAATGAAAAAATCTGTACATCCAACAAGTCGAAAACCTGAAAAGGCGGCTTGGGCAAAAATGGGTATCCCGGTGGACTGAAAACCCGAAAGGGCGGTCCAGGCAAAAGTTAGGGATTAAAGTGTAACACTATGTCTCATTGGATCACCTCGCATTCAGACTTCGGTATCAACTATCAAGCTCGGACGGTATTAATCAATCAGATTCATCGTCAACTAAGCAGCAAAGTGATGAGATGCTTGAAGATATAAAGGCAATAGTAGAGTTGGAACCCAGTGGGATTATTCACATAGCTGTTTTGTTTCCTTTTCACAAATTGTATAAATTATGTTTATTCGACGGTGTTCTCTTACTAGGACGTCAGCCTCTTGTACAAAAAACGCCTATTTTCAGGCAAACTCCAAAAATCAATACAAATTCATTTTCAGACAAATTTCAAATTGTTTTTCCTTTACCTTTTTTGTTTTGCAAAGAACGTCCAAAGGTTCATTTTTGATATATGCATTTGACATTAATTGTTGATCATAAATCTTTACATGCGAAACGAAAGATGAGTTACTGGTAATAATAGAAACAGGGGCATAAGAAATGTCCAAGTTGTGTCGTTGCTTTGTCCACCAAGTACCAAGGTAGATTCAACTGAAGAATATGGCTAAGATACTTTCACTCCCGCGGAGTAAAACAGTAATGGTAGCTCTCCCAGCTGAAATTTGCAGTTAGGTACAAATCAGCATTACTCCCCCCAAGCAGAGTTAGTCTACCATCAGCCCTAAAAAGGTTTGGTATCCCCAGAAGGTCTTAATATTCCCCAGTGGAGTATGAAGACATTCCACAGCAAGTACAAGAGCATCCCCGGCAGTCTTAATATTCCTCAATGGAGTATAAGAATGTTCCCCGGCGGAGTCCAAGATATCCACAGTGGAGTCATTTCCCTAGCGCAGTCTAAAAAAGTATTCCCAACAGAGTTGAACCATCTTCCCCAGTAGATTCTGGAAGCTTATCCCCTGCAGAGCGCAAATAAATCTCCCCAGCCAAATTTAGAGGGTTATCCCCACAAGAGTCTAACTGGGTTATCCTCAGCAAGTTGCAACTGAAAGATCATCCCCCAGTGAAGTTCTTTCTTTCCCCAAACAGGAGTTCAATCCTCAACCGATTCAATATCACCAGCAACGTAATCCATCCCCAGCGGAGTTCATGATTAAAATCCCCAACAGAGCTTATCAACGGAATCCCCAGCGGAGTTTATCGTTAAAATCTTCAGCAGAACATCTCTTCCCCACAGAGTAATTCCCCTCAGAGTAATCTCTTCATCAGTTCATCCCCCAACGGAGTTTCCTTTCTCCTGCAAGTTTATCCTCACAATCATCTTCGCTCACCATCCCTGGCGGAAGCAAAGCATTCAACTTTATTCTCCAGCAGCTCCGGGATTTATTTTCCCCAGCTAAAACATTACATGTCCATACATCATGCTACATGCATATACGCATCATACCATACAATCTCATTTATTTTGAGAACATCATTGCCTGATATATATCATGCATTACATACAGCTAACCTTTACCTTTCAGAAGAGATACAATCAAAATTCAAGTTATGAAGCCCGAGTACAACCAGGATAGTATCTTGATTTCTACAGCATATTGTGAAGCCCGGATTACGACCAGACAACAATATCAGACTACCGCGAAGCCTGGATTACGACCAGATAGTGATATCTCTCAAAAGTAAGATATGAAGCCCGGAGAACGACCAGATAATAGTTTATTCCCCAATGAGTCATAAAGCCCGGATTACGACCGGATAGCAGCTCAGTAAGCACCATAAAGCCTGGATTCGACCAGATAGTGGTATATCATAAACACAAGCTGTGAAGCCGAATCACGACTGGATAACAGCTCAGCAAGTTATTGTGAAGCCTGGATTACGACCAAAAAGCAATACAAGACCATGAAGCCTGTATTACGACCAGATAATGGTAGAAGATGTTGTAAAGACTGGATTACGACCAGATAGCAACCAAGAGTACTACGAAGCCTGGATTTCGACCAGATAGTGGTATGATACATCGTGAAGCCTGGATTACGACCAGATAGCATTAAGGGACACTGCGAGGATTGGATTACGACCAAATAACAGTCTACCCAGCCAGTTACTATGAAGCCCGGATTCGACCGGATACTAGTAAACCCAACAGTCAAAGGGGAGCCCGGATGCGACCGGATAACCACTTGATTTGTTCTGAAGCTTGGATTTCGACCAGATAAGAAGTGAGGTATTGTGAAGATTGGATTCGACCAGATAGCAGTACATGACACCATGAAACCTGGATTCGACCAGATAATGGTATAAGACATCGCGAAGCCTGGATTACGACCAGATAGCGGTACAAGACACTGTGAAGCTTGGATTCCGACCAAATAGCAGTTTACATGGACAGTTATTAAGAAGCCCGGAGTCGGTCGAATATTAGTGTGCCCTAAATTCAAATTGAAGCCTGGATGCGACCGGATAACCACTTGATTTGTTCTAAAGCCTGGATTTCAACCAGATAAGGAGTGAGGTATTGTAAAGCCTGGATTACGACCGGATAGCAAGTTTAATCTCACCTCCCCAGTAAGTCACTGTAAAGCCTGGATTACGACCAGATAGCAGTCGGTCTTATCACTATGAAGCCTGGGTTACAACCAGATAGTAGTTCACTCTAACCTCTTCAACAGAGATGATTCCTCAATAGAATAACAGACGATCGAAGCTCCTAAAATTCAACAGAGATGATTCCCCAGTAGAATAACGGACGATCGAAGCTCCTAAAGTTCTATTTCTCCTAAGACAAAGAACAGCATTCCCCCGCAGAATCTCTCTCAACAACAGGTATACAAGCTCTCGCTAAGGAATCTCTTACGCAATCGACACTCCTTCGGATGGCATATTTAAGCCCATCTCCCATCATCAATATCCAAATGGAATCTGTAATCCCATTCCCGACATCACAATGCTGACGCTACTTCGTGCGAGTGCAAATTTCTGGGCACTCTAGTGTTCAATCATCTTCCACCTTCGGATCACGAAAGGCCCGAACGCCAATCTATGTCCTCAGGTTTAAGAAGATTGAACAGGGGCAACTGTTGTACCCCAAAATTTTCCCTCCCATATTTCTCAAAGACATGTCAAGAATAATCTCAAGTTGTTCAAGATGGCTCAAGAGTTGGATAGTCAAATCACCTCTTAAGGCAGTCAATTCAAAACTAGGGTTTTGTGTTGCATCAAGGTCCTCACATCCAAATGACCTCTAGTTCTACCCAATGTACTAATATGTTCTTAATTTCATCCATGTCAAATTTCAAGCCTTGCAGAGGAAGTTTGGTCAGTCAATTGCTCAAGAGGCCCAAAGTCAATTGCTCAAGAGGCCCAAAAATCGAATGTGCTAGGGCAAAAGTCAACTGTGACCTATGAACAGTCAAACCTCAATATGTTTTGCCAACATTCTCATTTTTAATGATAATTCATCATTTTATCAATGGTTGATTGTGATCGGTGGATCTGGAACTGACTGTTTAACGCTGGTTCGCGAAATGTCGCGGAAGCAAGAGTCGCCATCGTCTTTTATTTTCTCCAAATGGAAAGGACAAAAGCACAGAAAAATTCCTTATAGATATTGCTCTCGGTTCGGGAGGTAGATTATAGAAAGGGAAGGTGTTAGCACCCTTTCTATCCATGGTTATCCATGGGCTCTTAGATACTTGCTCACTTGTGTTTTCAAAAATGGTTTGTTTGCTTTTCAATTGTGGGTTTTAAAAAGTTTCTTTGAAAATTTCAGTTCGACTCTTGTATCGGTCCTCAAGAGTGTTTGAAAAGTTGCTTTCGAAAGCTTTTTGAAAAGGTGTCGGTGTGAAAAGTATTTTTGATTTGTTTTTGAAATTTAGAGCAAGTATCTAGAGTCGTCTACCTACCCTAAGGAATTCGTCTGTGTAGATGTCCTTTAAAGTAGTGCCATCCCACCATTGAGAGGTAGGTAGCACCACCGTTGGAGGTGTTCGGGTCAATTCGAGGTTCGGGACATGGTGATCACCAGAGCAATGGGAAGACACCTTAGAAGCTACCCTCATGCCAGGTTCCCGGATCATGAGGACTTACTAAGACATCCTCTACTCGACGATTACCTTTCGAGGCAAGGCAACAGTGAGGCGTACCCTAGGGGTGGTGTGTGATTTGTGTGTCATGTTCATTTATTTTTGTCTTGTTCATGTCAAAGTGATCTATGCGTTTGTTTTTTATTTTTGTCCATACATTCTTTCATGTTATTGTTTAACAGTTAAAAAAGTACAGAAAGATAAAAGTTCTAAACTATTACAAAGGCGCGGGTCCACATCGCCAAAATTTCTCGAACCCGATTTGACAGAAAATAAAGAAATAAAAGAAAATAAAGAATTAAAAGTGCGAGCAATTAGTTACACGGCTTTGGGAGAGATACATAAATATTTAAACGAAATAAAATAAATATGCGAATAAGAATTAAACGAGGGCGTTGGACCCTTTTGCAAAATTAAATTACATGGAATTAATTAATTAAAAAAAGAAAGGAAATTTTTTTTTTGGTATTTTATGATGTTAATGAAAAAAGAGAGTTAATTAAAATTAAAATAAGATGCTAACCCTAATTCTAATTATTTTTAATTTATTAAGAAAAATGTTGAAGTTTTTAACCTAAAATTAACCCTAATTTTTATATACAATTTAATTATAAAAATAAATATCTAATATTTAATTATTATAAAAGAAAAAAAAAGGATAAAAAATTAATATGAACCCTAGTTCTATGTTTTTTAGATTTTTATTAAAAGAATTAAAATTAAAACCTAATTTAAAACTAAATTTAATTATATACAATTTGATTACAAAAATACTTAAAATAAAATATTTATTATATTTTTTCTCTTTTTCTGATTTTTCATGGTGTTTTTTATATTTATGAAAATATTAAATTAATTAATAAAGCAATAATTAAAAGAAAGTATAAATAATAAAAAATAAAGAAAGAAAATAAATTGGCAAACCTAGGGGGTTCAGACCCCAAATAGGAGGTTTTCTTTTGGCAAATCTGGCCCATTAACCCTGGCCTGTTTGACTTTTCCATGCCACGTGTGGCTTCTTTGACTCAGGTCTATGGTACTCCTTCAATTAGAGCCCTGGGATTACTCTTAGCGTACGCGTGGCAGGCGAGATGGTGGACCACGTGATAATCTCCTTGGGTTGACGCTGCATAGGATAAGAATTGGAGGAAAAATAACATGAAAGGGTGGGGACCTGGGATCGAACCCAGGTCCTGAAAGTCATCACTACGCCTGTTGGCCACTGGACCAATTTGCTTATCTGTAAATTAATACAACATATAAATATAATAAAATAAAACGCATGGATACTTGGTTTTCCGCGCGAAAATTTAAACTAGCCAATCCACTGATGCCACGAGGTCATCTTCTTCCTCGTTCCTGAAACATAAAACATAGGCCACGGTTTTCATGGTGTTCCCTTAGGCCATCTATGGAAAAATAGAGAATAGCCCAGGGATCATCATAAATTAGGCGCGAGGGTAGCCTTGTGTTCGTCCACTCATACTGAATCCAGTTAGGGTACTGTGGGGTCCTAATTTTTCCTGAACTGGGAAACCCCAATTCAAAGTTCTTCAAACCCTAAAAAACGATAATAGTAGATTCGCGTAGGGCGCATAAAAATTCAATCAAACATATGGGTTAGCTTCAGAATTGAATATTGAATATGAATCAAGCATCAAAAATTATTAAAAGTGCATGAATCGAGATGCAAGATTATGAGATTTTCTCTGTACAGGGCGAGGTCGTGTTACCAATCTAGGGATTTAGAACGATTGGTTTTGATTGGAAAATTCTCCTTGAAGCTTCAGGAAGCTAATGAGATGAAAATCTTGGCTTGAAACCACCTACAAATTGGTTTTCAGTTTTGAGTTTCTTTGCAAAAATTTCCAGTTTGATGATGGGGTTCTTGCGCAGCTTAATGGTTTTCTTTCATTAGGTTTGTGATCAGGCTTAAGTATAGAGTGAATTAGGTCAAGTTTCTTGTCCAAAGAATCAAAGATTTGATGTATGGATATTTGATTTTTATGACAAAATATTTTCATATCTTTTCATGCAAATTGATACCAAATCATATCCAATCCTTCCCTAATTGGTCATGCACAAATTTGAGTGTCCAATGAGAATAATTTCTGCACAAAAAGATTTTATTTCATTAGTTTTGTATTTTTCATGTATTTTATTTAATTAAATGAATTATTAATGATAAAAAATCCAAATAAATAAATAAAAATGGAGAAAAACTTCACTTTGGGCCTAATGGTCGTGTGCATGCTTGGGATAATGAATTGTGGAAGAAAAATAGGCCCATTAGCAATTTTAGTTCATTTGAATCAATGTTGACTTTTCAAAATATCCAAAACATTTCCCAACTTCCACAAGGCATAACTTGCTCAATTTTTAAGCTTTTCTCATGTTCTTGGACATTTTAGAAAGGTCTTTGAGTCCTCTAACCAATGACTTTGGTCCCATGTCATTTGGATTTACCAATCTCAAGTTATAGCCTTTGACTTAAAGTCCCTTTTTGTTGACTTTTGAAAATGACCTATAATGTTGAAATTGATAACTTTTTGTGAGAGCATTTCTTGGACTTGAAGTATGAAGATGAGTTGTAGGAAATGTCTTTCTCTTAAAAATGAGCTTTGGATGGAATTTTTATGATAATCCATGTGAAAGTTATGCCCTGGTCAATTTACAGTTGACTTTTTCAACTGTCCAAATAAGGAAACTTTTGCATCTTGATGATTTTTGAGCCAAGCTTTGAGAATCATGATCAAGCATTGATCAAATGATGTTTGTGGCTTCAAAATGATATGTTGACCAAAAATTTGAACTTTTGACTGTCAAATGACCATTTTGCCCCTACAGTTGACTGTAGTGCAATTAGAGTTTTTGACTGTGCAGTTTTGTGCTGAAAGTCTTGAAACTTGATATGAGGATGCTTGACCATGTTTATAGGCCTATGAGACTTGATTGGACCTTTGGAAACTTCATTTTCTTGATCAGAATAAAAACCCTAATTTTGACTGTCTATGAGGCCTTGCACTGTGCAACCCTTGGGGAATTTTGAAGCATGACTTGGCAATTTCTTGAAGAATATGGGAGGGCAAATTTTGGGGTACAACAGTTGCCCCTGTTCAATCTTCTTAGACCTGAGGATGCAGATTGGCTGACGTGCCTTCCGTAATCCGAGGGTAGAAGATGATTGAACACTAGAGTGCCCAGAAATTTGCGCTCACATAGTAGCAGTGTGATGATGGAATGGGCTTATAGATGCCATTTAGAGATTGGTGAATAGGATGATGGGCTTATAGATGCCATCTGGATGTTGATCGCGTAAGAGATTCCTCAGCGAGAACCTGCGTACCTGCAAAAGAAAAAATGCGTACCTGACATGTTGCAGGAGCTGGTTTTCAGATGCTTTGTATAAATGTGTCCTGACTGGTTACAGGAGTTGGATCTGGAGCTTCACAAGATGATGAATGAACCAGGGATGGTTACTACCTCAGCATGAACGGTGAGAGAACCTTGGGTGACTTTAACTTCAACAACGCTCGTTGAGAAAATCTTGGTGGGAATTACCATCTTCGCAGTATCGGGAAGAGAACCAATAGGCAATTATAATCTCAAAAGCGGACGTTTGAGAAAAACCTGGAATGGAATTATCATCTCCGCACCGCTGGGGAGAGAACCATAGGAAATTATAATCTCAAAAGCGGACGTCTGAGAAAAACCTGGGATGGAATTATCATTTCATGCACCATCGGGGAGAGAACCATAGGAAATTATAATCTCAAAAGCGGACGTTTGAGAAAAACCTGGGATGGAATTATCATCTCACGCACCGTCGGGGAGAGAACCATAGGAAATTATAATCTCAAAAGCGGACGTCTGAGAAAAACCTGGGATGGAATTATCATCTCACGCACCGTCGGGGAGAGAACCATAGGAAATTATAATCTCAAAAGAGGAAGTCTGAGAAAAACCTGGGCTGGAATTATCATCTCACGCACCGTCGGGGAGAGAACCATAGGAAATTATAATCTCAAAAGCGGACGTCTGAGAAAAACCTGGAATAACTTCTACTGAGTCTTCATCAGAAAAATCTGTTGGGAGTCGATTTAGCTGGACTAGAGAAGGCCTTGGACTGGATAAGAAATCTTTGGAGTCGATTAACTGGACCGGTCTAGGTCTTGAAATATGATCGAGAATTTAACTGAATCTTTCCTGAAAGGTAGAGGTCAGTCATATGCCATGCATGATATGGACCAAGCAATGATGTTCTCAACATAAATGAGATTTGTATGATATGATGCGTCTATGCATGCTATAATGATGTATGTGATGTTTTATGAATGTGTTTTTCGTCTAGGAAAGTAAATCCTTGACGGGTGCCGGGAAGTCACTCCTGGGCTGATGTTGAAGAATAGATTTCGCTTCCGCTGGGGATGAGAGTTGCAAGAATACCGGTAGGAGAAGATGACTCTGTTGGGGAATAAACTTGGCGAATGGAAGATTCTGCGGGGAGAAAAATATTCTAGTGACCTTGCTGGGAAGCTATACTCTGTGGGGAGAGAGATACTTTGCTGAGTGTTGATAATAACTTGCTGGGGATATCTTTGCTATATTGGAAGTACTGATAGACTTCGCTGGGGGTAGGAAGACTGTATTGACGACGATCCTTCCGTGGCTTTTGGCTGAGGATAACCCAGTTATATCCTGTTAAGGAAATAACTCTTTAAATAAAGCCGGACGACGCGTTCGTGTTCTGCGAGGATAAGCTTCCAGAATCTACTGGGGATAAGCTTACCGCTTGGGGAGATGAATTCCAACTTTCCTGGGGAACTAGATTGAACTTTCCTGGGGAAGTTTTGATATGCTGGGGAAGTGATTCCTTTGAATGTTGATATGCCGCCGGGGAACAATCTTTAGACCGAGACTGCCGGGGATGCTTGTTAAGAATATGCTGCTGGGGAATGTTGAGATCTGCTGGAGGATACTCAACTTCCTTAAGGCCTGATAATATAACTTGGAGAGAGTGTACTGCTTGCTGGCTCACTCTCTGGGGATTTAAGATGTACTGGTCATGTTCTTTAGCTGAACCTACCTTGGTACCTTGGAGGACAGAACAATTAGATTGCTTAGACAACTCTTTATTGCCCCTGTTTCTAATGTTACCTGTAATTAGTTCTTTGTTTCGTATGCAAATATTCATGAGTTAGCAAATTATTATCAATGCATATATCACAAATTGAACCTTGGACGTTCTTCGCAAAACAAAACAGAAAAAGAAAAACAATTGGCACTTTTAACTGAAAAGTATATTTGTATTGATTTTTGAATGGCCTGAAAATAGGCGTTTTGTGTACAAGAGGCTGACGTCCTAGTAAGAGAACGCCGCCGAACAAAAGAGTTTATACAAGTTTTGTACAAAATAAAACAGCTGTGTGAAATGAATGATCCACTGGGTTTCAACTCTGATATTGCCTTTATAACTCTGAGCGTCTCATCACTTGATGACCTTGGTTGAAGGTGAAGCTGACTGATCGATGCCGTCTGAACTTGATGCCGATACCGGATTCTGGATGCAAAGTGATCCAATGAGACATAGTATTACGCTTTTATCCCTAATTTTTGCTTGGACCGCCCTTTCGGGTTTTCAGTCCACCGGGATACCCATTTTTGCCCAAGCCGCCTTTTCAGGTTTTCGACTTGTCGGGTGTACAGATTTTTTCATTTCATCCCTTCATTTTTCCCGAACCCTTTTGGTTCAACGGGAAGCCCTAATTTTTGCCTAGGCATGTCAGCCTAGCGGGTCTTTTTTCATGCGTAGTATCTTTTTACTATGTCTGCATTGGCGGGGTGAGGAAGGTCGTCACCATCCATGTTGGTTAGGATCATGGCTCCTCCTGAGAACACATGTTTAACCACAAATGGCCCTTCGTACGTAGGGGTCCATTTGCCCCTTGGATCACTCTGAGGAAGGATGATTCTCTTGATTACCAGATCCCCAACTTGATACTCTTGTGGTCTGACCTTTTTGTTAAATGCCCTGATCATCCGTTTTTGATACGTCTGACCATGACAGATAGCAGCAAGTCTCTTTTCATCAATGAGGTTGAGTTGATCAAGTCGTGTCTGGATCCAATCATCTTCATTCAGATTTGCATCCTTCATTATCCGGAGAGAGGGTATCTGCACTTCAATCGGTAAGACTGCCTCCATACCATAAACCAGAGAGAAAGGAGTTACCCCGGTTGACGTCCTAGCTGAGGTACGGTACCCATGTAGAGCGAACGGTAACATCTCGTGCCAATCCTTATAAGTCACTGTCATCTTCTGCACGATTTTCTTGATGTTCTTATTTGCTGCTTCGACAGCCCCATTCATCTTCGGTCTGTAAGGAGAAGAATTGTGGTGTTGTATCTTGAACTGCTCGCAGAGCTCAGTGATCATCTTATTGTTCAGATTGGTACCGTTGTCTGTAATAATTCTCTCTGAGACGCCGTACCGACAGATCAGATTATGCCGAATGAACCGTGCCACAACAGTCTTGGTTACCGTAGCATAGGATGCTGCTTCGACCCACTTTGTGAAATAATCAATCGCTACTAGGATGAAGCGATGCCCATTAGATGCCGTAGGTTTAATCTCGCCGATCATGTCTATGCCCCACATTGCAAACGGTCGGGGCGCAGTCAGAACATTCAGGGGAACCGGAGGAACATGCACCTTGTCTGCATAAATCTGGCACTTATGGCATGTCCTAGAATGTTGGTAGCAGTCAGCTTCCATTGTGGACCAGTAATATCCTGCCCGTAGGATTTTCTTAGCCATAGTATGTCCACTGGAATGCGTACCAAAGGTTCCTTCATGTAGCTCTTCCATGATCCTTTCTGCTTCAGTTTTATCCACACAACGTAGTAAGGTTGAATCATGGTTTCGCTTATACAAGATGTCGTTGCTAAGGAAGAACTTGGCTGCGAACCTTCTCAGGAACTTCTTATCGTTGACAGATGCACCTTCAGGGTATTCCTGAGTTTCCAAGTATGTCTTCACCTCATGGTACCAAGGCTTCTCAGTTACCAATTCAGTCTCGAGATCGCAACAGTATGCCGGTTCGTCCAGTTTCCAGATGATGATCCGGGGAGCCTCATTATCCCATTTGACCTTGAACATAGAAGACATTGTAGCTAACGCGTCCGCCAGCTGATTCTCTTCTCTTGGGAAGTGTTCAAAGGTTATCTCGGTGAAGTGGGGGATCAAGGTCAACACACATTCTCTGTAAGGAATCAGGTTTGGATGTTTCGTATCCCACTCTCCTTTGATCTGATTGATCACGAGAGCGGAATCTCCGAAGACGCTTAGAAACTTGATCCTTGAGTCGATCGCAGCTTGAAGACCCATGATGCACGCCTCATACTCTGCCATGTTGTTGGTACAGTTGAAACACAGTCGGGCAGTGAGTGGAGTATGAGTGCCTTGAGGAGATATGATTATGGCGCTGATACCGTTTCCCAAAGCGTTGGAGGCTCCGTCAAAGTGCATAGACCATCGGGATCCTGGTTCAGGTCCTTCATCCGGTCCAGGTACTTCACAATCAGTCACTATCATGATGCTTTCGTCCGGAAACTCAAAGTTCATTGACTGGTAGTCATCTACGGCCTGATGTGCCAAGTGGTCTGCCAATACACTTCCCTTGATGGCTTTTTGGGTCATGTACTGAATGACGTATTCCGTCAAGATCATTTGCCATCTTGCAATTCTCCCAGATAGAGCAGGCTTTTCGAATATGTACTTTATAGGATCCATCTTTGAGATCAACAAGGTAGTGTGAGTCAGCATATACTGTCTCAGCCGGCGAGCAGCCCATACCAAAGCGCAGCAAGTTTTCTCAAGCAGTGAGTATCGGGTCTCACAGTCGGTAAACTTTTTGCTAAGGTAATAAATGGCATGCTCTTTTCGGCCAGACTCGTCATGCTGCCCCAGCACGCACCCCATTGAGTTGTCAAGCACTGTTAGGTATAGTATCAGGGGTCTCCCTTCAACCGGTGGCATAAGGATAGGTGGTTCTTGGAGATACTCTTTGATTCTGTCAAACGCAGCCTGACATTCATCATTCCAACGTACTACCTGATCTTTCTTCAGCAGCTTGAAGATTGGTTCACAAGTAGCAGTTAGGTGTGAGATGAACCGAGCAATGTAATTCAGGCGTCCTAAAAAGCCTCTGACCTCTTTCTCTGTCCTGGGAACTGGCATCTCTTGAATAGCTTTGACCTTAGCAGGGTCCACTTGAATTCCCTTGTCACTTACAACGAAGCCTAGCAACTTCCCAGATCTTACCCCGAAGGTGCACTTGTTCGGGTTCAACCTCAGCTTGTACAGTTTCAACCGGTCAAATAACTTCTGCAGATGATCTAGGTGTTCTTCCTCAGTCTGGGACCTAGCGATCATGTCGTCAACATACACTTCTATCTCATGATGGATCATGTCATGAAATAAAGCAACCATGGCACGTTGGTAGGTTGCCCCAGCGTTCTTTAGCCCGAATGGCATGACCTTGTAGCAGAAGGTGCCCCACTGAGTAACAAATGTAGTCTTTTCCATGTCTTCAGGTGCCATCTTGATCTGATTGTAACCTGAAAAGCCGTCCATGAAAGAGAATACCTTGTGCTGAGCTGTATTATCAACAAGGACATCAATGTGAGGTAGAGGGAAGTCATCCTTGGGGCTGGCCCTGTTTAGATCCTTGTAGTCAACACACATTCTAACCTTACCGTCCTTCTTAGGTACCGGCACCACATTAGCAACCCACTGAGGGTAAGAAGTCACTGCAAGGAACCCAGCATCAAACTGTTTCATAACCTCGGCTTTAATCTTCTCAGACATCTCTGGACGCATCCGGCGGACCTTTTGCTTAACTGGAGGGCAGTCTTCCTTAGTCGGCAAGTGATGGACCACAATATCAGTATCCAACCCGGGCATGTCTTCGTAGGACCAGGAAAAGATCTCCATATAATCATGTAGCATCTGAGTCAACCGTTGCTTCACGCTGAGCTCTAGGTTGGCACCAATCTTTACCTCTTTCCTGTCTGCCTCTGTACCCAGGTTTATTGTTTCCACTGGCTCTTCATGGGGTTGAATTGCCCTCTCTTCCTGAAGCAACAGTCTTGCAAGCTCGCCAGGCACTTCGCAATCATCTTCACCTTCGTCTTCGGCTAAGTTGATCGGATTTTCGAAGTCATAACTGGCAGTAGCAGAGTCGTTATCAGTGAGATCCGGGGTGGATTGAAACCTGTATGAGTGAGTGTGTGTGTGTAAATACAGCTGTTTTGAAATATATGTAAAGGAAGAAAAGACAGAAAAGGAGCATAAGATTTGAAATGCAAGAAAACGTCCAAGATTTTCATTTATGATATATGAAATGACAATTTATATGCCCTCACAAATGAAACCACGGTGCCTCGGGTAAGACACCGGGCCATAGAGTTTATTTATTGTTTATTACAAATAGCAAAACAAAGAAATTCATTACTTAGTAACAAGAGAAACAGATAAGTTGTCCTTTGCACTCCAATTGTTAGGTCCACTGTCGGTTGCCGGGTAAATCCAGCTATCGAACTCAGCTTCATCCACTTCGTCTTCGTCCCCAACAGCATTCACTCCATGAGCAGGCAGGGGAGCTGTCACTACATTAGGCTTCTCAGATGCCTCAAACTGTACCTCCTTGGCGTCAATAAGATCCTGCAGCTTGCTCCTTAATGCCCAACAGTCATCAGTAGAATGCCCCGGGCTATCTGAATGGTAAGCACAACGAGCATTTGGGTTGTACTTAGGAGATGCAGTATTGGGGAACTTCGGAGCCTCTCTGACAGTCACTAGGTTGGTTGAGAGCAACTGTGGCAGGATCTGCGATAAGGTCATGCTTAATCGGGTAAACTCTCTCCGGGGTCTTTCAGCCCTTTGAGGATTGGTTGGCCGAGGAGCGGCAGCAAGCTTAGCAATCGTTACCGCACTGACAGATTGGCGGCGCTCAAATCTTTCTGATCTCCGGGAGCCATATACAGCACTAGCCTCCTTCTTGAAGGGTTTCTTCTCGGAACTAGATGATGCACCCTTTGGAATCTTTCCAGACTTCAACCCAGCCTCAATTCTTTCTCCAGTCAGAATCAGATCAGTGAACCCTGCAGACGAATTCCCGATAAGATGATTGAAAAATGGCCCAGATAGGGTCCCCAAGAACATGTCTACCAACTCCCGGTCAGTCAACGGAGGCTGCACCCTGCCAGCCAGGTCTCTCCACTTCTGAGCGTACTCCTTAAAACCTTCACTTGAACCTAACGACATACCCTGGAGTTGGGTACGTGTAGGGGCAAGGTCGGCATTATATTGATACTGCTTGTAGAAAGCAGTAGCCAACTCCTCCCAGTTACGAACCTTGGTCCCATCCAGCTGATAGAACCATTCGAGATGAGTCCCTGAAAGACTCTCCTGGAAGAAGTGGATCCACAAATTCTTATCCGCTGAGTATGGTTGAATTTTCCGAACATAGGACCTGAGATGTAGCTTGGGACAAGACGCCCCGTCATACTTAGCGAAAGATGGTGCTTTGAACTTATGAGGAATAATCACACCAGTAGACAAACCCAGATCTCCGAAATCCAGCCCAGGTACCTGTTGTATCTCCATAGCATTCAACCTATCCTCCAGCTGCTTGTAACGGTCTTCTGCAGGAGGATATTGCTCTTCATCAAAATCAGTCTCGTTGTCGGAGACTACCGGACTAGGAACCCTTGCCTCTTGAGGAGTACCCTTGCCAACAGAAGAACCAGCCTCTTCATGCTGCAGAGTATTGCCGAACCTTCGGCCCGAGTTGAACAGAACAGTCCTTCTCTTCTTCTTCTTCTCCTTATTCAGGAGCATAGCCTTCAGCTCTTCTTGGCCTTGAGCCAAACCCTTGATTAATTCCTGAAACTGCGCATTCTACACCAGAAGAGCCTTGATGGATGTCTCAGTTGATGACGAGTCGGGATTCATGATGCTGAAATAAACAGCGAAGAACGGTAAGCAACCTGAAAAGGAGAAAACCTGTTATGCACATGATGAATGGAATGCGTATGATTTATGTTTTCAAAGACAATCGGGAATCAACTTTGTAAACAAAAGGAACACACTTCATTAGATTCAACTTTGAAACTGAAATTATTCAACAGGTTGCCCTTAGGCGTTACATGAAAGGAAATACTGAAAAGGAAATAAAACTGTAAAAGCACATCTGGAGCTCCTTATTGATCCCATGGTCTCCTCTTCTCAGTACGGATGTAGGCATTCAGAGCTCTCTCATTCTCCAACTGCTTTGTCAGCTTCTGGATCTTTGATTCCTGTTCGTTGAACTTTTCCCGGTAAGAATCCCGCTCTTCTCGCAGTTGCGACCAAGATCTCTTCAATGTCTCATAATCAGTAGGTATCTGAGGAGGAAGGACAGTTGGAGGAATACCATCCTTGTCAGGACACTCAAGAATGATAGGTCTGACAGCTTCATACGGCATACCTAACTTCTGAGCACGGACACGAACCCATTTGTAGTAGGCTTCCATAGGTAAAGAGGTCTTTGGCCCTAACTCTTGTGGGTCAGCTTTATGAACCTTGTCCCAAGCCTTGATGAACCTACGACGTAGCTCGTCACTATCCACCTGAAATTCAAAACTGATGTGAGGCACCAACATCTCATGGGGACCTGCTCTTCTTGCTCTTCCAAACTGACGGAGTGCTAGACATGGATTGTAAGAGATCCCTCCTTGGGTACCAATCAGAGGAACATTAGGGTATTCCCCGCATCGATCAATAATAGCTATCTCATCCAAACCTCTGCAAGTCCAAATGATGTCTTTATCGGTGAGAGACATTAACCTATGAGCCCAACCTCTTCCTTCTTGATTCTTTAGTACGAACTTGGGGAGGTGCGAAATAAACCACCTCACCAACAAAGGGATACAACACCATAGGGTTCCTCGTCTTCGGGTAGTACGAGCATGAAGTTGTTGCAAGATGTCACCCAAGAGAGTGGGCACAGGATTCTGAGACATAAAGATCCTTATGGCAGTGACATTGATGAAGTTGTCAGGATTAGGAAACAGGACTAACCCATAGATTAGGAGAGCCAAGATGTCTTCATATGCCCTAAAGTCCAGGTCATTCCAGAAACTGTTAGCTTTACCAATCAGAAACTTGGCCAAGAAACCCTTAACTCCGCTTCTAGTCACCCAGTTGTCTGTTACCTCTTGATGGGTCAAGGGAAGAGCTGCAGCAACATCCTCAAGTCTGAGGGTCTTTTCCCAGCCAGTAAAGGGAGTCTGATCCAAGATAGGGATACCAAGCAAATCAGAGAACTCTTCCAGGGTAGGGACCAGCTGGAAGTCTTGAAAGGTGAAGCACTGGTACAGAGGGTCATAGAATTGGGTCAGAACACTCATCAACTGTTGATCCCGTTTTGCAGTGACTAAACTGAGAAGAGAACCATGCCTCTGGATGAAGGATGTGGTATTTGGAATTCTGCTAACCAACTCATCAAGCAACTCAGGTGAACGAACAAAGTTGAACCGGATAGTATTCCTTCGCACAGGCATCATGATGTCCTACAAAATAGAGCAAAGATGAAACCCTCTTGTCTTTGAAATGGTCAGTCCTTATGCAGGATGCATGCAATGCTCATGATGTTATGATGTTATGATAAAGCACACCACAAATAGATACAAAGGCAAACATGGTAAGGCACACAAGTCACACAAGGCAAGCCCCTAAAGTTTAGGCCAGCATGAGGTCTAGGTACTACCCTCTTTCAGTTTGTTGGTTCATACCTGTCCTATCAAAGTAATCAGGTTCTTAGAGGATCCCAATATCATTGACTACCCTCAATCGGTCATAACTCCAACATCGCAATCTTTTCTTGCGGCCAGAACCATCACGAGAGTTTAGCCTCAATGGGCGTAGCATACTGCTACAATTCTAAAGGCCAAGTTGTGTCAATTAAGGTTCTAAGGTTGTTGGTGCTTAATGACTCCTTAGAAGACCTATATTCTCCTCGTTGCGACACAAGGGATATCGGTACAGACCAAGGTGCCACACCAACGTAGCCACTGCTTCACCCGTGTCGGTCTACGCCGGACAGGTCCCTCACAGCTTATGCTACCTAAACAAGGTATCCCCAGATCCGGGTTAGGATCTATGTAACTCCCAAGCAACCCACAATTTAAAGCACACAAGGAAAACAATTGAAAACACAGTTATGAACTAGCCCTAAGGTACACCTCACTTTAAGTTTGTTCCCCAGCAGAGTCGCCAGTTCTGTGATCGGTGGATCTGGAACTGACTGTTTAACGCTGGTTCACAAAATATCGTGGAAGCAAGAGTCGCCACCGTCTTTTATTTTCTCCAAATGGAAAGGACAAAAGCACAGAAAAATTCCTTATAGAGATTGCTCTCGGTTCGGGAGGTAGATTATAGAAAGGGAAGGTGTTAGCACCCTTTCTATCCATGGTTATCCATGGGCTCTTAGATACTTGCTCACTTGTGTTTTCAAAAATGGTTTGTTTGCTTTTCAATTGTGGGTTTTAAAAAGTTTCTTTGAAAATTTCAGTTCGACTCTTGTATCGGTCCTCAAGAGTGTTTGAAAAGTTACTTTCGAAAGCTTTTTGAAAAGGTGTCGGTGTGAAAAGTATTTTTGATTTGTTTTTGAAATTTAGAGCAAGTATCTAGAGTCGTCTACCTACCCTAAGGAATTCGTCTGTGTAGATGTCCTTTAAAGTAGTGCCATCCCACCATTGAGAGGTAGGTAGCACCACCGTTGGAGGTGTTCGGGTCAATTCGAGGTTCGGGACATGGTGATCACCAGAGCAATGGGAAGACACCTTAGAAGCTACCCTCATGCCAGGTTCCCGGATCATGAGGACTTACTAAGACATCCTCTACTCGACGATCACCTTTCGAGGCAAGGCAACAGTGAGGCGTACCCTAGGGGTGGTGTGTGATTTGTGTGTCATGTTCATTTATTTTTGTCTTGTTCATGTCAAAGTGATCTATGCGTTTGTTTTTTATTTTTGTCCATACATTCTTTCATGTTATTGTTTAACAGTTAAAAAAGTACAGAAAGATAAAAGTTCTAAACTATTACAAAGGCGCGGGTCCACATCGCCAAAATTTCTCGAACCCGATTTGACAGAAAATAAAGAAATAAAAGAAAATAAAGAATTAAAAGTGCGAGCAATTAGTTACACGGCTTTGGGAGAGATACATAAATATTTAAACGAAATAAAATAAATATGCGAATAAGAATTAAACGAGGGCGTTGGACCCTTTTGCAAAATTAAATTACATGGAATTAATTAATTAAAAAAAGAAAGGAAATTGTTTTTTTGGTATTTTATGATGTTAATGAAAAAAGAGAGTTAATTAAAATTAAAATAAGATGCTAACCCTAATTCTAATTATTTTTAATTTATTAAGAAAAATGTTGAAGTTTTTAACCTAAAATTAACCCTAATTTTTATATACAATTTAATTATAAAAATAAATATCTAATATTTAATTATTATAAAAGAAAAAAAAAAAAGGATAAAAAATTAATATGAACCCTAGTTCTATGTTTTTTAGATTTTTATTAAAAGAATTAAAATTAAAACCTAATTTAAAACTAAATTTAATTATATACAATTTGATTACAAAAATACTTAAAATAAAATATTTATTATATTTTTTCTCTTTTTCTGATTTTTCATGGTGTTTTTTATATTTATGAAAATATTAAATTAATTAATAAAGCAATAATTAAAAGAAAGTATAAATAATAAAAAATAAAGAAAGAAAATAAATTGGCAAACCTAGGGGATTCAGACCCCAAATAGGAGGTTTTCTTTTGGCAAATCTGGCCCATTAACCCTGGCCTGTTTGACTTTTCCATGCCACGTGTGGCTTCTTTGACTCAGGTCTATGGTACTCCTTCAATTAGAGCCCTGGGATTACTCTTAGCGTACGCGTGGCAGGCGAGATGGTGGACCACGTGATAATCTCCTTGGGTTGACGCTGCATAGGATAAGAATTGGAGGAAAAATAACATGAAAGGGTGGGGACCTGGGATCGAACCCAGGTCCTGAAAGTCATCACTACGCCTGTTGGCCACTGGACCAATTTGCTTATCTGTAAATTAATACAACATATAAATATAATAAAACAAAACGCATGGATACTTGGTTTTCCGCGCGAAAATTTAAACTAGCCAATCCACTGATGCCACGAGGTCATCTTCTTCCTCGTTCCTGAAACATAAAACATAGGCCACGGTTTTCATGGTGTTCCCTTAGGCCATCTATGGAAAAATAGCGAATAGCCCAGGGATCATCATAAATTAGGCGCGAGGGTAGCCTTGTGTTCGTCCACTCATACTGAATCCAGTTAGGGTACTGTGGGGTCCTAATTTTTCCTGAACTGGGAAACCCCAATTCAAAGTTCTTCAAACCCTAAAAAACGATAATGGTAGATTCGCGTAGGGCGCATAAAAATTCAATCAAACATATGGGTTAGCTTCAGAATTGAATATTGAATATGAATCAAGCATCAAAAATTATTAAAAGTGCATGAATCAAGATGCAAGATTATGAGATTTTCTGTGTACAGGGCGAGGTCGTGTTACCAATCTAGGGTGTTAGAACGATTGGTTTTGATTGGAAAATTCTCCTTGAAGCTTCAGGAAGCTAATGAGATGAAAATCTTGGCTTGAAACCACCTACAAATTGGTTTTCAGTTTTGAGTTTCTTTGCAAAAATTTCCAGTTTGATGATGGGGTTCTTGCGCAGCTTAATGGTTTTCTTTCATTAGGTTTGTGATCAGGCTTAAGTATAGAGTGAATTAGGTCAAGTTTCTTGTCCAAAGAATCAAAGATTTGATGTATGGATATTTGATTTTTATGACAAAATATTTTCATATCTTTTCATGCAAATTGATACCAAATCATATCCAATCCTTCCCTAATTGGTCATGCACGAATTTGAGTGTCCAATGAGAATATTTTCTGCACAAAAAGATTTTATTTCATTAGTTTTGTATTTTTCATGTATTTTATTTAATTAAATGAATTATTAATGATAAAAAATCAAAATAAATAAATAAAAATTGAGAAAAACTTCACTTTGGGCCTAATGGTCGTGTGCATGTTTGGGATAATGAATTGTGGAAGAAAAATGGGCCCATTAGCAATTTTAGGTCATTTGAATCAATGTTGACTTTTCAAAATATCCAAAACATTTCCCAACTTCCACAAGGCATAACTTGCTCAATTTTTAAGCTTTTCTCATGTTCTTGGATATTGTAGAAAGGTCTTTGAGTCCTCTAACCAATTTCTTTGGTCGCATGTCATTTAGATTTACCAATCTCAAGTTATGGCCTTTGACGTAAAGTCCCTTTTTGTTGACTTTGGAAAATGACCTATAATGTTGAAATTGATAACTTTTTGTGAGAGCATTTCTTGGACTTGAAGTATGAAGATGAGTTGTAGGAAATGTCTTTCTCTTCAAAATGAGCTTTGGATGGAATTTTTATGATAATCCATGTGAAAGTTATGCCCTGGTCAATTTACAGTTGACTTTTTCAGCTGTCCAAATAAGGAAACTTTTGCATCTTGATGATTTTTGAGCCAAGCTTTGAGAATCATGATCAAGCATTGATCAAATGATGTTTGTGGCTTCAAAATGATATGTTGACCAAAAATTTGAACTTTTGACTGTCAAATGACCATTTTGCCCCTACAGTTGACTGTAGTGCAATTAGGGTTTTTGACTGTGCAGTTTTGTGCTGAAAGTCTTGAAACTTGATATGAGGATGCTTGACCATGTTTATAGGCATATGAGACTTGATTGGACCTTTGGAAACTTCATTTTCTTGATCAGAATAAAAACCCTAATTTTGATTGTCTATGAGGCCCTTGCACTGTGCAACCCTTGGGGAATTTTGAAGCATGACTTGGCAATTTCTTGAAGAATATGGGAGGGCAAATTTTGGGGTACAAAATTGATCATGATTCATCAAGGATTGCTCAAGATTCATCAAGATTCAAAAGTTGTTAAATTAGGGTTTTGTAGGAAAAGTCAACTCAACTTTGACCAAGCATAACTTTCTCATACTTTATGAGAAATGACCCATCCAAAGCTCATTTTGAATAGGATCCATTGTCCTACAATCCATCTTCACACCCCAAGATCAATAAATGCTCTCACAAAAAGTTGCAAATTTGGACATTATAGGTCATTTTTGAAAGTCAACAAAAACACCTTTTTGCCAAAGCTTACAACTTGATCATGGAATATCAAATTGAGATGAAACCAAAAGGGTTGGTTATAGGACATCTCAAGGTTTCTAAAAAGTCCAATAACACCTCCAAAAGTTCAAAATTGAAGAAGTTATGCATTGTTGAAGTTGGGCATTTTTCCAAAATGGCCAAAAGTCAACTATCCTCAAAACTCCATTTTTTTACAAAAGGGCCCACTTTTTTCCACTTGATATGGTCTTGTCATGCCACACACGTGTCCCATCTTTAATTTCATGACCATTCATTTATTTTTCTATTTTATTTAATTTTTATTGATTTAATTCATTTTAAATCAATATTAAATCAAATAAAATCTAAAAATTGATGTAATGAGATTCTTGTGGTCATTGCAGCTTTCAATTATCATGATTCATCAAATCAAATTTGTATCAAGCCTTTTCATGCATAAAAAATCAGATTTGATACAAATATGGAAACTTGATAATGGAAGATCAAATCACATCTCAATTCTTCAATGCTCATGGATTAAGGCCCAAGTTTTGACCTAAATACATTCCCTTATACACACACAAGCGATACAAATCAAGAACACGCCCTAAGGACTGCAAAAACGGCAAAATTAGAATTGAAAAAACCTTGAAAAAGTGGGAGATCAAAATCAATATTAGAGCTCGATTCAAAGAAAAAGCTTGACACTAATCTCTTGCTGGCAATCCCCTGAAGCGATACCAATCAAAACCAAGCCTTCTCATCGCCTGAAACTCGCTGTAAGTGTCCACGAACCAAGCTCTGAACATGAAATCCAAGTCTCTGATTCTTGCATCCTTTCATTAAAATTTTTGCATATTTGTGTTTGTCGTTTGATTTAGAACATTTTGGCAATATTCAATTTTATTTTCAGAGCCTGTATCATGATACCCGAAGCTAGGGTTCTTGTTCTTGTTTTTTAGGCATTTTTGATGCAGGATAAATTGAGACTAATGATGGGTATAGAGATGATCAAGGGAGAGAGACGAATGCAGTGATGGTCTCCATTGGCATTTATATGGCTTGTAGCTCATGATAGGATGATGCCATGGATTTAGTTGCAGGATGAAATCCGCAGGAAAAAATACAGTCTTCGTTGAAGAAGACGAAGACGTGTCCTAGCTTCATTGGACAATTCAAACAAATCGCGTGTTTTTTTTTTCAGCATAATTAATTGACTTGTCCATATAATATTTGTTGTATATTCTATTAACAATTACGCAGCATGGTTGAGTTGGTAAGGGAGGCGTGTCATTGAGTATCGGGACCTGGGTTCGAATCTCAAGTCCCCCAAAACTTTGTTGAATTTTTTCTCCAGGTATTCACATGCAGCACTCCAAGCGTGGCACACCATGCATCATTGCCTGATCTCCTGCCAGGTGGCCCTCAGGCCAAATCCAAGGATCCAGATTGAAGGTCCACCATGAACCCTGGTCAACAGGCTCCTATGGAATCATAAAGGTCAACCAAGGCCAACGTTATTGGGCCTGGAGATTTTCTATTTCACACTCCATTTGGGCCTGAACCCCCTGAGTATTTCTTTTACTTTTTATTTCTTTTTCTCTCTTTATTTATTTATTTTGTTAACTATTATTATTATTATTAAAAACTAACCAATTATTTTCTTAATAAAATCAGAAAACACAAAAATATTATTACTATTAATTTCACTATTTTATTTTGTAAATAAACTTTAACCAATTAATTTAGTTTTTAATTAGATACAATTTTAACATCTTTTGCAATAAATTAAAATTAATATAGAATTAGGGTTCTTAATAACTTTTAATCATTCTTATTTTATTTCCTTATTTATAAAAAAAAAACAAAAATATTTTCATTTAATTAATTAATTAATTAACTTAGACTTAATTTTTAATTCAAAAAATAACAAAAGTATGTTTTCTTTAATAAAAAAGGGTCAAAACCCTAAAAACACTCTGATTTAATTTTCTCGCACGCGTATTATTTTTTATCCATATTTCAATAATGTAATTGCTTCGGGAATGTAATAGTTTTTTTAGGACTTTATTTATTTATCGCTTTTATTTACTTTCCGCAATTTAAATTAAAGGGTTTGTTTTTGGCGATGTAAATACCCAACGCCTTGTAATAGCTTAGATTTAACTTTCCGCAATTTAATTTCCGCATAATATTAACTGTTAGATGTTTGATAAATAGGGAATGCATGACAAGATCAAATCTTTAACCTAAAATCAACATAGCTCACCCATGACATGTACAGATAAAAATTAACCAAATTGACACACTCGCACATGCCACTCTTAGGGTACACCTCACTTGGTTGCCTCGAACGTGGTCATTAAGTATAGGAAGTTTTATAGGTCGCCCTCTTGTCCAAAGATCATAGTTGCCTCGAAACGGTTGCCTCGGAAAAATGATCTAGGATATTAGGGCTACCGCTAAGGCGTCCTAACATTGCTTTAGTGACCACACGTCCCTTAATCGAATTGACCCGAAAACTCCAACGACGGTGCTACCTACTCCTCAATAGTGGGATAGCACTGTCTAAAGGACATTTGTACAGTTTAATTCCTTTTTGAGTAGGTAGATGGTTCTTAAGTACTTGCTCCTTTTAAAACAAAACAAAACTTTTCGCAATTACACCCCTTTCAAAACAAAAACTCTTTTCAAACCCACAAACACAAAGAAAAGCAAACTTTTGAAAACATAATGAGCAAGTACCTAAGAGCCCGTGGATAACCACGGATAGAAAGGGTGCTAACACCTTCCCTTTCTATAATCTACCTCTCGAACCCGAGAAATATCTCAAAAAGGAATTTTTCTGTGCTTTTGTCCTTTCCTTGTTGGATAAAATGAAAGACGGTGGCGACTCTTGCTTACCGCGACATTTTGCGAAAACAAACGCAAACGTGAACCAGAATTTCAAAACAGTCAGTTCTCATTCCCACCGATCACACTATGGATGAAAAGGGTGCTAACACCTTCCCTTTAAATAACCTACCCTTCGAACTCAAGAAAATTCTCAAAAGGTCTTTCCTATCCTTTTCACCATTTCCTTTATTGGATAAAAGAAAATTCGGTGGTGACTCTTTCTATCTGCAAAAATTGCGATAAAACGCAAAACACCCAAGTCAGTTCTCCCACCGTATTACAGAACTGGCAACTCTGATGGGAAGATACTTAAAAGTTGGGTTACCTTAGAGACTAGATCATCTTTAAATGATTTCATTGTTTGACTTGTTTACTTTACATTTTGGGTCCTTGTTTGGGTTTTGTATTGATCCTCTACCCGGATCTGGGAACATTATTAGGTAAGTAGCAAAGATTATGGAGATTGTACGGAATAGACCGATATGGTTCAAGCAATAGCTACGTTAGTGTGACACATTTGTGGGTACTGGTATCCTTTGTGTTGAATTAAGGAGAATACGAGGCTGTTGTGTGGTGTCATGAAACGCTAACTGACCTTAGAACCTTTAATTGAATAACTTGGCCATTAGGAAGTAGTGAGATAGTCGGTTTCGGTGGAAAGCTGAAAATTGGTTGATACTTGATACTACGCTCATTGAGATCAGACTTTTGGGATATTTCGGCCGCAAGAAAAGATTGATTATGCTGAGACAATGCCCAATGAAGAAAGATCAGTGATATTGAGATTCCCTAGAACCCGATTACTTTGTAGGATAGGTTGAATCAACTAAACTTCAAAAGGGTACTTACTTATGAACCTCGTGCAAGCCTAAACCTAAGGATCTGTTTATTTTGTTTGTATATGTTTATTTATACATAACATCATGACATCATACCATGTCATTTTCACTAACCATTTTAAGGACCTTGGGATTTATCTTTGTCTATTTTTTAGGACATGGATTCTACTCGTAGAAAGACTATCTGAATCAGCTTTGTGAAAGTGCCTCCTCAACTCAAGGAGTTAGCGTCAAGAGTTCCAAATGATTAAGGAATTTTTCTGTGCTTTTGTCCTTTCCTTGTTGGATAAAATGAAAGACGGTGGCGACTCTTGCTTACCGCGACATTTTGCGAAAACAAACGCAAACATGAACCAGCATTTCAAAACAGTCAGTTCTCATTCCCACCGATCACACTATGGATGAAAAGGGTGCTAACACCTTCCCTTTAAATAACCTACCCTTCGAACTCAATAAAATTCTCAAAAGGTCTTTCCTATCCTTTTCACCATTTCCTTTATTGGATAAAAGAAAATTCGGTGGTGACTCTTTCTATCTACAAAAATTGCGATAAAACGCAAAACACCCAAGTCAGTTCTCCCACCGTATTACAGAACTGGCAACTCTGATGGGAAGATACTTAAAAGTTGGGTTACCTTAGAGACTAGATCATCTTTAAATGATTTCATTGTTTGACTTGTTTACTTTACATTTTGGGTCCTTGTTTGGGTTTTGTATTGATCCTCTACCCGGATCTGGGAACATTATTAGGTAAGTAGCAAAGATTATGGAGATTGTACGGAATAGACCGATATGGTTCAAGCAATAGCTACGTTAGTGTGACACATTTGTGGGTACTGGTATCCTTTGTGTTGAATTAAGGAGAATACGAGGCTGTTGTGTGGTGTCATGAAACGCTAACTGACCTTAGAACCTTTAATTGAACAACTTGGCCATTAGGAAGTAGTGAGATAGTTGGTTTCGGTGGAAAGCTGAAAATTGGTTGATACTTGATACTACGCTCATTGAGATCAGACTTTTGGGATATTTCGGCCGCAAGAAAAGATTGATTATGCTGAGACAATGCCCAATGAAGAAAGATCAGTGATATTGAGATTCCCTAGAACCCGATTACTTTGTAGGATAGGTTGAATCAACTAAACTTCAAAAGGGTACTTACTTATGAACCTCGTGCAAGCCTAAACCTAAGGATCTGTTTATTTTGTTTGTATATGTTTATTTATACATAACATCATGACATCATACCATGTCATTTTCACTAACCATTTTAAGGACCTTGGGATTTATCTTTGTCTATTTTTTAGGACATGGATTCTACTCGTAGAAAGACTATCTGAATCGGCTTTGTGAAAGTGCCTCCTCAACTCAAGGAGTTAGCGTCAAGAGTTCCAAATGATTAAGGAATTTTTCTGTGCTTTTGTCCTTTCCTTGTTGGATAAAATGAAAGACGGTGGCGACTCTTGCTTACCGCGACATTTTGCGAAAACAAACGCAAACATGAACCAGCATTTCAAAACAGTCAGTTCTCATTCCCATCGATCACACTATGGATGAAAAGGGTGCTAACACCTTCCCTTTAAATAACCTACCCTTTGAACTCAATAAAATTCTCAAAAGGTCTTTCCTATCCTTTTCACCATTTCCTTTATTGGATAAAAGAAAATTCGGTGGTGACTCTTTCTATCTGCAAAAATTGCGATAAAACGCAAATCACCCAAGTCAGTTCTCCCACCGTATTACAGAACTGGAAACTCTGATGGGAAGATACTTAAAAGTTGGGTTACCTTAGAGACTAGATCATCTTTAAATGATTTCATTGTTTGACTTGTTTACTTTACATTTTGGGTCCTTGTTTGGGTTTTGTATTGATCCTCTACCCGGATCTGGGAACATTATTAGGTAAGTAGCAAAGATTATGGAGATTGTACAGAATAGACCGATATGGTTCAAGCAATAGCTACGTTAGTGTGACACATTTGTGGGTACTGGTATCCTTTGTGTTGAATTAAGGAGAATACGAGGCTGTTGTGTGGTGTCATGAAACGCTAACTGACCTTAGAACCTTTAATTGAACAACTTGGCCATTAGGAAGTAGTGAGATAGTCGGTTTCGGTGGAAAGCTGAAAATTGGTTGATACTTGATACTACGCTCATTGAGATCAGACTTTTGGGATATTTTGGCCACAAGAAAAGATTGATTATGCTGAGACAATGCCCAATGAAGAAAGATCAGTGATATTGAGATTCCCTAGAACCCGATTACTTTGTAGGATAGGTTGAATCAACTAAACTTCAAAAGGGTACTTACTTATGAACCTCGTGCAAGCCTAAACCTAAGGATCTGTTTATTTTGTTTGTATATGTTTATTTATACATAACATCATGACATCATACCATGTCATTTTCACTAACCATTTTAAGGACCTTGGGATTTATCTTTGTCTATTTTTTAGGACATGGATTCTACTCGTAGAAAGACTATCTGAATCGGCTTTGTGAAAGTGCCTCCTCAACTCAAGGAGTTAGCGTCAAGAGTTCCAAATGATTCTCCGTTCACCAAGAAGTATGGTCGTCTCATCAACTTGGCTACCTCAAATTTTAAAGAAAAAATGATGGGGGTACTCTTTCAGTTCTTTGACCCTAAACACCATTGCTTTACATTTCCTGATTACCAATTAGTGCCCACCATGGAGGAGTTTTCTCAACTCTTGGGAGTGCCTATTATTGACCAATTACCCTTCACCAGTATTGAGAAAGACCCAAGACCTAAGGAGGTTGCTCTAGCTTTACGTTTGCAACGGTCTGATGTTGTGGCAAATTGGGAAACAAGAAGTGGTGTTAAAGGTTTTCTAGCCAAGTTTCTGTTTGAGAAGGCTCACCAATTTTGGGATGCTTTGGATTTGCAAGCTTTTGAAGAAATTTTGTCTCTTCTACTATATGGGATGATGCTATTTCCTAACCCGGACCAACTCGTAAATGTGAATGCGGTCAAAGTTTTTCTATCTCGTAACCCGGTGCCTACCTTACATGGGGATATTTTGCATTCTTTTCATACTCACAGCATGAAGATAAGGAGGACTCTTATGTGTTGTACTCCTTTGCTGGCTAGGTGGTTTACTTTTAACCTTCCTCGATTAGTTTTGAAGAACGAACAAGGTATGAGTTGGTCTCAAAGGTTGATGTCACTCTCACATTCAGATATCCATTGGTGTTCTCAATCTTTAGAGGATGTCACCGTCATTAATCATTGTGGGGAATTACCTAATGTCTATCTCTTTGTCATTAGGGGAGGTATCACCTATAATCCTTGCTTGGCTCTACGACAGTTTGGGTACGCTCTGAGGGATGGCCCTTATGACGCACTTGTCCAAGGTATTTTATTTAACTATGAGAACGATGTCCAAGGTTATCGTCAAAGATGTTTACGAGCTTGGGGAATGGTGAACAAAGTTGATAGCAATACGTTGGGGCATAAGCACTCCATTCCTTTGGAGCCTTATTTCAAGTGGGTGCGAGCTTGCGCTCAAATCCTCGTGATGCAGTATCCTACAATATTACCTATCATCATGGAGCCTATCACTGAAGGAGATGTTCTCTACACTATTCTTCATCCTGACATGCCTACCACTCTCAAGGAATTGAAAAGGTCATGGATTCAACTCAATGGGGAGAGAGACACCTTTGGAGCCCAATTCTACTCGAGCGAGAAGAGAGTGTTTGAGCTCACAAGGCAAATTCACAAGGATCGGAACCTGAATGCCTACATTACTCCAAGGAGGAAGCATCCATGGGAGACCTGAGCCTTTTTGTTTTAGTTCATTTTGTTTTTCTTTCATTGTAAGCCCAAGAGGCATTTTTTGTAACTGTTTGAACTTATTAATACAATTAATGGTTGTTCCTTCTTTGTTTAAACAAATTTAAATATTAAAGGTCCTTGAAAACATTTGCATTCACATTACATGCATCATAACATAAGCATGTTTTCCTACATAGATTTCCTCATCTTTCTACTATTTATTTCAGTAAGATGGATCTCGAGCAGACTGTGAAGGACTTGCAGATATAAAATTCTCAATTTCAAGAAACCTTGCTCAACTTGGCCAAAGGGCAGCAAGAACTGATGTCACTTATGGTTACAGAGAAGAAGACCAAGAAGAAGGATTTGATCAACATGGTTAAGAGGTTCAAGGGCCCTGTTCGACAAGTTCAAGTGGTAGAAGGCTCCTCCGAGTAGGATGAGAATCAGGATGAAGATGCAAGGAGCACCCGTACTGGGGGTGGTAACAATCCAATCTCTGAGGATGAAGACTATTTTGACGAACAATATCCACCGGCTAAAGACAAGTATAAGCAATTGGATGACAGATTGAAGGCTGTGGAAATTCAAGTTGTGTCTGGCCTAGATTTTGGTGATTTGGGTTTGGTTCCTGGGGTAGCAATCCCCCATAAATCCAAGATTCTAGTTTTTGCCAAGTACAATGGCATTTCGTGCCCGAAGCTTTACTTGAGATCTTACTTCCATAAAATTCAACTGCATACCCCTGATAAGAAGTTGTGGGTTCACTTCTTTCAAGAGAGTCTATCCGGGACTCAATTAGAGTGGTTTTACCAGTTAGAAGGCTCCAACATCCATACCTGGGAGGACTTGGCCACCGCTTTCTACCATCAGTATCAGTACAATTTCGATCTGGCGCCAACTAGAGTGCAGTTACAAGGAATAACCATGGCTTCCAATGAAGGCTTCAAAGAATATGCGCAGAAATGGAGAGACCTAGCTGGCAGGGTGTGGCCACCATTGACTGACAGGGAATTGGTAGATATGTTCATGGGAACATTGACTGGGCCATTTCTCAACTTACTAATTGGGAGCTCATTATCTGGTTTCACTGAGTTAATCTTGACTGGTGAAAGGGTCGAGAGCGGTACTAAAAGTGGAAATATTCCCATGGCCTCTTCCTCTACATAAAATATTATGAAGAAACCATTTACCAGTAAAAAAGAAACTAATGTCGTGTATGGGTCAAGGGGCCATATCAAGAAGGACCATCATCAATCTGTAAATGCAGTTCTAATCTCCAATCCAACATCTACTCGAAGACCACAACAAGCTAACTACCAAAGGCATGATATTCCAAGAAGACAATTTACGAGGATCAACATGTCGCTATCTGAAGCCCTACAAAACCTGTTGAAGGCTAATTTGGTAACATTGTGTGATCCCCCTTCAAATCCCAATGTTTCATCTCCAAAGTATAACCCAACCGCCAAATGTGTTTACCACTCCAATAGTCCCGAACATGACACTGATCATTGTTGGGCATTAAAATTCAAGATCCAAGACCTCATTGACAACAAGACCATTGGATTTTATCCTCCTCCAACTCCAAATGTAATCACCGCACCTATGCCAAACCATGGCAAAGGTGTCAATGCTATTGAAGATACTGCTTTTGTTTCCAATATTAATGACTTAAACACTCCACTGAAGTTTGTCAAAAACAATTTGTTGAAAGTCTGGGTTTTCCCTGGTTGCCTTGAAGATTGTCGTTGTTGTGATGTGAAAATCAATGGTGTGAATGGCTGAAAAGAGGTGTCCAACACCTAATGGATATCCATGAGATCCTATTCATAAGAACTCCATCCGTAAAAAGTTTGACTGTAGTTGTGCTTCAAGAAGTTAAAGACATGTCCATCATCATTATCTCCAACAAACCTATTAGGATCACTTCAAAAGGTCCTATTAGGATTTCCAATAAACCGAAGATAGCTCCATTAATAATTACCACACCAGGGCCGGTCCCTTATTCTTCCGATAAGGCGGTACCTTGGAATTATGGTGATGAAGTATACTACCATGGTATTAGACAAGACTCCTGGATTGATGAAGACAAGACTGTTGATATTACCAACATTGTTGGGTCTAGCAAGGTGACAAGAACGGGGAGAATTTTCTCTCCTGATATTTCACCTCCAACCACCATAACTACACCTGTTCGCATTACTGTTAACAAACCTAGTACTGATGCTAGGGGCAAAGAAAAGATGATTGAGCCTGCCAGGATAGAGGTGCCTGCCAAAGACATTATTACTGAGGAACCCTCTATTCAAGAAATGGAGGAGATTTTGAAGATTATAAGGAAAAGTGATTATAAGATAGTAGAGCAATTGGGAAAAAACCCCTCGAAGATTTCTATGTTATCGTTATTATTTTTCTCTGATGTGCATGCTCAAGCATTGATAAATTTTTTGAAGAAAGCTCGTGTTACTCAAGAGACTACAGCTGATCAGTTTGAAAATTGTGTAGCGAGTTTGACTGCCGATAATGGGTTGGAATTTTTGGATGCTAATTTAACTCCAGCCAGAAGAAACCATAATAAAGCTTTGCATGTCTCCATTGAATGCAAAAGAACCACTTTAGCCCATGTATTAGTGGATATTGGTTCCTCTCTGAATGTCCTGCCCAAAGGTGCCCTAGAACGATTGAACTGTGAAGGTTTGGTGTTGAAGCCAAGTGACATTGTGGTAAGGGATTTCGACGGATCAAAAAGGATGATCCATGGGGAAGTTGATCTCCCCATCAAAGTTGGGTCTCAAATTTTCAAATCAAATTTTTATGTAATGGATATCTGTCCTGCTTACTCTTGTCTACTTGGACGCCCCTGGGTACATGGGGCGGGAGCAGTGACTTCTACACTTCATCAAAATTTGAAATATTCGGTCAAGGGAAATGTTGTTACCGTCTGCGGTGAAGAAGAGTTTATGGTTAGCCATCTAAATTCATTTAAGTATGTTGAGATGGATGGTGAGTTCATAGAAACTCCTTGTCAAGCCTTCGAAATGGTCTCTCCCATGGTTGTTGCTGCCAAGACTACTCCTGATGTTCCAAAAGTTGTTTAAGATGTGCCAAGGATGGATTCCCTCAAAGATGCTCGTGTTGTGATTAAAGACGGAGATTGTACGATTTGGGGATAACTCCCAGACATCCCTTTCAAGTCAGACAAATGTGGTTTGGGCTTCACTGCCAAAGCTCAAAAGGAGGTTCGACATGCTCGTGCATGGAAACCACCTCTTCGCATCAGTAATCATGAAGTGAATTCTCTTGAAGACTCTAATGACGACTGTGACTTTGATGATTGGATCTACCCGACTGCAAAAGAAGGACTCAACAACTGGCATACCAAGGACTTCATTCCAATCTCCTTTAACAAGGAGTAATTATCATTTACTATTTTATTAATTTAAGAACTTTGTCTGTAATTTTATTGAAATAATAACTTTAAGCCATGTGCCATGCCTGGGGCACCATGGTTCATTTGTTAAGGGTTTGTTCATTTTTATATGCCATATGATCATTTAATGAAAAAACATTGGACTCTTTTGCATTCAAATTCTGTGCTCATTGTCTTTCTTTCACTTTATTGCATTTTCAAAATAGCCATGTGACCTTACATGCACACACGCATATTTGCAGATTCATATCCACTCCGGATCTCATTGACAACAACTCTTCCATTGCCATCTATGACTTTGAACATCCAATCTATTAAGCCGAAGATGAAGGCAAAGAAGATTGTGAAATACCTGGGGAACTAGACAGACTTCTGATGCAAGAGGAAAAGGCCATTCAACCGCACGAGGAACCAGTTGAAGTGATCAACCTAGGTAATGAGACAGACAAGAAAGAGGTCAAGATCGGCGCCAACTTGGAAGACGGTGTCAAAATCATATTGGTTCAGATGTTGCATGACTATGTTGAGGTGTTTGCTTAGTCATATGAAGATATGTCAGGGCTTGATACTGACATTGTAGTTCATCGTCTACCAACAAAGGAAGATTTTCCTCCAGTCAAGCAAAAAGTTCGTCGTATGCGGCCAGACATGTCTGAAAAGATAAAAGTTGGGGTAATGAAGAAATTCAATGTAGGTTTTCTAGCTGTGTCGTCACATCCCCAATGGGTGGAAAATATGGTCCCGGTGCTGAAGAAAGATGGGAAAGTCCGTATGTGTGTATACTGTAGAGATTTGAATAGGGAAGGCCCCAAAGATGATTTCCCACTACCGGATATTGACGTCTTGGTCGACAACACTGCTCAATATAAAGTCTTCTCCTTCATGGATGGCTTCTCCGGTTACAACCAGATCAAATGTCTCCTGAGGACCTGGAGAAGACCACCTTTGTCATACAATAGGGCACTTTCTACTATAAGGTCATGCCTTTTGGTTTGAAGATTGTAAGGGCAACCTATCAACGAGCTATGGTAGCTTTAATTCATGATATGATCCATCATGAGATAGAAGTGTACGTTGATGATATGATTGCAAGGTCACAAACTGAGGAACAACATCTTGATCATCTTCACAAGTTATTTGAGAGGTTGGAGAAATACAAGCTAAGGTTGAATCCCAATAAATGCACCTTTGGGGTAAGATCTAGAAAATTCTTAGGGTTTATCATCAATGGAAAAGGTATTAAGGTCGACCCTACAAAAGTCAAAGCCATACAAGAAATGCCAGCTCCCTGTACTGAGAAGGAGGTCATGGGTTTCTTAGGTCAACTCACCTAACTACTACTTGTGAGCCAATCTTCAAACTGTTGAAGAAAGATCAAGTAGTTAGATTGAACGACGACTGCCAAGTAGCCTTTGATAAAATTAAAGAATATCTGCAAGAACCTCCCATCCTGATGCCTCCAGTTGAAGGAAGACCTATGATTATGTACTTGACTGTATTAGAGAATTCAATGGGGTGTGTGTTGGGCCAACATGACGAGTCTGGCCAAAAAGAGCATGCAATATACTACCTGGCAAAAAGTTTACCGACTGTGAAACAAGATATTCACTGCTCGAGAAAACTTGTTGTGCTCTGGCATGGGTTGTTCTCCGTCTAAGACAGTATATGTTAACTCACGCCACTTTGTTGATTTCTAAGATGGACCCTATCAAGTACATCTTCGAGAAGCCAGCTCTCTTCGGATGAATAGCTAGATGGCAAATGATCTTGACTGAATATGATATCCAATACACTACACAAAAGGCTATCAAAGGAAGTGTGCTAGAAGATCATTTGGCCCATCAAGTTGTTGATGATTACCAATCCATGAACTTTGAATTCCCATACGAGAATATCATGTTGATAACTGATTGTGAAAAGCATGGACCGTATGACATACCTGAACAAGGATCCCGATGGACTATGGTTTTTAATGGAGCTTCCAATGCTTTAGATAACGGAATTGGTGTTGTGATTATTTCCCTCGAAGATGGCCATACGCCTTTCACTGCCAGATTATGCTTTGACTGTAAAAACAACATGTTCGAGTATGAAGTGTGCATCTTGGGTCTTAAGGTTGCCATTAACCTAAGAATTAAATTCTTAAGCGTATACAGAGACTCAACTCTAGTAATCAGTCAAGTTAAAGGATAATGGGATACTAAGCATCCAAATTTGGTCCCTTACAAAGAACTTGTGTCAACCTTGATCCCTTACTTCAAAGACATCACCTTTGAACACTTTCTAAGAGAAGAAAATCAGTTGGCAGATGCTTTAGCAACTATGTCATCTATGTTCAAAGTCAATTGGGACAATAAAGCTCCCAGAATTACAATCGAAAGATTTGAAGAACTTGCGCACTTCTATGAGATTAACATTGATGAGGAGGAGCCTTGGTATCATGAAGTGAGGAGGTACCTTGAAGCACAAGATTTTCCTTAAGGATCCTTAATCAACGATAATAAATTACTGCTGAGGTTCTCAACCAAATTCTTCCTAAGCAATAGGATCCTATACAAGTGCAACCATGATTCAACTCTGCTTCGTTGTGTGGATAAGAAGGAGGTAGAGAAAATCATGGAAGACATGCATGAAGGTATTTTTGGAACTCACTCTAGCGGGCACACTATGGCCAAGAAGATTCTGAGGGCTGGTTACTATCGGTCAAATATGGAAACTGATTATCACCATCACCCGAGGACTTGCCATAAGTGTCAAATCTATGCCAACAAGGTTCATGTGCCTCCAATTCCTTTGAATATCATGACTGGTCCGTGGCCATTTGCAATGTGGGGCATTGACATGATTAGAGAGATCAAGCCCACTGCCTCTAATGGACATCATTTCATCCTCATTGCCATCGACTATTTCACCAAATGGGTCGAAGCTGCTTCATTTGCCTCAGTCACTAAGAATGTTTAGCCCGATTTGTCAAGCATAACCTCATTTGTTGGTATGGTATCCCTGAAAGGATTATCATTGAAAAAGGAACCAATCTCAACAAAGTTATGATCACTGAACTTTACACTCAGTTCAAGATCAAGCATCACAATTCTTCTCCATACATACCTAAGATGAATGGCGCAGTAGAAGCTGCCAATAAAAATATAAATAAGATTATGCAAAAGATGGTAGTAACCTATAAATACTTGCACAAGATGTTACCATTTGCTCTTCATGCCTACCGTGCTTCAGCTCGAACATCAACTGGGGAAACACCTTTCTCTTTAGTCTATGGCATGGAAGTTGTCCTGCCTGTGGAAGTCTAGATTCCTTCCTTAAATATTATGAAATAAGATGACTTAGGCGAAGATGAATGGATTCATACTAGGTTGGATCAGTTGAACTTAATTGATAAGAAGAGACTGGCTGCTGTTTTCCATGGTCAAATGTATCAGAAGCGTATGACCAAGGCTTTCAATAAAAAGATCAAACCTCGAGTATACCAGACTAGATATTTGGTAATTAAGTGCATCATTCTTCATCAAGGCGATCCCAGGAGCAAATGGACTCCCACTTATGAAGGGTCATTTGTTGTTAAAAAAGTATTTTCTGGCGGAGCTATGATGCTATCTGTAGGTGTTTAGGTATTGGCTTGCATTTTTGGTAAATCCCAAGTGTATGTGTGAATGTCATGACTGATGTCATAACATTCTAGTTTAGTTTGTACTGACTCATTAGGTACCTTTGCAGAAAAATATTGTAATTCAAGTACTGATGTTTATAAGTGTGTATCTGAGCATTTTGCAAAATGATCACATTTTGCTAAATCAGTAGACAGGTTTTCTCAGATGTCATAACAGATGTTATGACATCCTATTCTGAACTAACAGGATTGCAGGATTGGATAAGTCTGAGTTTTTTCAGGAAATAACTCAGTCTTTCCTGAACAGAATCCTGCGTTTTCTGAGGGGTAACCTAGCTCAACCCTAACCTGGTTAATAAAGTCCTGTGACCTGGTCTTTAGGTCAAACGGAATTAACCCTAGGTTTTTGAGGAAACCCTAACTGAAGTTGCAGCTGCTATATATTCAACAGAGCTGCTGTTTTTCAAGGCATCCCTTTTATTTTGATCAGAAGATCATTTGTAATCTGTATAGATTTGATTATTGTACTCCAAGCAATTATCATTGTGATAAGTGCCTTGGAATAGGTTTCCAATTGTAAGGGTTGTGTAGCACTCAAAGCTTTGAAGCAAGAGTGTTTGAATGTTCCTTGACTAAAGCTGTGAAGCAGAGTCAAGTTAGTTGTGTGCATCACTCAAAGCTGTGAAGCACGAGTGATTGTGTTGCTTGATTAAAAAGCTGTGAAGCTTAATCAAGTGTTTGTTTTTGAAGAGTGTCTTCATCAATTCTTAAGTCAAATTGGTTTATATATCACTGCTGTGATTGAGGGGGAGTGAGTAGGAACTCAGGTTTAAGTTGTACTTAGATTGAAATTGCATTGGGTAGGTCTTAAGTGAAGGAGATAAACTGGTTGGTTTATTCCTGAATTAAAATCTCTTATAGTGGATTTCCTCCCTGGCTTGGTAGCCCCCAGAGTAGGTGTTGTTGCACACTGAACTGGGTAAACAATTGACTGTGTTCTTTATTGCTTTTGTATTTACTGTCATATAGTAAGTCAAATACGGTGTCATAACATTGAACGTGACATTGAGTATCTGCAGCCAGAATTTCAATTGGCATCAGAGCAGGCACCTTGCCTGTATTACTGGGTGAGATCTAGGGATATCACTTTCTGGCACTATGGACAAAGAAGGAGTTTTTGGAAATAGACCACCCATTCTGGATGGAACTAATTATGACTACTGGAAACCTCGTATGATTGCCTTCCTAAAATCTCTGGACAAAAAGGCTTGGAGAGCTGCTGACAAAGGATGGATTCATCCCACCATAACTGAGATAGATGGGACAATCAGTCTGAAGCCTGAGGAAGATTGGAGTAAAGAAGAAGATGAGTTAGCTCTGGGAAATTCAAAAGCTTTAAATGCCTTGTTCAATGGAATTGATAGAAACATTTTCAGACTAGTACATCAATATGAACTGGCCAAGGAAGTTTGGGACACTCTCAAAACTACTCATGAGGGCACTTCCAAAGTAAAAATGTCAAGGCTTCAGATGTTGACTACCAAATTTGAGAATCTAAAAATGATGGAAGATGAAACCATTCATGAGTTTCACATGAACATCTTGGAGATTGCCAACACCTCAGGAGCACTGGGAGAAAAGATGTCAGAAGAAAAAATGGTGAGGAAGATTCTCAGATCCTTGCCTAAAAGATTTGCAATGAAGGTAACTGCCATAGAGGAAGCCCAGGACATTAGCAAGTTGAAAGTGGATGAACTTATTGGGTCTCTTCAGACTTTTGAGATGGGGATCACTGATAATGGTGACAAGAAGAACAAAAGCATAGCACTTGTATCCAACACTGATGTTGAATACAAGGAGGATGAAGAAGAAAACATATCAGAAGCTATTGCCATGCTTGGAAGACAGTTCAATAAGCTCATCAAAAGAATGGATCCAAAGTCAAGGTCTAATGTTCATAACATTCCCTCTGACATTGACAGTTCCAGCAGAAGACCAAGGTCAGAAGATAAGGGAAACCAAGGCAGAGGTATTCAATGCCATGGATGTGAAGGATATGGACATATTCGAGCTGAATGTCCTACCTTTCTTAAGAAACAAAAGAAAGGAATGACTGTTACTTGGTCTGACTATGATTCAGAAAGTAATTCTGAAGAAGAATCTGCCAAACTAGTTACTGCCCTAACTAGTGTTTGTACTTCTGAAAGTGACACTAGTGATGAAGAAGTGACATTTGAAGAACTGGCTGATACCTACAAGAAATTGTGTATCAGAAGTGCTGAAGTCTGTGTGCAGAATGAGAAACAATCAAAACTCATTATAAAGCTGGAGGCTGAAAAAAGGGCAAATCTTGAAACTATAAGTCATCTAGAAGGAGAAGTTCAATTGCTGAACTCACAACTGAATCAAATGACCAAATCTGTCAAGATGTTGACAAATGGAACAGACAAATTGGAAGAGATCCTTCAGGTTGGACAAAATGTGGGAAATAAATCTGGACTAGGATTTATGGAAGCAAAGAAATCTGGTACTGGTAAGCAAATGTCAAAACAGATGTCTCAACACAACTCTCAACATCAGGAACAGAGACATATGAAGAAAAGGTACCAAAGATGGAAATGTCATCATTGTGGGAGATATGGTCACATAAAGCCCTTCTGCTTCAGACTACATGGATATCCTAATCAGAACTCAGGTGTCAAACCTAAGTCTAAAAAGGTACCACATGCTCCTAAATGGAAGAAAAAGGCTATTGCACTGATAGCTCACACTTCCATGAGGATCTCTGCAAAGGAAGATTGGTACTTTGACAGTGGATGTTCCAGACACATGACTGGATTCAAAAATCTCCTCAATAATGTTATGCCTCACACCACCAGTTTTGTGACCTTTGGAGATGGTGCTAAAGGTGAAGTCAAAGGAGTTGGTAATTTGGACTGCCCTGGAGTTCCAAGTCTGAATAAAGTACTGCTGGTAAAAGGGTTGACTGCTAATCTCATTAGTATCAGTCAATTATGTGATCTAGGATTCAAGGTCAACTTCTCAAGATCTGAATGTCTAGTAATTAATGAAAAACTAGAAGTTGTAATGAGAGGAATCAGATTCAAAGATAACTGTTATGTGTGGCAGCCTGAGAACACTGATATCTCCACTATGTGTCAAATCATCAAAGAAGAAAAAGAGATGAAACTGTGGCAGCATAAGCTTGGTCTCCTTCATCTAAGAAGAATGAAAAGAGCTATTTCTATGGAAGCTGTCAGAAGAACTCCAAAACTACAGGTTGATAATATCTGTGATGTGGCAAATAAACTTGAAGAAGGATGTGTTGTCAGAACCTTAAGTCATCTTGACAAGGATGTTGGAAATAACAAGTCTAATAAATTCTGTTCTCAAAACATCTGGTCAAAACAGATGCTCCCTGAGTACAATGTTACACAAGATGTTGTGACATTGTGTTGTGACAATCTGAAAACAATCAACATTTCCTTGAACCCTATTGACTTTGAAGAGAAGAAGTCATTTAAACTGGAACATAGTTTCTCTAAGCTTCAGCTGACTGATTCTTCTACCAAGGCTCTTGTTGGAAATAAACTTGAAAATTTGAGGGGCAGGTTTGGTATTCACCAACATAAGAAATTATAGCAATTAATTTTGCTTAAAACAAAGGTTGAAGGAATTAACTTTATTAAGTCTATCATTAGTGGGTTAATCTTATACTTTCACAATTCTTTCAAAATCTTTAAGAAGTTGAAAAGACTCCCTTTTACCCTCTACCTCTCTCGTCCTTGCAACCTGTTTTCTCCTCTCAATCAAAGATCTTTCTCAAACTGCTACCATTACTCAAAGTCAATCAAAATGTCTCAGACATCGCCTTCAACCATGGCAACTTCGTCATCCTCATCATCATCATCATCTGACCAAGATTCTAGGGCAATCACCACATGCATAGAATCTGAAGTTCTTGAGGTCACTCCTCTCAGAGAGATGGCAACTGACCCAGCCAAAGTCAAAAAGCTCAGAACCAGACATGCAGGAAGAGCTCAAGCTACAGCCTCTGGTAATTCTTCTCATCCTTCGTCTTCTGTACCTAATAGAGAAGGATCAGTTCAAGTTCACCAAGCTATTGCTAGGCTGGTTACTAGTATACTGAGTGGCAACCAATCTGTACCGGGGATTTCTGTCCCTTTAAATCAATCAGAAAGTCCAAATGTGGAAGTTTCTGAAAATGTAGATGTCACTGAGAATGTTGTGACACAAAAAGACAACATTCAGAACCCCTCAGAAAAGGCTGTTGATCCACCTATCATTGATGTGGATGAGGATTACTCAGATAATGATCTGATTGCTAATGTGAACCCTAGCATAGCTAGGAGATTGATGAAAAGAAAGAGTAGTCAGAATGATAAACCTAATGCTAAGAAATCCAAGGCTGAAGGCATGGCTGAGAAAAATATTCAGACAAAAGGGAAGAAGGCCCAGGTGCATACTGCTAGACAACCAATCTCTAAGAAGAGTAAAGAACCTGAATCTTCTGATTCTGATGAGGAATCAGAATTTGAGATTGATATTGAAGAAACTCCCATCAGAAGGAAGCTCCCCTCCAGCAAAATTGCTAGAGTGCCTGAAGTGCCAACAGACAACATCTCTTTTCACCATCCTGACAATGCAAACAGATGGAAGTATGTTTGCTTAAAGAGAATAGCCTTAGAGAGAGAACTCAACAATGATGCCTTGGAGTGCAAAGACATCATGGACCTGATCAAGAATGCTGGACTAATGAAGACATTGATAAAGTTTAACAAATGTTATGAAAATCTGGTCAAGGAGTTTGTAGTGAACTTGTCTAATGATTGTGCTGATGGAAGGTCAGCTGACTTTGAAAGTGTTTTTGTTAGAGGAAGAAGGGTCAAGTTCTCTCCATCAGAAATCAACAAGTTTCTTGGAAGAACAAATGAGGACTGTCCTGATCTAGAGGCAACTGACAATGAAGTTTGTCTAACCATCACAGCCATGCAAGTAAAGTGCTGGCCCTTGAAAGGCAAGCTGAATGCTAGTAAACTCAGCATGAAATTTGCCATCTTGCATAAAATAGGTGCAGCCAACTGGGTGCCTACAAATCATAAATCAACTATCTCCACAGGATTGGGGAGATTTATCTATGCTGTGGGAACCAAGACTGCTTTTGACTATGGGAGGTACATCTTTGAACAAACTTTAAAGCATGCTGGCAGTTATGCTGTCAAAGGACCAATTGCCTTTCCCTCCCTCCTTTGTGGAATCATCCTTGCACAATACCCTGATATCCTTGTGGCAAGAGATACAGTCTGCAAAAGAGCTCCTGCCCTTGGCCTGCACTACAAACTGTTTCAGGGATCTCATGCTTCAGACATTGTCATAACATCAGCTGAGACATCGTCTGTGAAGACCCAGTCCAAGACATCAGATGTCATAGCTGTTTTAAAAGAAACTTGCAAAGAGCTGGATGCTAGAAAAAGGCCCCTAGAAATTCTAATTGCCAGGCTAGAAAAGGAGGAAGCTGAAGAAAACAGAAGGGAAGAAGGTGTAGAAGCTGAAGGTCATCTTAACATTGAAGAAACTAGCTCCTCTGAGTCTGATGACAGTGCTTGAAGGTTGATTGCTGTTTGGTGGTGTTGCTGGTTGGTGCTGATATCTGGTGGAGTTTGGAAGTGTATTCAGTTGTTTTCTGCTGCTGCTCTTATTATTTTGTCTTGGATAACTGTATAATTTTATGAACATGTATCTTTGGCCCATTTGTGGCTAAAGAGGGGGAGAATATTTTGGTACTTTGTACTTACTTAATTAGTACTTGACATTCTATTTTTCTGCTGTCACTTATTTCTGCTGCTATCTATCTCTGATTGCTTAGGGTCTTTAGCCAAAAATCTGCCAAAGGGGGAGTTTGTAGGTGTTTAGGTATTGGCTTGCATTTTTGGTAAATCCCAAGTGTATGTGTGAATGTCATGACTGATGTCATAACATTCTAGTTTAGTTTGTACTGACTCATTAGGTACCTTTGCAGAAAAATATTGTAATTCAAGTACTGATGTTTATAAGTGTGTATCTGAGCATTTTGCAAAATGATCACATTTTGCTAAATCAGTAGATAGGTTTTCTCAGATGTCATAACAGATGTTATGACATCCTGTTCTGAATTAACAGGATTGCAGGATTGGATAAGTCTGAGTTTTTTCAGGAAATAACTCAGTCTTTCCTGAACAGAATCCTGCATTTTCTGAGGGGTAACCTAGCTCAACCCTAACCTGGTTAATAAAGTCCTGTGACCTGGTCTTTAGGTCAAACGGAATTAACCCTAGGTTTTTATGGAAACCCTAAATGAAGTTGCAGCTGCTATATATTCAACAGAGCTGCTGTTTTTCAAGGCATCCCTTTTATTTTGATCAGAAGATCATTTGTAATCTGTATAGATTTGATTATTGTACTCCAAGCAATTATCATTGTGATAAGTGCCTTGGAATAGGTTTCCAATTGTAAGGGCTGTGTAGCACTCAAAGCTTTGAAGCAAGAGTGTTTGAATGTTCCTTGACTAAAGTTGTGAAGCAGAGTCAAGTTAGTTGTGTGCATCACTCAAAGCTGTGAAGCACGAGTGATTGTGTTGCTTGATTAAAAAGCTGTGAAGCTTAATCAAGTGTTTGTTTTTGAAGAGTGTCTTCATCAATTCTTAAGTCAAATTGGTTTATATATCACTGCTGTGATTGAGGGGGAGTGAGTAGGAACTCAGGTTTAAGTTGTACTTAGATTGAAATTGCATTGGGTAGGTCTTAAGTGAAGAAGATAAACTGGTTGGTTTATTCCTGAATTAAAATCTCTTATAGTGGATTTCCTCCCTGGCTTGGTAGCCCCCAGAGTAGGTGTTGTTGCACACTGAACTGGGTAAACAATTGACTGTGTTCTTTATTGCTTTTGTATTTACTGTCATATAGTAAGTCAGATACGGTGTCATAACATTGAACGTGACATTGAGTATCTGCAGCCAGAATTTCACTATCTACTATGGACGGCGAGGATTTTCCACATCTGGTGAATGTAGACATAGTTAAAAAATACTACACATTAAAATGACCCACTAGGTTGACATACCTAGGCAAAAATAAGAGCATCCCAGTGAACCAAACGGGTTTGGGAAAAAGTTATGGATATATGCAAGAGATTATACACCCGGCAGATCGAGAACCCGAAAGGGAGGCTTGGGCAAAAAGGAGTGTCCTGGTGGTATGACTATGTCCCGTTAAAGCGTATGACTATGTCCCGTTAAATCACTACAGCCAGCTTTATTACAAGGTCCAAGTTCATTGGTATAAGGTCAATTCAATCAACTTCTTTCAATGGCAAGGGATGATGTTCGAAGACATAAGGGTAATGGTGGAGTTGGAACCCAATGAGATTACTTCCACATGGCTATTATTTTATTTTCACTTTATATTCCTTTCGTTCTTTCAACGATTTCCTCTTAATAGGATTTATGTCTCCTTGTACAAAAATGCCTGTTTATAGGCAAAACATCAATACGAATATACTTCGAAGTGCAAACTTTTTGTTTTTTTTTTGTTTTAAGTGCAAAAGCGTCCAATGATTAAAATTGAATGAACATATGCATATGAACATGATTAACTATTTAAAAATGCATGTAATTAGGATATCCCCACAGATCTGCTTCAATAAGATTATCCCCACAAAGTATAATCTCTTGAAAACCCTCTCCCCAACTAAGTTGGTATTAACTGAAAAAAGAAACTTTGCAGAGTTCTCCCTAAAAGAATTCATCTCCCAAATAAGGTCTTCAAATTGTTCTCCCAAACACGATTCTTTTCTCAGACTGTTACAAATTGACGGACAAGAAACCCTTTGTCCCCAGCAGAATCGTTACTATCCCTGGAAAGTTGTTGCAAAGCCTGGAATTCAACCACATACCTGTTAAATTTTACTCTACCCAGTCAAGTCATAATTCCCCAGTAGAGTAATGGAAAACCAAGGTTCCTGAACTCTATCCCTCAAGTAGAAATCGACATTTCCCGCAGAATTTCCTCAAAACAACGAGACAAGAATCCCCAGTGGAACACTCTAAATAAAATCGAAGATACACATACTCCTCATCTCCAGGGGTAGTCTGAGATTTTTCTTCCCAACACTCCTCAGCATTTGTCAAGGATTTATTTTCCTAGACAAAGATACATTTCAATAACATTCATACATCATAGCACATATATGACAAATGCATACCGCATAATCTCATTTATTTTGAGAACATCATTTCGCCATGCATACATCTGCATGCAACTAACCCTCTTCCTTGCAGGAAAAGTCAATCAACAAAAGAAAATACATCTTCTGGTTAGAATTGTTTCTTCTAGTTAATGATAGGCAATCAACGGACCTCTTCTGGTTAGATTCACTTCTTCCAGTTAAAGACGGGCAGACGAAACCTCTTCTGGTTAGATTCATTTCTTCCAATTAATGATAGGTAATCAACAGACCTCTTCTTGTTAGATTTATTTCTTCTAGTTAATGATAGGCAATCAACAGACCTCTTCTAGTTAGATTTACTTCTTCTAGTTAATAATAGGAAAACAACAGACCTCTTCTGGTTAGATTCACCTCTTCCAGTTAAATACAGGTGAACGACATACCTCTTCTTGTTAGATTCATTTCTTCTAGTTAATAGTTCAAGATCTTTCTCAATGGTTCAAGCTTACACAAGTATTGACTAGGTCAAGCCATCTCCTCAACATTGATGCCTCAAACTAGGGTTTTGATTTTTACAAGAACAATTGGAACTCTAGTGCTTCAATTGACTTTCAAGAATACTCATATCAAGTTTCAAGTCTTGCTTCTCAAAATTGCTCAGTCAATTGTTCAGATGACCTAAAATCAGTTGTATTGGATAAAAAGTCAATTGTGGTCAAAATACAGTCAAACTTAAAGATTTTTGACCAATATCAACATTTTGGAGTTATATGTATCATTTAATCAAGTTTGGATCACAATTCCCCAAGAAAAATGTTCAAATCATTAAAAGGGCAAAATGGTCAAAATTAGGGTTTTTACTATATTAGACTGATCAAGGGTTTTTGACCTAATACATGATCTAATAGCTTGAATCAAAATCTAAATGATTCAAATACAATGTCTTGACCTAATTTCATGGTTCAAATCATTTCTCAAGATCAATTGATTGATAGTTGAAATTTAGTCAACTGATGAAAAGTCAACTGATACACCAAAAGTCAAACTTTGACCTTTTGATCAAAATTAAGTTTCAAAGATCACATTTTATCAATACATTCAAAAATATTAAACTTGATCATCAAGAAATCAAGAAAGTCAAAATTCATTTTGAAAAGTCAAAGTTTTCAAGACTTAGAAAATTTTCGAAGTGTTTTAAGTCTTATTTTTTCATGACTTCATGCCAATTTTTCACCAAGATGCAAGATGATTCAAAGAAAACTTCCAACATTAAAGTTGTAGATCTTTATGAGATATACAACTTTTCTTTACTAATAAATTCCTATAAATGCTTGGATTTTGAGTTATGAATCCATAAAGTCATGCACTTTTCTTAAACACTTAGTGAAATTTTGACCTAGTTTAGGCAGATTTTTGACCAAACTTCTTGGTAAATTTTCACCAAGATCCAAAAGGATTTTGTCAAAATGGAAAACATTAAGGTTTTATATAATATTCCAATATTTTCAAAATGTCTAATAACTCATTGAGATCATTCTTGATCTAGGAGAATTGAAGAGATGAAGTTAGGGTTTCAAACTTGAATTACAAGGCATTTTTCATGAAGAACACTTGAACAAATCCATAAGCCATGCTGCATAATCTTGCTTTGCAGGCCTAAAACTAATGCTTCACTCAATAATTAATGATTTACACAATTGATTGAGCCATTGTCCAATTGATTCAAGCATTATCCAAAGCAATTTTTCATATTTGGAAGAAAGTTACCATTTCATTCTCATAAAGCAAGTTTATGCAAACTCAACTTGTATTAAGCTTTGAACTTGTTCCTTCTGCATAAGCTTCCTATACAAAGTAAGATAAGCATGTTTAAAGTGTGTAACCACTCTAGATAGCTTTATACCTTGCCTTGAAACCATACTTGTCAAGCTTGCTTCAAAAACAAGTCAAAATCCCATAACTTGTGATCTTGTGAGTCTAATCATTCCAAGTCTCCAAACCTTTTACTATATATTAAGACACTCTTATGCAACTTAGCACACAAATTAGCAAGCACTAAAACTCACCCAAACTCCCTAAAAACCAGAAATTGCATAAAAACTCCATTTATATATAGTTCTGCCCTTGAACTTGTATCTTCCATTTCCATCGTGCGTTTTCCCTCAAAATCATTTTAAAAGCTTCCATACATCAAATATAGTTCATCCTTGTCCCTGTTTTGGAACTGTAACACCTCCATCACCATCCTCCATAATCAAAAATAGGGTGCTGCACATTGACTTCTCCAGCACGATTCAGCCATCCTCAATCCAATCTAATCATTGCATTAGCTTCCTAGAGATTCAAGGAAGCTAACCAGATCATTACAACACCTTGAAAGTTGCCCAAACTCAAAACATGAATTCCATTTTCAAGGTGAGTTTTCTGACTTTTGAACTCTTCATATAGGCATCATTTGGTTTCCATTTGTGAAGATAAATTGTAGACATTATAGCCCTGAAGTTAACCATGCCCTTAGATTTTATTTATATATCCTAAGTAGAGAGAATTTTAGAGTTAAACTTTCTGAAAAAGTTAGGTCAAAATTTGGTACCATTAGAAATTCTCATTCATCATTGATTTATAGCTTTAGCTATTTACATTTCTGAATCGGGTTTAAATTTCAGGCAACTTTGATGTTTACATTTTTGCAATTGGTTGAGAGATGAAGATACAAAATTCAAAAATGGATGTTGAAGGTCTGGTGAGAGGAGGAAGAAGATACAGGATATGGCTTGTTTTAAAATATAATGTGATGGTTTTATTATAATACACTGATGTATCACCACCCCAGTGGTTAAAGCACGCGCCTGTTACCTCTTGGACCTGAGTTTAAGTCCCAGCGTCCGTTTTGTTTATTTTTCCATATTTTTCTTGTTTCATTTTTTGTTTGATTGCAGTACTGGGTCTCCCTCCATTGGGCCTTGGCATTTTTGCTTAGCAGCACCCCCAAATCACTATGCAACACGTTGGCCCATTATTTTATTTTATTTATTTCTTTTTTCTTATTAACAAAAAAAAACAATATTGGGCCTAAAACCAAACAAAAATTGCTTTACTCATAAACCACTCCAATTTATTTTCATACCCTCTTGTTTTTTTTATATTTTTATTTTCTTTATTATTTTTACTTTTATTATTATTTGTTTTTTTTTATTAATCAAAAATACCAAAAATATTCTATATTTTATTTACAATAATCAGTATTTTTATTTTCTTATTAAATTTAATTCCTTTTCTTAATTAAATAAATATAGACTTAGTTTATTTTATTTTTTTCTTTTAATTGAATTAATTTAGAACTTAGGATTTTATTTAATTTCTTTCTCTATATTCATTAAAAACCTTTTTTCATAAAAAAGCCCTAAAAGTTTTGTTTCCTAACTAATTTTATTTTCTTAATTTAATTTGGTTTAGTTTTCTTAAGTTAATTTAGACTAATTAATTATTTTTCTTTTTAGTTTAATCAAGTTAAACCCCTTTATACACAAAACTCAAACAAAAAATAATTTCCTTTTTTCTTTCCATATCACATGTCCCTTGGACATTATCATACATTTCTTATACATTTTATTCTTGTAACATTCAATATGGTTGTATTAGTAAATTAGGTTTTATTTACTTGCTTTCCCCATTTATAAATTGTACCCCCATCCCCAAATGATGTAATAGTGTAGAATTTTACATTTTCGTAATTTATCGCTTTCAATATAAATGCTAGTAATTATGGTTTGTATGGAAAGACATAAAATCAACAAGTAGAAAACCCTAATTCAAAGATAAAATGCATGAAGTTAAAACACTTGCACACTTGTACCTCTAGGGCTAACCTCACTTGTTGCCTAAAATAAAATAGTCATGTTACGCAAACGTGGGATACTTTAGCAAAAACAATCAAAAACAAGATCATAGTCCCACGATGACCCTTCAAATGTTGTCTTCATAAATGATCTTAGACCCTTACAAAAATGGCTAAGTTATCCTACAATGTTGCTTCCTATGACTATACGATGACCCACGTCTGTTCCTTCATATCCAATGATAGGGTTTCTTATCAACCAATGGTAAGATAGCAATATCTAAAGAAGGAGGAAAAGAACTAAGACTTTTTGAGCAGGTAGAACGTTCATAGTTGCTTGCTCACAACCACTTTCAAAACATCCTTCAAACACACTAACATTTTCAAATAAAATATTTTCAAAAGTCAACACTTTGTATGCATTCTTATAGAGACGAGTATCGTTACAAAGTTCGTCTAAACGAAGGCACTTTTTAAAATACTTTCAAAAACATCACAAACAAATTTCAAATAAAGCATTTCAAAGTGAGCTAGCAACTAAGAGCCCGTAGATAACTACAGATGAAAAGGGTGCTAACACCTTCCCTTTTCATAAACTACCCCCTGAACTCAAGAAAATTCTTAAAAGGTCTTTCTTGTTCTTTTCACCCTTTCTTTTAATGGATAAAAGAAAAGTTGGTGGCGACTCTTGCTATCCGCAACAATTGTGATAAAACTCAAAACACCCAAGTCAATTCTCCCACCGTATTACAGGAACCCACTAAGATTATTATCTCACCCCTTTATTATTGTTGTTTTTTATGTTTTAATTTTAGGTTAAATATTCAAGCAGATATCTGATGATGTTTCAAAGGCCTTGATTCTTGTGATCTTCCGTTCTGGATTTTGTATAATTTTGTAGATATTGTACTTAGATCTTAGAATTTTTGTTTAGGCATTATTGTATAACATGTGCTTAGCTATGTTTTTGTATACTTAGACATGTTTTTATAATGATTTCATTAGGCACTTACGTTGTATCCGTTCCAATTAATGTTGTGTATAATGTATATTCTAGACGTATATTATATAGAGGTTATAATTGGTATTAGAGCAGATCGATTTTCAACCCAGCCTTGAAACATCATAAGTAAATCAATTATTTCCTCATGTGTGTGTTTTAGCCAACATGATTCTTAATATCATGGTATATAGTATTGATCCTGATCAACCTAATCATATATTTATGGTAGGTAGGATCATGGTTGAGCGACCACAATGACTCTGAAGGTTTAGTAGAGTTTTTGCTTTGAGGATATGTCCAAATCAAGGGTTTGGAAGTAATGAGAACCGATGAGAATGGTTAAATTTGTAGTTAGAATTTTGTCATAGGTAATATGGAAGTGCAAGACAAACCGAAGTTCGAACACCATTATGCATGACTTTCAGCATTGACATGCAAACAAACATATGCATTAATTTCCCTTAATTTGACCATTCATGTCACCAACAACATCATCATAACTACATAGTATGCATATTTGATAACTGCAAATTGTAGCTATTTTTGTATATATTTTTTGTTTGTTAATATTGTTGAATAATCCTGACTTTTGTGTACATATTTTACCGTTTGATGTTTTTCTATTCATTTTATAAGTATTAATGCATATTTGGAGCATTAGCAATAAAGTGTCGAAAACACGGCTTCAAACGTGCGATTTTGAGTAACTCATCAACGAATAAGGCTCAAAATCAAAGAATAACAAATCATCAATATGGTTTATATTTTGTCATCGTTAGAAATAGCATTGAATAATCTTTCTAACGCTTTCGACCGGGCGCGAATCGGAGTTACGGTTCAAAAGTTATGGTCGAAACAATGTAGAATATTATGCTGGTTTTTCAAATTTCTGTTATCCGTCGCCGGGCGACGCTTTTGGTCGTCGGGCGACGCTAGGTGAGCTGTAGCATGGGAAAAGCATTGTTTTGGTTGCCAGGCGATGCTTTTTGGTCAACGGGCGATGCTGGACAGTCAAAAATGCGTATTTAGGTGTAAAAACACATTTTTTGAGTATGGTTTTGGGTATCTTTGATCACAACTCCATCAACCTTCATTTTTAGATAGGATTAGCTTAGAAAACAACATTGAAGCTTGCATACGGATGATCTGGGATGGATTGCTCATCAATCGGCATTGACAAACTATGAGATTTGTGGTTCATTTCTCTTCCTCTTTGTGTATTCTTTATATGTTGAGTTTATACATGTATTTACTCTGAACTTATGTATATTTGTCGCACATGGTGTTATATTAAACTTGCTTTACAAATCTTTATCGGTTATTATCTTAGATTTTTATTTTGTGCTAGGGATTTGAGTTGTTATAGACGTATACTGCTTAGATTCTTATCTAGGATGATTATCTGTTAGTTTCTGAACTCTAGAGATAGATTTAGAGTTAACATTTACTTGGGTATCAAAGCTTAATGCCTTTATGTGATTGTGATGTACTGAGAGATCGTCAGTGTGATTACATAGTTGTCTTCTGTGTTGTTGAGGAGGTAGAGAGATCATTTCCTTAGTGATACAGTTGGTCTCTCAATTTGGGTTAGAAATGACTTAGGTTGTGAGTGATACGTAGTGACATTGATGAATATTATTAGGTTGAATCTAACTGGTCAATAGATTTAAGTCTGTGATGAGTAGATTATATACAGGATTGATTAGTTCTTCCTTAATTTTTACTTTTGTTTACATTTATTTTCTGTTGATAATATTTTCTTTGCAAGCCCATTTATCCCCAAACTCATTAACGAGAAATTTGTCGAACGGAAATTCAATAACCAATCTCTATGGACACAATAAATTCCAAGATAAATATTTCTAAAACTTTTGTTGCTTGCCGCTCTACCGCTTCCAACAAAATGGCGCCGTTGTCAGGGATTGGTTCTATTTTCTTCACATTGCGATAATTCTTTTATTTTTGAGTTTTGTAATTAATGTATATGTTGTATAGAAATTGTACATTAACTTGTATATGATATTTATGCATATATGTATTTTCACATATTGTTGTGAATTGTCTCATTTTCATAAGATTTGTTGTGTGATTGTTATGACACTTTCTTTAGGTTTGTGCGGTGTGACAATATCATGGCATGTTGAGAGGAGGTTACTAGCTCGCACGATAAAGGCGTCGAGCTTACGACGTAAAACAAGAATGTTTGTTTATATTTTTTTATGTGTCTGGTGATTTGTGTTTTAACAAGTTGAAATAAGGAAATGTTCTGAATTTCAAATATTCACTTTTCAACTTGTTAATTCATTTTCATCCGGTTTTCATATCGTTATTTGTATATGTTTTATTATGTCAATTTGTGTTTTCCGAAATCTTATCGTGTTTAGCTTGACGAGTTTTGTTCGTTGTATATATTGTAAATTTTGTACATTGAAATTTTGTAGGAGTATTATTTTTCTAATTCTTTTGTTGTTGTTTGCACTCAAGTTTTGGTCTGATAACTTGTAGAATATTAAGGTGATTTGTCAAGTTTGATCATTTCGACTTACGAATGTGTGGTAATGATTTTGTTAAAGTTTTGTACACGTTCGAGATATGTGTTTATCGCTTTCTATACTTTAGCATATTCATGATACTTATACTTTTTACAATTTTTATGTCATTCATTCTTTTGTATACTTGTTCATTTGTGAATCATTTTAGTTCCTACCCTTTTTGTGAGGTAGCTTTCCATTGTTCACATATACTGGAGGCTACAATTCTTGTTTTAACTGGATTCTATTATGTTTAATATTTTATTTGTGTTGATTGTATGAATGCAAGAAAGTGACCAATGCATTTTTTGTTCCATTTTGAGCACAACTACCCTTGGCCAAATAGTCATTTCACCTTGTGAGTGTGTGATCATTAGTAAACCCTTTGAGCTTTTTGTTGATATCCAGGTCATTTTTGCTAAATGCTTGTCTATGAGTGTTTAGTTTCCCTTTTTGCATGGATATTAATTCTGTTGTTTTCTTGAACCCCCAACTATGATTTTTAGTTGAATTTTTACCTTTCTTAGAAAGTAGGGAGTATTCACTTTAATGTATGGTTGAATTCAAGTTTGGGATAAAATTGATTATGTATTTATTGGTTGAGTGTTATGAGGTTGGGAAAAGAAAAAAAAAGTGAAAAAGAAGTGAATAGAAAAAAATGATGAAAAAAGCTTTGAAAAAGAAAAACAAAAAGAGTATGGAATAATATTGTGTTAATAAGTGATGGTGCTTTGGTGTGAAATTTCAGATTCAGAAAAAGTTTAATCGGAATTTTATGTTTGAATGTTTGGTGGATTGATCACTCCCTTAGGTTTAGGCAAATTTTTATTTCAATTAACTTTAGGACTTATCCCTTGTTTGTTTACCAAGCCACATTACAACCTTTAAAAACTCTTGAGATTCTTGTTTTATATTTTCAATGTAAATTTATGGATGAATGCATAATTTAGTCTTTTGTTTGCAAGATTGTGGATGAGTGAAAATACTTCATTTTTGTGTTTCTCATCTACCGATGATTATGTTTGCTAGGTGTGATTCATTTGTGAACTAGTATTGTTTTAGAGTATTTGGCATATTCTTTGTATTTAGCATTTGTTTCATGTTTCTGTTATCATCGTAGTTTAGTGGTAAGCATGTTTCTTTGTGTGTACCGTTTTTCATTAGAACCATTGCATTTGTTTTCTATTTTCTAAAACTTGTTGATTCATTATTCTTTGGTTTATTACTTTTACTTCTTTGACTTATTTGGCCTTGTTTGAGGACAAGTAAAGTTTAAGTTGGGGAGAGTTTGTCAAGTGTAAATTGTAGCTATTTTTGTATATACTTTTTGTTGCACTTATCGACTTTTTGTTTGTTAATATTGTTGAATAATCCCGACTTTTATGTAAATTTGTTTAGTTTATATTTAATTGTGTTTTGTGCACATATTTTACTGTTTGATTTTTTTCTATTCATTTTATAGGTATTGATGCGTATTTGGAGCATGAGCAATAAAGTATCAAAGACACGGCTTCAAACGTGCGATTTTGAGCAACTCATCAACGAATAAGGCTCAAAATCAAATGATAATAAATCATCAATTTGGTTTATATTTTGTCATTGTTTGAAATAGCATTGTATAAGTTTTCCAACGCTTCCGACCAGGCGCGAATCGGAGTTACGGTTCAAAAGTTATGGCCGAAACAGTACAGAATGTTGTGCTAGTTTTTTAACTTTTTGTCATCCGTCGTCGGGAGACGCTAGGCGAGTTGTAGCATGGGAAAACGTTGTTTTGGTTGTTGGGCGGTGCTTTTTGATCGTCGAGGGATGCTGGACAGTCAGAAATGCGTATTTAGGTGTAAAAACATATTTTTTGGGTATTTTTTATCCCAACTCCATCAACCTTCATTTTTGGATAGGATTAGCTTAGAAAACAACATTGAAGCTTGCATACGGATGATCCGGGGTAGATTTCTCATCAATCGGCGCTGACAAACCGGAAGATTTGTGGTTCATTTATCTTCCTCTTTGTGTATTCTTTATGTGTTGAGTTTGTACATATATTTACTCTGAACTTATGTATATTTGTCGCTCATGGTGTTATATTAAACTTGCTTTACAAATCTTTGTCGATTATTATCTTAGATTTTTTCTCTGTGCTAGGGATTTGAGTTGTTATAGACGTATACTGCTTAGATTCTTATCTAGGATGATTATCTGTTAGTTTCTGAAACTCTAGAGATAGATTTAGAACTGATATCTACTTGGGTATCAGAGCTTAATGCTTCTGTGTGGTTAGGTTGTACTGAGAGATTGTCGGTGTGATTACATAGTTGTCTTCTATGTTATTGAGGAGGTAGAGAGATCATTTCATTGGTGATACAGTCGGTGTCTCAATTTGGGTTAGAAATGACTTAGGTTGTGAGTTATATGTAGTGACATTGATGAATATTATTAGGTTGAATGTAATTGGTCGATAGGTTTAAGTCTCTGATGAGTAGATTATATGCAAACTTGATAAGTTCTTCCTTAGTTTTTACTTTTGTTTACATTTATTTTCTATTGATAACATTTTCTTTACAAACCCATTTATCCCCAAAATCATTAACGAGAGATTTGTCGAACGGAAATTTAATAACCAATATCTATGGATACGATAAATTCCCGGATAAATATTTCTAAAACTTTTGTTGCTTTCCGCTCTACCACTTCCAACATTATTCAAGCACGCATAATCAACAAAAATATCACCACAATAAATAACACCATAACACTCATCATTTACACCACTTAACATAATTCATCATTTAAATCATGTTACAATTAATTGGATAATACTAACAATCAACCATAGGCATCCAATGTAACGTCCGTTTATTTATTTAATTAATTAATTAATTAATTAATTAAGTATTTTCAATTAATTGCAAATTATTTGTTGAAATCGTTGACATGTTGTGTTAGATTGTGATTTATTGACATAAGTTAGTCGGTTAAATTAGTTGATTAATAATATTAGTAATAATATTATAATTGTAGAATATTAATAATATTAGTTGTTGGGCTTGTTTTGGTGATAGACATAGTATTAAGGGGGTGTGACTATTAGACCCAATAGAAATAATAATATTATTGAGTTTAGTTAAATAATAGAAATTAGATTAATTAAAAAGGGTTAAGAGAAAGAGTAGAGAAAGTGTTGTGCGTGAGAAGTTACAGAGAAGAGGAACAAGGAAAAGAGGCAAGCTAGGTTTGATCATAAAAGTTGTAGAGCGACCTTCGATTCAAGGTAAGGGTGGGGTTCTGACTCTATAGTTGGGTATATGATTAATATTATGTGGGAGTTTTTCTGTAAAGTTGTGTAATAACTTTGATAAATATGATTAATGGAGGTTATATGATTAATATATATGGTTAATTGTGAAAAATTGTCGTCTCTGTAAAGTTGTTGTTTTGGTGAAAATTGATGTTGCTGCAAATATATATTGTTTTGGTATGAGACCTGTAATCGGAGGAAAAATTTGGATAATTCTGTATTCGTATCAGTACCCGACTGAAATATGGGGTTGGAGAACCTGTTGTGCCGAGGGGAACAACGTGTGTATCGAACGGCACAGAGGCATAAGGAGAGTGTGTCGAGCGCAAGAAAAGAGTGTCGATCGGCACTAGGTGAAAGAGAGGTAAGTGGAGAGTGGCACAACCTGTGTGTCGAGGGGCACATCGTGTGTCTGCTACTTTTTTTTGTCTATTTCCTATGTCTGCCTATGTGTCTGTTACTTTAATATTTAGTTACGAAAATGGATGTAACTGAGTTAGTAAACGTTAGCATAAATTAATAATATCATAGAGCATAATGATAAATTATGGAGCAGTAAATCATGAAAGTAATAGTAGTAGATGCTTAGCAGGTAAGATTAATAAGTTACAGAATTAGTAACTGGTATGGTTTTAGTTACAGAGCTAGTAGCAAATAACAGAGACAATAGTAACCAAAATATAGTAGCAGTAGAGATAATTTAAGTAGCGGAAAAATAATAGCTTCATTAATTTAGCCGAAAACTATTATTAAGGCTTATCAGTAGAATAATTTAGTAGAAGTATTTTAGTAGGACCGTGTTAATAACAGTGTTGGCAGTGTAAATTGTTGTGTTGTTGTTATTAAATTGTTGAAGTTGCAGGTGATAAATTTTATGGTGTTGCCTCTATTTATTGGCAATTATTGAGATGTAGGCTTATGCCAATATTGTTATATATGGTTGTTGTGGTTTCATTTAATCATGTTGTCACATACATAGTATATCATGTTGGAGATGATGCTCATTAAGTTGGCATGGATTGGCAAATATAAAGTTGAAGGCTTAGGCCTTGTTGATGCCTCTATTTATTGGTAGATTATTAAGTTGGAAGTTTTTCTCTATTGGTACCACATGCATTTGCATCGTAACGAGTCGCATTCACGTTGCATATTTGAGTTGTTGTGTTGATGAATTAATCGTTATATTTGGTTGTGACTACTGTTGTTTATGAGTTGTGAAGCGATGATTTTGCATGAGTTGATTCTAATATAATGTTTATCATACATCCGATTATATAGTTTAATGTCTTACCCCTTCTGTTTGAATGTTACCTCAATGTTGGTAACGTGCAGGTAATTCAGAGTGAAAGTGGTGTACCTTCAGTAGCTCGAGTCGGTGTCATTGCTCTGATACGTAACACTCGGGGTGATGAACGCTTGTTCTTTCATTGTTATTATTATTTCAGTTAATTGAACTTTAAGTTGTTGTTCGTTAAATATTTATTATTTGAAGTTGTTTTCAGTTGGAGAAAGATGTTATGGCCTTTTAAGTTGGATATTATGACTTCGCTGTGTGGTTATGAAAGTTGTTGGTTCATCCAAGTTTAATGTGTTATGTATCTGTAATGAATGTCGTTGTTTTAAGTTGAAATTGTAGCATCCTGATTCGGTTGTCGGAATTTTATAACTCTGTCTTTATAATAATTTTCGGATAGAATTGGGGTGTTACACCCAACAGTATCCAACAACACCTCGAATCATCACACAACAATAAAAACTGGGATCAGAATTCAATTCCATGCACCATATCTCATTACGCTCATCTTGGGTGCATGACGGGTTACCCGTCATAATGATGACACCCGTCATCGATCAAAAAAATCAAAATGTCACTTATGTGACCGGCCATACAAACTGAGCCTGAGCTTCATGATAGTTTACCTGTCACAGGCATGACGCCCGTCAGCACCTCAAATGCCATGGCGACCTAGTCGTCATGACGATGGCGCCTGCCATCGACCTGCAGAAGCCAGATTTTTGTTTTCTACACAAAGTTCAATTCAGAACTCTAAATTTTCATTCCAGACACTCAAAATCGACTCAAACCAATACACGAATATCATATAAGTAAGTATCCACATCATATTATTATATTAATTTAACATGTTAACTCTTTATTCATGGTTTTACAAGGTTCCTATAACCTTCAAAACTTAACAATGGAGGGTATCTCAACATAGAAAAGCACACATCATTCACCTAATAATTCATACAAATTTCATCGTATAAACAGATTACAACATCATTTGATCATCAATTTCCAAACTCACATAAAAACACAACAAACATACATAATTAGACAAAATCTATTAGAGGTTAAGGGCAACTTATTCTACCCCTCGTGCATATACCTATTAGAGAAGTAGTTCCCCCTTACCTTAATTCCTAGCAAGAAATCTGAATCTGAATTGGTTTTAATGTATTATCTCTTCATTTTTTAGCTTCCCTCTTGCCTTCCTTTGCCTCTGCTCTCTTTTTCTCTTTTCTAAAATTTCTACGTACCGATCAGAATTAAAACTCTCTAAACTTATATTAACCTAATTTTTTCTCTTACGACATAATTTCTCTATTTTCTCATTTTAATTCAAATAAATTATTACTATTATATTATTAAAATAATTCTAGTTCAATTCCAACTACCTCTATTCTCTTTCTATGCTCCCATCTCAAAGACACACACTCCTAACACTCCTATTAATTCAATTAATGTTATCCAACAATTAAATAAAGTATTAAAAATTACAAATAATATACAAATAAACAAAATAAAATAATTTAATAAAATTGATGAGTTACACACACGCACACCAATACGCCTACACACACAAAGAAATGCTTGTGCGAACAAACTTGCTAGTATAAATCTAAATCTTAGAAAATTTCTTTTGGTTGAAGTATGTACATGATACCATTAAGATAGATTACTTGAACAACAAGTAAGACAAAACTTATTTTAAATTTAGACACTAAAAAAATTTTGATTTTGGTCCCATCTTCCTTTTTCTTATGTTCCTTCCACCTTTCTATATATATTTTGTCCCTTGGCCTTTTGATTAAAAAAAGGTATGAATCTACCTAGTTTCACATCTCTTCAATACCATATAAACTTTTTCTCCCCATTACCAAAAACAGAATAAAAACTGAACTGGTTCTCTTCCTCACTGTTTTCCTTTATTTTTGTTGTGACCAGCATTTAGTTTATTAATTTCAAGTTTATAGTAATGCCAACCACATTTTTTCCTAACATTGTTCAATTATGAGCATGTGAAGAATGATAGATATTGTTCAATTATTCCAGTACCATGCTATGTATATATACAAATTTAACATGAGTACTTAAGCTATGAACCCAAATTCACTTCAATGGAGAAATCTAATTAAGACATTAGATAGAGGTCATATATCTTTCGCAACGACTTCAATAAAATGAAAACTCGAAATTTCAACTGTTCAGTCTTTATCAGATCATAGAAATTTTGTAATCTGAACCGTTTAATTTTGATCTAACAATCGAGATCAGCAAGTACAATGACCTCCAAGTAGAAATTAAATTCTAGACAGAATTAATAATTCATCCATAATAATTAACCAACATGGACATAGGAACCAAACATAGTCCCTTTTTCTCCAAACCAGTACAATCAACATTTTTCCCATTGAAATTTATGTCACAATCATTTGTTTCCACCTTTGGATAACGCTCTGATTTAAATCCCTTACCCTACAAAATCATCATCATAAACAATAGTATTTAGTTAAGATCAAAAACCAAAATTATTTCTTATAAAGAAAAAAAAAACATTAATTATATGAACCATAGTTGATTACCCTAGAGACATCAAATTGATCTTCAATCTTCCTTGACATCATTTCTCTCGAATTCATTCCAGTTACCTGTCAATAACGAGTATTGTTAAGAAAAAAATTGTATCTGATAACTGTAATCCAAATACATTAATTATTAAATAAATTTAAAAAATAACTGTCTCAGAAGAAATAGATATTTACGTACCCTTGGACTATTGACCGGGGAGCTAGCGGTGTCCTCTAAAGAATCATCATGTGAAATATGTTTGGTTCTTGTTTTCTTCATAGAAAGTTTCTTAGAGAGGTTTGGTGAGTTTGTAACATGATTTTTATGTGAGAATTTCCATGCAGCACAAGAAGCAGCATCTGAGACCAAAGAGGAACCACCTAAACTTGAAGAACAATAACTTGGTTCAATGTGTTTAGAGAAATCTTCAAAATATGAAGTCCAGCCACTTTCCTCAGCTTGGTAATTTGTGTTTCCATTGCCAGTGCCTGTTTTTTCCATTGAAGAATTTTCAGAGAATGCTTTATTGTTTTTATAGCATAAGAAGAGGAGAAGAATAATAGGAATGTTTTGTCAGAGGTTGGGAGAATTTATAAACCCAAAAATTATAATCATGACATTAATAAAAGATACTGCAATTATTTATCGTGTATCGTGGGATAATGTATGTACATATTTATTTATTTGTTAAATGAGTCATCTTTATTGAAATTTAATTAATGTATTTTTCAATTTAGAGGATCCTTGAGTCATGATCATTTTTCAAGATTATTTTTATTTTTTAAAAGATAAACAAATTTCAATTTAAACAAAAATAGACACAAATGAAAAATTAATAAAATTATCATTTATATTAATAAATTTTTGTTGTCACTAAAAATTAGAAGAGGCGTTGATTATATTTTAATAGATTTTAGAAAAAATTAGTGTATATTTTAAAATTAGAGAGGGTGTTAGTGCTATTTAAATAGATTTCAAGGAATGTGAGTGTAATTTTTTTTAATTTTCAATAAAAAAATAAAGAAAATAAAAATTTTAAAATTTAAAATAAAATAAGAGAATAAAAACGGCAATTAAACCTTTTATTTTCTTACTAATGCAACGTATCAATCTTTTGTTAATATTTTTTATAAGTTAATTCTTCTATTTCAAGAAGATAAATATTCATTCATATTTATCTATCTATCTCATAAATAGCATTTAAAATTTGTGATGAGAAATATAGGGCATATCAATTATGGGTCCATATACTAATTATTGAGTAAAACATGGAGCAAAAGGGGACCCGTATTATAGAATCTTGGAGTGGGCCATAAATGTATAATGAGGAATTTAAATTAGGCCCTTTAAATTAACTCATGTTGTTGCAATCCTACAACACAAAAACTAGGCTTAAAATGAGACAAGTCAAGTATAGAACGTGCAAGGGGAAAAATTAGTATATAAAGAGAGAATAGGGTTGACCTTTGTGCTTGTGAAGAGATTTCCTATGGGAATTTGATACTATTTTATGTACTAAAACATACCTTTCAACCAAATGCATTTAATGAGTGAGGAACAAAGTATAAATAATTGGACTACTTGAACAAAAATAGGCCTCATCATGAGAAAAAATTATGCCAATGTCTAGTGAGGTCAAAATTTAGACCTAACTTGGAATCATGATGGTGTAAATTTTATAGGTTAGATTCACAATCATAGATTTATTTGGTGAGTTATGTTTATAGGATGTTATCTTTTTTTATAGAGTTTGTATTGATTATTATGGTATGGTTTTAATCTATAGAGGAACAATAAATAGTGGTAGATGAAGATGATCATCGTAAAAAGATTTTTGATATAGTGGTAGATGATTTTTAGGAAAATAAACGTATTTATAAAGTTAACACTCTAATTTTTAAATCAGTCAATAAAAAAATGTCAAATTTGCAAATCTAAATATAGTTCAGAGTCACATATATAAAAAAAACAAAAATAGTTTGAATCGTCATTAAATGATCTAATATGAAATGCGAAAAATAATCACATAAGAATTAATAATTGAGATAAAAACGGATCTAATTTTGTACAACGTTTGATGTAAAAGTTTATATATTAAATTCACCGACCAATAGAATGATATGGCTGAATTGAACCTCCAAATTGAAATATTTACTTCAGTTCTAAAAATTCTATTTTTAAGAATCATTTTCAAATAGAATCATTTTTTGAGAATAAGCATCTTATTCTCTGATATAGTTTTAAATAAAAAAGGGTTTGATTAATAATACTTGCATTTTTGTATATATATATATATATATATATATATATATATATATATATATATATATATATATATATATATATATATATATATATATATATATATATATATATATATATATATATATATATATATATATATATATATATATATATATATATATATATATATATATATATATATATATATATATATATATATATATATATATATATATATATATATATATATATATATATATATATATAGTTATTTAAATTTTATTTTCATTTTCTTGAAAATTTTATTCTCATTCTTTAAGTTATTTTTATTTAAAAGTGAGAATCTTACATTCTCATAATCATCATGATAATTAAAGACATTTCAATAGAAACAGAAGATAACTTTTCTACTACATTATTTTAAAATATTTTATTATTAGTTAAAAAAAAGGAGAAGTATTTATAATTAAAGTTGGAGATCATGCACTTTAAATATATAGTTTATAAGACAAAATAATAGAGAAATAGAAGATGAGATATAAGCTATCGAATTTAAATTAGATGATTGAAATAAAGGACTTCAGAAGTTTACGTGAGACAAAGATATTGTTTAAATTTAAAAAAAAAAAACTTATCAATATGATAAAATCTACGATGTTGTATGAGAATGTTAAACGATTAAAAATCAATATAAAAATAAAATAAATGTAGTAGAAATGAAAATATTACATTGATAATCTACGGGAATAAAGCAACTGTTAGGATAAAACCAACAATAAAAAAAATTGGTTAAAATAGACTTTGATAGTGGTTTGGATATGTAACGAGAAAATTTATATATTATAAGGTTAAATATGTTTTTGTTTCTTATAAATTAATCAAATTTTGTTTTTGATCCCTATAAAAAATGAAATATATTTTAGTTCTTACGAAATTATTATATACATAGTTTTAGTTTATGTTGTTAAATTGATGTGTATTTTTAAATAATTATTTTACATATATATTTAGAACGTTATAAAAAATTCTTTGAAAAAAAAAACTCAAAATTTAATTTCTAAATCGGAATTTTCATTACTTTTATCAATATATTTTGAAATTTAAAATTTCATATTTAATTCATCTCATTTTGAAAATTTCTAAAATTTGGTAAAGAAACATTTTATAGTATTATAAACGCATATGAAAAAAATTATTCAAGAATTTAAAAGTTTAAGTGTAATTAAATAGTTTTCAAAATTTTAAAAAATAGCAGAGATTAAAACTACATGAATAAAAATTTTGTAGAGACTAAAATATATTATTTTTTTAATAAAGATTAAAGGAATTTTGAGATATTTATAAGAACCAAAAATATATTTAACCTTAGATTATATAAGGAGAATAGATCAAATAGAAAAGGAGAATAGATCAAATAAAAAATAGTCAAACAAATAGAAGTAAAGGAAAACCTAAAAAACTATGAGTTATTAAAAAAAGATAGAGGTAAAAGAAGACCTAAAAAAATATAAGAGAGTTCTTAAAATAAATCATTTGAACAAAAATATGGTTTTTTTTGTTGACAAATATAAAAATATGGTTCTTAAATTGAACAAAATGGCAGAAGTTAGTGTTATAAGCTTTGTTGTTTTAAATTTCAATAATTTGAATAAAAATATGATTCTTAATTGAACATAATGGCAAAAGTTGATGTATATACTTTATTGTAAATTTCAATATTTTTTAATTACTCACCACTCCCAGTAATAATCATCCTTAGAATAATATTACTAGAGAAAATATCATTAGAATTATCCAAATTCCTTGGGGAATAATGATATCTCTACACCCTGACAACTTATCATAAGAATTATTCTTAATTCCTAGTCATGAATATTTGCAATGCAATAGGAGTAATATTCCCCCATAAATAATTTGCCAGGTAGTGAGTTTAGGTCATCTAAATTAGGTGATTACCCTTGCAGGACTAAACAAGAGATTATAATGGTTACTTAAGAAGAACCAACAGCTAAAAATTCGACCTTTATAGTTTTTTATACATATAATCAATGTACATATTTTAATAATAAACAGCTCATTTTCCTCTCAAACGAAGGAATCAAATGAGTCAACACAAATCTCCATATCTGTGTAAGTTGAAAGAGTATGGTTTCATTCCCAGTAGAGGTGCAACGGTGTTACAATGCAGTTCATGAGTGACTTTCTTAAAATACTGTTAAACTAAAGTAGACAAACAAAGGACAGTAAATAGAGCTGCAAATGTTCCAAGACAAAAGATATAGTCCAAATGTCCAAGATGGCAGTAGCTCGCAGCGTCAAAGTTAGTGACCGTATTTCTGAAACTCCCACTCACTGTTATCTACACCAGTCAAAACAAGAAGCCAGTAAGGATCATTGATTAATCAATTTGGATTCAAACATAAACAGAAGGTGTGAAAGGAAATTGGTCCACATACCTAGAGGGCAAACTTGACGGGTCTTGAGCCATCGGCTAATGCAATGGAAATGAAATGCGTGGTTACAAACCCCTGTACAAGATACCAGAACAATTAACATTTGAGTAATCCTACTCTTGTGAAGCACAATAATAACTAGACAAGCAAGCATACACAATTAGAAAACTGACCTATGAACTAGTTATAGATAACCTAACTAACAAATAAGTTCAACTTGATTTTTAAATTAGATTTAATTGACATGCAGTCATGTAAACATATTTATACTGTCGATCAAATTATAAGTGTCCGGTCATTAAAAATAAGCAACCCTAAATGTCACACACTCGATTATTCTTAACCAATTAATAGTATAAAAAATTCTACACCAACAATATATCAAAATTAAATTCTTCAATTTTACCCAATGCAGCTATGTCAAATACAAGTATCAAATATGATGATATGCAAGTATGGTAAAAAAATAAAAAATATACTATGTTATAAAACTCTTACCGTTCCAGCCATTATCTCGGCACAGAACAGCAAAACCAAGAAAACCATGTCAGAGATGGGTGACTCGACTGGAACAGCCGCCGCAATAATGAGATTGAATTCAGAACAACCCCACTGACGCAGCCACTTCAGCTGTATATGATCTTATCCTTAAAATTTTAAGGACAGCAAGGTTATTTTATTGAATTTTATTGGTATTTGAAAGTATGTTTTGCTTAAGACTTCTATGTTTGGTTTAACGTTGAATTTTATAGAATCACAGTGGGTTTCCACGTTTAAGGGGTAGCCTTGATTCAACGGTAAGGTTGTTCTATTGCGACCCTGGGGTCATGGGTTCGAAGCCTGCTCGTCACTATCCGAGATTGATAACATAGAAAATTTACAGAAACAGCAACCCAAGTCTAATGCATTCTCAGTTGGTATTACAACTTCCCTACCATGCCCACCTATGTCTGCTCTCTCCCACTCTTGGACTAGGGTGGAACCTGCTTTCACTCTGCCACTTTCCCCCCAGCTTAAAATGACAGGCTGCGAACAGGATTACTGTGTATATTATTAGAGATGAAATCTGTTCCATCTTATGATGATAATAGGGGACTTAAATATGTATCATGGGTTTTTGGATTGGCGGTAGTAAACACTTAGGATAAAGGTTATTGCACTGACATGTAGGTCTTAGTGAATCAAAAGATTATACCTCGTGATGAAATTATCTATCCAATATATATTTTGAATAAAGGGACAAAATTGAGAATTTGAATCTATAAATTGGATCAACCTATATTAAAATGTTTTGAGTGCAAATAAATAAGTCCATGGTTAACTCTAGAACTATGCCTATACAAAAGATAAGTTTATAGCCAAGAAAAAAACATGATCCACAAAATGGGAAAGCAGAAAAATGAAGATCATCATAATTGGCTAATTGTCATAGTTCAAACGACAGTCTCATGGACAAGGAAAGCACATTAGTTTAAGAAATCTGCAAGTATTTGAAATGTGAAAATAAAAACTGATCACATTATGTAGTAGAATTATCTACGATGTTGATATAGATGCAAGTATAATAAGCAAGCAAGCATACCTCAATAATTATAACAAAAACAAAGATGGGATAATTAAAACCAGTGTATGCAAGATCGCGAGTCAACTCGTCAACTCGTCCAATCCAATGTTCCAATCGCATGCCAGCAGGCTGCAATTCAAGTAAAATGGTATGTAGCAACTCGTCCGAGTTGAAAAGCTAACCCGCTATGAATTCTGAGATATAGCGCATCTGCTTTTAATGCTTTTTTTAGAAGAAAAAAAATCCTAATTTCCTAAAACGGGCCTGACTTTGGGTTGGGTCGTATTAAAATCCTTATTTATTATTATTTTTAAAATGGAAATTCTGAGAGACGTTGTATCATAACTTTTAAATAAAAAGCAGTACCAAATAAACACATTATTACATAAACAGTTCATGATTGCAACCTTCCACTCTCAATATCTATACCTCCTGTAAATATACATATACAAAATATATTTTTCTACCAATAGTAGGTTCTTACGATCCGTGCTATGATCCTCGAGTTACGATTTTTCAATCCTCAACCGATTCTGTGTAAGCTCTCGAGATTTTAAACATTGACTAAAACGAACAATCAACCTGGTCAGGCCACATTATGAAGTAGAATGATCTAAAATCTAGACCTAGATAAGCATAATCAGCAAGCAAGAAAACCTCAATAATTATGACAAAAACAAACAATAAACCATGAGTTGCATAGTACTAACTGTTAGTAATGCTTAGTATTTCATTGCATCTATTGTTGGTCGAGAGGGAGATTTTTAGTGATTGGTAGTTGGTTGTCAACTTGAATTTGATTACGAGTTTGTTTGAAGTTGAACTTTGAGTTGCATTCTTACAGGACAGGGGTATTTAACTGTTCACTACCAGGTTCCCTATTGATATGTAGATAAATGACCACGGCAAAGTGCAACATGATCCTATAAAACTCCTGTTATGGCAAGGGTTCAACGAAGGTTGGATACTGGGATCAATTATGAATTTACTATAGGCAGCCTCATCTAGCGTTCTCAAACGGCTGATTCTACAACTCAAACTCGTGACCCTCTTGCCAAAGGGAAAAAACTACAACCATTGTGCCCCAAAATCATATAGCTAGAGAGGTGATGTTCTTATGAGAAGAAATATAGTCATTTTCTACTGAAGTTTGCTTATGAATAAGACTATTCACAATAACTGAAAATCTTCAAAAACTAAATTTCACATGAAATCTATAATCAATTTATGAATAATAATGATCATAATACAAGCTACAAAAGGCACATTTACAGTTGAATTACAAAGTTTAGAATCATACCCCAAGCAACTGTGCATTCCTCACTAGTTGCGCTAGCTTGGTTTGCCTGACACTCAATGCCTAAAACAATAATCAAACTCAACTGAAATTAGGTTATTATTCTCAAACGAAAAATACAATTTCTACACACACAAAAAAAAAAAAACTGAAACAACATGCTTACAGAGATCCATGATATGATTCCTGCAGATAGCGCAGTTATCAACAACAATATCTGCATTTCAAAAAAAAATATCAGCAACATCGTTAGGAAGAAACAGTAAAGGAGGATGAAATTAGGGTTTGGGAGAGGGTTAAGAGAGACAAACCCCAAGCCCAGAGAGAAACGGCATTCCACTTCTTGATCTCGAAGCGCTTAGGCTTCTTGGAGGAAGAGGCGCCGTGAGAGCAGGAGGACTCGCCGGTGGGAACCATAGGGACGTCGGAATCTAGGGTCGCCATATTTTTCAATAAACAAAAGTTTCTTCTACTTTTGGATTCTGTTTCTGTTTCTTCAAACTCTATATGAAGAATAAACAACAGCTTTAAATTGGGGTTTTCATGAATTTAAATGACTTAGTTGGGCTTTTAAAGTTTGGACTTTCATGAATTTAAATGACTTACTTGGGCTTTTAAAGTTTGGACTTTCATGAATTTAAATGACTTAGTTGGGCTTTTTTTAAAGTTTGGACTTTCATGAATTTAAAGGGGAAATTATTCTACCACCCCATTTATACCTCACACCCCACATGAGGGATGCTTTTACAATTATGTCTTTAGTAAAAAAATTCGGATCTTTTGAAAGTTCATTAAGTTACCGGATTTTTCAGATAGTACCGAAATATATAGTTGAAATATATAACTTTTTGCAAAATATATATATATATATATATATATATATATATATATATATATATATATATATATATATATATATATATATATATATATATATATATATATATATATATATATATATATATATATAATGCAAAAAAGTGTTATAATATCAATACAGAATAAATTATGTTGATATTTTAACTTCTTATTTCCAATGCCTAATACGTACTGCATATGGTGATTTCAATGCTCTTGCACCTTTACTATAACTTTGGCTCTATCGGTCAGTAACGGGAGGCAAAGAACTGAATCAATGAAGTCGTCATCGAGTATTTATTTATTCTACAGAAGGGAAATGAGAATCATCAAAGAAAAACTGAGAACGGAGAAGTCATGGTCTTACGACCGAGAGATCGGGTACGGGAGTCGGTTACACAAAGGGAAGGTATTAGCACCCTCACGTCTGTGGTACTCCACGGGATCCACTCTTGTTGTTCTAATCTAATGGGTGTTTTCTATCTAAACACTAATCAAGCTAAATGGAAATGCATGTAAGCAAAGTGTATATACAAAAAAAAAGGTTTTATTAGTCGTGTCTGTCGCGGTTGCGAACCTTTGTGCCTACGTACCCTCTTCGTGCAATGAGAAATCAAGATACTCGTAGTTCATCTGGAAAATATTAGTTTGTTGTATGTTTTTATGAACAATGCTAATTTCACATCCTACCGCAACTCGACCTTTGGAGACTCACGCATTATGGTAGAAAGAAATTAACATGTTCGTATATGAAAAAGGTTTTCAAAGAAAAAGTATGAAGACAAAAAAGATTTGCATTGGTTGGTATTTTGCTGTGAATAATAGTTAATTGACCTCAAGAGAGATATTAATAATTTCTCCACTTTTTAAGAAAAGAGTCTTTGAGATTTGAACCACACAAAAGACTAAGAATGAAAGAACGATAAGATCGAGAAGAAATGTGCTTATCATCTCCATTTCTTAGTAGAAGTATGATTTTCATCATTTATTTATTAAGTGTTTTAAAGTTTGAAAGAAAGAGAAGTTTTTATTTTAACGATGCAAAAGGGGAATGAAAAAGTCTAAAGGGGACTAACTTAGTTCTATCTCTAGTGTTATCATATAATGATGATCCTAATATTTGGATAACGAAGGGGAACATCTACCTAAGTTAGCATGCATGGATAGTCCCATGGTTGGGATGAAAGGGGGGCTAAGATAAAGACCCTAATGTTGACATATATGGTTTAGTACCTAAGGTCTAATTGGTTTATCTTAAGTAAAATGAAACCAACATCCTAAGGGTACATGTTATCAAGCAAAAAGAAGGGGAAAAAAAAGAAAAGAAAGCAAGCATCAAGCAAAGGAAGACACATAAGACAAGTGTGTAGTGAAGAGTGATCATTCATAGTTAGGAGTGAAGTGTCAAGTTATGTGTATAATGTTGGTGTAAGCCCTAGAGGCCAATACTTTTGGTACTTGTATCGAATTATTTATTAATAATAAAAGGCATTTCTTTATTATGTTTGCTTTCCAAAATAATAAAGTCCCTAGAATGGTTTATTTGTTTAATGAAATGTTAAGTGTGACTTAATCATGAGATCCCATTAAACATAAGACACTATTCTTAAAGTATCCGTAGTCAAGCTTTAATGTGAAGTGGGATAACATTAAAGCATTAAGATTATTATGAAGATAGATTGATGATCACATCTCATGGATCATAGATAAGGAGTTATCAAGTCTTGACATAGGTATGAATATTAGGAGTAATATTTATATTGGATTGACCCGCTATGAGAATACTACATAGAATGTTATGCAAAGTGTCATAAGTTATTCTCATGATGATAATGGTGTATACCACCCTTCGACCTGAAACCACTATGGACCCTAGATGTAGAGTCAAGTACTTTATTGTTGATCAAACGTCATCCGTAACTGGATGACTATAAAGACGGTTGATGGGTACTTCACAAAGCATGCTAAGGGACATGAGTGACCTAAATGGAATTTGCTCATCCTGCATAACAGGATAAATGTCTAAGGGCCCAATATTGAACTGGACAAGGGTGACACAGTGTATGCCTTGTGTTCAATATAGATATGAGGGCAAAAGGGTAATTGTACAACACAAATATTATCACGGAAAAGGTTTGGTCAGATCACATGACATTTTCATGACTTGGGTAACAGTGATGTGTTGCTAGATACCGCTCACTGTTTATTATATTAAATGTGTGATTTAATATAATTGTCAACATCGCGAAAACCTACAGGGTCACACACATAAGGACAGGTTGATGAGAGATAGAATAAATAAGGAACACCGTAAGGTACGGTGCACTTAAGTGTAATACGGAAAATGGTAAGGTACCACGTGGATAAGTGATATATGGTACATCATAAGGTATGATGTCCATAAGCTTAATTGGGCTTTTAGCTTATAGCCTTAATTGGGCTTTTAGCTTGTAGCCCACACGAGTGATTCTATAAATAGATCCCTTGTGATGAAGCAATTTCACTTGATGCATTTTCGTTTTTGACTCTCTCTCTCACTCAAGGTTTCCGTTCGTGATCAGCTAGCACTGTGACCGGAAGCGATCTGTTCGTGTGGACTGAGTAGAGGCGTTGTTCTTCATCAACGCTCATGATCACAACATCAAAGTTCTGAGTCACCACAAGAGGTAAATATTTCTATCACTGACCATGCTCATTCGTAAGGATCTCTAAAGGAAAATTTTATATTCCGCTGCGTTTTTTATCGCAATTTTCCTTCACATAAGAATTAAAGCATTCTTCTAAAGGTCATGCAATAGAGGCTTAGGATTTATGGTGCAAAGCAAGTTAAGACAAGTAAGGAAAATGATCAAGTAAGCACAAGTTTTGAGCATAAATCAAGTCCAAGTAACTTAGAACACATGAAATAGATGAAGTTTAGAAGAAGAAAGCCTCACGGGAAGAAACACATCACACAAACACTCAAAGAGGTGAACCAAGAAGATGGAAGAAGAATTGTCAAGCATAGACCAAAGGTAGGTCAAAAAAGTTAAGCAAACAAGCAAATCAATACAAGTTTGGGTGCTTAAATGGTTCAATCATATTGAACTAAGACCCTAAAAATGTCATGAGTATGAGGTAAAGAAATGAGATTCAAATTATCAAAGGTTGCATAAATGCATCCCATGTACCTCACATGATCAACCAAAAGGCATAAGAATGATCAAGACCAAAATGAAGTGAGAAATTAACAAAATGGAGGTAAAATTCCTCTAAAGTCTTTACAAGACTATCCTTGAGCTTATCATGACTCAAACAAACATTCAAACCAAAAGAAACTTAAACAAATGATCAATAGATCAAAACTAGTCCCAATTAGGGTTTCAAAACCACACAAATTCTATGCTCAAGGTAAAAACCAAATGTTCAACATAAAATTTCCAATAAATGAAAACTAGTTGACATAACATTAGAGCATTCAAATTTTCATAACATACTCAAAGATTTGTCTTAAATTTTGTCCATAAGTTTCAAAATGAAGCTTGACTCAATTACATTAGGCCAAAGGGACATGCTCATTTCAATATTCCATGAAAAATAGAAAAATAGGATAAAAAATTCAAACAAGAATAATCAAAGTATCTCAAGTCTCTTACAAGTCAAAAACCAATCTTTTCTCCACTTAAAAGTTCATGGAAATATCAAAATTAAATTGAAAGATCAATACTAGTTCAAAACTAGGCTTAAATGACCATTAAACAAGATAAATTTGTATAAAATACAAAAATCAGAATTAAAATTCCACAAAAATGAGAAACATGATCCCAACATCTTAAATAAGCTTGAACATTTTTTTTTTTGGAATTTTAATATCAATGGAAATGAGTGAATTATATTGAAACTTCAAAAAGAAGTCATAAAACCTCAAAAACTATTAAATTACTTTTCAATTTTTAAAAACAAAACAAAACTTAAAATAAATGAGGTCTAAGACCATCAAGAATTCAATAAAGTTCAGAGGAACATGAAAATATTTTTTGTGATTTTTTATGGTTCCTAAATAAGTCATAATTAGTTTTATACTAAAACTATGTGAAACAAAACAAAATAGAACACCTTAAATCAAATCAAATATGAAAAATAGCAGATAAATGCTAAGAATAAATAAAAATCACATTTAGAAATAGACTCAATTATTTTTTGTTCTATATTTTTTGTATTTTTTGGATCAATAAAAATATTTTAAATAAATTAAAGAAAACAAAATAAATAATTTATAGAACAAACAAAATAAATGAAATAAAAAAAGAATAGTCAATGGTCTGCAATTATTTCTGTGCTAGGGCCCCGCATCATAAACATAGACCAATCATGATCAAGTCCCAATGATTGGGCACAAAAAGACAAACAAAGTGATCCACCAATCACAAGTCGGCGCCTGGATGTGCATGAGATGAAAACAAAAATTTCTCAGCAACAACCCTAGCCAACTCGTGTTTTTTAGGGTCTCTTCCCATCCAGATTTCTCTTCCATTTTTCCACGAAATTGAAAAGTTTAAACACCAAAGTTGTAAATCTCAAAAAGATCTATAACTTTGATTGAAGAAATTTTTGAAAAGGTTGAGAGATGATGGAGAAATCTGGGCAAGAAGTTGACTAAAAAATCAAAATAAAACATATCTTCCCAAGTGTATCCTGAACTCATGATTTTCTTCCTCTTTCTCAGTCAAGATTTCTCTCTCGTTTCTTGATGAAATTAAAAAGTGTAAACATGAAAGTTGTAGATCTCAAAAAGATCTACAACTTTGGTTCAAAAAGTTTTTGAAAAGGTTAAGGTATGAGAGATAGATTTGGGCGAGGAGAGAGCATAAAATCAATATTTCATGTATTTTAACAGATTTAAATAACTCAAAATGCAACCAAAATCAATGAAAAAAGTCCTAAAGGGAGAGGTTTAATAGAAACATATGAACATCAACAAGTCATTTCTAGATGAAAAAATGCAAGATCTAGGGTTTAGTGAGTTTACCTAGTGGAGAAAGAGTCAACTGCCCTCTTGAGCTTGAGATAAGGAAAGAAACCCAAAAACTTCGATTGATTCTTCTTATTGGAGCCCAAATAAAGAGCTTAGTGGTGGAAATTCTTCAGAGACCTTCTTGCTTGAAGATATTAGAAGAAAATGCAAGAATAGAGAGAACTGGTAAGGAGCTCAAAGTTGTGTGTGTGTGTGAGTAAATGAATCATATAGGATGTATTTATAGGACCGTAAGATGAGGGTAGGATGGTCATTACAAGCTTAGAGCTGTTGGAGGACATAGTTTGAAGAAATTGCAAATTAAGACTTGGTCACCAAGCTTGCGTTTTGAGAAAGAGTGGGGTGCATTCTTTGCTTTAGACAACTCACAAATGCAGTATCACATAGGCAACAGATGGTACAAGTTAGTGGAAAGCATCTTGAGATATTTGGAAATTGTTATTTTGGGCAATTTTGAGGTTTTTTGTACAAACCATGTAAAATTCCTTGCATGGGTGAAAATAGAAGGTATTCCTACCTCATGCATGACCTAAATAGCTTATGGGACTGATTGGAGTAAAAAAGAATGGCTAGATTTGGAAGAATCAAGAAATTGCAAAATTTGACTTAGCTAAAATCTATAAGATATAGTCCCAGTCTAAAGGGCGTAACTCTCTCAATTATTTGAGTTAGGCCAAAAACTTGGACTTTTTAGAAAGATCTTGAGATTTCTTACAACTTTCATGTTGGGAGTTTTTTCATTTGGATCCATTAAAGTCACTAAAACTGGCCACGAAAATCTGTAAATTTGAAAAATGACTTATAATTCAACAAAGTGGCCTATAATTCCTTGCTCCATAACTCTCAAAATACTCAGTTTTTGGGCATGAGACCACTTGACAAAGTTGTAGATCATAATTTTATATTTCCAAGCATGTAAAGTTTACATATTTTCAATAAGAAATGAAGAAGTTATGAATTTTCAAAGTTCAGCCTTATGGATTTCCATACTTAGAAAAATTTCAAAGTTCCACCACTTTTCTTCATGACCAAGTTAGCTTCAAAATCAAACCTTCTCTTGAATCTCTTGAAACATAGTCCATATGATGTGGAAACATGATCATTGACCTTAACTTTGACCATAAGTCCACTTGGTCAACAATTGACTTTTGTTGACTTTTGCTCAAATGACTATTTTACCCCCAATTAACCAATTGAATTCTTCCAATCAAAATTGATACACAATTCTTCAATCATAGATGCTTGGGGATATTAAGAGAAGAATGTAATCAAGTGTAGCTCAAAAAATCATAGAAATCCTGATTTTATCACAAACCCTAATTTTGATCATTTGTGTTAAGAGGTGATGATCTAATCTCAAAAACCAGATTCCTTGGAGTATGATGGAGAATTACTTGAACAAAGAGATCTCATATGATGATGATAATATAGAGGATCTTAAGGGGAAAATTGGGGTATAACAGTTGCCCTTATTTAAGTGTCTTCTATCTGGAGACACGAATGTTGGAAACTTCGTCTCGACGTGATTGAAGATACTTAAATACAAAACAAACCTTATTTTTTACCCTAAGATGCCATACAGTTCTTATGATTATGAATGTAAAAGATAAACTTCATGCAGGTGAACAGGACACACTGAGGAAGCAAAAAATAAACAAACAGACTAGAAAAGAGTTTGACCAGGAAAATAAATCTCTGGAGAACAACACGATTCTGGGGATATAAACCTGACTCCACTAGAGGACAATCAACCCTGCTGGGGAAAGGAGGACCCAACTCTAATGGGTAAAGCCAAAAGAGGAGAAAAAGTAACATCAACTTAATAAAATGATAAAAAATCAATGGATAACTACGATTAACCGATAACGGTGAACTACCCACTCATAGAGGAGATCACAAAAAGAGAGTAATGTCGATTCACAGGGGAATAAACTACCAACTCATGGTTGAAGGTAGAGAAACAAAATGATATTGACTCAGAGATGACGGTATGCATAAGTATTAAGACTGATAACAAAGGGTTGACATCAGGGGCAAAAACCTGATTCCTTGGAGTATGATGGAGAATTCCTTGAACAAAGAGATCTCATATGATGATGAGAAGATAGAGGATCTTATGCGCAAAAATTGAGGTATAACAGTCACCATCTCTACTACAGACGTTGTAGGCCTCTATGTACATTTCACCATCTCCTAGTTAGGGTGGACAACCTTAATGGTTGCCTCATTAAAGCATATAAGATCATTATTTTTTGTGTCTGCTTGCAGCAAATTGATGGGAAAATTTCTTCACCAAGTTCTAGTAATTACTGATCGAGAGCTGATGCATGCCCATGTGCCACCTTAAGGTTACGTCTTTGATTATGCTGGTTAGCCAACAATATGATTACTCAACAAATGGGTGTCATACTTAGACCATTAATTTAGAGTTTGACTCTGAGTTACCAGCAATTGGCAACTTCAATGACCTGATTGGGAGACTACTTAGGTGCCCCTAGAGTACCAATTTGGCCTGGTGGGCAACCCCGACTAAAAACATACATTTGACCATAAGAAGTGGTCGAAGAGATAATCGACCAGGAGGTAAAGATTCCTGAAGGGGTCGAAGAGATTTCTAAGGTGATCGAACGTCCTCATGTTGTTGTGGTTGATAGGAACCAAAATGATGACCATGTGGTTAGACAGGTTCGACTGGATGTGTTAGCCAGTGAGCAGAACTTGGAGGTTATTGTCAAACGTCTTATGATACGAAATGGTTTGAATATTGGTTGCTACATGCCTACCTACTCATCACCATTACCTGATTTTGTTTTACAAATAAAATTACCCAAGGGGTGGAAAGTCCCAAAATTTACCAAGTTTACTGGTGACACTGACGAGTCAACAGTCAAACATGTTGCTAGGTATCAAATCGAAGCTAGTGACATAGAAAATAATGAGGATTTGAAAATGAAGTATTTTCCAAATTCCCTTACAAAGAACGTGTTTACCTGGTTTACAACGCTCCCTCCAAATTCAATTCATACTTGGACTCAGATGGAGAGATTGTTCCATGAGTAATTTTACATGGGGTAGTCGAAAATAAGCCTGACAGAATTGGCAAGTGTGAACTGAAAAGCATCTGAGTCGATTTATCTTAATAGGTTTAGGCTCCTGAAGGCCAAATGTTTTACGCAAGACCCTGAACATGAGTTAGTCAAAATGGTCGCATCAGGTTTAGACTATTCTATTAGAAAGAAGTTAGATACTCAATATCTCATGGATATGGCACAACTAGCAATAAAGTTTGCCAAATTGAGCGTTTAAAGGCTGGAAAGGCCAAAAATAGTAAATACACCAAGAAAGGGAAGGTTGCTTCTGTAGCAGTTAAGGAGTGTTCTTTAGGCGACAATGAGTTTGTCGAAGAACTAAGGTTAATATAGTTGAACTCCAACCAGTACCTCCATATGCTTGTAAACCTTTAAGACCATCAAACGAGAAGAATCTCGTCGAAACTGAGAAGAATGACATAGCCATCATAAAAACTTACACTTTTGATATAACCAAGTGTGATGAAATATTTCAATTATTAGTAACAAATGTCAAATTATTGTGCCTCAAGGCCTAAAAAATCCCCCTTTAGAACAAAAGAAAAAAAAGGGATTTTGTAAGTTTCATAATTTTCTTGGTCATAAAACATCTTAATGTGTCATTTTCAGGGATTTGGTACAGAAGGCATTAAAAGAAGGCATGCTTCAATTTGGCGAGAATCCAAATATACAGGTCGACATTGATCCATTGAAAGCCAAAGATGTTTTGTATGTTGAGCCTTTGGATTGTATGATGGTTGAAGCTATTGAGGGCTTAAATATGGAGGTGATGATGGTTGAACTACTTAGAGTTTCGACATGAAAGCTGAGGATGAACTACATGCAGTATATCCTTAGGCTGATTAAAAAACGGTTGAGAAATATGGAGCTGTTATGAAGAAGGCTCTTAAGGAAGAGGAGTCTCCAGTCCCAAGACTTATGTTCGACAAGAGAGGAATCCCTCGATGCAATAAGGAATAATGAAGGCTTTTCCAACAACCTCGACAAAAAAACCTTTCGTCCTCCTTTGGACACCCCACAAGAGAAATGGGTGGAACCGGTGAATCAAAAATGGGGAAAAAGGCCAAAGTGGAAGGTAATCAATCAAGAGACTGAGGCTCAGGAAAAAGAGTGGAATCCAAGGGATATTAGATTTCTCCTAATTATAAATGGAAAAACCCAATTACCAGAACACAGTGGAGGAATTATCAAAGAAATAAGAATCCGCAAAAGAAGCCTCAATATCATAGTTGAAGTCAGTCGAGACTGCTAAGAATGTCGAAGTTGTGAAGCCTATGGAAGCTATGAAACCTATGAAAGCTGAGAAATTTGTCAAAATTCCAATTCTGAAAAGGTATTATCCAATGGGGAGGCTAAATGAGAAAGTAAAATTGTAGTGAATCGGAGATTGGCTATGAGAGTGGCTCCTCTAGGAGACGGTGAGATAGTTGCGACACAAAGCACATAATATACTCCCATGCCTGAAGACGAATGGGAAGGAAGGAAGCTGAGTATGATCCTTTGCATGAAGATGAAATGGTTGATGATAAATATGGTGAAGAATTCATCATTAACCATGGTATTGTATCAGTATTACCTATGAAGTACGACAAAGTGTCGAAGGTATCTGAAAATGAGGAAAACTATGTACCAGACGAAGCGACTAATGAAAAACCATTATGTTACTATGTGATGAATAGTGGTGTGGTGGAGGAATAAAAAGTTTTATTTGAGAAAACAAGCACAAGAATGTTGTATCACCTCAAGCCTTTATTCATAAGGGAAAAAGTGGATGGTATGTTATTGAACAAAGTGTTTGTCGATAGGCGAAGCTGTGTATTTGATGCCCCATGCTTTATTCAAGAAAATAGGGAAGTGTGGTACAAATATTCGACCATACAACATGATTTTATCCAAATATGAAGGAAAAACCAGTAGCATACTAGGCATTAATGAAATTATGGTATGCAGATATCAGATGTCCTATCAGATGTCGAGACACGGATATCTGATCAAAACACAATGACAATGTAAATACAGTTAAAATTACTGAAATTAAAAGAACATGTAGAGTTGTTAACCCAGTTCGGTGTACAACAATTCCTACTCTGGGGGATACCAAGCCAGGGACGAAATCCACTAAATAGTATCAGTTTGTAGACCCAAAACAAACTATCACCAATTTACAATCTACTCACCTAATCATTATCCATGCTTAACTTCTACCTAAGACTCACCTAGGTATAGGACCCCTCTCAATTCCCTTTAAATCACAACAATGATGAAAACTTTAATACTTAGAATATTTCAGAAGTCACACTTCAAAGACACACAGTCACTCAATGCTTAAAAGCTTAAGAATGATTACAGAACTTACAACTCAAAGAGACAGTCCTACTCTTATATCAAGATATTAGAAAGACTCACAATTCACAAGAACATAAACCCTAAAAGAATACTATAATAGCATAATATGTTACACACATAATTTAGGTTTGTATCCTTCTTTTTATAAGCAATGTCTGGCTGAATTTGGGCTTCAAAAACGCAGTAGGCCAGCTGTTAAATATCTGCACAATCTTCTGCATAAAAATAGAACTTCAATCATATGTTTCCTAAAATGTCTCAACATTTAGGAAAACAAATTAATATTCTAAATTTAAAAAGAATCTTTGATTCCTCGGTCTTGAATGCCACATAGGATAACCTAATATTCCCAGAGTATTCATAACATATTATAACTAACTAAATCTAAGTGTACAACTGTAATAGACAAGATGTCGAATGATCTGGATAAGACATCTTGTTCAACATGTTTTCTTAGAAAGTTAGAATATCTTATTTAACATGTTGCTGTCATATTAGTTTTACCAAAATTAATGCCAATCATAAAATAGAGAATTACCAATCTCCCCCTTTAATAAATTTTGGCTAAAACAAATTAACAATCCACAATTCAAATTCCAACAAAAACAAGGTTTGAAAATAAATCAAATGCACACATCAGAAGCACAACAGCAGAAAACAAGTAACATCAGAAACACCATACTATCAGAGGAATTAGTAGCAATAATAAATATCAGAGTGTTAGTCAGTGGAATTTGAAAACACAACAACATTGAGAAAAGTAAATTCTCAGTTAGTCAGATTTATATCAAGACATCATGTCTGACATCTCTTCATGCTAGTCCAAACCAGAGCAAACTCTTCCCCTCAAAACTGCTAAGTAGCACACCAGTGAATCAAAATATTCTCCTCCTCAATAGTAGCAACATAGAATCAATAGAGAATGAAAATTCTCCCCCTCAATAGCACGGGTAATCAATTAGTGGTTAGTGGTTATACTACTCCCCCTTTTTAGCCAGAATATAACAAAGGTAAGTATATCACTCAAAAGAACAACAGTAGCACATAAACAAAAGTACAACAATATGCACACAAGGTGAAACTATCACTCTCCTTCTCCGTCTCCCATCAATAGTGAAGATGACGAGCCTCGTGGCCCACTATCGAGGGAGATCACCGAAGCTCCACTCCCTATTGGACTAGAGAAGCCGCCCACTCTAGGGACCTACGGCAGCACGACAGATTCTGACGAGAACATCGATGCGCTCCTCGACTACAAAGGGGTCGGAGGTGCCATAAAATACAGACTCTTCCCGACCACTCTCAGGAATGGAACGATGACATGGTATAAAAGTTTGCCCGATGAATCCATCACCTCGTGGAAACAGCTCGGGAAGATGCTTTCAAGACATTTCACTGCCTCCCGTCGACATCCTAAATCAGAAGCTTTGCTCGAAGCGATCATACAAGGAAGAGACGAATCTCTGCAAGCATACATTGAGTGCTTCAACAAAGAAGCGGTCCAAGTACCGACAATGGTCAACATGAAGAAATACCTGCTCGAGCGTGGGCTCCTTCTCCGCGGTGACTTTGCTAAGGCTGTGGGCATAGAAACACCAACCGCGATCGATTACCTTCTCCTAAAGGCCCAGGCGTACATACAGTACGAGAAGAAGGAGGTGGCCAATATCGCCCGAGAATTCAGGCACAGGGAGAGTGTCAGACCCTCAAAGAATGATGAAGCCTCGACATCCGGTCGGGGGGAGAAGAAACGGGAGGACATGTCCCGTGATCCAAAATGACTACAAGGGGCCGGCCGGTCGCTTCCATGACTACACCTCTCTGACAACCTCGAGGGAACGTATTCTTTCTAAATGCGCTAATTCTGAGTTCAAGTAAGCTGGGGTGCGCTTCCCCCAACAAACATCGTCAAAGCCAGGAACCGACAAAAGCAAATACTGCAGGTTCCACAAGAGTCACAACTATAACATAGAGGATTGCATTCACCTCAAGGATGAAATTGAAATACTAATTAAAGACGGGCACCTCAAAGAGGCCGCCCGTGATAAAGCACCAGAGACAAAGAATGTCGAAGAAGGGAAGAAATCACCTGACCTCGACATCATTCCAGTCCCCTTGAGCATCCCACGGCCGGAGGACTTCTACTTTCTGGACATGGAGGACGTACCCATGTACTTCTCCACCCACAGCCCGTGGGAATCCTTCCCCGCTGTCATGGTCATTTTCGGCGGAGGGTTCAACAGGCATACGGTCGGATCGGTGAAGAGAAGGTTCGACCAACTCATTGAGGTCAACTCTGAGATGGACGCCACGCTCGACAAGTTTCGAGGAGGATCTCACCCCCTCACATTCTACAAGGAAGAGCTACTGGAAGGAGCCCCGAATTCGAGCATCCCACTACTCGTGAGAGCTCGGATGGCCAACATTGACGTGCGTCGCATTTTGGTCGACCAGGGCAGTTCGGTAGACATCATGTACACCCAATTGTTCAACATTCTGCAACTGAACGAGAGCCACCTAACCCCCTACGTGGGTTCTGATCTTCAAGGTTTCAACGGGGCCAACACGAAGCCATGGGGGTACGTGGAGCTGATCGTCACTTTTGGGAGGGGGATAATAGCCAGAGCCATAAAGACCCAATTCTTGGTGGTAGACTGCCCATCCCTCTACCAATGCATCTTCGGGAGACCCACCTTACCGAGATGATCGCAGTCCCCTCCACCGTTCATCTCAAGATGAAATACTACACGGCCGAAGGTTTGGTTGCCACTCTTCACGGGGATATCCAAGCAGCCCTGAGGTGCTTCGAAGCTTCTGCGAAGGGCCTCAGCTCCACCAACGCCCAACCTCGAACAACCACTGGAGCCATACTGCCCTCCAGCTCCAAGGAATCCAGGCCCCTGCCGAGGGTCGACACCATTGACCTCGACATTTGTTTATCCATGGAGGACATGGTTGAGCAAAGGAAGAAGGGGAAGGAGCCTATGGTCAAAGACGAAGGGTCAACCTCCTCCGCTGACCACAAAGAGATCTTAAGTCACACACGGCCTATCCCGGAAGGCTACTTCGAGCTGGTTCCCCTTGGAGAAGACCCCACCAGGGGAGTAAAGATCAGAGCGGACCTCCCCGACCTGGAAAAAAGGCAACTCAAAGCTTGCCTGCGGGAAAATGCTGATCTCTTTGCCTGGAGTGTGGCCGAGATACCCGGTTTAGACCCCGAGGTCGCATGCCATCACCTGACCATTAATCCCACCAACAAGGCAGTCACGTAGCATAGAAGAAAGCAGTCGGCAGAGAAGTCACAAGCTGCAGAATTAGTTGTAAAAGACTTCCTAGAGGCGCACTTTATTTCTGAAGCCCAGTACACAACCCGGCTCTCCAATGTAGTCCACATTAAAAAATCTAATGGAAAATGGCAAATGCGCATTGACTATACTGATCTTAATCGGGCTTGCCCGAAAGATGCTTATCCCCTCCCCAATATTGACAAACTGGTTGACAATTCTTCCGGTTTTAAACTGTTATCTTTCATGGATGCATACTCTGGTTATAACCAGATTCCCATGGAAAAAACAAACAAAAAATATACTGCTTTCATGATCGAGTCGAGCAATTATTACTACAACGTGATTCCCTTGGGCTTGAAAAACACGGACACTACCTACCAGCGCATGATGAATAAATTTTTTTACAATGAAATAGGCGACATGCTCGAAGTCTATATGGACGATATGATCATCAAGTCCACCGAAGAGCTCGACCATGCCGCCCATTTGAAAAAGGTGTTCGAGCAAGCCCGAAAATGCCGGATGCGATTCAACCCGGAAAAATGCACCTTCGACGTACGAGCAAGAAAGTTCCTCAGGTTCTATCTAACAAAACGAGGCATCAAGGCGAACCCCGACAAATTTCGGGCCTTCTTCGAATTTTCGATGCCCACCTCAAAGAAATCCATCCAGATATTAAACGGCATGCTGACTTCTCTTTCTCGATTCGTGGCAAAATCTGCCCAGCATGCGCTCCCCTTATTCAAACTCCTACGCAAGGAAGCCACCTTCGAGTGGACGCCCGAATGCGAGCGAGCCCTCACCCATCTGAAAAAAATGCTCTCACAGCCGCCCTTCTTATCCCGGCCCAGGAAAGACGAAGTCCTCTATCTTTATCTAGCTGTCGCCTCTGAGGCAATAAGTGCGACACTAATAAGGGAAACCCCAGATGGATAAAGGCCAATTTATATCACGAGTAAAGCTCTGCAAGACCCGAAAGCAAGATACCAACAAATTGAGAAAGTCGCCCTGGCCCTTGTTAATGTTGCGAGGAGGCTAAGACACTACTTCCTGGCCCACACCATAGTTGTCCGGATGGATCAGCCAATAAAACAGCTGCTCGGAAGGACAAACATGGCCGGTAAAATGCTGAAATGGTCTCTGGAACTCTCTGAATTTGATATCCAATACGAAAGCAGGAGACCCCTTAAGGCTCAAGCCTTGGCCGACTTCGTATCGGAAATGACCTCACCCGGAGATCCGGAAGGCTCACGCCGCTGGACGATCTTCGTCGATGGTGCCTCTAGTGCAACCAGAAGCGGCGCGGGCGTCATATTAGAGAATGAGGAAGGGACCCTGGTCGAAGTTTCCCTTGCCCTGTCTTTTCCCACCTCCAACAATCAAGCCGAATACGAGGCATTCCTTGTAGGCTTATGGCTAGCCGAAGATTTGGGAGCCGAGGAAGTAAAAATCTTCACCGATTCTCAGTTGGTCACCTCGTAAGTCCGAGGTGAATATCAGGTCAAAAACTACCAACTCGCCGAATATTGGGCCCTGGTTCATGAGGCAAAGAAGAAATTCAGGTCTGTGGACGTTTAACACGTTCCTCGCGATCACAATGCTCGCGCAGACGTTTTATCCAAATTGGAGAGCACGAAGAAGAAGGGAGGAAATAAATCTGTAATACAAGAGGTACTCCCTCAAATGAGCACCCAGAAACCATCTGCCACCCTAGGAGTATTCGCCATCGGGGACAGCGATTGCTGGATGACCCCCGTACACGATTACCTCACTAAAGGCAAACTCCTCGACAACCTAAAAGAGTCAATCATCGTCAGACAAAGGGCTTGCTCGTACGTATTGGTCGAGGGCAAACTCTACAGAAGAGGATTTTCCATCCCACTCCTCAAGTGTGTCAATCGAAGCGTAACAGAACACATACTGCTCGAAATCCACGAGGGCATCGACAGTCAGCATATGGGTGGAAGATCCCTCGCGAGGAAAGCCTTGCGGGAGGGATACTACTGGCCCACCATGCAACACGATGCAAGAGAACACGTGAAGACATGCGATAAATTCCAAAGACACGGGGACATGCATTTAGCTCCTCCTAGCGAGCTCAAATCCCTCTCCTCTCCCTGGCCCTTCACCTGGTGGGGACTAGACCTCCTCGGCCCATTCATGGTTGGAACCAATCAGAACAAATATCTGATAGTAGTGGTCAACTACTTCACCAAGTGAATAGAAGCCGAAGCATTGGCCAAAATCATTGCCCATAACGTCTTTCGCTTCTACAAAAGAAATATTCTGCTCATTTTAGCATCCCACAAGTGATAGTCACCGACAACGGGACCCAGTTCACGGATCACACCTTCCACGAATTTGTCACAAAACTTGGCACGACCCAACATTTCGCCTCCGTCGAGCACCCCTAGACCAACGGCCAGGCCGAGGCTTCCAACAGGATGATACTCAGAGGCCTCAAGCGAAGGTTGGACGAAACCAAGAAACGATGGGTCGAAGAGTTACACAACATGCTCTGGGCGTATCGAACAACCACTCATTCATCTATCTGGGAGTCTCCATTCTAGTTAGCATATGGGATGGAGGTCATTATCCCCGTAGAAATCGAGGAACCTTCCAGACAAACCGAGGCACCTCTTGACAAGGAGATGAACAACGTCGCCCTCAGAGAAGAGCTCAACCTGGTGAAAGAAATCAGAACGGGAGAGGCCTTGCGAGAGGCCTCGCTCAAACAAAAAATAGCCATGCGGTATGATTCCAAGGTGATACGTTGAGAGTTCGAGGGAAAGATCGCGGAGAACTGGGAAGGTCCTTATCGCGTTTACGCCAAAATGGGAACCCGAGCGTATTACTTAGAAAATTTACAAGGGGAACAACTCGTTCGATCATGGAATGCTGAAAAGCTAAAACAATACTACAGTTGAAAATACTAAGCAGTCGACAAGACAAACCTGCCTAAACCCGACCACACGTACGCGCCTAGGAACAAGCGTAGCACCCAAAGTATTTAGAAGGGACGAGGTTCCGCTCTATTGATGAGCGTACCCTCAGCCCAATATGGATAACTCGACCGAGTGCCACAGTCTTTGTGCCATGATGCTAGAACACGTGACTCGCGACAGGAAGTTCACATCGTCGAACCCGAGTCTCTTGAAAAACCAAACTTGGATTCCGGCCCTCGTCCGGCATTCGCCCCGGCGGTTTGATCGGTTTCCCCGCACTGACGAACATACAAAACGAGCACATCCCCGATATAAACTCAGCAAAATACAAAAGTCCTAATCGGGCTAACTTATCAATAATCATGCAAATAAAACAAATCAAATATTCAGAGCAAAACGACCAATGGCCGGAAAATAAATAAAACGACCACTTGGGCTGAAATTGTAAGAATATTACATAAACAGGAAACATCCCGGAAATAATAAATATTACAAAAAAAATGGCACGCAGGCCGAAACAAATGAACAATCACCACTCCGCTTCTCCTTCGACGATACGGAACAATCGAGAAGGATCCCCAGCCGGTTGATCGATAATATCTCAGGTAGTCGAAAACCAGAATCTGTCCATCAGCCACATAGTAGTTAACCCCCATGCCTGAAGTATTAAGCTCAACATCGGGGTTCAACACACACATCTGATTCACCGTGTTGTCGAAGCTCCCCTCGGAAGTAGCCTGAGTGTCGTCAACTGCAAGTTGGAAACAGGCTACTAACTCGGACCGAGTCTTCAGGTTCTTGGTATCCTCTAGCTCATCCTCAGCAGACGCTATCTCGGCAGTCAAGGCCGCCACCTTTCCCTCGAGACTTTCGCTCTTGAGCATAAAAGCGTTGCGCTCCTCGACTAATTTCCCCGACTCTACCTCGACCATCTTTAGGGCTTTGTCTTTATCGACCAAGGCCTTCTCGGTCGCTGCAACTTGGCCTAAAGGTTCTTGATTTCCATCTCCTGGGATGAACTCCACTCAGTATATGTCACAATTATCTCCAAGATCCGCATCAAGCCACCCCGTCTTGGGCCAATGTCGCCCTCTTTTATGGACGACTCGTTCCCTCGAGAAGGAGAGATTCGGCCCTGGGAAGACGAAGTGTCGTGCTCTCGAAAAAAGACCTCTCCATCCAACAAGGAGGCAGATCATAAGCCCCTTTTCCTGTCTCCCCGGTAAGGTTAATGCTCCCCCAGATTGAGGCCTCTTCGCCTTCGAGGAAACAGCAGACGAAGACAAACAATTGTGGTTGGAGTCGAGGACGATCCACCTGATCCAGGAGCAGGAACTGGCCCCATGCTAGTCTATGCATCCTTCTTGGCCTTTCTTGCCCAAGCAGCGAGTGTCTTGGCCAGACGTTTTTGAGCAGGATTTATATTTTCTATAAAATAAAGAAAAAACAAGAGTCAGTAAAATGACAGGTCAAACAAACGACGATCACATACTGGAAAAATAAAATTTGTACCCAGATATCTAATGGGATCCTCGCTCCCAAGGAGCTCTCGGATATTTATGAGACCCGGCTCGAAAACGGGCTCCCCGTTTCTATCCAGCACTGGCCTACCTCCCCTACCGACTTGCTAGACCGGAGGAATTCGAGCTACAAATAAGGTTAATATGGTGAAGCTCGAAAGGTCCTCGTCCCCAAGCTCCCCCTCTCTCCAGACATAGGAGCCCAACTTCTTCTCGAAATGTCTGCTGGTCCATTGGAACGGGAACTTGGCAACCAGCGTCGCGGTAGGCTCCCCCAGATCATTAATATGAGGAGTCTCATCCTCGTTGAGAGACGACTGTCTCCTAAAAATGTTCAGCAACGCCTTCGTCGACGTGGGCTGCACAAAAATGTACTTGTCCTTAAAATGGCGCACAAACTCCAAGTAGGCCTCCAACAACTTCCCGTTGCCCTGTTTGAGGGAGACCCATCCCCATCGTCCATCGGTCCTGCTCCTCTAGATGTGAAATCAATAGAAGAACAACGAGATTGTGGCCCCTAACTTCAGATAGTCATACACTATCTGGAACGCCCGCACGAATGCAATCCCGTTCAGGTGCAACTAGGAGGGGGCCACATGCAGATGCCGGAAAATGCCCACATCAAAGTCATAAAAAGGAAGGCGGAGACCCATCTCCCGGAAAACTATATCGTACATAAGAATCCGCCCTAGGCCATCATTTGCACCGCTCTATTGACAAGTTTCCTAAAAAATTCCACCTCTCCAAATTCAACGGTCCCAACGACAAATGTTTCGCCTCCCCGACAAAGAAGTATAATGGGCAAACGCTCATTTCCCCGTCTTTCAAGAAGACATCAAAGTCTTCACTCCTATGCCCAGAAGCAATGACTTAGGGGGCTACTGTTCTGGACTGGCCTGAAAGTTTGAGTGGGCCCAGTCTAAGACATCTCACAGGTTCCACCCACCGATCGTGATCAGGACTACCCACACCTGTCGGCCAATACCACCCTCTTGTCCTTCTGATCCAGCTCCGATCCAAGATGCTCTTTGAGCATCTTCTCAGTCTTCCCGACTCCAGCATCATGTAGACCACCAGGGACCGACCAAAGAGATGCCCACAATCAGCCTCCTCCCCGGAACCAACAACTAGTTACGGGGACATCTGCCCAATTTGACCAAGTCTTGACAGTTACCTGATTTTCCGGACCCGTATATCTAGGTGAGAAATCAGGAACCGATGGCCACGCGCCAGGGGAAGTATATAAACCCCCACACGTGTGGGGGCCATGTATCACATATTCACACTCACTACCTGTTATTTTGCTAGTACCTTCTTGCTCCCACTCTTACTTGATCGTTGGAGTACCTTGCAGGCACAACCCTCTCTCTCCTCTGCCTGACTGAAGATCATCCTCCGGCCACTCTCCAGGTTCTGATCAACCGCAAGATCAGGTATATCACCGCGATGATTGGAAGTGAGAGGGGGATCTCATATTTAGTGTTCTCTAGGTAGAAGTTGCACAAGTTAGTGATTAGGCGAGAAGTTTTAAACTAGGGTTGGTTTAGCTTTGAACTAATACAACCATAATGGATTTCCTTCCTGGCTTGGCAGCCCTCAAAGTAGGCGATGTTGCACCAAACTAGGTTAACAACTGATTATGTTGATTAAATTTTTGAAATTTATCTTTCTGCACAATCTCCAGATTTAACATGTGTTATGTCAACAAATGTTATAACATCTGTCTTGACATTGTGTGGTGCAGGGACATAAGTTTAAACATTTGTATTGCAAGTACCAGAATTTTATAGAGCATATTGATCCTGCAAAGGGTCGGCCCTCTATTGAAATATGATGTTACTATGTTTGATTTGATATAACTATTATAGTTTTTAGAGGACTCTTTTAACATATAAAAAATAATTGCATTTTAAAAAGTACATAAATATATTTGTAATATTTTGGATACGAATTTGGGAATTGGATCACTTGTTGTTAGACATCACTCCAGCTCTAATTTTGTGAGAGTGAAGAGAGAGAAATTGGAAATAAAAAAAGTGATGAAGATGAGAGAGAGAGAGAGAGAGAGAGAGAGATAAGAACAAAAAGAGAGCATAAGGGAGGCCTGCATAGAAATGGAAGCAGATGATCTAGATCCCAAAATTAGAGATGTGATAAATGAGAACATCACTATCAATTTGATTTTTTAAAATCATTTTTATATACATGAAAAATAGATTAGTTGAATCAAGATTCGGCCCAAAGAGAGATATTCTATTTTGGGAGAATGATCTCATAAGTCTTTGAAAGTAGTGGTCTCATTGACTCATTAACCAATTAGAAATATGGATTTTAGTTGAATTCTCACTATGGAAGTATGTTCAATATTGAGAATTTTGTAGAAAAAAACTATTTGATAAGTTGCAGGCCGAACCTATAAAAGGAAATGATCTTGAGGTTGGAACATCCTTTCAAACTCAAGGAATAATGCTTGAAGATACTCCTTTTATGACTTCGACTAAAGAACACATTGATGGAGTTGTTATGCCAATTTATCTTATTAAAGAATACCTTGAACATTTTAGTAAAAGATTTCAAAGAATTTATAGTTAGAACTCTGGACTATCTCTGTTTGCACCAGCACCTCAATATAGGAAATGAAATGATATTGACTCATTTCTTGCTATCATAGAAAGTCAATTTCAACTTCTCACTAACAAGCAGTAAGGCGTCTCTGCATAAATAGAGATATTAGTACCTAACCATATATGAGTGCAACAAACCCTAGAACTCAATTTAGAAATAATTCTCAAACCATTGTATAGTTTTCTCTATTTTGTATTTTTGGTTAATATGTTTGAATCTATGATGGTTTTTGTTTGGTTTATTTTATATGTTTAACAAAATTTTCTCTTTCCTCTCTTTAAGGTTATCATGTGATATGTTTACTATTTGTTTATTTTATTTATTTGACCTTTACTCTTTTAAATTTGTTCCACCTTCTACCACTCTTTTATTTTGAAGGGTTGTATAAATCTAAATTATCCATGTGTGTGATACTTTTAGTTGTCAACTCCAATTGACATGTTTTCGATCAAAGTTAATAGCTCTTCACAAAAATAATATTGGATGTGATTCCTCTGAAGGATAATATTTATAAAATTTATTATGATGTTAAGAGATTAATGTCGAAGCTAGTATTAGAATATTAAAAAGAATGATTGTTGCAGTAATGGATACATGCTACTTTACGATAATGATTTTGGAAGGAATGATGAGGCGCTGGATTGCAAATGATGCTTACATTAACATAAAATGTTGGTAAAATGATACAACATTATTAAAATAAAACAAATTCAGGTGTTTTGAGACATCCCTTAGAATGTGACACATGTAAATACTTTGACCGTGTTCATTTTGATTTTCCACCAACTCGAAAAAATGTGAGACTTGAATTATGCTCATATGGCTTTGTTCTATATATCCAAGCCTCAACAATGCCTAATTCTTGTTGGAATATTATTTTATCATGTATAACCCCCCTCTTGAGATGTATAGATCAAAATCTTAAGTAAACTAAAATTGTACAACCCTTTATTAATGATTTTTAAATGCTATGGATTTGATTATGTTCACTTGATTTGAATCATGGCATAATTTGACTCGAATCAGCAATTAAAAAAAATAAGAATATCAACATAGGTTTTTGGAAAGTAGGATGCAAATTCCACCTTCTATGCTGGCTAGGTATTCATTCCACAATGATATATACTTTAATTTGCAAGTAAATAACATGTGTAAGGATTTCAACAAGGATATATTGGAGTATAAAGACATGCCTATAATAACTTTACTTAAAGGACTTAAGTGTTAGAGACGACATATGTAAAAAAAAAGATCTTATGAGTCATGTTATACTCCAATTTTTGCCCCTAAGATATCTCATTATCTCATATTATCAATACATCAAGGTCACACATTAGGGTTGGTTCTCCCTTCTACTTCATCTTATCTTTAACATCAAAATATGTATATATGTTTTTTTGAATGTTCATATTGTAGGTGATGTCACAATTGCATCCATCTCACCATCTAACCTAGGGTTATGAGAGATAGCCCTCAGTCAAATGGTTATTCAATGGATTGCAAGAGCTTAATCTTCAAAGCTATGTCTATGATATCAAAGTTTTTTTGGTTCAAAGAGCTCTCTCACCCTTATTTAGGTCAAGTTTTCCTCAAGGTTGGAGGTGGTATTCATCAAGAAGATTCATAGGTTCATGTGTTTATTTCCATGCCTTCTTCAATAATTTTCATTGAGACTTAAGCTCCATCTTTAAGTGTGCTTCAAGACAAAATCATTTCAAGGTATAATGTGATCCATCAGGCTCTATTTTGCAAAGAAAATTCAAAATATTTAAGGTTGATTCAACAAGTTTGACCTAATTGAGAAAGTTCTTGATTCAGTGATTACAAGTGCATAACTCTCTCAATTTTAAATATTTTGAGTTGTTTATTTTTTTCTATGAGTTCTTATCATCATCTACAACAACTTCTTTTCACATGACTAGATCCAATTGTGCAAGAAAAATCATCAAAAGTTGAAAGGGGTTCCAAGTCATTTTGACACCCTCTGAGCTAGGGTTTGATGACTTCCAAGAACCATATCTTGATCATTTTTCATATTTTGTATTTATTCCAAATCCATGATTCTCTTTAAAGGGTCTTTAACAAGTTATCTTCAAGGGTTTAAGGCTAATTTTGAATGGAAAGTCACTAATGATTGGGAAAGATTACAAGTCCTTTGAAAAGGCTACCAAATTCTCTTGTGTGACTTCAAATGATCATAACTTGGTCATATTTTATCTTCTTGAGCTTATTATTTTACTATAATAATCTTTGGGATGTCTACTACAACTTTGTTTCAAGGTGCTAGTCTTGAAAATGCTTGGAATTTTGTTTAAGAATTGAAAAGATTATATAGGTCATTTGTGAATTTCCCCAAATTTGTTCATCATCTTCCAAAGACCATAACTCTTTCAATTTTTATGATTTTTGAATGATCTTAATTCCATAATTCAAATTGAAGAGTCTACTTCATTTCATTTTCAAGGATCAAGATAAAATTTTGAGTGGAAAGACTTGTAAGTTTGCAAGACATTATAGGTCATTTTGAAGCTCAACACTTAGAATTTACAAAAAATCCGTGTGTTTTTCATGATTTCAATTGGATATAACTTTCTACTCAAGCATCCAAATGAAAACATTCAAAGAATATTGTCAAGCTTGATCATCCAACTTTATAAAGAATCCAAGATTGCATCATAAAGATCCCTGGGTAGTGAGCTATACATTATTGAAGTTGCCTTCATGTAATCTATTTTTTGCTTCGAGTCAGAATTTTTACTATGAGTAAACTTGGATTACAGGTCGAATTACTCAAAGTTTAGTTTCTAAACATGTTTAACTAATTGTCTAGTGCGATTTGATGAGAATTACACTTGGTGTGAGGTCATTTGATGCATTTCAAGTCACACGTTTGGCATGATCACAACCTACTTGCTTTGCACGAATAAATCAACATTTCTCTCAAGCCTCGTCACCATTCACTTTTCCTATAAATAAAGACCCTCTCTACATCATTTTGTCAAGCTTTGATATCCAAGAAAGCTCTCTTAAACTCCTTTCATCTGTCTCTTTTCTGAGTTTTCGATTTCTCATTTCCTTCACTTCTAGCTCTTATTTCTTGATTGATTCTTCATCACTGAACTCTACTAAAGCTAACAGAAGAAGAACCAAGCCTTGGGGTGCTCTAAATCGTGCTAGCCAAGTCAAGTTTCAGAGCAAAATTCTCATACTTCATTCAGGTATATTACTCATTCAGTTTGCTTAAAATAAGTTGTCAATCTACTCTCCTCATCTCTCTGAATCTCATACTTCTTCTAATTTTCATTTTCATTAAGAGTTGATCATGTAATCTATAGAGTTTATGCTCACTATTTTCTGTTTCTTTTGCAAATTAAGCAATACAGTTTATATAAATATTTCGTGATGCCATGGTTGAGTTCGTCTCAGTGAGACACTTCAAATGATATCGGTCTCGTGAACGTTGGAAACCATTTTTGGTTTTCTCCGGGGAAGGTCATCGGAAGAGATGACCGGAGGAAATTCACGGCGGCTTTGCATTTTTTAAATTATTTTCCCTTATGGGCCAATCAAAGAGCGACACTTGAAATGTTCTGATTGGCTGATTTAAAATGAACCAAGTGTTTCTATTTCACTAAATTCCATGGTGCACGCGCTCTTTAGACCACTTTATGTAATTACTTTGTATAGTCAATTCAGATTCAATGCACCATAGTTTTTCTTTATTTATTTTCTTTTTCTAATTTTTATTTTAATTGTTTTCAGATTTAAAAAAGCATAACTCATTCAAATTTCATCTAAAAAATATGAAAAAAATTCACAAAAATATTTTATCTTATTTCTGATTTAATGATATTTTTTTCGTAATTTTTTCCATAACTTTTTCCATAAGAGATGTTTGTTTTTGAAGATGTTTTTGAAAGTGTAAGTGTGGAAATGGTTTTAGTTTGCGAGCAAGCAACTACGAGCGTCCTACCTACTCAAAAGGTCTTTGTTCTTTTCCTCCTCCTTTAGATGTTGCTACCTTACCATTTATTGGTAAGAAGCCCCATCATTGGATGTGAAGGGACGAACATGGGTCAATTGTGTAGTCATAGAAGACAACTTATGAGATGTTTTAGCAATTTTAGTAAGGGACTAGATCGTTTACCGAAGGCAACATCGAGGGACTACGATCTTTTACTCATTGAGGGTCTTTGCTAAAACGTCCATATTTGAGGGACATGACTATTTTCCGAGGCAACAAGTGAGATTACCCTAGAGGTGCACGTGTGAATAGTGTGTTTGATTGCATGCATTTTTGTCTTTGAAATTAGGGTTGTCTACTTGTTGATTTTAAATCTTGTCATACACACCCTAATTACTAGCATTTTTATAAAAAGTGGTAAATTACAGAAAGTAAATGTCCTACGCTATTACATAATTTGGGGATGGGGTATACAAATTTACAAATGGGGGTTGGAAAGAAATAAAATTCCTAATTATTATAACCATATTGAATAGAAAGAAAATGTAAAAACAAAAACAGCACAAAAAAGAGAAAAACAAGTCTTTCGATTCATGCAGTATGTTCGAAGCATATGTCCTTCGATTCACACCCCCCTTTTCTTTCTTTCGTTTGGGCCTGCAAATCAGTGCCGAAACATACACCCTTCGATTCACACCTTTTTTTGTTTTCTTTCTTTGGGATTGTGAAGCAGTGTGTTCGAAACCTAAGGCTTTGTATCGAACCATGCTGTTATTTTTTACTCCAACATTGTTTTATGGTCTGTACATGTTAGTTCTTAACATATAATTGACAAGAAAGGAAGACAAACGAAAGGTTAGCTTCGATGGCAATGGTTGCTTACATGTTATGCTTGAAACGAAAGGTTTAAAGTCAAGAAGACTTACCTTGAAGCTGGAATGTGTGCTTTGAACTTGAGTTGCTTCCTTGAAGGTTCTTGGGTTCAAAAGAAAAGAGAAGAAGTGTTGTGTTTTTTGGTTCTGGGTTTGAAAGACAAGAACAAAGGTGTTGTGTTTTTTTTATTCTGGATTTAAGAGTTTTTCAAGGTTTCAGCCTTTGTGTTCTTTCCTCTCTCTTTTTTTCTTCTCCTCTTTCCTTGTCCAAAAGCCTCCCCTAGATGTGTTGTGAAAAAACTTATTTATAGAAGAGTTTTGCCGGGGTTTTAGAGGGAAAACAAATGAAATTTGAATAGTTTGGGTATCTCCTTTTCATAGCTTTCGAGGTGCAGCTTTTATATGCCAATTTGGTGCAAATCAGAAGCCGCATAGCAGGACTATTTTGCAGCAGTTTTGGAGTGTTGTGGCAGCTTGGTGCAGGATTGTTTCATAGCAGTGCAGCAAACTGATTTTGACATGGTTTTAGGCTATTATGTGGACTTTGTTCAACAAGTATCTTGAATACTTCACCCTTTCATTTTTCTCACATGGATCCCCAACCTTCGACTAGACTCAACAACATACAGAACAAAATTTGTTTCTAACAAATATGTGTCATTTGAATGGACCACACAACCTTCGACCAGACTCAAACAAACAGATGAAACAATATTTGTTTCACCAATTGTGTATCCTTTTCGAATGGACCACCAAATGTATGTTCCTCGAATGGACCACCACATGTATGTTCTTCGAATGGGCCACCAAATGTAGGTTCTTTGAATCCACCAATTGTATGTTCTTCAAATGGACCACCAAATCTAGGTTCTTCGAATCCAACAATTGCATGTTCTTCAAATGGACCACCAAATGTATGTTCTTCGAATGGGCCACCAAATTCATGTTCTTTGAATCCATCAATTGTAATCATAGTGTAGAAACTATGTGTGTTGAAGGGTTTAGAGGTGGAATCGAAGCAAGCATGAAGGAAGCCATTTCCTTGTGGATCGAGGCAAGCATGAAGGAAGCCATTTCCTTGTGGATCTAAGTAAGCATGAAGGAAGCCATTGCCTTGTGGATGCTAGCATGATGGAAGCCCTTGCCTTGTGGATCGAAGTAAGCATGAAGGAAGCCCTTTCTTTGTGGATCGAAGCAAACATGAAGGAAGCCATTGCCTTGTGGATTGAAGCAAGCATGAAGGAAGCCACTGCTCAGTCGAAGCTTGCATGAAGGAAACCACTGTTTTGTGGATCGAAGCAAGCATGAAGAAAGCCACTGCTTAGTCGAAGCTTGTGGATCGAAGCTTCTTCTTCTATTTGTCCAAATCTGCCAACCACTCCTTTCGATTAGTCATGTAGCCTGAACCAGATTTTGAATTCAACAAAGTTACCTTCATCTGCACACCCTTTTTGTTTGCTTTGTATTTGTGCAAACTTGAGCTTTTGAAAATCTTTGTGAGAAATGTCTTGAGAAAAGAGAGGGCAAATTTTGGGGTACAAAAATAAATGTATATATATATTGGGTGTTACTTTGAAATGGTGCTTTCAATTGTTTGAAATGGTGCTTTCAATTGTTTGAAATGGTGCTTTGTGTGTGGGTTTGAAAATGTTTTGAAAAGAGGCCATTGTTGTGGCAACCTTTGTAATGATCCATGTTTGAATGTATACAAAGGTGTATTTGTCTTTTGAAAAGTTTTCAATGTTTTTGAAAGTTGTTTTGAAAGTGTGTTGTGATGTGTGTTTTGAAAAATGGCAAGGATTGTTTTGCAAGATTGGTCAAGTAACCAAGAGCTATCTACCCTAAATTTCTCAAAGATCTTTCCTATGTTTTAACCTTTTTAACAGTATCGTTCCACCATTGCACTTGGTGGACAATCTTGTGTTAGGATGTTAACGGGACGGGCGCGGGTCATCGTTTAGACCATGATTGCAATAGTGCCAAGTGTCTTTGGAAATTTTTTTCCTTTGGGACTTGATCATTTTTAGGCAACTTTCGAAAGCGTCGTCGAGGGACTATGATCATTTGAATTGTTTTGTTTTGCCAAAGAAACCCAACATGCAACATGGCCCATTATTGAAGGCAACAAGTGGAGTAACCCTAAGGGGTGCAAGTGTGATTGGTGTTGTCTATTTTCATGCTTTGTTGTCTTTGAATTAGGTCAAGCTATTTGTTATTTTTTGATTTGCATACAAATCCCTAAGTCTATCATGGTATAATTAGAAAGCTTTAAAATGCGGAATTTAAAGTCCTAAATTATTACAACATAATTATGGGGATGGGGGTACAAATGTTCAAATGGGGATATTTAGCAAGAGATTTAAATCTAAGCTATTACAATCCAAATTGAATATACAAGTTATTTAATTATACAATAATTGAATAAATACAAATAAAATGTAAAATATATTATGCACAAAAATGTTTTTATGTGTATGTAAAAAGTATTTTTCATGTGACCTATAAAAAATAAAAAAAGTTAATTTTTGGACATTTTCATGGTTTATGGCAAAACCCTAATTTTGTGAATAAATAGTATTTATTATTTATTATATACAATATTTATTAATTATACACAAAAATAAATAAAAAAAAGAAGTATATTGTAAAAAAAGTAATTTTTGAGGTCAAATATTAATAAAAGAAAAATGTATTATTTTTATGTTTTTATCCTAAATATTCTAATAAATATATAAGTATTTATATTATATATTAACTATACTAAATATATACAAAAAATAAAATATTTATTATTTACAAAAAAAGTGTATTTTAAGCAAATGTTTTCAAAAAGGTAAATAAAAAATAAGGACTAAAAAAGAATATTTGGTATTATTTTCTAGGGTTTAAATAAAAAGTATATATATATATATATATATATATATATATATATATATATATATATATATATATATATATATATATATATATATATATATATATATATATATATATATATATATATATATATATATATATATATATATATATATATATATATATATATATATATATATATATATATATATATATATATATATATATATATATATATATATATATATATACATACATATATCAAATAAAACAAATAAATGCCTAATAAATACAAAAAAAAGGTGAAAAAATATTTTTAATGTTTTTTTTATATTTTAACAAAAAATAACAAGTCAGAATCAAAAAGAAAAAATCAAAAATGATAAAAATAACATACAATGGGCCAAGGGGGTGTATGTGGGAAATAGTGGTGCAAACAGAAAAAATAAGCCAGGCCCAGCCCAAATGGAGTTGTCTTCAACCTCCAGCACCATTCAAACAAAAAAACGCGCGTTTCCTTCTCGAACTGCTATCTCTTGATTCTTTGACTTTCAACAAAAACTTACAACATCAATGTTATAGAGCATCATGTCACGATTCTAAACATATAAAGAAGTTGTTCTAACTCTCAGAAATGAGAGAGAATTTCTCCTCCCCCAATTCTTGACCTAGCTTTTTTCAAATGTTCAGTTTCAAAATTCTCTCAGCACACACAACATAAATGAAAAGTAATGATATGGGTAGCTTCAGGGCCATGAGTAGGACATACTTTCTTCACAAACTTAAGCCTAGATATGCTTGGATAGAGAGATAGAAGTTCAAACTTTTACCTGTTCAGCTTGAATCGTGTACAACAATGGAGGCACTTTCAATGGAATTTGAGGACTTGTACAGCTTGCTTGAGGTCCAAGGATGCTCTTCCAACCTCTACCTTGCTTTGAAACTAACTGAATCGAGCTATGTAACTCAACCTGCACAACTGAAAAAATGAAAATGGAAAACTTGGTTAGGGGTGTTACAGTCTGTTTCCAAGGCTTGGGATAGTTGGTATGGATGTTATGGAGTGTGTATGAAGTGGTTTTGGCCAAGGCGCACGAATGGATTGAGCTGACTAAATCAAAATGCAGCAGGTACCCTGTTTTGCCACAAAACTGTGTTTTGATGAATGAGAAGGTTTGAACTCTGGTTGATTAGTGTTTTAGTTTAGTTGGATCAAGTGAAAAGTGTTTGCAAAGTTTGTTTAGGCTCTTGCTTGCAGGAAATGAATGTTGGATCAGTTTTGCAAAGTTTCTTCTTATCTAAGCAAAGTTTGTCAAACTTGATTATAGGCTACTACAGGCCCCTCAAGCTTGCTGCCTTTTCTCTCCTTGATCAGTGGGATTAGTCCATAATCTTGTGCTCAAAAGATCTGCTTTGTACTTCTTAGATTGTAAACTTGACATAAAGTTGATCTTTTCAAAAATGGCTAAAATGCTTTTTCCAAATATGGCTTAATCTTGTATGTAATGGTTAAATACATAAAACAAGACATGAACACAAAGGATATGCATTAAATTATTGAGTGTGGATGAGATAAAAGGCCTGTAATCTAGTTTGTGCAAGCTGAGTTCAAAATGCCAATGTTATGTACATGAATTTGGCCATGAACAAAGTGACTTTTGCCCATCTTGACAAATTCGATTCTCCCTAACCACAAGGGTGTTTGAGAAGTTCTTGGACAATTTGGAAAGCTTGGAATGTGTACTACAATCCATATTTGTAATGCAAGTTGAAATTCCAAGTGGAAGCATGTGAAAAGTGGCCATGAAGTTGGGCAAAAATCCTGCCTAAAATAGGTCAAAAAATTTCTAAGTTAAGAATGTTTTGCACCCTTATTCCAAAAATCATAACTTGAGCTACAAGCTTCTTTTGAGAAAACTTTGTGAATCAAAGTTGTAGATTTTGCAATGGAATATAACTTTCATGTTTTGAGTTTTGTTTGAATCCAAATATATCTTGATGAAAAAATGGGACAAAGTTAGGAAAAAATTAGGAAATTCCATAACTTAGAAAATTTCTAAGTTATGAAATTTCTTCATTTCAAACCCTAATTTGTAATTTTTGATTTCTTGATGAACAAGTTTCATAATTTGATATGTTTTGATGAAAAATGAATCTTGGCACTTGATTTTGACCAAAAAGTCAAAGTTTGACTTTTCAATATACAGTCAAATTTTGATTAGTTGACTGGAAAATTCATCTGTCAATCTTGTGCATTTGGGATCTTTTGAACTTGTTTAATGTGTCAAGACCATGTCATTGGGTCCTTGAGTCCATATGTGAGCTTGGTTTGCCATTGGCTAGGTCAAACAGTCAAAAATTGCCTTTGTGCAGTCAAAACCCTAAAAATGACCATTTTGCCCTTTTGGTGATCTGATCAAATTTCTTGTGGAATTGTGATCCAAACTTGATCAAATGGTCCATATGAGTTCATAATGTTGATGTGGGTCAAAAATCATGAGGTTTGATTGTTAATTGACCATAGTTGACTTTTTCCCCAATACAGCTGATTTCTAGGTCAACTGTCCAATTGACTGCGCAAAGATTGGAATCAAGGCTTGAAACTTGGTATGGATAAAACTGTGAGTCCAACATGAAGCATGAAAGTTACTTTGGGAATTTTAAGTCAAAACATCTCTGTGCAAACTCAAACCCTAATTTGGGTCAGCAGTGCAAGGAGGGGCCTTGAGCAGAGTAAACCCTAACTTGATCTTGAGCTCCAAGGGTCTTGTGATGAGAAAATACTGATGAAATGAGATGGCAAATTTTGGGGTACAACAGTTTCCCCTGTTCAATCTTCTTGCACCTGAAGAGTTAGATTGGCAGGTTTGTCTTTCGCGTCTCGAAGGTAAAAGGAGATTGGACACTAGAGTGTCCTTAAATTTGCACTCGTCAGAATAATGGATGCGGGAATGGGCTTAGAGATGCCATTTGGAGATGGGCTTAAAGATGCCATCTAGAGGGGTGACAGAATCTTGTCGGGGATGGGCTTAAAGATGCCATCTGGAATGAGTATCAGAAAGGTGTCCATGTTTTGGAACATCTCTGAACTAGGGGTTTTGAATAAGCAATGGATTGATATCCGTGTTTGGAGAATCCGTAAACTATTTTCAGAGGTCTTGAAGTTGAATAAGAAATAGATCAGCGTCCGTTGTTGGGAAGCGTCCATAAAATGTTTTCAAAAGTTGAGAAGAATCTGAACAAGCGGTAGGTTAACATCCGTTACTGGAGAACCCGTGAACTATTTTCAGAAGTCTGGAGATTGAATAAGCAATAGATCAGCGTCCGTTGTTGGGAGGCGTCCATAAACTGTTTTCAAAAGTTGGAGAAGAATCTGAACAAGCGATAGGTTAACATCCGTTACTGGAGAACCCGTGAACTGTTTTCAGAAGTCTTGAGGTTGAATAAGCAATAGATCAGCATCCGTTGTTGGGAGGCATCCATAAACTGTTTTCAAAAGTTGGAGAAGAATCTGAACAAGCGATAGGTTAACATCCGTTACTGGAGAACCCGTGAACTGTTTTCAGAAGTCTTGAGGTTGAATAAGCAATAGAGCAGCATCCGTTGTTGGGAGGCGTCCATAAACTGTTTTCAAAAGTTGGAGAAGAATCTGAACAAGCGATAGGTTAACATCCGTTACTGGAGAACCCGTGAACTGTTTTCAGAAGTCTTGAGGTTGAATAAGCAATAGAGCAGCATCCGTTGTTGGGAGGCATCCATAAACTGTTTTTAAAAGTTGCATCTGAACAAGCGATAGATTAACATCCGTTGTTGGGAAGAATCCGTAAACTGTTTTCAGAAGTTGCATCTGAACAAGCGATAGATTAACATCCGTTGTTGGGAAGAATCCGTAAACTGTTTTCAGAAGTTGCATCTGAACAAGCGATAGATTAACATCCGTTGTTGGGAAGAATCCGTAAACTATTTTCAGAAGTCTTGAAGTTGAATAAGCAATAGAGCAACATCCGTTGTTGGAAAGCGTCCGTAAACTGTTTTCAAAAGTTGAGAAGAATCTGAACAAGCGATGGGTTAACATCCGTTACTGGAGAACCCGTGAACTATTTTCAGAAATCTTGAAGTGGAGAAGGAACCGGTGTAGGGTTTCCTGATGATGAGCCCTTCTAAAACTGCATCTGGATGAATCTGGTATAAGTATCAGAATGTCGCCATGTCTGGGTCACATCTGAGCTATTTCTGGAAAGAATCTCGGAAGATGATGATCTTTGTCTGTCGACTGATCTTACCTGAAAAGGTAAAGAGTTAGTTGTATGCAATGTCATGATGCATGATGCAATGTATGTTATATCAATGTTTATGATATGAATGTAATGAATGTGCATGTATGCTGATGAGCTGTCTTGTTGAGGATAGATGAATCCTGGAGATAAAGAATCTTGACTGCTGCCAAGGAAAGTGAATCCTTGATTGCTGCATGGGAAGACAAGAATTTTGATTACTGAGGATGAGACATCCTTGTTGACTACTGCTGGAGAATTAGGAGCTTGGGTTGTATACCAATCTTTTGGGGATTCTTGTCTTAAGGAGATCTTCACTGGAGAATATTCGAATATCCTGTGAGGAACTGAGAATGAGCCTTCACCCTGCTTGGGGAAATGCAAGGTCTTCAATTGTTGAGGGATCTTAGGACCACTGCCGGGGAACTGGCATTCCTTGGTGACTTGCGGGGAATGAGAATTTCTGATGATCTCTACTGGGGAGTTCAGAATCTGGTAGACTCATGCTGGAGAGGTATGACTGAGGATCTTCAGTTTGGTGGGAAGTATCTCTGTGGGGAGAAGGTTCACTAGTTTGGTTCCGCTGGGGATTCATAGTTGGAAGTTTTAGCTCCGTTGGGGATATTGAAACTTGACTCTGAGGGGAATTAGATTCTGTAAGGCTCTATGGCTGGGGATTACAAGAATCTTTTGAGTTTCGAGAAGGAACCGGTGTAGGGTTTCCTGATGATGAGTCCATGTAAAACTGCATCTGGTTTTGAGAAGGAACCTGTGTAGGGTTGCTTCATGATGAGTCCGTGTAAAACTACATCTTGGATTTTGAGATCTGTACGAGTAGCAGAATGACTTCCGTGTTTGGAGTGTATCTGAAACTGTAACTAGGATCTGAATGAGTGACAGAATGGCTACCGTGTTTGGAGCGTATCTGAAACTGTATCTTGGAGTTGAGATCTGTATGAGTAGCAGAATGACTTCCATGTCTGGAGTGTATCTGAAACTGTAACTAGGATCTGAATGAGTGACAGAATGGCTACCGTGTCTGGAGCGTATCTGAAACTGTATCTTGGAGTTGAGATATGTATGAGTAGCAGAATGACTTCCGTGTCTGGAGTGTATCTGAAACTGTAACTAGGGTCTGAATGAGTGACATAATGGCTACCGTGTCTGGAGCGTATCTGAAACTGTATCTTGGAGTTGAGATCTGTATGAGTAGCAGAATGACTTCAGTGTCTGGAGTGTATCTGAAACTGTAACTAGGATCTGAATGAGTGACAAAATGGCTACCGTGTCTAGAGCATATCTGGACCGTATCTTCCAACAGGTGATGAAGGAATTGTTGAACACTTTTGACATTCGAATGCCCCAAGTGGTGATGAAGGAGACTTGCCCCAAGTTCACTGAACTTTTGAGAGATTTGTTGAAATCTTGACTGGACTGCCCCAGGTTAACTGAACTTTGAAAGATCTGTTGAAACCTTGACCGGACTGCCCCAGGCGTGCTGGATAGTGACATGTCATACCCCTTGTTGATAGGAGATTTTTGCGACAGAAGTGTCATCCTTTTGAAGTAATTTTGTTCACTGAGAGAGTTTTCGTTCCTCCGAACATTCATTGTATGAATTTTTTCGCTGTCAAACAAATAGTCAAATGCAAACAGTGATATTCAAGCAATGCAAAGTTTATGTTTGTCTCGAAGTTTTGAAGAATGCGTTTTTAGCAGAAAACTTTTCATAAGACAAATTCAACACAAGATTTTAGAGCAAAGCCTTACAGGAGTCAGGATACCTTTTGTAACAGTATGCTTTCGAACTAACCCGTGCTTCAATTAGGACTTTTAAAGGGTTGTAACGTAGCTTGGTTCACGGTTTGAGAAACAAAGGATAAAGGCTCAAAGTATATTTGTACCCACCCGCTCTTCGTGATGTTCTTCAATCCTAAGCTCAGTTAATTGTGCGTCGCCCTCTATTCGAATTTGGAACGACTTTTGGGTGATGGTTCACCAGTTGAATTTTAGGAGGCAGTCATCATCTCCTTTTTTTTGCGACATTTTTCATGTTGTTGAGGATTTGTAATGACCTCTTTATTTTGATTTTGATTTGTTATCCCTAACTTTTGCCTGACTGTTTCTGTTTTCGAGATTACAGTCAGCGGGATGCCCCAGCTTTCTTAAGCCTCTTTTACAGGTTTTGGCTTGGTGGGATTTTCTCTTTTGAGAGATTGACTGCCTATGTGATAGGGAACCACCCTTGTCTTTTGATTCCAAAGGAATGTTTTTGATTTCATTCGTTGTATTACGAACTGAGAGTTTGCGACTTCAATGCGCACCTTTTTGAATTAACGGAGAGACTACCCTGCCCCAGGTTTATATCAAAGGTTTTGATTCGTTTAGAACAGAAAACTCCCACTTCTTAGGCTCGAAGGGGTTGACTAGGGATTATCTTCCTTATAACTCCAGTGTTTGGGAATTGAAAGAAATGCCTGTACATCATCAGCAAGGTCTGTTCAAAAGCATACTTTATGAGATTATGGTATTGTTTCGTCATCCTCCCTCTAAAGGCTTGCAGCTTTTTATCAAGAGTTAAATATCATAAAGAAAGCATAAGAGTAGTGAAAATGAATGGATGAATTCAAGACAAACATATGCAATGCATTAATGAAACAAATTTTGACATTAATAGATAATTGTTTGAATAACAAAGAGATTACAACTTGGAAATTCAAATGAAACAAAAGTCTCTCAGTTTGAGCTTTGTCACTTCAGGTGGAGAAACCCTTAACGGAAGATTTTCATATCGCCGTCTGGCATGAACCTCAGCACTCCAATGTCAATCAGATCTTGAATCTTATTCTTCAAGGCCCAACAGTCGTCGGTGTCATGTCCCGGGCTGTAGGAGTGGTAAACACAAAATGCATCGGGATGATAGTTAGGAGCGGAGGTATTGGGCTTCCGAATAGGGTCCCTTAAAGCAGTCAGATTGACCTCTAACAAGCGCTCTAGTATTAGAGATGACGGTATGTCAGTCTCAGTGAACTGTCTTCCCGACGTATTTTACTTACGCCTATTACCCCGTTGATGCTGACGAGGTTGTTGATGGGGTGGTGACCCTGAATCAAGCAGAGGAGCCTTCCCCTTGTCTTCTTGTCTGGAGGGGGGTTGAGTGGTGACTTGCTCTTCAACCTCAGATGTCTGCCCCACTTGGTTTTCCCGAAGCAGTTGGCTGACGAGAACTCTGAGTTCCTCTTGTCTTTGAGACAAGTCCTGGATGAGAGCCATCTGGCCCACTAGTTGTCCCATCACTTGGATCCTCAATGTTGCCAAATCAAACTGCAGTTCCCCCAGCTGATCACTCCTGGCATTGTTTGAATTCTCCTGGACCAAGCCCTTTGTGAGGAGAGCTTTCATTTCTTCTTGCCCCAGAGACAGGTTCAAGAACATTTCCTGCAGCTGAGCAGTCTAGTCCTGGATATCCTTGATAGTCCTTTCTAGAGCCATCTCTTACTGAAATAAACAGTAGGAGAGTAAGGAGACCTGAAAAAGGAAAAATCGTCAAGATGCAATGCATGATATGTGGATGCATGCTTTCAAGGATCTCTTGGGGTAAACACAAGATAATGTTAGAGGTTGAACTTCGATCTTTGATTGGAGAACTTTGCACTGGTGGATGTCTTTCCACGAGAATCAAGCTCACCATGTCAAGTGGGTCATAGCCCCTGATTCAAGTTGTTGCACTTGATCTTTGATTGGAGAACTTTGCACTGGTAGATGTCTTTCCACGAGAATCAAGCTCACCGTGTCAAGTGGGTCATAGCCCCTGATTCAAGTTGTTACACTTGATCTTTGATTGGAGGACTTTGCATCGGTGGATGTCTTTCCACGAGAATCAAGCTCACCATGTCAAGTGGGTCATAGCCCCTGATTCAAGTTGTTGCACTTGATCCTTGATGGCATTTGTTAGAGGAGAAACCTCTTGCCCTTTGGTAGACGTCTGGTTCAACTTAACCCTGCATCAGAAGAACCCTCGAGATCCTTGAAATGGTTATTGAAAATGCTATGGTATGATGTCATGATGTTATGTACATGCATGCAAAAGCAAGTAAGTGTATATACAGGCAATCATATTCACACAAAGCAAAAACAAGTCCTTAGGTTTAGGCTTGCGTGGGGTTTGTAGGTAAGTACCCTCTTAAAGTTAGTTGGCTCATCCTGTCCTAAAATAGAAACCGGGTTCTAAGGAGCTCAATATCATTGGATTGTTTTCTGTGTTCATTGTTTTGGTTTAGCCACTTAACTGGCGACCAAAATATTCCAAGAAAACAACCCTCAATGAGTGTAGTATCGAGTATCTACCAACTTCGGACTGCACCATAGTCGGTCATCTCACTACCCCTAAAAGGCTAGAATGGTCAATTAAGGTTCTAAGAGTTCGTTAGTGCTTCACGACATCACTCAACGGCCCCGTACTCTCCTTGATTGAACTCAAGGGTTACCGGTACTCACAAATATGTCACACTAACATAGCTTACTGCTTCAACCGTGTCGGTATACCCCGCACAGTTCCCTCACAGTTTTATTGCTATTTACCTAAGAAGGTGCCCCAAAATCCGGGTGTAGGATTTACAACAAACCCAAACAAGGACCCAAAAAGAGTAAAGCAATCAAGGCAATCAAAGCAAGAATGTAAAGGTGATCTAAACCCTAAGGTAACCCCACTTTTAAGTATAATCCCCAGCAGAGTCGCCAGTTCTGTGATACAGTGGGAGAATTGACTTGGGTTTTGCGTTTTTTTTTGCAAATGTTTCGGTTGAGCAAGAGTCGCCACCGACTTTTTATTTTATCCTAAGGAAAGGTTAAAAAGCACAGCAAAAACCTTTGAGATGTTTTCTTGGGTTCGGGGAGTAGATTATAGAAAGGGAAGGTATTAACACCCTTTCTATCCATGGTTATCCATGGGCTCTTAGTTACTTGCTTAGATCACTTGCCTTGCATTTTCAATTGTTTGAAATGGTGCTTTCAATTGTTTGAAATGGTGCTTTGTGTGTGGGTTTGAAAATGTTTTGAAAAGAGGCCATTGTTGTGGCAACCTTTGTAATGATCCATGTTTGAATGTATACAAAGGTGTATTTGTCTTTTGAAAAGTTTTCAATGTTTTTGAAAGTTATTTTGAAAGTGTGTTGTGATATGTGTTTTGAAAAATGGCAAGGATTATTTTGCAAGATTGGTCAAGTAACCAAGAGCTATCTACCCTAAATTTCTCAAAGATCTTTCCTATGTTTTAACCTTTTTAACAGTATCGTTCCACCATTGCATTTGGTGGACAATCTTGTGTTAGGATGTTAACGGGACGGGCGCGGGTCATCGTTTAGACCATGATTGCAATAGTGCCAAGTGTCTTTGGCAATTTTTTTCCTTTAGGGACTTGATCATTTTTAGGCAACTTTCGAAAGCGTTGTCGAGGGACTATGATCATTTTAATTGTTTTGTTTTGCCAAAGAAACCCAACATGCAACATGGCCCATTATTGAAGGCAACAAGTGGAGTAACCCTAAGGGGTGCAAGTGTGATTGGTATTGTCTATTTTCATGCTTTGTTGTCTTTGAATTAGGTCAAGCTATTTGTTATTTTTTGATTTGCATACAAAACCCTAAGTCTATCATGGTATAATTAGAAAGCTTTAAAATGTGGAATTTAAAGTCCTAAATTATTACAACATAATTATGGGGATGGGGGTACAAATGTTCAAATGGGGGATATTTAACAAGAGATTTAAATCTAAGCTATTACAATCCAAATTGAATATACAAGTTATTTAATTATACAATAATTGAATAAATACAAATAAAATGTAAAATATATTATGCACAAAAATGTTTTTATGTGTATGTAAAAAGTATTTTTCATGTGACCTATAAAAAATAAAAAAAGTTAATTTTTGGACATTTTCATGGTTTAGGGCAAAACCCTAATTTTGTGAATAAATAGTATTTATTATTTATTATATACAATATTTATTAATTATACACAAAAATAAATAAAAAAAAGAAGTATATTGTAAAAAAAGTAATTTTTGAGGTCAAATATTAATAAAAGAAAAATGTATTATTTTTATGTTTTTATCCTAAATATTCTAATAAATATATAAGTATTTATATTATATATTAACTATACTAAATATATACAAAAAATAAAATATTTATTATTTACAAAAAAAAGTGTATTTTAAGCAAATGTTTTCAAAAAGGTAAATAAAAAATAAGGACTAAAAAAGAATATTTGGTATTATTTTCTAGGGTTTAAATAAAAAGTATATATATATTTATTTACATACATATATAAAATAAAATAAATAAATGCCTAATAAATACAAAAAAAGGTGAAAAAATATTTTTAATGTTTTTTTTAATATTTTAACAAAAAATAACAAGTCAGAATCAAAAAGAAAAAATCAAAAATGATAAAAATAACACACAATGGGCCAAGGGGGTGTATGTGGGAAATAGTGGTGCAAACAGAAAAAATAAGCCAGGCCCAGCCCAAATGGAGTTGTCTTCAACCTCCAGCACCATTCAAACAAAAAAACGCGCGTTTCCTTCTCCAACTGCTATCTCTTGATTCTTTAACTTTCAACAAAAACTTACAACATCAATGCTATAGAGCATCATGTCACGATTCTAAACATATAAAGAAGTTGTTCTAACTCTCAGAAATGAGAGAGAATTTCTCCTCCCCTAATTCCTGATCTAGCTTTTTTCAAATGTTCAGTTTCAAAATTCTCTCAGCACACACAACATAAATGAAAAGTAATGATATGGGTAGCTTTAGGGCCATGAGTAGGACATACTTTCTTCACAAACCTAAGCCTAGATATGCTTGGATAGAGAGATAGAAGTTCAAACTTTTACCTATTCAGCTTGAATCGTGTACAACAATGGAGGCACTTTCAATGGAATTTGAGGACTTGTACAGCTTGCTTGAGGTCCAAGGATGCTCTTCCAACCTCTAGCTTGCTTTGAAACTAACTGAATCGAGCTATGTAACTCAACCTGCACAACTGAAAAAATGAAAATGGCAAACTTGGTTAGGGGTGTTACAGTCTGTTTCCAAGGCTTGGGATAGTTGGTATGGATGTTATGGAGTGTGTATGAAGTGGTTTTGGCCAAGGCGCACGAATGGATTGAGCTGACCAAATCAAAATGCAGCAGGTACCCTGTTTTGCCACAAAACTGTGTTTTGATGAATGAGAAGGTTTGAACTCTGGTTGATTAGCGTTTTAGTTTAGTTGGATCAAGTGAAAAGTGTTTGCAAAGTTTGTTTAGGCTCTTGCTTGCAGGAAATGAATGTTGGATCAGTTTTGCAAAGTTTCTTCTTATCTAAGCAAAGTTTGTCAAACTTGATTATAGGCTACTACAGGCCCCTCAAGCATGCTGCCTTTTCTCTCCTTGATCAGTGGGATTAGTCCATAATCTTGTGCCCAAAAGATCTGCTTTGTACTTCTTAGATTGTAAACTTGACATAAAGTTGATCTTTTCAAAAATGGCTAAAATGCTTTTTCCAAATATGGCTTAATCTTGTATGTAATGGTTAAATACATAAAATAAGACATGAACACAAAGGATATGCATTAAATTATTGAGTGTGGATGAGATAAAAGGCCTGTAATCTAGTTTGTGCAAGCTGAGTTCAAAATGTCAATGTTATGTACATGAATTTGGCCATGAACAAAGTGACTTTTGTCCATCTTGACAAATTCGATTCTCCCTAACCACAAGGGTGTTTGAGAAGTTCTTGGACAATTTGGAAAGCTTGGAATGTGTACTACAATCCATATTTGTAATGCAAGTTGAAATTCCAAGTGGAAGCATGTAAAAAGTGGCCATGAAGTTGGGCAAAAATCCTGCCTAAAATAGGTCAAAAAATTTCTAAGTTAAGAATGTTTTGCACCCTTATTCCAAAAATCATAACTTGAGCTACAAGCTTCTTTTGAGAAAACTTTATGAATCAAAGTTGTAGATTTTGCAATGGAATATAACTTTCATGTTTTGAGTTTTGTTTGAATCCAAATATATCTTGATGAAAAAATGGGACAAAGTTAGGAAAAAATTAGGAAATTCCATAACTTAGAAAATTTCTAAGTTATGAAATTTCTTCATTTCAAACCCTAATTTGTAATTTTTGATTTCTTGATGAACAAGTTTCATAATTTGATATGTTTTGATGAAAAATGAATCTTGGCACTTGATTTTGACCAAAAAGTCAAAGTTTGACTTTTCAGTATACAGTCAAATTTTGATCAGTTGACTGGAAAATTCATCTGTCAATCTTGTGCATTTGGGATCTTTTGAACTTGTTGAATGTGTCAAGACCATGTCATTGGGTCCTTGAGTCCATATGTGAGCTTGGTTTGCCATTGGCTAGGTCAAACAGTCAAAAAATTGCCTTTGTGCAGTCAAAACCCTAAAAATGACCATTTTGCCCTTTTGGTGATCTGATCAAATTTCTTGTGGAATTGTGATCCAAACTTGATCAAATGGTCCATATAAGTTCATAATGTTGATGTGGGTCAAAAATCATGAGGTTTGACTGTCAATTGACCATAGTTGACTTTTTCCCCAATACAACTGATTTCTAGGTCAACTGTCCAATTGACTGGGCAAAGATTGGAATCAAGGCTTGAAACTTGGTATGGATAAACCTGTGAGTCCAACATGAAGCATGAAAGTTAATTTGGGCATTTTAAGTCAAAACATCTCTGTGAAAACTCAAACCCGAATTTGGGTCAGCAGTGCAAGGAGGGGCCTTGAGCAGAGTAAACCCTAACTTGATCTTGAGCTCCAAGGGTCTTGTGATGAGAAAATACTGATGAAATGAGAGGGCGAATTTTGGGGTACAACAATGAGATATTTTAAAACTAATTTAATTTTTGTTCCAATCTAGACGCAAGGCCTAGAAGCAACAATGGTTCATTCGATAAGAAATTCCCTAGAGGATTTAACCTTTATGAAGTCAACAAACCATTCGATTAAGAGTAAATTGGATTCTAACGTCATTGGAATGACATCAGACCATTGACATTATTTTTCAGTTATGGTCAAAGTCTAGGACCTTATGATCAAGCATGAACACGCTTTAAAAGAGAACTTGATAAAGGGAAATGATTGAAGAAAGACCTTCAGATCACATCACAAATAATCTTTTAACAACTATCCCACCTGGGATAACTTCCCCACATAGAAGGTTCAAGGTTTTCAAAACCTTATGATTCTACTATAAAAAGAGAGGTAATACGACAAATCAAAGCACACCCATTATACCCTAAAATACCTCTCATTAGATGATCATTAACTTATGTTTCATAGTGTTCCCTGAGTTTACCCTAGATCTGACCCACTACTCTTTCAATGTGAGCAAGTTCGATCTGACGAGATCATTGGCGCTGTTTGTAGGAATTTTCATAAATGTTTCATCCTATCAATCAAATCTAGAATGAAGAACCACACAAGACTTCACTCGTCCTTGTCCATCCATGGTTAATTAGGTCACCTGGGTAAACCACAACCTTGACAACAAACTCACAACATCCACCTCACACTAGGGAAGACCAAACTCACTTCCATATGTGTTTGAGATGTTCCCTACAATTACTTTGAATCACTATCATGTCCCACCTCTAGTGATCTCCACACAGAATGAAGAAATCCTACTGATATCTTTGAACCAACAAGGAGATTATATCATACCACCCTCATTGATCCATTCAACCCTTTTATCCAGCCACTAATGAAACAAACATGTTGTTGATGGGCCTATGTATGGTATAAAGAGGAAATAACGACATTTGAGAAGCAAACGAACAACACCAAATGGCTAAAATTAGGGATGGCAAAAATATCTGTACTCGCGGATATCTGCGGTTAGAATTCTCCATGGATACAGGGCGGGTAGTTTAATAGATATTCGCAGATAAAATAAATAGATATTTAAATATCTGTTTATTAATGGATATAGATACGGGTTTAATGTTATCCGTTCCCATGAATATTCGTATCCGTTAATAAATTATAAAAATTACTTAAATATTATTAGTTTATTATACTCTATCTTTTCATCTTCTAAAAAACAAAAAAACTAGTCTCCTCGTATATATTTTTTTCTAAATTTTCATTGAAGAAAACCTTTATATTTCGTACAAATCTTATTGTTATGTGATAATAACTTCTTATGTCTTTAAAAGAAATAAAAATTATTCTTTTTCAAAATATAATTTTAGAAAAAATGCATCGTTATCCATGGTTATCTGCACGTATATGGGGACATATATGGATATCATGTTTATCCAACGAGGCAGACACGAATATCATACTATCCGTCCCATAGATATCCACTTACATCCCTAGTCAAAATGGATGTTCCAGTCCAACATGTACCCCAGAGACCTGTGAAGGATCTGTTTTGAGTCGGTGGAGAAATACTGATGTACCACGATAAGGATTAGCTCGAAACATCTCAACAACAATGGCTACATGACCATAGGAGGTTTAGAACACGTTCTTCTAGTCCTCGAAGGCATTCCCACTCCAAATCTGACTCTGGTTTTTTAATTCAAACGGTTCAATATGATTTTTTTTAATTTTACACTAATTTTAACCTACCAACGATTTTATAAATTTAACTAGACTAAACCAGCTCTAGTTCCTTATCCAACCAGTAGAGCTGACCGATTTAGTCCAGCTCTTAAAATACTTTTGACTATATAAAATTAATACTTTTTTGATCCCATATGTTAACGTCAGAGTTTATTTTGGTCCCTTAACTTAAAAAAGGTTCATATTGGTCTCTTAACTCTTCAAAACGTTTTATTTTATTTCTTTTTGTCTAATTGACGATGAATTTAGCAATCAATTTTTAAATTTTTTTGTTGCTAATTAGACAAAAAAGACTGAAATGAAGTATTTTAAAGAGTTAAAAGATCAATATGAAACTTTTTAAAATTAAAGGATCAAAATAAACCTTAACATTAACATATGACTAAAAATAATATTTTACCTTTTTTTAAATAAATACGTCTGTTCAATATTTTTCCCTTTTAAAATAATTTATATATATATTACTATATCAGCATAGAATATTAACTATGTTGGAAAAAATACTCCTTTTTTCAATTTGGCTACATCCAAAAAGAAAATATATAACTAGAACTTTTAATTTAATTATTACAATATGCATTAATCATGTAGATATGGTATAAACTAAAAACATTTTAGAAAATATTATCAAAACATTCATCTAAAATCAGAATAAGCATCTTGGGCCTTTTGTCTCGTGTTTGGTTTTTTGTGGGCTTAATTACTTTTGAAGCATCATTCAGAAATATCTTTGAGAAGAAAAAAAAAAGAGAATTTCTTAATCAATTCTATAATTTTATAGTTTTCTAGTGTACCACGCAAAATTTTAAAAATATTCGTAAATTTTAAAAATATATTTCCGACACTCAAACACATGTGATTCATTCGTTTTTTGAAATTCACTCTATTTTAAAATAAATTTTATTCCAAAAATGTATTTTTAGAAATTGTCAGAAATACACTTCGTTACATAATTGTTAAAAAATTAAAAACGAATAAATTAAATGTGTGAGTGCGTATCCGAAATGCACTTTTGATTTTTCAGATATTTTTAAAATTGAATAAAATATTTCTCAATCCTATATAATGGAATAAGAAATCCAAAAAAAAAAAGAAAACAAGAAAATGTTGTTAGATGGATTTACTTTAAGAATGTCCTTGTTTATTTAATGTATGCACCAAATTAATTTATTGAAGTATTCCTCATATGGAGCAACCATGCATACTGACACTGGGACAGAAGAAACAAGTATTAAAATCCTTAATCAGTTTCTACCAACAATACCTATTTTATTAATAGAGCATTAAAGAAGTTTATACATGAAGCATTAAATATTATAACAATTTATATTCTTATTTATTGCAAAATTTCCTAGTTAAATTAATGAAGGTTTCCATGAAGCTTATATGTCATTCTCTTACCTAATTGTGTGTTTTTTATTTGTTCGGTGAAAAATAAAACAGATCACATTGGATCCATTAAGTTATAGAACTACGTTTCATACAAATAAATATTTGGTATACATGCATGTGTATGTGAGTTGTAATGGTGATGATAAAAACGTGATTAGATATTGCTATGGGAAGGCCGGGAGTAAACCACAAAAATGTACTATTCGATCCCATATTTCATTCTCTCGTTTATTTATAAATTGACTTGAGAGTTGGAGTGTGTTAATTTTACAGGTCTATTTCGCACAATCACAATAGAATCGTTCATACCACTACATCAAAAATTTGCACTAACAATTTTGGTCACCGAAAAGAACGGTGGCACTGTCTCATATAACATGTTCTTTGGTTCCACTAAAACACAGTAATTTTGGATTTGAGTTTGAGAGCTATTGATCAGTCACTATTTCTGTTATAGTTATTATCATTTTAATAGCTGAAAGTAGGCGAAATATTTGTATTTTTTATATAGCTTGAGTGGTTTATATATCGATTTCTTTAATTTCGTATTTATCTGTATTTTAATCACTTCTGGTATTTTTGATCTTTTTGGGAAGGTTAATGTGTTTTGTAAGTCGAAGTGCGTCAGATTTTTAAGGTGGATCAAGATCTTCAAGAGCTTTTCGTGATCGAAGACCCGTTCATCTAAATTTTTGTAATGACTATGACTTTTTTATGTTGTTTTTGATTTCTATGAGTAGGTAAACCCCCCAATGCTAGGGGGTGTTCCTGATCTGGATTTGTTAATGATTTTTATTTGAACCTTGTAATGAAAATAATTTCTTCTCTATTGAGTTTACTTTTTATTTGTGCTTAATATTTTCTCTTTCAGAAAAATTGAGATTTGATTTACGGTTAATAGTTAGGCAAAACTATCACCGTTAACGCTCAATTAAAATGATCATGTAGTAGATATCACCTAAGACTAAGGATACCCTATAGGAACCAAATTATTCTTGATAAATTAATGCTTAATTTCATCTGTAATTCACTATGGACTTAAGATTTAATTTGAATGTTTAAAGGTTTACTCGCAAAGGACTTAGGAGTAAATACCCTTAAGAACCGGTAATCAATAGTTTAAAAGATGTGATTGCAAGGTCATGTTAGAATTATTAGTGGACCCGATCATACACCTTCTCTAGTATGTTTACTCGCATATAATTAAATATGTTCAACTGTTCTGTTTACTTTTATTTATTATTTTATTTCTCTATAGCCAAAACTCCAAACTAAAACCCCAAAGGCTTTTGTTTAACTAAATTGAAACGATAACTCTATATCATCACGCATTCCTTGAGATCGATACTTTGGGATTTCCCATTATTACTACATTGGTGAATTAGTAGACTTGTTAATTTCCCAACCAAGTTTTTCGTGCCGTTGACAGAGACTGCAGAAGATTATAGAGTTTCAGTTGTATTTTAGTTAAAATTTTGTTGCAATGCAACTAAAATTTTATTTCAATTTTTTTAGTTGTTTTTATTCTATTGCTACTAATCTGTTTCTGACATTTATATACGAGAATAACCCTCAACTGATTTTCTTTTTGACGCAAAAATCAAAAGTACCTTGCACACAAAGCAAAATCAAGCTCGGTTGTTTAAATTGGAATCCGAAGAAGAGCATATCACTGTCCATTGAGATTCAGAGTCAAAGAGAAAAGTAGAAACTATGGCTGAAGATCCACCAACACCTAGAGACTCCTTGGTGACTATGGTAGAGCAAATGCACCGAGTGGTAGGCTGATAATAGTAAACCAACTGGTGAATATGCCAAACTTCTAGTTGCATTCAAGCATAATTACTCAACTAGAGAAGAGACCTCTCACAGGAAAGGCAAATGAAAATGCTAATAAACATCTACAAAGGTTTCTATCTATAAGTACCACTTTGAAAATTAATGGACACACTGATGAAGAAAAAAAGTTGAGAATATTTCCGTTTACTTTAGAGGAAGATGCGAAAGAGTGGTTTTGTTCTCTCCTAGCTGGTAGTATCGCTTCTTGGAAAGAGATGGAAACGAAATTCCTGAACGAGTATTTTCCAGCATCAATGTTCTTGAGAAAAAGATATGATATTCTGAACTTTAAGCAGAAAGAGGGTGAGTCCTTAAGGGATGCTTATAAAAGATTTAAAAGACTCCTGGTGGCTTGTCCTACACATAATATGGATCATAATGAACAAATTGATACAACAGCTGGTGGCTCAACTAGTTTTTCAACAACCACTGGTATTAAAAAGATAAATTGAAGCAATATCTGCAAATGAGCATTTAAAGTTGTATGATAGATGTGCAGGAAAGCTCGAAGGAGTTATTGATCTAAAGTTGGAAACCAATAAAATAAGGATAGAAGTCACACTTTCTACAAAAGTGAAAAAAAAATACTTAAGACAATGAATATAGGTACCCAACAAGTAGCTCAAATTCAACCTGCTCAGACTGTTAGTTGTGAAATTTGTGGTTGACCTCATTTTGCTATGTATTATCTTACGACTGCCCAACAAATTGAAGAGATAAAATACTTGAAGCAGAATAATCCTTATTCGAATACTTATAATCCAGGGTAAAAGAATCATCTTAACTTCTCTTGGAAAGATCGGCAAGGGAATGTTCAAAAACAGGGTCCTGGTCAATACCAGAATCAATTTCTACAACCACAACAACAACAAGCTCCACAGAAGGCAGATTGAGAAATAGCTATTGAAAAGATGGCTTTGCAAAATGCCCAATTTCAAGAAGAGACAAGAAATAACCAAAGGAAAACTACATCTTCAGTAAAAAATTTGGAGATTCAGTTGGGACAGATAGCACAACAATCATCTCTACAAGCATAAGGCACCATTCCGAGTACAACAATACCAAATCCGAAAAATCATGGGAATGTTAACATTGTCATAACAAGAAGTTAGAAAGTTGATAAATATAAAGAAGAGAAGGCAAGAAATGATGACCACGTCATGGAGGTAGAGATGGAAGTGAATGAAAATAAGAAAGAACCAAAAGAAGTTATACCACTCGTATAGCTGACTAAAGAAAAAAATAAAATGGAAGATAAATCGGTGATTAAGTTACCTTACCCTCAGAGAGTGACAAAGAAGGATCCAAAAGATAAAGACTTTGAGAAATTTATCACAATGTTCAAAAAGTTAGAGATCAATATGCCTTTCTTTGAAGCACTCGAGAAAATATCCATGTATCAAAAATTCATGAAAGAGGTAATATCTAGAAAGAGATCAATAGGAGATGGGATGGTAACCCTTAATGAAAAGTGCATTGAAATATCACCAGGTAGGAGAATCCTAATCAAGGTGAAGGATCCTGGATCTATCACAATCCCATGCACTATAAAAGATGGAATTTTCAAGAAGGTTCTAATTGATTCGGGTTCTAGTGTGAGACTAATGCCATTACTTATCTTTCAAAAGCTTGTCATTGGAAATGTGAGTGATACAAGGAAAAATTTAAAATTTGATGATCACACCATAAACAGTCATATGGGGGTAGCAGAAGACGTACCAGTGACAATTGACAAATTTAACTTTCTATTTGATTTTGAGATCATGTATATTCGATAAGATGAAGAGACCCCACTTATTATCGGTCAACCATTCTTGCTTACAAGTCGATGCAATTTTGATGTGGAAAAAGGAACCCTGACTTTAAAGGCGTATGATGAGGAAATTACTTTAAAAGTGTTTAAGATCAAGAAGAAGGGGAAGGAAAAGATAATCACTCTCCAGTTGGCATGATCAGAACATTTGGCGAAAGCCATGTCCCAATACCACCACCAAAAAAAGTCTCAATCAAAATCTCTTAGAGGGTGTCATCTTCTCCATCTTTAACAAGCATAAAAACGCAATGATCTATTCCAAAAGTCAATAGAAAGAAGAAAAAGTGGCATCGAGGTAAGGCTATGGTGTAATATCCCAAATTTGTCCTACCTTTTCAACAAATCATCGGGCTTATGCTTCTCTTAATCATCATGTACATACGTCCCATTAGGTCATCTAACACATCATGCATCATTAATCAATAATTTGGCATGGGATCAAAGATCTTGAAGAATTGGGGTTTTATAGTGGTTAAGGCGTTCGTATCCAATAAAGATTGATTCCTTCTTTAAGCATTAAACAGAGGCATTAAGGTTATGATCTGTGGTTATTGAGATTTATTTCTCCTTAGGCTACAAAGCTATTATTTCCATATTAACAGCGGGTCACAGGGTTTTCCTCTTTAGAGCTATGAATCTAGGGTTTATATCCTATTATACTCGGGTTTGTCAACATTTTTACTAGATGTTTGATGGATAGAATGATCAGGGGTATTATTGTTCTCAATTGTTTGATTGCTTGTATTGCAAGTTAACTTGGACGTGAGAATTGAAATTAAGATTTCTTCAAGACATGGTACTTTGTGAGGTCATTGGTTACCAAGTCAAAGGTTTATGGATTGAATTGCGAAATATTGAATCATGACTCAAAGGATAATTTTGTGGGTTCATTGTTATACTTGTAGCTCACAAGGAAAACAGATGCCAATTGAATGATTTTGTTAATTGAAGATTGGTTTAGAACTATTCATCCGAGTTCACCATATTGCATTCCAAGTTGAAGAGATTTTCAATGGGAACTTTAACGAAGGTCTCTCTTAGTCCCTTTTGGGACTTCCATCATATTCATTCGACTAAAGTATAAAATGGGAAACAAAGAATTGGAAATTCAAATTGAGAAAGGCTGAAGAGGAACATTGAGAACTTCAAGCAAAATTAAATGGATGGAAGAAGGCAAAGGGATTCAAAGTTAACTATGGCTTTTGATCAAAATCAAATTACACTCGAAGGTTGACCCAAGGAGAAAACCACTACAAATCCATGATATATCTAAGTCACCCGATACATGATCCAATTACAACAATACCATTTACAACCCATAAAATTATACAAGTGAGATTCCTATTTAAACCCAAATTAGAGCCCATCCTACTTTACAAATTACTTTTCTTCGAACTCTATCTCTCTTCATGCTCAAGATTTATAGCCATTTATACTTCAACTTTAGGTGACTTCAATTTGTTATCTTGGCATCATATTACCCAAAGCTGCCCTGCAACACAAACTCAGTTCAGAAAACATTCAATAACATTTAAACCAGATCCAAAAGACCAGTCAAAATTAGCACAACATAACCGAATCTTGGAGGACTTCTAACTAATAGAAAATGAGAAATTCTAAAAAATAAAAATATCTGAGAAAATATCAGAAGAAATACCAGGAAACTGTGAGAAATCAGAAGGGGAAAAATATAAATCAAAAATAGAAGTGAAAGGGCATAACAATTTTTTTACAAGCTCTTAACAAATTTCAATTGCTTCAAATCTCACCATTCATTGCTTGTAACAAATTCAAGAGCTAAGGGTCGAGATCGATTCAAATCATAACTAAATCTAACAGAACTTTCTAACAGTATCTAAAACTCAAGCCAACCTCCTAAATGCTTCTAACGACTTCTAGCAGAGATACAATAGGAAAACAAAAAAGAGAAGGGGTTCACGATTGATAACAAAAAAGGGATTCACCAGAAAAGTCAGAAAAAAACAAGATATAAAAAACTCACCATAAAATCATATCAAAAGATCTCTCTCTAAACCTCTGCTTCCATTCATCAATCTTGTTCGTTCTTCAATCCTCCATTGAACAATCATCAACAAGCATCAACATCATCTTCAATCTTCATTACTTTCTGCAAGATAATTCTCAACAACCTTCAATTCTCATTTTCATCTTCCACCTTCAAGAGCCCTCAACAATCTGCAACAATCATCATCATCATCATCATCATCATTCTGCTTCATCACCGTCAACAATCTTCCATCTTCATCTCTGCTTTCGGAATATGCAAGCGTCATCATCATCACGACATCTTCGTTCATTACTTCAAAAACAACATCACGAATCTACAAAAGAACGCAACAACGATGTAGAATCAGTGCAGGAAGAACGCAAGAAAAAGAAGTAGAGAAACAATAAGCAGAAGAAGGAGGGACGCATAATATTACCTGCAAAAATCGAGATCCTTTAGTTTTCTCGAAAGCTTCGTACTCATCTTTAATACTTGCAACGAACACCGAAGCAAATCTCGGCTTCGCAGGTTGGTCTATCCTCTATCTTGCATCATATTGTATGAATGCTTGATGATTTCTGAGCATTATCCCCATAGTATCAAGTTTTAATTCGTAGCTATGAGTGTTTAATTTCCAGTTTCAAGAATTAGGTTTCGCTAGATTTAGTAAGACTTGGGCATGATTTGAGGAATTAGAGGCAAGAAATGGAAAGAAGAGGCGAAGACGAAGAAGATGAGTGAAAGAATTTGAAGAAAGATGAAGCTCCACCGCCTCCGGTACGGCGGAGCAAATTTTCATCGAAGCCTGGGCGTGGAGATAGAAGAGTGTGTTTGGAGATGCGAAGAGTCATATATGATCCTTACATTCTTGATCAAAACGAAGACATTTCATCTCTTTCTCTCTTCATTACTTCGTGTTTTTTTAATTTCTTTTTTTTAGTTTTATTTTAATAAATCAAAAGTGCCGAATAATTGAGGTGGAAGTGGTGATGACTATTGGGCTGAGGCGCTACTCACAAAGCCTAACATGCGTGTTTTTTGAACTAAGATAGCTACAAAAAAGTGCTTGCTGAGCTTATACCCCCTGGGCCATTCATTGCTTGCACCCTCCGGCCGGCCCATTACATTATTTTTGTACACTTAGAGCCTTATAACAAAAACCTCTTCTTGGATATGCATTCAATGGGCCCAGTGCCATGCTCCTGCAATACACTCTCATTCTGACTTTACATCCCCTGTTTCCTTTATTTTCATTTTGTTTTTTTATTGTAGTTTATCTTTCATAATTTTTTTGTCAATAAAAGTACATGATAAAAAAAAAAATAAAAATAATAAAAATGGTAGAATATAATAGAATGTTTTTATTAATTCTTTAGTTTTTTAAATTTTTTTCACATAAAAACTAATAAAAAATATTTTTTCTTTTAGTTTTTATCCATATATTCATACCGTCGTGCCTCGTTATTTTTGACGCGTTTGTTCATTGTCCAAGGTACATTTTTGATGCTTTCAATCATGTAACATAACAAGTTGTTATGTGATCGAAGCATACGGCTTATGCTCGCTTTCGATGCGACACACCTTATTTCTTATCGTCCTGAGAAATTCATATTATATTATATGTTATCTTGATGCATGTGATATTTTATGATGCTTTGTGCAGGAACTTCTGATTACGCGTTGCATTCACAATGCACGTTTGCTTTTATCTTAGTTGGATATTGTTTCCGACTTTGTTTGTTTCTTGGTGAAGCTTGCTCGGCGCGTACTCTCTGCTTCTCCATTGATTTCGTCCGCTTTCTACGATTGGCTTGCTTGTGGTAGTAGCCGCTACTCCTTTTATATTTCTCCGCACCTTATTGCATTTCTTTACCGTTTTTCTAGAGATCATGAGAAGTAAGGCTTTACTTCTTTCTGATTCCATGAGAAGTGGGGTAGATATGTATGATGGGATCTCCGTTACTGATCATGTCAGGAATTCCTATGGTTTATTTAAAGACATGTTTAGGGCAATTCCGTATTGTGTGCTTTCTGTGTGTTATTTGTGTTTGTTTAAAACCCTACCTTTGAAGTAGGTATTTTGCACGTGTGTTTATATTTGTTCCCGCATATGTTACAAATGATAAGTCCTTAAAAAGAGGCGAGCGGGGAGGGTTTGCAATCAACCCATGCAATTTTGTTCGTGCCATCCTTAGCTCGTGACTAACCATAATTCTTCAGAGTTGTGCCTGCTCTTGTTATCGAGTCGTCAAATGGGGAAGGGTTTTACAATCATATCCCCACACTTTGTCAGGAGTTTGCATTGGCCGATGTTGGCAATCCGTGATTGTTCATATTGTCTTCTGTCGGCTACCTCGATCTTCTATATATTGGTTAGGTGTTCAGTCACTTTGGACGTCATATTTTTATTTTACGTCCTACTCCCACTTGTTTGTCTCGGGTCATACGCTCCCCTTGGCTAAAGAATTTCACTTCTTTTCTTTACCATTTTATGTGTGTGCTCTTTCGAGCTTTCTTGTTTTATCCTTGTACATACCATGTTCCCTTAGGATGCGCTTTTTCCTTTCGGATGCAAGTTAGACCTTAGGTTGCAAACCATGCATACTAACATTAGGTAGACACTTCCCTTTTGTTAATCCAAACCTCATTGCATGATAACATTAGGGGTAGTGCTAGGTTAGTCTCCCTTATTTGTTTTCTCCATTTTGCATATGCATTTAAGACTAAAAACTTTTTTTCTTGGCAAATCATAAAATATGCTAATCGTACTTAAACCCTTTTTCAAGGTAACAAAACACAAACCAATTAAATGTGGCATCTTGCTTTGAGGGCGTAACTCAAAACAATTTTCAGGTAAGGACATGATTAATTTACTTCTCTGCCAACGTGTGAGTCTCCAAAGGTCGAGCTGCGGAAGAAGGCAGAATTAACATTGTTCATAAAAAACACAAAACAAACAAAACATATGAGCCAAACTACAGTAACTCTGATTCCTCAAAAAGGAGACGTAGCCATTGGAGTAGGGCCCAAGCGAGCATAACTTTATTTTCCCTACATTATTTTCCCCTTTCTTTTGCATGCATTTGTCCTGAGTAGTAGAATAAGCATATGTTAAACACACCCATAAGATAGATAACAAGAGTGGATACCATAGAGTACTACGAGTGTGTGGGGTACTAGTACCTTCCCCTTGCGTAACAGACTCCCTTACCTGATCTCTCGGTCGTAAGACCGTGACTTCCTCCTTTTCAGGTTTTCTTGATGTTTACCTTTCCCTTCATGTGGGATAAAATACATTCGATGGAGACTTCATTGTTTGATAATTTTCAGCCGGTTGTTTCATATGGAAGTAGGAAGTCACTTGTGAAGGTGGATAAAAACATAAGAAATGGGGGTTTGAATTGTGTTGATGGAAACTTTTCCCCTTTCTAAAGAGTTTTCAGAAGCCTTTAATCAAGCAGAAATTGATAGCAATAAAGAACATATCTATTTTTATACAAGTTCACCTTCTAAACCAAGGTTGTATCTTGTCCATCCTCCTCAGGTGATTTTGCCTTAAAAAAGGACTTAATCCACTAATCTTGAAAGATTACAACAACCTCTAAGAGTCTAGAAAGACCACTTAGCCCTCTCAAGTATACAGACTAGAAAGTCACTTGCGGGAAACATGAATTCTAGAAATAACCTCTAAGAGTCTAGAAAGACCTCTTAGCCCTCTCAAGTATACAGACTAGAAATTCACTTGAGGAAACACCAAATTTAAAAAGAATCGTTTTTTTGGAGATTTACAAGAGTGCTTCTTATCAAACAGATTTCTCCTACTTAGAGTAGATATTATTTTGACAAACTTTTGAGCAATAACTGCGTTGTCTTAAACAATTTACATGAAGGTTTCTAAGAGATAACACAATCAGAGCAATAACTCTTGTTCTTTGAATGTTTCTACAAGATTTAATGTTATGGAGATTAGGTGCAAAACATCTTGTAGTCTTCTTAACTTCATAATCTTGTTAATCGAGATGAATAAAATAACTTCTATCTTTTTTTCTGGTTTCTCTAGAGATGCATTTTGATTTATATTTTGAAAGACATCTTGTTGAGATCTTCAGATTATTTTCTCCAATGATCAAGACACGAGTATCAACTCATGTTTCTTATGCTTGTTGATCCTTCGTTCTTTCTGTTGTTGTGATGTTTTTATTGTAAGATAGACAACCTTTTTGGAACTAAGTTATGATGTACACAGTGCTTTATAGTAAGCTGTTAGAACTTTAATATGCTTAATGAAATATTACACTATAGAGCAACAACTCAGTGTAAATATTGCATTTCAAAGTGATGCTACTTTGTGCTTGTAAAATTCTTGGTGCTATTGGGCCACACACCAGATAACCATTTTCCACATGTATTCAAAGTTGCTTTATATAGGCTTGAGATAATAGTACCATTGGAGCACATATTATGTTGTAACATGTATTTTGCATTTTGATATGTTTTCAATGCAAATCTACCTTTTTGTAATGATTACTGTGTAGGAGGCGTGATTTCTTCTTTTTATCTATCCAAGATATAGCTGAGAATTGCCGTCATTGTTTTCCTTGAAAACTGTGATAATTTGTCAGTATAGATTAGAGCACTACTGAATATGTATCTAGAATTTTCTGATCTTTGTTTAACTTGTTTCTGTAGAACTTGATTTCTCTAGAAGATGTTGTTTATGTTTCTGAAGTGCTGAATTTGAGACTTATTACTTGTCTTGTTCTTCTGACGAGTAGTTCAGAAACTACTGATTTGATGTAGCGTAGAAACACTAGATTGAACTTTTAGGAACACGTCTTGTTTTCAGAACTATAGGCATCAACTTATGTTGAGAGATAACTTCAGTTGTAGAATCTTTCTGATTCTGGTATCTTCAGCTTTTTGAGTTATATTTGCACAATCTCTAGAATCTTTCTGATGGACGATTATGTCTTCAGATGTATAGGCAACAACTTATGTTGAAAGACAACTTCAGTTGTAGAAGCTTTCTGATTCTTATATCTTCAGCTTTCTAAGTTATATTTGCACAAGCTCTTTTATAGAATGTTTCTTGTTATTAAATACACACACTCAATAAAAACATTAGTAACACTAAAATTGTTACACACAAAATATATGGTTGTTATCTTCAAAACAAAGAATTGCTTAGAAGCTTTCTTGCTCTAACAATCTCCCCCTTTTTTATGATGACAAAAATCATGTATTTTGATGAAACAATTTTACTGGTATAAAAATATAAACAGATTCAAAGTTAACTTTCCCTCAACTCCCCAGAGCTGGATAGCCCCCCCTGAGTCAGTGACTTGATGAGGATCGATTATCTTGACTCTGAAACATTTGAGTAAAACTCCCTCTGGTTCTAATAGATCAGATATCGAGATCTTGAGAGTATTGACTTTAGGAATTTCAGAGTTTTCAACTTCTGATTTTCTCTGTTCTTCTGGAAGACATCTACTTCTGCTTTTGATTCTTATTTTCTGAAAATCATGTTCTCCATCATTTTATATCTTCTGAACATTATGATGCCAAAATCGAGATAACTTTAACTTTCAGAAATTTCTCAACTTTTGAATAGTATTGGGTTTATCTGATTCTTGAACATATGTTCATAGAGTATACATCTTCGAATATATGAACAATCAATCTTTAAGAGTTTAAACAAATTTCTTTCATTTTGACCTGTCTTAGAATGCCTATGACCTTGTTCAGAGTTCCTCGGTTAGTTATCAAACAGATAAACACACGCCAGTGGTAAATGCACATTTTATATCATTCTATTTTTATAATTAATTTTGTCTTCTCTTTAGGTTCATCAAAATCATTATACTTCTCCCCCTTTTTGACATCATCAAAAAGATAATTATTCATGAAAAGCATTAAAATTTAAAAGAAGAAACAATGGGTGCTAATTAGAAATAGTTGCATTGATGATAGAATTAAACAAATTACAAAATAAAATACTATGGGAACCACTGATCATCAAACGTCTCACACTTTTCTTGATGCAGAGCATCACTAGGACCATCAAGAATCCTTCTAAGGATTCTTACAATCTCATTTTGAAAACACACTTCTGACAGAACTCTTCCATAGGGAATGAAGGTTTTGTTTAAATTTCTAGAGGAAGTGATGGACCTTTTGAGATGATTTAGGATGACTTGAGGAAGATTGGTCGGAATTTGTTTGATCAGACATAAAATTAGAGTCTTATCATCATTGGTTAAGACATTTTTGTTAGTTTCACATGGACACAAATTTTTCAGAATAAAACAAAACCAGTCTTTCACAATGGGCTTAAGACTCTCAGGGTTAGTAGATTCAAACTCAGAGGATGCTTCAAATATGGAAATGATGTCTCCATTAGGAATGCTATCAAGAGAGACACAACCAGTCGTGATACCTATGCATGGACGATTTATTATCTCAGTAATATATTCGGCAGTGAATAAAACATCCCAACCATAGATGTTTGAGGAGATTGAGGTACCACCGAAATTGACAGAGGCATTTTTCAAGAAAGTCTTCACAAGATTTGGAAAAATAGGTCCTCTCAGTAAGGAAAGATAGAGATTCCAGTTTTGAAAGAGAACACTGAGATGGAATACTGAACTCGCACCAAAAAGTATTGGATATCTTTCAATGATAACTTCCAAGTGATCATCATTTTCATGAGAAGTTGTTGAAGTCATGATGAAAAGAGAAGGTGGGTGAAATAGAAGACAATTGTTGTTTATTGTCAGAGATAACTTGTTAGGAGAGGTAGAGAGCAGACATGATGTATAAAAGAAACGAGAAGATGTGACTTGACAAGAGAATTTATATTCCTTACGTAAGGTAATTAATCTTGGGAGACTCAATAATGAATGACTGAGGAAGGTAAGGAGGACAACAATAACTCCTAAGATTCGGCAAGATAGAGAAAGGAGTAACACTTAATATCTTTGAAACAATTGTGAGTATAAAGTAGACTAGGTCACATAGATGTATGGGGAAGGGAAAGAGAATAGTTGATTTCATTTATGAGGGCATATAAAACTGTTCAAAACTTAAAAAGGCTATTTTCTGAAACATGAATAAAGTAACTGAGAAGCATCAAGATCTAAGACCTAATCTTTGACCAGGAGTCGCATGCGTGACTGTTTCATTTCAGGCTTTAATGAATTTATAATACCTAAATACTTGTCATTTTATGATAGGCAAAATTAACAAACAATAATTTATCATAAAGACCACATTAATTTAAGACAATTAAATAGATGTAGGAAAAAAAAGAAGAACTAAACATATGACATGAATAAGCAAAAAATTATCATACTTTTGAAGAGACAAGTCATATTTTCCTAGCTAATGAAAATGTCGCACTTAGATTTTAACAAGCAATCTTCAGGACAGTTTTGTGGACCACTTTCTGCTAACATTTCTTTGAACATATCCATTATTCCCTCTTGGAAAATAATTTCAGACAAAACTCGTCCATAAGGAATATATGACTTTATGTGATTCCTAGACTCAAAAATAGATTTCCAAATAAAGATGAAGATTGACTATGGCAAGCTTACATGATTGTTGTTCATCAGAAGATAGATGAGCGCTTGGTCATCATACCTCATAAGGTCTTGATTATCCCATATGGGAAGAAAGTTGGATAACACAAGCTTGAACCAAGCTTTGGGAATGAGTAGTATATTTTCAGGAGTGATAGGCTCATATACTGATGACATGTCATGAAGAGAATCAAATTTATCAAACATCACAAACCTAGACTTGACACAGTCAACTGTGACACCTACATTATCACATCCAATGGCAAGAGTGATTGAGAAGGGAGTAATGGTGATGGGAATTTCAGAGATGTAGGAGTGAATGGAACCATTTTCATAGTCAAGATAAGCATGCTTCCAAAATTCTTTAACAAGATTCATGTAAACAGGTTTCTTCAGCATACTAAAGTATCTTGTCCATTGCTGAGAATAAAACACATCTGAGATGCTGGAAGCAAATACTTTTATGAGAGGAAAGTTCAATTTGTTTTTCGATGATGATTTCGAAAAGATCTTCATTTCCAAGAAAGGTTGGTTGAGGCATGATGAAATAGATGAGAGGAAGAATCTTGATAGAAATTAGTTTATGATAGGATGGGATAAATATTATATCTATCTATCTATCTATCTATCTATCTATCTATCTATCTATCTATCTATCTATCTATCTATCTATCTATCTATCTATATATATATATATATATATATATATATATATATATATATATATATATATATATATATATATATATATATATATATATATATATATATATATATATAAGAGGGTGAGAGAGGTTATACTAATGTGCACGAATGACATAGATCATTGACACAAGACAAGAATTTTGAGAAAAGGGATGGAGTGAATCAGTGTTTATAAAGATAGAGTACCACACATGTTCTAAATCGAGACTTTGAGTGAATTAGATTTTAGAGGTGACAAACCAGAAAAAAAATAGAAAAACTTGAACAAAGACGCTTTGAATGAGAAGATATCATCACATACATTATTCATAAAATATTTGGCTCATCCTCAAGAGAACTTATGAGTTCACATTGTCTTAGAGAATTGATTGAAAGATCTTTCTTTTGTAAAAGAGAATGTTCCAGGTCATGAAATTTTTTACTTAGACAGGAATTCACAACTTGGAGTTGTACTAACATTTGGAATGCTTCTGTTTAAAAACATTTTCTAATTTGTAGAGGTATTTTTATCAGAAGTTCTAATAAGTTATATATAAAAGAAAACATACCTTTGGGATTTTGAAATCATTACAGTAATTCTTTTATCTGAGTGCTCTCCATTCTGGTTTTGACTTTAGCTTGTTCTTGATAGAACTTATGATCAGCTTGTCATGTCTTTGAAGATTTTCATCTGTCTTTAAATTAACTTTCTCTTAGAACCAGCTTCTGAACAACTTATTTTGTCTTATGCTTTTTTCAAAACTGTCTTTCAGAGGTTCTGAATAATCTGGCCAGTTTCAAAAAGTTGACTTTTAACTTTTTCTTTCTTCAGATGCATTCTACTGGTTGTAGCTAAGAATGTCGCTTACTTGAGAACCCTTCTAGAATTTTCTGGAACTATCTTCCTATAGAGAATTCTCTTTTCTCTAGAAGATAGCTAGCTCAAGTATGCAGAGTTTCTGATGCTTACTTCAGATAATTTCTTTTCTCAAGATGTTTGTGGTTTTTCTCTAACTGGATCTCTCTACACGGTTAAGTGTTTGATTCGAGAATCAATAACAGAGCAAAGCTCTGATACCAATTAAAGGTGGAGAAAAACACAAGAAAGGAGGGGTTTGAATTGTATTGATGGAAACTTTTTCCCTTTCTAAAGAGTTTGCGGAAGCCTTTGAGCAAGTATAAATTAGTAGCAATAAAGAAAAAATTCATTTTTATACAAGTTCACCTTCTCAACCAAGGCTACATCCTATCCACCCTCCTCAGATGATTTTGCCTTAAAAAAGGACTTAATCCACTAACCTTGAAAGATTACAACAACCTCTAAGAGTCTAGAAAGACCTCTTATCCCTCTCAAGTATATAGACTAGAAAGTCACTTGAGGAAACATTAATTATAGAAATAACCTCTAAGAGTCTAGGAAGACCTCTTAGCCCTCTCAAGTATACATACTAGAAAGTCACTTGAGGAAACACCAAATCTAGAAAGAATCGTTTTTCTGGAGATTTACAAGAGTGCTTCTTATCATGCAGATTTCTCCTACTTAGAGTACACAATATTTTGACAAAATTTTGAGCAACAACTTCGTTGTCTTAAACAATTTACATGAAGGTTTCTAAGAGATAACACAATCAGAGCAACAACTCTTGTGTTTTGAATGTTTCTACAAGATTGAATGTTATGTAGATTAGGTGAAACACATCTTGTAGTCTTCTTATCTTCATCTTCTTGTTAATCAAGTTGAATAAAATAACTTCTATCTTTCTCATCTGGTTTCTCTAGAGATGCGTTTTGATTTATATTTTGATTGACATCTTGTTGAGATCTTCAGCTTATTTTCTTCAATGATCAAGACACGAGTATCGGATCATGTTTCTTATGCTTGTTGATCCTTCATTATTTCTGTTGTTGTGATCTTTTTCTTGTAAGATAGACAAATTTTTTGGAACTAAGTTGTGATGTACATAGTACTTCTTAGTAAGCTGTTAGCACTTTAATATGCTTAATGAAATATTACACTATAGAGCAACAACTCAATGTAAATATTGCATTTCAAAGTGTTGATACTTTGTGCTTGTGAAATTCTTGGTGCTATTGAGCCACACACCACATAGCCATTTTTCCACATGTATTCAAAGTCGCTTTATATAGGCTTAAGAGAATAGTATCGTTGGAGCACATAATATGTTGTAACATGTATTTTGCATTTTGATATGTTTTTAATGCAAATCTACCTTTTGTAATGATTACTGTGTAGGAGGCATGATTTCTTATTTTTATCTATCCAAGATATAGTTGAGAATTGCCATAATTTTTCTCCTCGAAAACTGTGATCATTTGTCTGTTTAGATTAGAGCACTACTGAAGACGTATTTGGAATTTTCTGATCTTTATTTAAATTGTTTCTGTAGAACTTGATTTCTTCAAAAGATGTTGTTTCTGTTTCTGAAGTGCGGAGCTTGAGACTTATTGCTTGTCTTGTTCTTCTGATGAGTAGTTCAGAAACTACTGAGTTGATGTAGCGTAGAAACACTAGATTGCACTTTTAAGAACACGTCTTGTTTTTCAGAACTATAGGCATCGACTTATGTTAAGAGACAACTTCAGTTGTAGAAGATTTCTGATTCTTGTATCTTTAGCTTTCATAGTTATATTTGCGCAAGCTCTAGAATCTTTCTGATGGACGATCATGTCTTCAAATGTATAGGTAGCAACTTATGTTGAAAGACAACTTCAGTTGTAGAAGCTTTCTGATTATTGTATCTTCAGCTTTGAGTTATATTTGCGCAAGCTTTTTTATATAATGTTTCTTATTATTAAATCTACACACTTAATAAAAACATTAGTAACACTAAAATTGTTACACACAAAATATATGGTTGTTATTATCACAACAAAGAATTGCTTAGAAGATTTCTTTCTCTAACAAATTGTTGCAAAAAGTGGACTTTATCTCTGAAAAAGATGGTTTCCTTGTTTCAAAAAATAAAAGAAACATGGTGTGGACACTGAAGTATCCCCTATAGCAGGGGGAATGAGACGTCAAGCTAATGACGGTAAAGGAGCGCTGATTGGGAGGCAACCCAAGGGAGGTATTGATATTGTTATTGTTTTAATAGTTTCAATTTTATATTAATTTACGAGTTTTGTTTGCTTTCAGTTGATTTATTTACTTGTTGTTTACTTTCATCTGGTAATATGATAATTATAGCTTTAGTGGTTGTGTGAAAAAGTATTCAGACTAACTGCTTGTGTGTTCTCTGTGCATGCTAACTCACCAAAATATTTTGTTATATACTTCTAAATGATATGATTGATTTAATTGAGTTGTAATGAAGGTTGATCAGGTTCACCATAACTGGTTGAGAAGCCCAATCCAATAAGAAGTACTGTGTAAGTTATCAGCTCTACCCAACATGGTGAGAGCAGAAAAAGCCAAATACAACATTCATAATGAGAGATCATTTAGAACTTGCGTACGTTCTTTTTTAATGAAACTTTCATGATTACACACATTGAGGAACTTTTTTGTTATTACCCTTGAGACTTTCTAGCCATCCCTTTTTATTTATTATTCCTTGTTAGCCCAATTCGAGTATTTATTCATTTGTTTATTTTAATAACCACATCATATTAGTCTTTGGCCCAAACACTTTCCTACCCTGCTCAGAGTAATTACACGAGTTATCTGATTTATGTTCATTCTAAGTTTGGGGTTGCTGTCAGGATAGCCACATTTAAGTTTGGGGTAGTTGTGTAGTGTATTTTGACAAATGAGTACACCCGATGATTAAAAAAAGATGAAAAGTTGAAAAAAAGAAGAGAAATACAAAAAAAAAAAGAAAATAATCATTGAGGCACTCGAGAAGAAGAAGAAGTCAGCGGATATGAAAAAAAACAAATCCAAAAGTTGAATCCTTAATAACAACTTCTCCTAAAGAGTGAAGGCAAAACAAAATTTCAGTAGTAATTCTACAGAATGAGCATAGTGAAGGTAACAATTGTAGTAACTCTGAGCCTTAGCCTCTTTTTCCAAAATATATCCCACCTTAACCCTAGCAACGTTACAACCTGGAAAGACCTCAAAAAGTGTGTTTGTTTTGCATCTTGTAATCGAAAGAGAATTTATTTAAGCCTATGGTATGGTATTGCATACTTTGAATATTGAGTGTAAAATAGGCTAACACACAAGAGAGTTTGTGAGAGTGTGAATTGAGCAGACATGTGAAGCAGTACTTTCAAGTGAAGGTGTGGCCGATCAATCAACCTTGGTAATCTAGAAAAAAACGAAGGTAGCAACAAGAGAGAGCCATTGAAGATCTCAGAGGTATTTTGGTACATAAACGATTTTTATTTCATTTAAGGGTGACATGAGTTCTTTATTATTAAATTTGCTTGAGGACAAGCAGTAAGCTAAGTTTTGGGTTGTGATCAGTCACCATTTATGTTATAGTTATTATCATTTTGACAGGTGAAAGTAGGCAAGTTATTTTCATTTTTCATACAATTTGAGTGGTTTATATGCCGATTTCTTTAATTTCGTATTTATCTATGTTTTAATCACTCCTGGTATTTATGATATTTTGTTAGACGACGACAACGTATCTAGAGGGGGGGGGGGGGGGGGTGAATAGATACCCCTTTTTAAAATTTATACAAAAATCTGATTTTGAAAAATTGTTTTATCAAAGAGCGACGCATAAGCTTTTTCAGAATGTCGTCTATACAAACGTTATTGGAAACTCGAATATGCAAATCATAAAAAAAATTTTAATATGGAATAAGAACAACAAATTGAATTAATATACTTGAACCACTTAACAACTTATTTAACGTTTATCACAAGTTACTAGTAAAGCTATTTCCAATGGCTATATTAAAAAGAACTAGTTAAATCAATTTATCAAACACTTGGTGTGCAAGTGAATTTTTAGAATTTTTCCTTTAGTTGTGTTGATACACAATACACTTATAATAAAAAGTGATTATAAGCTATATCAACACTTGATTTACAATAAAAAATAGTTTGGAAAATTCTTACAATTCAATTGATAACGCAATGCTATTTGGCAAATTGATCAATGAATATCAAAGCAAGTAAAAGCAAAAATAAAAGAGACACAAGGAATTTGTCTTTACAGTTCCCCACAGTCATCCTCGCGTGTGGGTACGTCTGCACCTAATTCTTACTATGTAAAATTGTTGATACAAGAGAAGTGTTTAAGAGAAACTCCATAAACACTAAGCTTGTTGTTGATTGAACCCCTTCTCCTCTTTTGATCTTGAGAAAGACCAAGACATAATAAATACAAATTGACTATCTAGATCTTGCTAATCTTTTGAGCTCTTTATCTCCAAATCTTTCGCGCACCATCAACTTCAACTATTGCAACACAAGACTTCAATTGTAATTTGCGGTTCTCACGCTACTTCCTTTGTGTTCTTTATCTCCAAAGGATCCCTTGCATTCTTTATCTCTAAAGGACTTCACTTGGCTGCAATTACCTCTCAAAAGTCTTACATGAAAACCCCGAAATCAACCAATGATATTGGAGGATAAACCCATGGTCTTTCTGGGATGAAAACCCCTACAAAGCTCAACCCAATATACAATTGGAAACTATCAATCCTCGTCTAGATGGAACCCCAATGGAACATAATTACAATCTAATGCCAGTGTGTATGCATAGGTTGGAGGTTGAAGATGAAGAGAAAAGTAGGCTAATTTTATGGTTTCACCAAGTTATAAATGATGCATGAAAGAGTATTTATAGTTTTGGAACTTTTAGGGCAAAAGGGACTATTTCAGAATTAAAAAGATTTGGAAAAATTAACCAAACAATAGAATGTGTCGACCTATTGTAATACGGTGGGAGAACTGACTTGGGATGTTTTGCGTTTGATCGCAATTGTTGTGGTTAGCAAGAGTTGCCACCGAATTTTCTTTTATCCAATAAAGGAAAGGGTGAAAAGAACAGGAAAGACCTTTGAGATTATTTTCTTGAGTTCGGGGGGTATATTATGAAAAGGGAAGGTATTAGCACCCTTTTCATCCATAGTTATCTATGGGCTCTTAGTTGCTTGCTAGATCACTTGCTTTATTTGAAAATATGCTTTGTGGTGGTTTTTGAAAGTATTTTTGAAAAGACTCCTTCGTTTAGGCAAACTTTGTAATGATTCTTGTCTTTAAGAATGTATACAAAGTGTTGGACTTTTTAAAAATATTTCATGTTTTGAAAGTGTTTGGTGTGTGTTTGTTTTGAAAGTGAGCAAGCAACTAAGAACGTTTCTACCTACTCAAAAGTCTTTTGTTCATTTCTCTCTTCCTTTGATATTGCTATCTTACCATTGATTGGTAAGAAGCCTTATATTTGGATGTAAAGAGACGGACGTGGGTCATCGTATAGTCATGATAGCAATGTTGTTAGATATCTTAGGATTTCTCTTGAGGGACTAAGATCATTTGTAAGGCAACATTCGTAGCGTCATCGATGGACTATGATCTTGTATTTTTGATTGTTTTTGCTAAGACATCTCACGTGCATAACATGACCATTTTTATAAGGCAAAAAGTGGAATTACCCTAAGGGTGCATGTGTGAATAGTGTGTTTGATTTGCATGCATTTAGTCTTTGATTATAGGTTATCTACTTGTTGTTTTCATCTTCCCATACAAATCCGACTTTACTAGCATTTATATGAAAGCGATAAATTGCGGAAAGTAAATATTCTACACTATTACAATCATTAGGGGGATGGGGTGAACAAATTTACAAATGGGGATTGCAAGAAATTAAAGTCCTAATTATCTATTACAACCATATTGAAATAATGTACAAGGAATGTAAAATGAACTTGTTTTGTTTTTGTTAAGAGAAGAAAATAAGTTTGCTTAAGAAAATATTTTTAGTCTTTTAATTTTAAAAGAAAAGAAAATAAAGTATGTGAACATAAAAATATTTTTTGGTGTTTTTGATTAATGAAAAAAAAAAGAGAAAAAGAGGTAAGAATCAACACTTTGCTGAAAATAGGAGAGAGTAGAAGTTCTGACTCCGGTGCGCGGCAAGTCAGAAAGAAACATTAGCAGAAACGGGGAAAGCCAGAAGTTCTGGATCCAGGCGCGTTAATGTTCTGAGGTTGAGAGAGTCTAGAAGTTCTGATGTAAATGGGAAACTAGAAATTCTAGTGCTACGGGAAGGTTAGAAGTTCTGGTCGTTGAAGGAGTCTAGAAGTTCTGGTTATTGAGAGAATGAGGTGATAATGCTGTTGGGTGAGGATATCTAGAAGTTCTGGTCTAGGAATATTGTCTGACAGATAAATGGGTAAAAATGTCAATAAATGAACCTAAAAAAGATACTTTTGGGGATAGAACCCATGATCCTTAGCATTAATGTCTTATGCACACGCTTTCTACCACTAGGGTGGCTGTACATCCGTTATTAGAAGCAAAAGCATAAACATGTATCACAAAGTAAACTCTGATGATGAATTTCATCTCCTTCTCCATGCTAGTCAGAGAATCTGCAACTTAGTCATTTCTCAACAAAAAATGGAAAATGCAAACATAGCAATTATGGAAAATTTCATCATGCTTCAGAAATATAAGATATCAGAACTATAAATCAGAAGCAAGCATGAATTTTGCTAATCCTAATTCTGAATCCTAATTTCCTCAAGAAGTTCTGAACTGAAGTTCTCTCTACTTAGGCAAAAATACATGAAATCTATGAATATGTACAGAATTCGAGTCAAGATGTCTACATTGTATTATTGAACATGCAAGTCTAACAATGCCTAAGTAATATGATGAGAGTCAACAAAATCTTCCTTTGCAGCTGGAAAATGTTCTGTGAACTAGAGCTTGGTTCTGACTGCTTGTGATGTTTTGATCAGCTTCCTCACATGCTCAGAAGGCTGGAATAACCTTTAAATTGGGCTATGAATGGTTGGAAAATTCTGGAACAGCCAGGAAGAAAAGTTCTGATTTTGAGATAGAGATTGGTGAAGACTGTGTTACAGTCTGAAAACAGAAGTTGGGACGGCTTCTAAATGCATATTTTAAACTGTGTTGATAATTTGGTCAAGAAACACTTGAGAAAAATGGGAGTTTGAAAGCAAAAATCAGAAACTAGCAGGTTTTGTATTTGTGTTTGCAGTTTTGGATGTTTGGAATTTTTAGCAAGGTTTCAAGGCTTTTTCTTTTCAATTTTTCGACCTCCTTTCAGTTGCAAATGAAGTCCAATTTATAGGCAAGGATTTGGTAGCTTGGAGAAGTCAAGAGTACAACTATCATATGCTAGGGCATCGACTTATTCTTGAAGCAAGTTTAAATAAGTATGGTTCAAGGCACAAAGTAGGGTGGTTAGCAGATTTTTAGTTGTGCCTAAACTGGATTTGTAAGCATGAATTATGGAAAAGTACCCTCAAAAGCAAAAGCAAAGCATGGGCCCAACATAAACTTGTACAAAAGTTTGCTTTTCAAGGACAACAATGGTACTTCTATGCCACACGTGGGGAAATCCTTTGAATAAAGACTCAAAAGTGGGTGTGAGCATTAAATGATGATGAGATTTGTCAAAACAGAATCCCGCAATATGAGATTATGTATCATAGCTCAATCTGGATCAGAAGTTCAACATCATCATAACTTAGAACAAATATCCAACTTCTGATCTTTGAATCTCCCTGCTCCAGCATGTTCTGAAGGAGTTCCTAGACTTTTATGAAAGCTTGTAATATGCTTTGCAAATCTTCTTTGAATTACCTTTGCAAATTTTGGTTGAACCTACGTGAAAACTGGCCCAGAAGTTGTAACCAAATTCTGATTTGAAAAGGCCCAGAATTTACCGAGTGCTTCAGTTTCAGGGACGTGTCTTCAAGAACTTATAACTTGAAACCCCATCATTTCTAGAAGAAGTTCTGTTCTGCAATGTTCTATATCTCATTGAGATTTACAACTCTTATGTCAGAAGTTCTTCTAGAATCAACTTGCATCATGGTGAAAATCTGGCCAGAAGTTCTGAACTTATCATATTTCCTAAACACTTAGAAAAATTTCCAAGTATTTGGGATTTTGACTTTTCCAAAGTAATTTTGACTTTTGATTTTCTTGATGAAACAAACTTCATATTCCAACATGTCTTGATGAAATATGATTCTTGAAACTTGATTTTGATCCAAAAGTCAAAGTTTGACTTTCCAGTGTGTAATTGACCATTTTGTCCTTTTGCCTATTCCAACTCTAAATCAATGTGTTAGTGCTGCAAACTTGATATCATGGGAAATCTTGTGATAAAATTCTTGAGAAAAGAGAGGGAAAATTTTGGGGTACTACAACTGCCCCTGTTCAATCTTCTTAAACCTGAAGAGTTAGATTGGCGAGTCCTCCATTCGTCACTTGAAGGTGGAAGATGATTGAACACTAGAGTGCCCAGAAATTTGCACTCGATGATGTGTTAGTTGACTGTGTAGGGAATGGGCTTAAAGATGCCATTTGGAGAGATGATGGAAAGTTGTTAGAGATGGGCTTATAGATGCCATCCAGAGTGACTGAGGAAGGTATCAGGATAAATATTTTGGTTGATTTATACTGAAATACTAGATGTCCTTTTCCTGATTTGAGCTGGAAGAGATAAATCTAACTAGAAGAGGCCTTGGATTCGCCTGCTATTAACTGGAAGAAATGAATCTATCCAGAAGAGGACTTTTGGTCGCCGGTGTAGGGCTGCTTTATGAGACATATGAGGGGGTAGCCTGGGTCGGGCTGCTTCAGGACGAGTCTGTGTAAAACCACATCTGTAAATATAGAGAAGGAACCTGGGTAGGGTTGCTTCATGATGAGTCAGTGTGAAACTATATCTGGAAATGCATGAGAAGGAACCTGGGTAGGGTTACTTCGTGATGAGTCCGTGTGAAACTATATTTGGAAATGTATGAGAAGGAACCTGGGTAGGGTTGCTTCATGATGAGTCCGTGTGAAACTATATCTGGAAATGTATGAGAAGGAACCTGGGTAGGGTTGCTTCATGATGAGTCAGTGTAAAACTTTATCTAAAAAGGAGAAGGAACCTGGGTAGGGTTGCTTCATGATGAGTCCATGTAAAAATTCATCTGGGAATGAGAAGGAACCTTGGTAGGGTTACTTCATGATGAGTATGTGTATCAATTCATCTGGGAATGAGAAGGAACCTGGGTAGGGTTGCTAGAATGATGAGTCAGTGTAAAACTGCATCTAGGAATGAGAAGGAACCTAGGTAGGGTTGCTTCGTGATGAGTCCGTGTAAAACTGCATCTAGGAAAGAGAAGGAACCTGGGTAGGGTTACTTCAATGATGAGTCCATGTAAAACTGCATCTAGGAATGAGAAGGAACCTGTGTAGGGTTGCTTCAATGATGAGTCTGTGTAAAACTGCATCTAGGAATGAGAAGGAACCTTGGCAGGGTTGCTTTTATGATGAGTCCGTTTAAAACTTCACCTGGGTGTATGAGAAGGAACCTGGGTAGGGTAACTTCATGATGAGAAGGAATCCATGTAATATTGCTTCATGATGAGCCCGTGCAAAGCTGCACCTGGTCACATAGGTAGTTTCTCTGTCTTGCTTTGGAAACTAATCTTGGACCTGTTGAAAATTGTTGATGATAGCCATCTGTTGATTGACCTTTTCCTGAAAAGGCAAAACGTTAGTTGCATGCAATGTCATGATGTATGAAATGCATGGTGTAATAATGTTCTCAAAATAAATGAGATTGTTCTGTATGCATTTGTCATGTATGTGATATGATGCATGAAATGCGAAATGTTGTTGGATATGTCTTGGAAAATAAATCCTTGACAAATGTTGGGGAGTTTTGGGAGGCTGAATCCCGGACTGCCGTTGGGGACGAAAAGTATGCACCTCTCTAGACCTCGTTTTAGAATGTTTCCGCTGGGGATTCCTGTTTTTGTTATTTGAGGAGAACTCCGCTGGGGAATGCTGGCTTTGCTTGAGAAGGCTCTGTAGAGAGTGTTGATCTCTGTTTTGGGGAAAAGAGTTCAGGAGTCTCTGTTTCTCTACTAGGGAGTTATTTTGGGAAAGATTAAATTAACTGTTATCTGGTCGTATTCCAGGCTTCATAGAAAATTTCTGAAGTTAACTAGTATCTGGTTGGTTTCCAGGCTTCACAATAACTTACTGGGGGTTGTAGAGAAGTCTGCTGGGGAGAGGAGTTGTGGTCCCTTGACTTGTAACAAACGGAGAGGCAAACTCAAACCCGGGAATCTAAAGTTGGTTGGGGAAATAAACTCTATCACCGGTCTGTTGGAGAGGTGTCTTATTTTGGCATAAATCCTCGAGGATTCTTGAGGTCAACTCAGTTGGTGTGAAGTTTTCAAAGATTGAAACCCTGGCCAGGGTCACCCTATGAAAAGGACTTTGTGGGGGATTGGTCAATGACCCTAGTAGCAGGTATTGCCACACCACCAGAAGATGATTGTTTGAGTGTACATGATTCATTGCTGGAAATCATGTCCAATGCCCCAAGTGATTTAGATGGAGATCTGTCCCTGGTTATTCAGCACTTCTTGAGAGATTTCTTGGAATCTTGACTAGACTTCCCCATATGTGTTAGACGATGACGCATCATGCCCCCTTGCTTATATGAGAGTTTTTTTGGAAGTTTCATCCCATTTGAAGTGATTTTGTTCACTGAGAGAACTTTCGCTTGCTGAATATTCGTCGTGTGAATTTTTCTGCTGTCAAACAAATAGCCATATGAAAATAGTGGTATTCAAAATAATGCAAAGTTTATGCTTGTCTTGAAGTTTTGAAAATGCGTTTTAGCAGATAAAGGGATTTTGTAAGAATGTGAATTCAACTCAGGATTTTTTAGTAAGCCTTACAGGAGTCAGGATACCTTTTGTAACAATATGCTTTCAAACTAACCTATGCTTTAATTAGGACTTTTGAAGGGTTGTAGCATGGCTTAGTTCACGGTTTAAGAAACAAAGGATAACATCTTAAATTTTATTTGTACCCACCCGTTCTTCAGTCCTAAACTCGGTTAATTGTATGTTCGAACTCCAATGACGTTTTGGTGATAGTTCAGACAAGTTTAGTTTATCTGAAGGCAGTCATTTTTTGCAACATTTTTCATGTTATTGAGGATTTGTAGTGACCTCTTTTTGATTTATTATCCCTGATTTTGCCTGACTGTTCTCGTTTTGAGATTACAGTCAACGAGATGCCCCTGTTTTTCTTAAGTCTCCTTTGTAGGTTTTGACTTAGCGGGCTTTTATTTTTGAGAGATAATGACTTCCTATATGATAGGGAACCATCACCGTCTTTTGATTCCATAGGAATGTTTTTGACATCACTCGTTGTATACGAAATGAGAGTTTATGACTGAACGTGCATTTCAATTAACTAAGAGACTACCCTGCCCCAGGTTTTGATTAAAGGTTTCAATTTGTGTACAAAGGAAACTCCTACTTCTTTGGCTCAAAGGGGTTGACTAGGGATTATCTTCTTTATAACTCGAGTGTTTAGGAATTTAAAGAACGCATGTACATCGTTAGCAAGGTCTGTCCAAAAGCATATTGTATGAGATTAAGGCATGGTTTTCGTCATCTTCCATCTAAAGGCTTGTAACGTTTAGTAAGAGTTGAGAGTAAGAAGCATAGTTTAAATATAGTGAAAACGAATGGATGAATTCAAGACAAACATATGCAATACATTAATGAAACATAGTTTAACATTAATAGATAATTGTTTGAATAATAAAATAAATTATAATTGAAAATTCAAAAATAAACTGAAACACTCAATGGTTAGGCACGGGAGCCGTGATTATGTTGGGAGTCTCTGGAGGGTCAAACTCGATCTCCTTGGCATCAATCATGTTTTGAATCTTGTACTTCAGAGCCTAACAATCGTTAGTATCATGCTCAGGACTGCCGGAATGATAAACATATGTTGTATTAGGATTGTAGTTAAGAGAATAAGTTTTGGGGTTTAGATGAGGTCCTATCAACGTAATCAGGTACATCCTCAACAAGTGTTGTAGTGCTTGAGACAACAGCATCTTGATGTTGGTAAACTGTCTTTTGGGCTCGTCTGGACTTCGTTGATTTCCCCTTTGTTGTTGCCGCTGCGATGCAAGACCAGAGATCAGGACTGCCCCCACATGTTGGTCATGATTGCTCTTGTTATGACTCTTTTAACCATACACATCATTGGACTCTTTCTTCCCATTATATGGCTTTTTCTGAGCATCAAAGGGTGTAGCCCCTTGGATCTTTCCGCTTTTGATGCCAGCTTCGACCCTTTCGCCAATCAGTATTATCTCGGTGGACCTGGCTGAGGAGCTTCTGATTAGGTGATTGAAGAAAGGTCCTATCAAAGTTCCCATGAAGATGTCAATCAGCTCCCTGTCAGTTAATGGGGGCTTCACCCTACCAGCTAGATCTCTCCACTTTTGGGCATATTCTTTGAAGCCCTCATTGGAACGCATGGTCATGTTCTGCAACTGCACACGAGTTGGTGTAAGATTAGCGTTGTATTGGTATTTCTTGTAAAAAGCAGCAACTAGATCTTCCCAAGTGTGAATGTGGGAACTCTCCAATTGATAGAACCACTCAAGTTGCGTCTCAGCTAAACTCTCTTGGAAGAAATGGATCCAAAGTTTCTGATCAGTTGTGTATGGTTGAATCTTGCGGACATAAGACTTTAGATGCATCTTAGGACAAGAGACTCCATCACACGGGGAAGAGGTAGGGATTTTGAACTTTGGTGGGATGACCACTCCAGAAACCAAGCCCATGTCTCCTAAATCTAAACCAGGCACAACTTGGATCTCCATAACTTTTAGTCTGTCTTCAAGCTGTTTGTATTTTTCATCTGCTGATGGATACTGCTCCTCAAAAGAGTCATCGTCATCAGTAGCTATTTTTATTCTAGCTTCCTCTTCTTTACTAATCTCTTCTTTAGAAGAAGCATCTTCTTTTTGAGCTACCTGAGCATGCCCCTTGGACCTTCTCCTTACGTTGAGGATTACAAACTTTTTCTTCTTCTTGCTCTATTTGGTGAAGAGTGTTTTCAGATCTTCCTGCCCCTTGGCCAAGTTCATGAGTGCTTGTTGGAACTGAGCATTTTGAGCTTGGAGATCTTTAACTGTTTGCTCTAGAGACATCTCTATTGAAATAAACAGTAAGAAGATAAGAAGACCTGCATGTGAGAAACCTGTCATGATATAATGCATGTTATGTGGATGCATGTTTTCAAGGATCTCGCGTGGTAAACACAATAAGATGTTAGAATTTGAACGTTAATCAACAACTTTGATTGGGGAACTTCGTATCGGTGGATGTACTTCCATGAGAATCGAGGTCCCCATGGTCATAGCCCTTGACTCAAGTTATACTTTAACCTTTGACGGTGTTTTATTAGAGAATGAATCCATTTGCCCCTTGATAGGAGCCTGGCTCAACATGACCCTGCATTATAGGGCCTTGAGATCCTTGAAATATTTATTAAAAATGCTATGGTATGATGTTTATGATTTTATGTACAAGTAAGCAAGTTGTTATGTACACATAAAGCAGACAAGTCCTTAGGTTTAGGCTTGCATGGAGTTTATAGGTAAGTACCCTCTTGAAGTTTAGTTGGCTCAAACCTGTCTTAGAAATAGTAACCGAGTTCTAAAGGATCTCAATATCATTGGCCTTTCTTTTAGGCATTGTCTCAGCTTAATCAATCTTTTCTTGTGGCCGAGATATCCCAAAAGTCCGATCTCAATGAGTGTAGCATCGAGTATTAACCAACTTCAGACTGCACCAAAGCCGACTATCTCACTACTCCCTAATGGCCAAGTTGTTCAATTAAGGTTTTAAGGTCAGTTAGTGCTTCATGACACCGCTCAGCGGCCCTGTATTCTCCTTGTTTAAACACAAGGGATACTGGTACCAACAAATGCGTCATACTATCATAGCTATTTCTTAGACCATGTCGGTATTCCCTGCATAGTTTCCACAATCTATTGCTACTTACCTAAAAGATGCTTCAGATCAGGGTAGAGGATCAAAACAAGCCCAAACAAGTAACCAATAATGTAAAGCAAGCAAGTCAAACAATGAAAGCAAGTAAAGGTGATCTAGCCCTAAGGTAACCCCACTTTTAAAGTAATCCCCAGCAGAGTCACCAGTTCTGTAATACAGTGGGAGAACTAACTTGGGATGTTTTACGTTTGATCGGAATTGTTGCGGTTAGCAAGAGACGCCACCGACTTTTATTTTATCCAATAAAGGAAAGGGTGAAAAGAACAGGAAAGACCTTTGAGATTATTTTCAAGAGTTAGGGGGGTAGATTATGACAAGGGAAGGTGTTGTACCCCAAAATTTTCCCTCTCATTTATCAAGTATTTTCTCACAAGATCTCCTTTTGGTCAAGACTACACAAGGGTTGATCAGCTCAAGACACCTCCTTAAGCACTGATAACTGAAATTAGGGTTTGAGATTGCACAAGGATAATTGAAATTTTAATGCCTCATATGACTTTCATGGATCATTATGGACCCCCAAGATTTCTCAGGTCAAATTTTAAGTCTTGGATCACATTTTTGCTTAGTCAATTGAGCAGTTGACCTAAAAATCAATTTTATTGGGGAAAAAGTCACCTGTGGCCAATTTACAGTCAAACTTCATAATTTTTGATCCATATCAACATTATAAACTCATATGTATCATTTTATCAAGTTTGGACCATAATTCCTCAAGAAATTTGATCAGATCATCAAAAGGGCAAAATGGTCAAAATTAGGGTTTTGACTGAGAAAGGGCAATTTCTGATTTTTGACCTAGCAAATGGTTAATTGGTTTGAGGCATGATATCAAGATTTCAATTGCATAATTTTTACCTAATGGCATGACTCAAAACATCCCTCAAGATCAATTGATTGATAGTTGATTTTCAGTCAACTGATTAAAAGTCAACTGTATACTGAAAAGTCAAACTTTGACTTTTTTTGTCAAAATCAAGTGTCAAAGATCACAATTCATCAAAATATGTCAAAATATGAAACATTTTCATCAAGAAATCAAAAAGTCAAGATTTCATTTTGAAAAGTCAATGTTTCCAAACTTAGAAGTTATTCTAAGTGTTGGAAACTTCATATTTTTTCACAACTTTGAGCCAATTTTTCACTATGATGCAAGATGATTCAAAAGAAACTTTCAACATGAAAGTTTTAGATCTCCACGAGATATAAAACTTTTCTTTACACAACTTCTCATAGAAATTCTTGGATCTCAAGTTATTAATCCATGAAGTCATGGCCTTGAAACTAAACACTTAGTGAAAATTTTGTCCTAGTTTAGACAGGATTTTGACCTAACTTCATGGCAATATTTCATATAGTTCCAAGGGGAATTTCCAAAAGTGATTCAAAGAGGGGTTGTATAGCACATTACAAGATTTCCAAAATGTCCAAGAACTCCTTGAGATCATTCCTGGGCAGGGAGAATCGAAGACAGGAAGTTAGGATTTCAAACTGAAATTATAGGTCATTTTGTGATGAACAAGAATTCAAATCTCAAGCCTATGTTGCACAATCTTGCTTTGCAGGCCTCTAAACCTCAAGATAGTTTTCCATTTATGGAACAAAGTTACCATTGCTATTTTGATAAAGCATTGCTTTTGCAAATTTCAACTCTCCTTGAGCTCCTAACTTTTTGTCTCTGTCCACACTCAAGATAAGTGATCAGAAGCAAACATGTTTAAAGTGCCTAACAACTCTACATGCCTCTACTTTCTACCTTGAAACTATATTTCTCATTTTTCTTCAAAATCAAGCAACTTAGCCATAACCCTATAATTCAGAAACCCCTTGTGCAAAACATCTCCAACCTTTTGCTTATATATCTCCAACCTTTTCCCAACTATCAACAAAGGACTCACCAACTGGGAAGCCAAAGATTTTGTCCCAATTACTTTTATCCAACAATAATTGTCTTTAAATTTTTGTCGGACCTGTAATAATTAAACAATTCAGACTTTTAAAACCTTGTGTCTTACCCGAGGCACAACGGTCCATTTGTAAGGGTTATTACTTCATTTTCATATGTCATCAATGAATCATGGACGTTTTTGCATGCAAACTTTGTGCTCTTTGTCTTTCTTTTTTACATTTTTATTTCTTTCAAAGATAGTTATACTCTTACACACACTCACATATTAAAATGCAGATCTACATCCACTCAGGATCCCATGGGTAACGATTCTGCTATGGCTAATTGTAACTCTGAAAATCTAATCTACCAAGCCGAAGATGAAGGTGAGGAAGATTTTGAAGTGCCAGGGGAACTAGCCAGGTTACTACAATAGGAAGAAAGGACCATACAGCCCCACGAAGAACCAGTGGGCACAATTAACTTAGGTACCGAAGAGGACAAGAAAGAAGTCAAGGTAAGAGCCAATCTGGAACCCAGTGTCAAGAAACGCTTAACTTAGTTACTACATGACTATGTTGAGGTCTTTGCCTGGTCGTACGGAGACATGCCAGGACTTGATGCTGATATCATGGTCCATCGTCTGCCGATAAAAGAAGACTGCCCTCCGGTAAAATAGAAAGTCCGTCGCATGCGGCCAGACATGTCAGAGAAGATCAAGACTGAGGTCATGAAAAAGTTCAACGCCGAATTCTTAGCCGTAACTTCCTATCCACAATGGGTTGCCAATGTTGTTCCAGTGCCTAAAAAGGACGGAAAATTACGCGTGTGTGTGGATTACTGAGATTTGAATAGGGCAAGCCCTAAAGATGATTTCCCACTTCCCCATATCGATATTTTGGTTGACAATACTGCACAGTATAAAGTGTTCTCATTCATGGATGGTTTCTCATGCTACAATCAAATTAAAATGGCACCTGAGGACTTGGAGAAAACGACCTTCGTCACACAGTGAGGCACATTCTGTTACAAGGTTACGCCATTCGGGTTGAAGAACGCTGGGGCAACTTATCAGCGCGCCATGGTAGCTCTATTTCAGGACATGATCCATCACGAAATAGAGGTCTATATGGACGGCATGATAGCTAGATCTCAAACTAAAGAGGAACATCTTGACCATTTGCAGAACCTGTTTGAGAGGCTAAATAAATACAAGCTACGGTTGAACCCGAATAAATGCACATTTGGGGTAAGGTCCGGTAAACTCCTAGGCTTTGTCGTAAGCGGTAAAGGTATCAAAGTGGACCCTGCCAAGGTGAAAGCAATACAAGAAATGCCTGCTCCTCGTACCGAGAAGGAAGTCAGAGGATTCTTAGGACGACTTAACTACATCGCCAGATTCATTTCTCACTTAACCGCTACTTGTGAACCAATCTTCAAATTACTGAAGAAAGATCAAGTAGTCAAATGGAATGATGAATGCCAAGCTGCCTTCGACAAGATCAAAGAGTACCTACAAGAGTCTCCTGTTTTGATGCCACCAGTCGAGGGAAGACCTTTAATCATGTATCTAACTGTCTTGGAAAATTCAATGGGGTGTGTGCTGGGGTAGCATGACGAGTCTGTACGAAAAGAGCATGCTATTTATTACCTGAGCAAAAAGTTTACCGACTGTGAAACAAGATATTCATTACTCGAGAAAACTTGCTGCGCTCTGGCATGGGCTGATCGCCGACTAAGACAATATATGTTGACCCATACTACCTTGTTGATATCCAAGATGGATCCAATTAAATACATATTCGAGAAGCCTTCCCACTCTGGGAGAATAGCAAGATGGCAGATGATTCTGACAGAATACGACATTCAGTACACTACCCAAAAAGCAATAAAGGGTAGTGTGCTAGCCGATCACCTTGCTCATCAAGCTGTGGATGACTATCAGTCCATGAAGTTCGAATTCCCAAATGAAGACATATTGATGGTAAACAACTGTGAAGAAATCAGACCATATGGCAGACCTGAACAAGGATCCTGATGGACCTTGGTTTTTGACGAAGCCTCCAACGCACTCGGCAATAGTATAGGTGCTGTAATCATATCCCCTGAAGGATGTCATACTCCCTTCAATGCAATACTGTGCTTCAACTGTACTAATAATATGGCAGAATATGAAGCGTGCATTTTTGGTCTCAAAGCGGCCATAGATTTCGGAATCAAGTCCTTAAGTGTATTTGGAGATTCAGCCTTAGTCATCAGTCAAATCAAAGGAGAATGGGATATGAAACACCCTAACCTCATCCCTTACAAAGAACATGTGTTGACATTAATCCCACATTTTGAGGAAATTACCTTTGAGCATTTTCCACAAGAGGAAAATACACTAGCGGATGCGCTAGCCACTATGTCATCCATGTTTAAACTCAAGTGGGGTAACGAGGCTCCCCAGATCACCATTGAACGGATGGACGAACCAACTTACTATCACGAGATCGATACTGAAGAAGTAGTGGACCAGCCTTGGTTTTATGAAGTTAAGAGGTATCTCGAGGCTCAAGAGTATCCAGAAGGAGCTTCAGTCAATGATAAGAAGTTCTTGAGGAGATTCTCTACTAAGTTTTTCCTCAGTAATGGCATTCTCTACAAACGCAACCACGACTTTGTTTTGCTTCATTGCGTAGACAAGGTTGAGGCAGAAAAGATCACGGCTGATCTACATGAAGGAACTTTTGGCACCCATTCCAGTAGGCATACAATGGCTAAAAAGATCCTACGGGTAGGGTATTACTGGTCTACCATGGAAGCAGATTTCTATCAGCATTCACGAACCTGCCACAAGTGTCAGATCTATGCTGACAAAGTACATGTGCCTCCAGTTCCTCTAAACGTCCTGACTGCTCCCTAGCCATTCACGATGTGGGGCATCGATATGATTGGAGAAGTCAAACCTACAACTTCTAATGGACACCGCTTCATCTTAGTGGCCATTGACTATTTCACGAAGTAGGTTGAAGCAACTTCTTTCGCTTCTGTTACCAAAAATGTTGTGGCCCGATTCATCAAACATAATCTCATCTATTGGTATGGTATCCCGGAGAGAATCATCACTGAAAATGGTACAAATCTCAACAATACTATGATGATAGCACTATACACGCAATTCAAGATCCAACACCATAATTCTTCTCCTTATCGACCAAAGATGAATGGTGCTGTGGAATCCACAAATAAGAACATCAAGAAGATCATACAAAAAATGACAGTAACTTACAAAGACTAGCATGAGATGTTACCATTTGCTCTCCACGGTTACCGTACCACGACACGCACATCAATAGGGGCAACTCCTTTCTACTTGGTATACGGCATGGAAGCTGTTCTACCAATTTAAGTACAAATACCTTCTCTGAGAATCATAAAAGATGCAAGGCTGAATGAAGACGAATGGATTCAAACTCGGCTTGATCAATTGAACTTGATTGATGAGAAGAGGCTTACGGCTGTATGTCATGGCTAGATGTACCAAAAACGTATGATTAAAGCTTTTAACAAAAAGGTCAGACGCCAGGTATATCAAGTTGGTGATTTGGTAATCAAGCGTATCATATTGCCACAAGGTGATCCCAGGGGAAAATGGACTCCTACATACGAGGGACCTTTTGTGATCAAAAGCATATTCTCTGGTGAGACAATGATCTTAACCACTATGGATGGTGACGACCTTCTGCACCCTGTGAACACGGACATAGTCAAAAGATACTATGCATAAGAGACCCGCTAGGTTGACACACCAAGGAAAAACAAGGGCATCCCAACAAACCACAAAGGTTCGGGCAAAAATTAGGGATAAAACAAAAAAAATCTGTACACCCGGCAAGCTGAAAACCTGAAAGGGCGGCTTGGGGAAAAAAGCGTATCCCGGTGGACTGAAAACCCGAAAGGGCAGTCCAGGAAAAAGTTAGGGAATTAAAGCGTATGACTATGTCCCGTCGGATCACCTTACAGACAATCGTAGCATCGACTGACAAGCTCAATCCAATCAACTTTGGACAAGGCAACAAGTGGACAAGGCGCCCAGAGACACGAAGGCTATAGCAGAATGGGAACCCCATGAGATTATTTCACATAGCTATCTTTTCTTTGTATCAAATTTCCATTTTTCTACCACGACATTCTCTTACTAGAATGTTCGTCTCATTATACAAAAATAATTATTCAAGTTAATACAAAGATACCCCTTTGAAAGTGCAAAACTATCTGTTTTTCTTTTTCCGTGTTCTGTTTGTGAAAACGTCCAATGATTTATTTTTGAACATATGCATTTGAACATGACTACTATTTACAAATGAACAAAAGAGAGGAACATAAAATAGAAAGACAATCACAAATGGCGTTAAGAAATAGGATAATATCTTTAGACTATTCCATAAAATCCCCCACAGTGTGCGGCTTAATGGTATCGAGCTCTCTCACATCCCCGACGGAACAAAACTTCCAGTTACCGCTCCTAAGATTCCTCAGTGAAAGTCACCCAATTTCTCAGGATTCCCCAATAGGATTTCACAAGGTCTCCAAGCGATACACGACATTTCCCTTACACAATAGAGTTTATTTCTCTGACAAATGGAAGCTCAACAATACTTCAACTTCAAGACTTAAAGAACTTACACTCCTCATACCCAGCAATGCTCATGGATTTATTTTCCCTGACTCCAGCAACACTATGGAATAACAATTAATGTGTCTATACATTACATCCATACGTCATAGCATTGACATCACACATACATACGACACAATCTCATTTATTTTGAGAATATCATTACACCATGCATTTCATACATCATGACATTGCATGCAACTAACCTTTCATCTTTTCAGGAAAGATCAATCAACAGAAAATTATCATCAAATTTTCAATAAGTCAGTTATAGATCAATTCCCAAGAAAGGACTGGTCAACGATCAACATAACTGATATTTCTTTCAGACTCCTACCGGTTCAGTTTAAACCTCTCAACGGTTTATTCTGATTCTTTCTCGTAGACGTCTTCTCTGATTCAGATAAATCTTTCAACAATTTGTTCTGATTCTTCTTCAGATCCCTGTCAGTTCAGTTTAAATCTCTCAACGATTTATTCTGATTCTTTCCCGCAGACTCTTTCTCTGGTTCAGATAAATCTCACAAAGATTTACTCTGGTTCTTTCCAGTTAAAGAATATTCAAGATCTCTTTTGGTTCAATTCAAACCCTTCAACGGTTTATCCTGATACTTTCCAAAGAACACTTCTGGTTCAGATAAATATCTCAATGATTTATTCTGATTCTTCTCCAGATCCCTGCCAGTTCAACTTAAATCTCTCAACGGTTTATTCTAATTCTTTCCCGCAGACACTTTCTCTAGTTCAGATAAATCGCACAAAGATTTACTCTGATTCTTTCCAGTTAAAGAATAATCCAAGACCTCTTTTGGTTCAGTTTAAACCCCTCAACGGTTTATCCTAATACTTTCCAAAGGAACATTTCTGGTTCAGATAAATCGCTCCAAGATTTATTCTGATTCTTCCCAGTCAAACAACATACAAGGCTTCTTCTGGTTTAGATAAATCGCTCCAAAGATTTATTCTGATTCTTTTCCAGTTGAATTCAAGTTCAGGCTTAGTCCATTCTCTGTCATCAGTCACCCTTGGATGGCATCTACAAGCCCATCTCCAGCAAATCTCCATCATTCCTCCAAATGGCATCTATAAGCCCATTCACAATTCATCTTCGAGTGCAATCATCTTCCACCTTCTAGTCACGAATGGCGAATCCGCCAATATAACTCTTCGGGTTTAAGAAGATTGAACAGGTGAAGCTGTTGTACCCCAAAAATTCCCTCTCATTTATCAAGTATTTTCTCACAAGATCTCCTTTTGGTCAAGACTGCACAAGGGTTGATCAGCTCAAGACACCTCGTTAAGCACATATAACTGAAATTAGGGTTTGAGATTGCACAAGGATAATTGAACTTTTAATGCCTCATATGACTTTCATGGATCATTATGGACCCCCAAGATTGCTCATGTCAAATTTCAAGTCTTGGATCACATTTTTGCTCAGTCAATTGAGCAGTTGACCTAAAAATCAACTGTATTGGGGAAAAAGTCAAATGTGGCCAATTTACAGTCAAAATTCATAATTTTTGATCCATATCAACATTATAAACTCATATGTCTCATTTGATCAAGTTTGGACCACAATTCCTCAAGAACTTTGATCAGATCATCAAAAGGGCAAAATGGTCAAAATTAGGGTTTTGACTAAGAAAGGACAATTTAGGATTTTTGACCTAGCAAATGGTTATTTGGTTTGAGGCATGATATCAAGAGTTCAATTGTATCATTTTTACCTAATGGCATGACTCAAAATATCCCTCAAGATCAATTGATTGATAGTTGATTTTCAATCAACTAATCAAAAGTCAAATGTATACTGAAAAGTCAAACTTTGACTTTTTGGTCAAAATCAAGTGTCAAAGATCACAATTCATCAAAACATGGAAAAATATGAAACTTGTTCATCAAGAAATCAAAAAGTCAAGATTTCATTTTGAAAAGTCAAAGTTTCCAAACTTAGAATTTTTTCGAAGTGTTGGAAACTTCATATTTTTCACAACTTTGAGCCAATTTTTCACCATGATGCAAGATGATTCAAACGTTTCAACATGAAAGCTGTAGATCTCCATGAGATCTAAAAATATTCTTTACACAACTTCTCCTATAAATGCTTGGATCTCAAGTTATTAATCCATGAAGTCATGGTCTTGAAACTAAACACTTAGTGAAAATTTTGCCCTAGCTTAGGCAGGATTTTGACCTAACTTCATGGCAATTTTTCATATAGTTCCAAGGGGAATTTTCAAAAGTGATTCAAATAGGGATTGTAGAGCACATTACAAGATTTCCAAAATGTCAAAGAAATTCTTGAGATCATTCCTGAGCAGGGAGAATTGAAGAGAGGAAGTTAGGGTTTCAAACTGAAATTATAGGTGATTTTGTGCTGAACAAGAATTCAAATCTCAAGCCTATGCTGCACAATCTTGCTTTACAGGCCTCTAAACCTCAAGACCTCTCCCTAATCAGAAGATTACACTTGCTTTTGAGCTATTATCCATTTAATTCGAGCTTTATCCAAGATAATTTTCCATTTATAGAACAAAGTTACCATTGCTATTTTAATAAAGCATTGCTTTTGCAAATGTCAACTCTCCTTGAGCTCCTAGCTTGTTGTCTCTATCCACACTCAAGATAAGTGATCAGAAGAAAACATGTTTAAAGTGCCTAACCACTCTACATGCTTCTACTTTCTACCTTGAAACTATATTTCTCACTTTTCTTCAAAATTAAGCAACTTAGCCATAACCCTATAACTCAGAAACCCCTTGTGCAAAACATATCCAACCTTTTGCTTATAGATACACAAGTCATTTGCAAGAAAACACACGCATACACAAGCCCTAAAACACACAAGAACTGAGAACTTAATCAAAAATCACCATTGTTGCACATTCTGACCAAAAACTTGAAACTCACATCTCCCTCGTGTGTTTTCAAGGATTTTGGTTCCTAAAGCTTCTAAACATCAAATACAACTCATCCCTGTCCCTGATACACAACTGTAACTCCATTTCCATCTTCCTTCATAGCCAAAAACGGAGCATTGCACATTGACTTCTCCAAGCCATTTCAGCCACTCTCAACTCAAGCTAACCATTGCATTAGCTTCCTGGGAACTTGAGGAAGCTAACCTGATCATTGCAGCACCTTGAATCAAGCTCATTTGCATTTCAAGATTTCTAGTTTTGAGGTATTTTCTTGAACTTCTATCTCATTACTTAGGCATTTTTAGGCTTGCATTTGTGAAGATAAAATGTAGACATCATTGCCCTGAAGCTGTACATGTCCATAAATTTTATTTATATTATTTGAGCTAGGAGAATTTTAGGATTGAACCTCTAAAAATAATTAGGTCAGAATTTGGTACTTTCAAAAATTCTCATTCATATTTGATTTATAGTTTATGATATTTATATGGTTGGATTCGTATGGAAAAATGGAACAACTTTCATGTTTGCATTTTCTATTTTTGTTGAGAAATGAATGAGATACAAGTGGCCTGGCTGAAGGTTGAAGATGAAGTGTATTCATGACTCATTTTGCATTATATATTTATTATTTCATTTAAATTAACGGATGTATAGCAACCTCAGTGGTAAGGCAGCGCATTGGTAACCAAGAGGGCGTGGGTTCAACATCCAGCACGCTGCCTTTTGCATTTTTCCACATTTTTTTGTCATTTTTCCTTTCAGGTAGTACTTGGGCCAGCAAAACCTTGGGCCTGACTTTTTCTTAACATTACCTCCCAAATTCAATTTTGACCTCCCTGACTTTATTATTTTTATTTTGTTTTTATTTTATTTATTATTATTATTATTAATATTATTATTATTATTATTATTATTATTTTCATTAATAAAAATCCAAAAATATTTATATTTATATTATTTATTTTTATTTAGTTTATTTTTCTTCATAAAACTAAAACAACAAAAACATTTTCTTTAATAAATTAATTTCCTTTTTTTAAATACTTAGATAATAAATCTTAATTATTATTATATTATTTTCTTATAAATTAAAATCAATTTAGAACTTAGGACTTTTATTTTATTTACTAGTTTAATTAAATTCACAAAAACCCTAAAAACTTGGTTTTCTTTAATAAATTAATTTCTTTTATTTAACTTAATATTAATTTTCTTTTTTAGTTAATTATTTTATATTAGTTAACTAGGTCAAAAAACCTTTTTTTTTCATGAAAACCAAAAAAAATCACATTTCTTTTTACATTTACATTCTTGCATTTTTACTTATTCAATTTTGTACATTTATTCAAATTCAATATGGTTGTAATAATTATTTAGATTTAATTTCTTGCGATTCCCCATTTGTAAATTTGTACACCCCCTCCCCTAAATGATGTGATAGCATAGTAATTTTAATTTCCGCAATTTATTGCTTTATATACAAATGCTAGTAATTAGGGTTTTGTATGGAAATATTAAAACCAACAAGTAGCAAACCCTAATCAAGACGAATCAAGCATGTAAATCAATACACTTGCACACATATACCCCTAGGGTAAATCCACTTTGTTGCCTTACAAAAATGTCCATATTATGCATGTGAGTTATCTTAGAAAAAAATAAACAAAAATACAAGATCATAGTTCCTCGATGACGCTATCCATGTTGCCTTTCAAAATGATCTTAGTCCCTAAATAAAATGCTTAGATATCTTACAACATTGCTAATCATGGCTATACGATGACCCTTGCCCGTCCCTTTTACATCCAAAGATAGGGTTACTTACCAAATCAATGGTAAGATAACAATATCAAAGGAAAGAGGAAATAAACATGAAAGAATTTTGAGTAGGTAGATTTTTCCTAGTTGCTTTCTCAATTTAAAAACTAAAACATCCTTGCTATTTTCAAAACAAACACCAACACTTTCAAAAAACATCTTTCAAACTTGAAAACATTTTCAAAAGATCAACACTTTGTATACATTCTTACGAACGAGAATCGTTACAAAGTTTGCCTAAACGATGACGCCTTTTCAAAATACTTTCAAAAAACCACACAAAGCACATTTTCAAACAAAAGCAAGTGATCTAGCAAGTAACTAAGAGACCATGGAAAACCATGGATGAAAATGGTGCTAATACCTTCCCTTTTCATAATCTACCCCCCGAACTCAAGAAAACATCTTAAAACGTCTTTCCTGTTCTTTTCAGCCTTTCCTTTTGGATAAAAGAAAAGTCGGTGGAGACTCTTGCTAAACTGCAACATTTTGTGATCAAATGCAAAACAACCAAGTCAATTCTCCCACCGTATCACAGAACTGGCGACTCCGCAGGGGAAAATTCTTAAAGTGGGGTTACCTTAGAGCTAGATCACATTTACTTGCTTTCATTTTTTGACTTGTATGCTTTACATTTTTGGTTCTTTGTTTGGGTTTGAATCCTCTACCCATATTTGGGATACCTTATAGGTAAGTAGCAATACATTGTGGAAACTGTGCGGGGTATACCGACATGGTCTAAGAAATAGCTATGTTAGTGTGACATATTTGTGGGTACCGGTAGCCCTTGAGTAGTCAAGGAGAATACAGAGCCGCTGAGTGATGTCATGAAGCACTAACTAACTTCTAGAACCTTTAGTTGACCAACTTGGCCATTAGTCAAAAGCGAGCAAGCAACTAAGAACGTTTCTACCTACTTAAAAGTCTTTTGTTCATTTCTCTCTTCCTTTGATATTTCTATCTTACCATTGATTGGTAAGAAGCCTTATCATTGGATGTAACGGGACGGGCGTGGGTCATCGTATAGTCATGATAGCAATGTTGTGAGATATCTTAGCATTTCTCTTGAGGGACTAAGATCATTTGTAAGGCAACATTCGTAGCATCATCGAGGGACTATGATCTTGTATTTTTGATTTTTTTCTAAGCCACCTCACGTGTATAACATGACCATTTTTATAAGGAAACAAGTGGAATTACCCTAAGGTTGCATGTGTGAATAGTGTGTTTGATTTACATGAATTTAGTCTTTGATTATGGGTTGTCTACTTGTTGTTTTTATCTTCCCATACAAATCCTACTTTACTAGCATTTATATGAAAGCGATAAATTGCGGAAAGTAAATATTCTACGCTATTACAATCATTAGGGGGATGGGGTGTACAAATTTACAAATAGGGATTGCAAGAAATTAAAGTCCTAATTATCTATTACAACCATATTGAAATAATGTACAAGGAATGTAAAATGGACTTGTTTTGTTTTTGTTAAGAGAAGAAAATAAGTTTGCTTAAGAAAATATTTTTAGTCTTTTGATTTTAAAAGAAAAGAAAATAAAGTATGTGAATATAAAAATATTTTTTGGTGTTTTTGATTAATGAAAAAAAGAAGAGAAAAAGGGGTCAGAATCAGCGCGTTGCTGAAAATAGGAGAGAACAAAAGTTCTGACTCTGGTGCGCGGAAAGTCAGAAAGAGACGTTAGCAGAAATGGGGAAAGCCAGAAGTTCTGGATCTATGCGCGTTAATGTTCTGAGGTTGAGAGAGTCTAGAAGTTCTGATGCAAATGGGAGAAACTAGAAATTCTAGTGCTACTGGAAGGTTAGAAGTTCTGGTTGTTGAAGGAGTCTAGAAGTTCTGGTTGTTGAGAGAATGAGGTGATAATGTTGTTGGGTGAGGATATCTAGAAGTTCTAGTTTAGGAATATTGTCTGACAGATAAATGGGTAAAAATGTCAATAAATGAACCTAAAAAAGATGCTTCTGGGGCTAGAACCCAGGACCCTTAGCACTAATGTCTTATGCACATGCTTTCTACCACTAGGGTGGCTGTACATCCGGTATTAGAAGCAAAAACATAAACATGTATCACAAAGTAAACTCTGATGATGAATTCCATCTCCTTATCCATGCTAGTCAGAGCATCTGCAACTTAGTCATTTCTCAACAAAAAATGGAAAATGCAAACATATCAGTTATGGCAAATTTCATTATGCTTCAGAAATATAAGTGTGATACGGTGGCAGAACCGTAACTGTTTGAATGCTGGTTTGTGTTTTGCGTTTGTGTTTTCAAAATGCCGCGGTAAGCAAGAGTCGCCACCGACTTTTATTTTATCCAACTGGAAAGGAAAAAAGCACAGAAAAATTCCTTTTTCGAGATTTTCTGAGTACGGGGGGTAGATTATAGAAAGGGAAGGTATTAGCACCCTTTCTATCCGTAGTTTTCTACGGGCTCTTAGGTACTTTCTCATCATTTTCAAAATTGCTTGTGTGTGCTTGATTTGAAAAAAGTTTTTGTTTGACTTTGATTTAACCCTTGATCCTGTCTTCAAGAGTGTTACAAAGTGTTTTTGAAACTTTGTTTGAAAAAAAGTGTAAGTGTGGAAAAGTTTATCTTGAGCAAGTACCTACTAGCATCTACCTACTCGAAAAAGAATGTTTATGTCCTTGTTTCCTTTAGACAGCGCTATCCCACTATTAGTGAGTAGGTAGCACCATCGTCAGAGTTTTAAGGGTCAATTCGAAAAGGGACGTACAATCACTAAAGCAATGTTAGGATGTCTTAGTGATAACCCTAATGTCTTAAGATCAATATTCGAGGCAACGATTCCGAGACAATCTTTCCTAACGGGACATTTGATCTTTTAGACAAGAGAGCGACCACTAAAATATCCTATACTCAATGATCGTTTACCGAAGGCAACCGAAGTGGGAGTATACCCTAGGAGTGCGTATGTGCGAGTGATTCAATTTCAAGTTTATCTTTGCACATTTAGGGTTTGCTAACTGTTTTAATTTTGACATACATTCTTGTCATGCAACCCTAATATCATACATCTAACAGTTAATATTTGCAGAAATTAAAATGCGGAAGGTAAAGCTACGCTATTACAAGGCTTCGGGTATTAATTACATAGCCAAAAATAACCCGTAAAAAAACGATAAATGAACGAAAAAGTCCTAATTAATCTATTACATCCCATGAGCAATTACATCCATATTGTAAAAATAATAAAGCGCGCGCGATGAATTAAGAACGAAAGGAAGTTTGGGTTTTGACCCCGTCTAACCTAATTAAAAGAAAAGTCACTTTTTGATTGTTTTTGATTATTTTAAGGAAATAAGATTTTTTAAATTAAATATGAACCTAATTGCTAATTAAATTAAATTAAAGAAAATAATTTACATTTTGACCTATTTTTTATGTTTTTGGTTATTTAAGAAAAGAGAAATAAGAATTAATTTAGACAAAAACCCTAATTCTTCTAATTGATTTTAATTTATTTACAAAGAAAATTAAAGTTACCTAAAAATTAAATAAACTAATTAAATTAATTTTTGTATAAAAAATAATTTCTAAATCTAATTGGATAAAAATTTATTTTATGGTTTCTTATATAAAAAAAAGAATTAATTTGGTGTTAGTAAAAATAATTTAGGTAAATTAAATAAAATAAATTATAAAAGAAAAGAGAAAAATAGAATGGGCCTGAGAATCAGCAATTTGGGGGGTGTTGATAGCAAGCTTTTAGGCCCAAAAGCCCTGATCCACGTTGACTTCTTGGATTCCATGCTGTGCATTGACTATGGTGCACCATGGTCCTTCATGTGATATCCTTCAGATCTGGCCTCCTGGAGATCTTAGGGGTTGAGCCTTGAAGGTATATGATGGATCTCACGCTTGTGTGCACACTTGATCATACACATGAAAATAATATGAAATATGGAGGGACCTGGGATTCGAACCGAGGTCCGATGACCTTTTCCAACTGCATCATTACCAACTGAGCCACACGCTTTAGTTGTATATGGAATAACAATTAATCAATATATTGAAAACAAACAAAATAAAAAAAGCATCACGCGCAAAATTTCAAATGGGGCAATCAGGGCTTGCCACGCAGGTCGTCTTCTTCCCCTCTCCATTGGTAAAAGTCAGAGACTTTTACCTACAGACAAATGTCCGTCACTACAACCCTTGCTTGTTTCAAAATCTCACTCGGGCATGATAAATGGAGTCTAAAGCCATGAATCAAACCGCCTTGGCCTGCTGAGCATTATGGTGCCCTTCTTGTGGACCAATTTTTCCTGTATACAAATACCCTAAAACAAGACCAAGAACCCTAGCAATGGTGAATTTCAATATAGCTTCCAAAAATGAAATTAAATGGTGCCGTTAGCTTGCAAACATGCTAGAGATTACAAATATGCTATTAAAACATGATAAAGATACAAGAATAATGGAATACGATTTCAAGAAAAATGCCAAACCGTGAGGGTCGTGGAGATGAATTCTGGGCACTAGCACGCTTGTTTCTGATTGGTATAGGTTCCTTGCACTCCCAGGAAGTGAATGGGATGGCTTATGAGTCTTGAAAACGTCTAGAAGTGTGCAATCATATCACCACTTTCTTTGAATTTTTTCAAGTTTGGTTCTTCCTTTGTGCGCCTCCAAGTTTGTTCTTTTGATCTGCTTTTGTCCATTATATACCAAGGAACGAATTAGGGTTACAAACATGCCTTCAATCTTTGTCCATTGTGATTTTTGATCTTGATTTGATTCACTTGAAAATATTTCCAAAATAGGCCAAAATTAATCTTTTTATGCAAACCTATGCCTTGCACGATTTGATTCACTTGCTAGCTGTATATGGAACCTGAAACATGCACCAAATCTCAAGACTTAAATGGTTTGGATATTTTCATGATTTAATTTGATTTAAATTGATTTAATTGAAATAAAAAACCAAAATAAATAGAAAAAATAAGATAAAGACAAGTGGAAAGGGCTATGGCTCGTGGACCATGCTACCAACTCAAAAGAAGTGCAAAAAGTTAGGCCCATTTGACAAAAATTGCAATTTGAGGCACTTTGGACTTTTGGCAATTTTGCAAAAAAGGTCAACTTCACCAATCCATAACTTCCTCAATTTTGACTCTTTGAATGTGTTCTTGGACTTTTTAGAAATATTGAGGTGTCCTCTAAGCAACCCTTTTTTTCCCATCTCAATTGAGTCTTCCATGTTCATGTATGAAGCTTTGACAAAAAAGGTGTTTTTGTTGACTTTTCAAAATGACCTATAATGTCCAAATTCATAACTTCTTGTGAGTACATATTTTGAACTTTGGAGATGAAGATGGATTGTATAGCATTGCATCCCCTTCAAAATGAGCTTTGGATGTGTCATTTCTCATAAAGTATGAGAAAGTTATGCTTGGTCAAAGTTGAGTTGATTTTTCCTGCAAAACCCTAATTTAGCAACTTTTGGGTTTTGATGAACTGTGAGCAATCCTTGATGAATCATGATCAATCCTATGATCAAATGATGAATAATACTTCATAATGAGGATGTTGACCAAAAATCTTGAAGTTTGACTGTATGTGGGCTATAGTTGACTTTTGCCCTAGCACAGTCGATTTTTAGGATTTTGAGCAATTGACTGAGCAAACTTCCTCTGCAAGGCTTGAAACTTGACATGGATGATCTTGAGAACATATTAGGACAATGGTTAGAATTTGGGATCCCCTAGACTCAAGTATCTTGATGCAACATGAAACCCTAATTTGAGGTAGACTGCCTTAGGAGAGAGCTTGTCTGGTCAACCCTTGGACTTCCTTGAGCAATTTGAGGACCTCACTTGAAATGTATTGAGAAATATGGGAGGGAAAATTTTGGGGTACAACAGCTTCCCCTGTTCAATCTTCTTAAACCTGAGGATGTAGATTGGCTTGTCTGCCTTTCATGATCCGAAGGTGGAAGATGATTGAACACTAGAGTGCCAAGAAATTTGTACTCGCATGAAGTGGTACTTGTCTTGTGATGTCGGGAATGGGCTTAAAGATGCCATTTGGAGATTGATGACGGAAGGTGGGCTTAAAGATGCCATCCGAAGGAGTGTCGATCGCATAAGAGATTCCTTAGCGAGAGCTTGTATACCTGTTGTTGAGGAGGATTCTACTGGGGAATGCTGGTCTCTGTCTTGAGAGAAAGTTGAATTTTAGGAGCTTCAGTCGTCCGTTATTTTATTGGGTAATCGTATCTTGGTAAAAGAGGTGAAAATGAACTACTATCTGGTCGTGATCTAGGCTTCATAGTGATAAGATCGTCTGCTATCTGGTCGTGCTCCAGGATTTACAATGACTTATTGGGGAGATGAGATTAAATTTGCTCTCCGGTCATAATCCAGGCTTCGCAATTTCTCAATTCTTATCTGGTCGTAATCCAGGCTTCAGAAGGAACTCAGTTGTTATCCGGTCGCATCCGGGCTTCAACTTGAATTTAGGGCACACTAATATCCGGTTGACTCCAGGCTTCTTAGTAATTGTCCAGGTAAAATTGCTATTTGGTCGAAATCCAAGCTTCACAATGTCTTGTACGGCTATCTAGTTGTAATCCAGGCATCACGATGTTTCATACCATTATCTGGTCAAATCCAGTCTTCATGGTGTCCTGTACTGCTATCTGGTAGAATCCATGCTTCACAATACCTCACTTCTTATCTGGTCGAAATCTAGGCTTCAGAAGGAACTCAGTTGTTATCCGGTCACATCCGGGATTTAACTTGAATTTAGGGCACACTAATATCCGGCCGACTCCGGGCTTCTTAGTAATTATCCAGGTACACTACTATTTGGTAGAAATCCAAGCTTCTCAATGTCTTGTACCGCTATCTGGTCGTAATCCAGGCTTCACAATGTTTCATACCATTATCTGGTCGAATCCAGTCTTCATGGTGTCTTGTACTGCTATCTGGTCGAATCCAGGCTTCACAATACCTCACTTCTTATCTGGTCGAAATCCAGGCTTCAGAAGAAATCAAGTGGTTATCCGGTCGCATCCGGGCTTCCATTTGATTTTAAGGCCTACTAATATTCGGTCGACTCCGAGCTTCATAGTAATTGGCCGGGTAAACTACTATTTGGTTGAAATCCAAGCTTTACAGTGTCCCTTACTGTTATCTGGTCGTAATCCCAGGCTTCATTGTTCTTAACTGCTATCTGGTCGTAATCCAGGCTCCATGATGTGTTATACCACTATCTGGTCGTAATCCAGGATTCACGATGTCTTATACCATTATCCGATCGAATCCAGGCTTCATGGTGTTCGGGGAAATCAAGATATTATCCGGTCGAATCCGGGCTTCATAACTGGCATTAAAGATATACCACTATCTGGTCATAATCCAGGCTTCGTAGTATTCTTGGCTGCTATCTGGTTGTAACCCAGGCTTCACAATGTCTTATACCATTATCTGGTCGAATCCAGGCTTCATGGTGTCTTGTATTGTTATCTGGTCGTAATCTAGGCTTCACAATAACTTGTTAAGCTGCTATCCGGTCAACTCTAGGCTTCACAACTTGTGTTTATGATATACCATTATCTGGTCGTAATCCAGGCTTCATGGCGTCTCTGTATTGCTATCTGGTCGTAATCTAGGCTTCACAATAACTTGCTGGGGATTAAACTATTATCCGGTCGAATCTAGGCTTCATAGCTTGTTCTTAAGATGCCACTATCTGGTCGTAATCTAGGCTTCGCGGTATTTTGATACTGTTATCCGGTTGTTCTCCGGGCTTAACAATATGATAGAGAAATCAAGATACTATACGGTCGTACCCGGGCTTCATAGCTTGAACTTTGTGAGAATTTGATTGTATCTTTTCCTGAAAAGTAAAGGGTTAGTCGTATGTAATGTCATGATGCATGACATGTATCGAGCAATGATGTTCTCAAAATAAATGAGATTGTGTTGTATGATGCATATGCATGTGCCATGATGCATGGAAATGTGATGTTTTCGTGATGTTCTCTAGTTGGGGAAAATAAATCCCGGACTGCTGCTAGAGAATATAAAGAGTTTCGCTCGTTGGGGGTAACGACCGAAGATGATTTGAGAATAACTTGGCAGGAGAATAATTCTGCTGGAGAATAAACTGGTGAGAGAATGACTCTGTTGGGAAGAGATGCTCTACTAGAGGATTTGTTGATCTGGAGAAATAACCTCAGCTGTGGATGAATTACCGTTGCTGGTGTTGATGAACTCTGTCAGGGATAGAGTTTTTGTTTGTGGAAGAAATAAAATCCACTGGGGATGGTCTTCCATTATTGGTGAAGGATGAACTCTGCTTGGGGAGAATCTTACCGACTCACTCGCGATTGCGAACCTCAGCTTGGGAGAGTTGTGTCCTATTCGGGAAAGCTAACATCACTTGGATACTTTTTACTCTGCAGAGAGTGTATGCATTTTTAGTCATATTCTTCAGCTGGGCCTATCCATGTACCTGGTGAATAGAGCAACTGTAAGGTTTGGACATTTCTATTTTCCCTTGTTCCTGTCATTACGAGTAATTGTCTTTTGTTTTGCATGTAAATACTTATGAGCATCAATTATTGTCAAATGCATATATCAAAAATGAATCATTGAACGTTCTTGCAAAACAAAACAGGAAAAGAAAAACAATTTTGAAATTTATTGTGAAATGAATTATATTGATTTTGAAGTTGGCCTGTAATAGGATTTTTGTACAAGAGGCTGACGTCCTAGTAAGAGAACGCCGCCGAAAGATAGAATTTATATAATTCGCGAAAACAAAGAAAAACAGCTATGTGAACAATTCCATTGGGTTCCAACTCTTCTATTGCCTTTATATCTTCGAGCGTCTCATCACTTTGCTACTTGGTTGAAGGTAGATCAGATTGATTGGTGCCATCCATCCGAGCTTGATAGTTGATACCGAAGTCTGGTTGCAAGGTGATCCAATGAGACACAGTGTTACACTTTAATCCCTAATTTTTTCCTGGACCTCCCTTTCGGGTTTTCAGTCCACCGGGATACCCTTTTTTGCCGAAGCCGCCTTTTCAGGTTTTCGACTTGCCAGGTGTACAGTTTTTCCATTTTCATCCCTTATTTTTGCCCGAACCCTTTTGGTTCGCCGGGAAGCCCTTATTTTTGCCTAGGCCTGTCAACCTAGCGGGTCTTTGATTATGCGTAGTATTTTTTCACTATGTCTGCATTGACGGGGTGAGGGAGGTCCTCACCATCCATGGTATTTAGGATCATAGCTCCTCCCGAGAAAATGTTCTTAACCACAAATGGCCTTTCGTACATAGGGATCCATTTGCCCCTGGGATCACCTTGCGGCAGTATGATGCGTTTGATTACCAGATCCCCGACTTGATATTCTTGTCGTCTAACTTTCTTGTTAAATGCCTTGATCATTCTCTTTTGATACGTCTGACCATGACAAATAACAGTAAGTCTCTTCTCGTCGATTAAGTTCAGCTGATCAAGCCGGGTCTGCATCCAATCGTCCTCGCTTAAACCTGCATCCTTCATAATCCGAAGAGAGGGTATCTGGACCTCAATAGGTAAGACTGCCTCCATGCCATACACCAAGGAATATGGTGTTTCCCCTATTGACGTCCGCGCTGAGGTACGGTACCCATGAAGAGCGAATGGTAACATCTCGTGCCAGTCTTTGTATGTCACCGTCATCTTCTACACAATCTTCTTGATGTTCTTATCCGGGAACTCAAAATTCATGGATTGGTAATCATCCAATGGCTTGATGTGCCAAATGATCCTCCAACACACTCCCTTTGATTGCTTTTTGGGTTGTGTATTGGATATCATACTTGGTTAAAGTCATCTACCATCTTGCTATTCTTCCGGACAAGGCAGGCTTTTCGAAGATGTACTTGATTAGGTCCATCTTTGATATCAATAGGGTAGTTTGAGTCAGCATATACTATCTCAGCCGGAGAGCAGCCCATGCCAAAGCGCAACAAGATTTCTCGAGCAGTGAGTATCGAGTCTCACAATCGGTATACTTTTTGCTAAGGTAGTAAATATCATGCTCTTTTCGGCCAGACTCGTCATGCTTCTTCATCACGCACCCCATTGAATTATCCGGCACTGTTAAGTATAAGATCAACGATCTTCCTTCAATTGGAGGCATCAGAATTGGTGGCTCTTGGAGGTTTTATGGCCCTCTCTTCCTGTTAGTAATAGTCTAGCAAGTTCCCCAGGCACCTCACAATTATCCTCACCTTCGTCCTCGGCTTGGTTGATCGGATTTTCGAAGTCATAACTGAATTAGAAGAGTCGTTATCAATGGGATCCAGAGTGGATGTGGATCTGCATTATGATAAGTGAGTGTGTGTAAGACAATAGCTGTTTTTATAAAGTGTGAGATAGAAAGGAAAAACAAAGAGCGCAAAATTTGTAATGCAAGAAAACGTCCAATGCTTTATTGATGATATATGGAAACGACATATAATAAGCCCTCACAAACAAATCCAAGGTGCCTCGGGCAAGGCAACAGGCTGTAAAGTTTCAAACTGTCTGCTACAAATCTCAAAACAAAAGTCAATTACTGTGTAATAAAAGAAACGGGCACGAAGTCCTTCGTCGTCCAGTTGTTTAATCCACCGTTGGTAGTCGGGTAAATCTAGCTGTCGATATTTGACTCTTCTTCATTATCCTCAATTGCATTCACTCCCTAATTACTGATGTGCAGAGGAGGTCTTCCGATCCGCACGCGCCGAACAACCCTTTGAGCCTCTGCAGTAAAGCCCAAACCAAACTTGTCAGTCTTGTATGCAAAGTCAGGGAGTTGGCCCCAATTTGCACACCCACCTTGATCGATAACAGCCCTGGCATCCTTGAGGGAAGCCATCTTCATTGAAGATTTGTCAGCAGCAACTTCAGCCGACGCCAAAGTATGGGGGACCTCTTCAAAGTTCTGACACGGGGTTTCGATGAACTCCCCATCCATCTCCACATAGCGAAAGGAATTAAGATGACTTACCATGTACTCCTCCTCACCCTATACCGTAACAATATTCCCTTTTACTGGATATTTCAACATCTGATGAAGCATAGAAGTCACTGCCCCAGCCTTATGAATCCAAGGACGACCCAACAAGCAAGAATAAGATGGTCGGATATCCATCACATAGAATGTATATGCGAAAGTCTGAGAGCCAACTTTTATCGGGATGTCCACTTCCCCGTGCACCATCCTTTTTGACCCGTCGAAAGCCCTAACCACAATATTACTCGGCTTCAGAACCAAACCTTCACAGTCCAGACGGTCTAATGCTTTCTTTGGTAAAACATTCAATGAGGACCCAGTATCCACCAGTACATGGGCCAAAGTGGTTCCCCTGCACTCGATCGAGACGTGCAGAGCATCATTGTGATTTCTTCCTTTAGTAGTCAGATCCGCGTCTGAGAAACCTAACCTATTGTCGGCATTCAACTAGCTACACAGTCTTTGAATTGATCAACATAAGTTTCTTGCGGCACATGCACAGTTTTGAGGAAAGCAATTAAAGCCTTTGGATGGGCTTCCAAACACAATAACAAAGATAGTATGGAGATCTTAGACGGGGTTTTCCCCAGCTGCTCGACTACGTTGTAGTCGCTCTTCTTGATAATATTCAGAATTTCCTCTATCTCCTGCTTAGAGGTTTCTATGATGATCTTCTTAGGCGTCTCCATCCGGGCAGGCCCACCTGTAACTTCTTTGCCCCGAGTGTCAGATGACTCGGCGACAGGGGTGGTAACTGGAGTGAGAATTGGAACAGTAGCTGATGTACTGGCAGATGGAATGATAACAAGCTTTTGAACAGTCGGAGGGGAAATCTCAGGAGAGAAAAGTCTTCCACTTCTGGTGACCTTGCTAGACCCGACAATATTGCTGATATCAACATCAGTTTCCTCAATCTTCAAGTCTTGCTTGACCCCATGATAATACACATCGGCTCCATAGTTCCAAGGGACAACCTTATCCGAAGTGTATGGGATAGGACCAGGGATAGTAATGATTAACAGAGAGATTCTCGGAACGGGTGTAATCCTAACAGGCTTTCTCGAGGAAGCCTTGGAAGGATTGGCGGAAATGGTTATGATGGCAACATTTTCAACTGGAATTAACGGAATCAAAGTCTTCTCGAACAAGATTTCTTTGTTATCCATCAGGCATTGAACACCTGATCTCAGTAAATGGCAACCAGCATGTAGGATTGAACATAGGTGGCAACCTTCGCCACAACCCGGAAATAAACCGACCAACAATAGATTCTTCTTAACTGTCATCAAAGGAGTAGAAACTTCTTCCACGAAGGTAACAAATAAATCAGTGTCATTATCAGGGACTACAGGACTAGGACCCTTTCCTTCTCTTGATTCTCTCCTCCTCTAGATGAATGAGATAGATCAGCTTCCTGTCGCAACCTATTCCCAAATCTGGGACCCATATTCAGCAGAACCACCTTCTTCTTCTTCTTCTTCTTCTTCTTCTTCTTCTTCTTCTTCTCCTTCAGGATGAGAGTCTTCAAATCCTGTTGTCCTTTAGCCAAGTTCAAGAACATCTCTTGGAATTGAGCATTCTGTGCTTGAAGAGCTTTGATAGCCTGATCGATAGGTATTTCAGAAGACATTTTGTGCTGAAATAAACAGTGAAGAAGATGAGAAACCTGTAACGGTACCTGTAATGATGTGCATGATAATGGAATGCATATGAAATGATTTCAAAGACTTTGGGAGATTCAAATTTGTAAACCAAGAAACAAACAAACTTTATTAGATTAAATTTGTAAAATGTTTAACAATGCCTTTTAAGGCGTTTACAAAGAAATAACTGAAAGACAAATCTAAACTAGAAACAATAAAAGATGCCAGAAATCCCATGGTCGTTTCCCCTTCGTGCTGACATAATCATTGATTATCCTCTCATTCTTAAGTTGCCTCGTGAGCTTCAAAATCTTCCTTTCTTGCTCATGATACTTCTCACGGTAGGTATCCCTTTCTTCCTTCAACTGGATCCAAGATCTATTCAATGCCCCAAGATCATTAGACATGTAGGGATAATGGATGTATAAGGAACGCCCTCTTTATTGGTAGGCTCCACAATCACTGGCAGCACAGCTTCGTAAGGTATCCCAAGCTTTTGACCACGAGCTCAGACCCACTGGAGATAAGGTTGCATAGGGAGAGAAGTCTTCGGTCCTAGCTCTTGAGGATCAAACCTGTTCACCATGCCCCGGGCTCGTATAAACCTTCGGCGGTGCTCATCAACGTCCTCCTTGTAGTCAAAGGCAATGTCTGTAAGAAGCAGCTCATGAGGACCGTCTCTCCGAGCGTGACCAAAATGTCGTAGAGCCAAGAAAGGACTGTAGGTTATTCCCCCTCTGATTCCAAGCAAGAGGACATTAGGGTATCCCCCACATCGATCAATGACAACAGTGTCCTCCATAGCCTTATAACTCCAAAGAATGTCCGTATGGGCAAGGGACATTATCCTGTAAGCCCAACCTAAACCTTCCTCATTCTTCAATACAGACTTGGGAAGGTGCGAAATATACCACCTCGCCAGCAGCGGCATGGAACACATGAGGGTCCCTCTTCTTCGCACAGTACGAGTATAAAGGGCATATAGGATATCACCCAAAAGAGTAGGTACATGATTACGAGACAAGAAGATCTTGACCGCATTCACATCTATGAAGGAATCTGGATTCGGGAAAAGAACCAAGCCATAGATAAGGAGAGCCAAGATGTATTCAAAAGCTTTAAAGTCCAAACTGTCCCAGAACAGCTGAGCTTGATCAATCAGAAACTTGGCTAAGAAACTTTTAACCCCGCTTTGTGTCTCCCGGTTAGATACTATATCAACCCTTTTTAGATGTAAGGAGGAAGCAATGTCCTCTAGCCTAGGAGTCTCTTCCAAACCTGTGAAGGGTGTCTGCTCGAGGATGGATATGCCCAGTAAGTAAGAAAACTCCTCCAAAGTGGGAACTAGCTGATAATCTGGGAAGGTAAAACAATGATGCACCAGATCAAAAAACTGGAAAAGCACGCTCATCATCTGCTCATCCAACTTTGAAGTGACCAAACTAAGGAGCTGACCATGTCTTCTAACGAATGAAGAAGTATCATGAACTTTTGAGACTAACTCTCTGAGTTGAGCAGGTATTTGCACGAAGTTAACCCGAATGGTATTTCTGCGCATGAAAGCCATAATCTGCAAAACAGAACAAAGATAAATCCCCTCGGTCTTTGAAATGGTTAGTATGATGAAGTATGCATGCTATGTTATGATGCATGATGTAATGGTAAAAACAACACATGTATAGCAGATAACAGACATGGTAAAGGCACACAAGTCACACAAGAGCCCTTAAGTTTCAGGCTTGCATGGGGTCTAGGTACTTCCCTCTTGAAGTTCAGTTGGTTTCAACCTGTCCTAATAATAGTAACCGGGTTCTAGAGGTTCTCAATATCACTGACCATCCTCCATCGGTTATGGTTTCAGCTCACGCAATCTTTTCTTGTAGCCAAAACTATCTCTAGAGTATGGTCTCAATGAGTGTAGTATCGAGTATCAACCAGTTCTCAGCTTTACACCGAGGCCGGCTATCACTACTTCCTATGGCCAAGTTGGTCAATTATAGGTTCTAAGGTCAGTTGATGCTTAACGACCCATATAGCAGCCCCATATTCTCCTCGTTTCTCCACAAGGGATACCGATACCAACCAATGTGCCACATCAACATAGCTACTACTTCAATCGTATCGGTCTATGCCGTACAGTTCCCTCACAGTTTATTGCTACTTACCTAAAAGGTGTCCCCCAGATCCGGGTTAGGATCTATAGTAACTCCAATACAAAGCCCTCAAAAATAAAGCAATCAAATCAAACAATAGAAGCAATATGATGAACTAATCCTAAGGTATACCCCACTTATTAATTCCCCAGCAGAGTCGCCAGTTCTGTGATACAGTGGCAGAACCAGAATTGTTTGAATGCTGGTTTGTGTTTTGCGTTTGTGTTTGCAAAATGTCGCAGTAAGCAAGAGTCGCCATCGACTTTTATTTTATCCAACTGGAAAGGAAAAAAGCACAGAAAATTCCTTTTTCGAGATTTTCTGACTACGGGGGGTAGATTATAGAAAGGGAAGGTATTAGCACCCTTTCTATCCGTAGTTTTCTACGGGCTCTTAGGTACTTGCTCATCATTTTCAAAATTGCTTGTGTGTGCTTGATTTGAAAAAAGTTTTTGTTTGACTTCGATTTAACCCTTGATTCTGTCTTCAAGAGTGTTACGAAGTGTTTTTGAAACTTTGTTTGAAAAAAAGTGTAAGTGTGGAAAAGTTTATCTTGAGCAAGTACCTACTAGCATCTACCTACTCGAAAAAGAATGTTTCTGTCCTTGTTTCCTTTAGACAACACTATCCCACTATTAGTGAGTAGGTAGCACCATTGTCAGAGTTTTAAGGGTCAATTTGAAAAGGGACGTACGATCACTAAAGCAATGTTAGGATGTCTTAGTAATAACCCTAATGTCTTAAGATCAATATTCGAGGCAACGATTCCGAGGCAACCTTTCCGAACGGGACATTTGATCTTTTAGACAAGAGAGCGACCACTAAAACATCCTATACTCAATGATCGTTTACCGAAGGCAACCGAAGTGGGAGTATACCCTAGGAGTGCGCATGTGCGAGTGATTCAATTTCAAGTTTCTCTTTGCACATTTAGGGTTTGCTAACTGTTTTAATTTTGACATACATTCTTGTCATGCAACCCTAATATCATACATCTAACATTTAATATTTGTGGAAATGAAAATGCGGAAGGTAAAGCTACGCTATTACAAGGCTTCGGGTATTAATTGCATAGCCAAAAACAACCCGTAAAAAAACGATAAATGAACGAAAATGTCCTAATTAATCTATTACATTCCATGAGCAATTACATCCATATTGTAAAAATAATAAAGCGCGCGCGATGAATTAAGAACGAAAGGAAGTTAGGGTTTTGACCCCATCTAACCTAATTAAAAGAAAAGTCAATTTTTGGTTGTTTTTGATTATTTTAAGGAAATAATATTTTTTAAATTAAATATGAACCTAATTGCTAATTAAATTAAATTAAAGAAAATAATTTACATTTTGACCTATTTTTTGTGTTTTTGGTTATTTAAGAAAAGAGAAATAAGAATTAATTTAGACAAAAACCCTAATTCTTCTAATTGATTTTAATTTATTTACAAATAAAATTAAAGTTAACTAAAAATTAAATAAACTAATTAAATTAATTTTTGTATAAAAAATAATTTCTAAATCTAATTGGATAAAAAATGATTTTATGGTTTTTTATATATAAAAAAAGAATTAATTTGGTGTTAGTAAAAATAATTTAAGTAAATTAAATAAAAGAAATTATAAAAGAAAAGAGAAAAAGAGAATGGGCCTGAGAATCAGCAATTTGGGGGGTGTTGATAGCAAGCTTTTAGGCCCAGAAGCCCTGATCGACGTTGACTTCCTGGATTCCATACTATGCATTGACTATGGTGCACCATGGTCCTTCATGTGATATCCTTCAGATCTGGCCTCCTAGAGATCTTAGGGGTTGAGCCTTGAAGGTATATGATGGATCTCACGCTTGTGTGCACACCTGATCATACACATGAAAATAATATGAAATATGGGGGGACCTGGGATTCGAACCCAGGTCCTATGACCTTTTCCAACTGCATCATTACCAACCGAGCCACGCGCTTTTGTTGTATATGGAATAACAATTAATCAATATATTGAAAATAAACAAAATAAAAAAAGCATCACGCGTGAAATTTCAAATGGGGCAATCAGGGCTTGCCACGCAGGTCGTCTTCTTCCCCTCTCTATTGGTAAAAGTTAGAGACTTTTACCTACGGATAAATGTCCATCACTACAACCCTTGCTTGTTTCAAAATCTCACCCGAGCATGATAAATGGAGTCTAAAGCTATGAATCAAACCTCCTTGGCCCGCTGAGCATTATTGTGCCCTTCTTGTGGACCAATTTTGCCTGTATATAAAGACCCTAAAACAAGACCAAGAACCCTAGCAATGGTGAATTTCAATATAGCTTCCAAAAATGCAATTAAATGGTGCCGTTAGCTTGCAAACATGCTAGAGATTACAAATATGCTATTAAAACATGATAAAGATGCAGGAATAATGGAATACGATTTCAAGAAAAACGCCAAACCGTGAGGGTCGTGGAGATGAATTCTGGGCACTAGCACGCTTGTTTCTGATTGGTATAGGTTCCTTGCACTCCCAGGAAGTGAATGGGATGGCTTATGAGTCTTGAAAATGTCTGGAAGTGTGAAATCAGATCACCACTTTCTTTGAATTTTTTCAAGTTTGGTTCTTCCTTTGTGCGCCTCCAAACCTTGTTCTTTTGATCTGCTTTTGTCCACTATATACCAAGGAACGAATTAGGGTTACAAACATGCCTTCAATCTTTGTCCATTATGATTTTTGATCTTGATTTGATTCACTTGAAAATCTTTCCAAAATAGGCCAAAATCAATCTTTTTATGCACACCTATGCCTTGCACGATTTGATTCACTTGCTAACTGTATATGGAACCTGAAACATGCACCAAATCTCAAGACTTAAATGGTTTGGATATTTTCATGATTTAAATTGATTTAATTGAAATAAAAAACCAAAATAAATAGAAAAAATGAGATAAAGACAAGTGGAAAGGGCTAGGGCTCGTGGAACATGCTACCAACTCAAAACAAGTGCAAAAAGTTAGGCCCATTTGACAAAAATTGCAATTTGAGGCACTTTTGACTTTTGGCAATTTTGCAAAAAAGGTCAACTTCACCAATCCATAACTTCCTCAATTTTGACTCTTTGAAGGTGTTCTTGGACTTTTTAGAAAGCTTGAGATGTCCTCTAAGCAAACCTTTTAGTCCCATCTCAATTGAGTCTTCCATGTTCATGTATGAAGCTTTGACAAAAAAGGTGTTTTTGTTGACTTTTCAAAATGACCTATAATGTCCAAATTCATAACGTCTTGTGAGTGCATATTTTGAACTTGGGAGATGAAGATGGATTGTATAGCATTGCATCCCCTTCAAAATGAGATTTGGATGGGGCATTTATCATAAAGTATGAGAAAGTTATGCTTGGTCAAAGTTGAGTTGACTTTTCCTGCAAAACCCTAATTTAGCAACTTTTGGGTTTTGATGAATTGTGAGCAATCCTTGATGAAACAAGATCAAACCTTTGATGAAATGATGAATAATACTTCATAATAAGGATTTTGACCAAAAATCTTGAAGTGTGACTGTATGTGGGCCATAGTTGACTTTTGCCCTAGCATAGTCAATTTTCAGGCTTTTGAGCAATTGACTGAGCAAACTTCCTCTGCAAGGCTTGAAACTTGGCATGGATGACCTTGAGAACATATTAGGACAATGGTGAGCATTTGGTATCCCTTGGACTCAAGTATCTTGATGCAACATGAAACCCTAATTTGAGGTAGTCTGCCTTAGGAGAGAGCTTGTCTGGTCAACCCTTGGACTTCCTTGAGCAATTTGAGGACCTCACTTGAAATGTATTGAGAAATATGGGAGGGAAAATTTTGGGGTACAACAATAAGATATCATAACTATAAATCAGAAGCAAGCATGAATTTTGCTAATCCTAATTTTGAATCCTAATTTCCTCAAGAAGTTATGAACTGAAGTTCTCTCTACTTAGGCAAAAATATATGAAATCTATGAATATGTACAGAATCAGAGTCAGGATGTCTACATTGTATTTTTGAACATGTAAGTATAACAATGCCTAAGTAATATGATGAGAGTCAGCAAAAGCTTACCTTGCAGCTGGAAAATGTTTTGTGAACTAGAGCTTGGTTCTGACTGCTTGTGATGTCCTGATCATCTTCCACGTGTGCTCAGAAGGCTGGAAAAACCTTTAACTTGGGCTATGAATGGTTGGAAAATTCTGGAACAACCAAGAAGAAAAGTTCTGATTTTGAGATGGAGATTGATGAAGACCGTGTTACAGTCTAAAAACAGAAGTTGGGACGACTTCTAAATTCATATTAGAAACTGTGTTGATAATTTGGTCAAGAAACACTTGAGAAAAATGGGAGTTTAAAAGCAAAAATCAGAAACTAGCAGGTATTGTATTTGTGTTTGCAGTTTCGGATTCTTGGAATTTTTAGCAAGGTTTCAAGGCTTTTTATTTTCAATTTTTCGACCTCCTTTTAGTTACAAATGAAGTCCAATTTATAGGCAAGGATTTAGTAGCTTGGAGAAGTCAAGAGTACAATAATCATATGTTAGGGTGCTGACTTGTTCTTGAAGCAAGTTTAAACGAGTATGGTTCAAGGCATAAAGTAGGGTGTTTAGAAGCTTTTTAGCCGTGCCTAAACTGGATTTGTAAGCATGAATTATGGAAAAGTACTCTCAGAAGCAAAAGCAAAGCATGGGCCCAACATAAACTTGTACAAAAGTTTGCTTTTCAAGGACAACAATGGTACTTCTATGCCACACGTGGGGAAATCCTTTAGATAAAGATTCAAAAGTGGGTGTGAGCATTAAATGATGATGAAATTTGTCAAAACAGAATATTGCAATATGAGATTATGTATCATATCTCAATCTGGATCAGAAGTTCAGCATCAGCGTAACTTAGAATAAATATCCAACTTCTGATCTTTGAATCTCCCTGATCCAGCATGTTCTGAAGGAGTTCTCAGACTTTTCAGAAAGCTTGTAATATGCTTTGCAGATCTTCTTTGAATTAACTTTGCAAATTCTGATTGAACCTACGTGAAAACTAGCCCAAAAGTTGTAACCAAATTCTGATTTGAAAAGGCCCAAAATTTACTGAGTGCTTCAGTTTCAGGGACGTGTCTTCAAGAATTTATAACTTGAAATCCCAACATTTCTAGAAGAAGTTCTGTTCTGCAATGTTCTAGATCTCATTGAGATCTACAACTATTATGTCAGAAGTTCTTCTAGAATCAACTTGCATCATGGTGAAAATTTGGCCAGAAGTTCTGAACTTATCATATTTCCTAAACACTTAGAAAAATTTCTAAGTATTTTGGATTTTGACTTTTCCAAAGTAATTTTGACTTTTGATTTTCTTGATGAAACAAACTTCATATTCCAATATGTCTTGATGAAATATGATTTTTGAAACTTGATTTTGATCCAAAAGTCAAAGTTTGACTTTTCAGTGTGCAATTGACCATTTTGTCCTTGTGCCCATTCTAACTCTAAATCAGTGTGTTAGTGCTGCAAACTTGATATCATGGGAAATCTTGTGAGAAAATTCTTCAGAAAAGAGAGGACAAATTTTGGGGTATAACACCTATATATCGTATGTGTCAACACATACGTTATTTTTAAGCTGCACGTGTCGATCTGTTTAAGGCTATCTATCGACCAAACCAAGTCAGAGGCTACAGGCTTTACAACGTTAGTAAATGTGTCGCCCTGAAAAACGGATGTGTCGACACATAAAATAAGAATTTATGCAATTTCATAAATGCTTCAATATGTGTCGACCTATATAGTGCATGTGTCGACCCGAGTTTTCCAGAGGCTACATGCTTCAAAAATGAGTTACATGTGTCGATCTGAAAAATGGATGTGTCGACACATGCAATAAAAATAATGCAGAAAACAATTTTTAATGACTTGGATCAATTTCAAAATGGTTTTTAATGATTCCTAAGACCTCTAATCTAGAGGAGTGCCACAAGACATAAGGATACCGTCAAATTTACAGAAGTTCTAGCTCTTCCCTATTTTGACATCATTTAAAACCTTTGATGACGAAGTTAAACTCACTTACTCCCCCTTTTTGATGATGGAAAAACTTGCGAGGATGCATTTCTTATATTTATTAAAGGCTCCTCCTGACTTTGTGCTTCTCTACTTCAATTCGCATATGCTTCTCCCCCTTTGACAACATCAAAAAGAAATTTAGCAAATCATGAGAAGTATCATAGTTCTATAACAAGACTAATACAACAATTGGAGGCAATTTTGCATAGAAGAGCAACAAACACATATCCCCATATATATATATATATATATATATATATATATATATATATATATATATATATATATATGTGATGATGCAAAATTTTAAATAACGAGCAAGTAACATTAAAACAAATGTAATGCACGTCATAAAGACTAAATAAACAAGAAATGGAAATAATATCAAGTTGTTTTTGTAGCGTCACGACCACATAACACATCATAATGGGACTCCCGATGCCGCACACGCATGTGCCTAGCATAGCAACAAGAATATGTTGCTACTAAAACAAAAATGAAGATGATTTTTATGCCATGAAACCAAGACAACAAGAAAAATATATTGAAAATAACGTGCATACAAATAATTCAAGCACAAGTGCGAGAAATAAAAAATAAATAAAAGCACATGCTTGCATAACAAGAACAAACTTATAGAAATGTAAAAGAATTAATACATGAAGTCATTATAAGCATATGGATCAAGAACACACAATGGTTAATAATGATTTTTTTTTTGGAAATTAACAATCATGGTTTTCTTCACTTGAGAGAATATCAAGAATTTTTGAAAGAAACTAGTAAGATACATCAAGGCAAATCTTACTTTCAAGGAGAAATTTAAACAAAATTACCTCACTCTTGATTGAGATTGAAGTTGTACTCATATGATGTAAAATACTCAAACACAAAGTAAGAGTGAAAGTATAAGGTGCAAGCAACAAGATAGAATTAAGCAATGTTTGAGATATCAATTATCCCCAATGAAGGTGTGAGAAACACAAGAAAGAGGGTTTGTATTGGGTTTTACCAAAATAAATTAAATCTTTTCATTGATGAAAGACCATGTTAACTTAGAACATAAAAATAAATGAACACAATTACTTTTATCCTGGTTCACTGTTAACTAAGCTACTCCAATCCACCCCTCAAGGTGATTTGCCTTCAACAAGGACCTAATCAACTATAACCAAACTGATTACAGTCAACCCACAATAAGTTAGATCAACCTTATTGGCACCCCCAATAAGTCAGTCGATCCTTATTGCAAATCCACTCAAACCACAACAAAATTCTTCTTGAGATCAGACCTTCACTTGGTCACTCAAGGAATTAATCAATAACCGTTGAATACTTTCAGTGTATTACAATTTGCTTCTTTTAAGCAGATTACACAAACGTTTCAATACAAAGAAAAACACCTAAGTTTTTTACAGCAAGATATGAGTAACAACTCCTTGCCTATTTATAAAACTATACATAGAAGATTTCTATAAAGAGTTGCGCAACGCTTTGGTGTAGTTTTGTTTGAGCTTGGTTTAATCCAATAGATTTTTCGTTGTAATGTTGACTCTTACTTTTCTTAAGCTTCAAAGTCTTCCTTTTATAGCTTGTAAAAGAAATCTGTTGAAGGGGTAGAAAGGTAATCAAAAATCCAGTTGTTCGTTCCCAACGCTCACAATGAGAGTGGTTGACAATAAAATATGAAAGGACTGTCCTTACGCCACCCTAGAGGGTAGAGGTCACAAAGCATTTTTTGTACCTTTTGTACACCATCACACGTTAACCATTTTGAAATTCTTCTAATCTTCAGAGGCTTCAGATAATTTGAATGTCTGAAGCTTGTTGTAAAAGAATCAATCTTAAGTCTTAAAACCTAAGTCTTGGAGTCTTCAGAACTTGTCCCATCAGAACCTTTTCTTTAGAGTCTTCAGCATTTGGTCATAAGAACTTGTTTTTCTTCAGATCACCAGAACTTGTTCAGTATAACCCTGTCTTTATAATATTCAGAACTTGGAACACACATAAGCAATGCTTTAGAAATCCTCCAAAGTTTAACCACAAAGTCACGATCAAAACCTCGTACTAACGTTCCTAAAAACCATTGTATAAGACAAATTCTAGAATCTTGACTTAACTGTGACATGCAACCAAATATTTTCTTCCAGTAGTGTTTATGTTCTGAACCTGATGACATCACATGCCTTGATATCAGAGTTAGAACATTACAACAACATCTACACACTAGAACAAAACCATTAGAGTATACTTCTTGTTCTTACAATCTCCCACTTTTTGATGATGACAAAACCATGCATTTTGATAGAATAATTTGTACAGGGTAATCAGCGTAACCCACAAATTTAGAGTTAAGCTCACAGCTCCCCCTGAATCTGTTAATCCCAAAATTTCATTTATGCTTGTTTAGAGTCCCCCGTTGAACCCAAGACTCACAAAATAAACTTTGAGTTTTCAGAACATAGAAATAGAGAAGGAACACTTCCCTACAATAACTCATCATAGTCTGACTAGAACACCTGGTCTTCATCTCAGAACCTGATTACTATCAGAACTTTGATGAATAATCAAAACTTGATTTTGAGCCTGATTGAATAATGCCATGCATCATGTATCAGCACTTCTATTTCTTGATTATAATATTACAACCAAAACACTATACTTCTGGAGAAGTTCACTACTTCTTAAGCATCATTATTTGACATGATATTTTCCAATATATCACATATTCAGATAGTTCACAACTTCTGAATACAACATATGTTGCAGAAGCACATGTTGCAAAAGCACACGTATCAGAGCATATCTTCGGAGTGGTATCTTTGTATCAGAGCATGCATTAGAATGTTGACTTGACTTTTGTAATACGGTGGGAGAAGTGACTTGGATGTTTTGTGTTTGATCGCAATTGTTGTGGATAGAAAGAGTCGCCACCGAATTTTCTTTTATCCAATAAATGAAAGGGTGAAAAGAACATGAAATATATTTTGAGAATTTTCTTGAGTTCGGGGGGTAGGTTATGAAAATGGAAGGTGTTAGCACCCTTTTCATCCGTAGTTATCTACAGACTCTTAGTTTCTATCTCACTTTTAAATTCTTTGTAAAATGTGTTTGTGATTTGTTTGAAAGTATTTTTGAAAAGTGCTTTTGTTTAGGCGAACTTTGTAATGATTCTCGTCTCTATAAGAATGTATACAAAGTGTTGACTTTTGAAAATATTTCATGGAAAAGTGTTGGTGTGTTTGATAAATGTTTTGAGAATGGTTGTGAGCAAGCAACTACGAACATTCTACCTACCCAAAAAGTATTTGTTCTTTTCCTCCTCTTTTAGATATTTCTATCTTATCATTGATTGGTAAGAAGCCCTATCATTGGATGTGAAGGGACAGGCATGGGCCATCGTACACTCATAGAAGACAACATTGTAGGATATCTTAGTAATTTATCTTAAGGGTCTAAGATCGTTTACCGAAGGTAACATTGAAGATTCATCTAGGGACTACAATCTTGTATTCGAGGGTCATTGCTAAAGTATCCCACGTTCGAGGGACATGACTGTTTATTTAAAGGCAGCAAGTGGGGTATATCCTAGAGGTGCAAGTGTGAAAAATGTTTTGATTACATGCATTTTGTCTTTGAGATTAGGGTTTTATAAGATTGATTTTATCTTGCCATACAAACCCTAATTACTAGCAATAATAAGAAAATAGTAAATTGTAGAAATCAAATATCCTACGCTATTACAACGCTTTAGGGGATGAGGGTACAATTTTATGAATGGGGGATGAAAGCGATAAACCCTAAATTACTATTACAAATTGATGTATAATTGCATAAATGTAAAGTAATATAAAAAAGGTGAATAATGTAGAAAGATGGGAAAAGGGGTAATATGATAAACCCTAAAAAAGATTTTAAGTATTATGAAAGAGAAAAGTTTTTGTTTGAGAAAAGAAGTTTGAATTTTGAAATGAAAAGTAATTAGAGTTTAAACCTAATTCTATTTTAATTTATAAAAATGAAAGTAAAAGAAAGGTAAGATAATTTAATTTACTTATGAAAATAAATTAAATCATAAAAATTCTAAATTTTTTTTTAGAAAATAATATTTTTTGGATTTTTGTTTTAGGAAAATATTTTTATAGAGTAAAAATAACAATAAAAAACCCTATTTCTAATTAATTTTACAAACTAATTAAAAATAAAACCAAGTGTAATTAAATTAATTTTTATAAAAATAAATTATTTAATGTAAAACCTAAGTCTAATTTTTTTTGATGATTTTATGATTTTTATTTGTTAAATAAAATATATTAAAATAAAACAAATAAATGAAAATGAGAAAAGGAAAATAGAATAGGCTTGTATGTGAAAAGGAAATATGGGGGTGTAAAGAAACATAAATCCCAAGCCAAATTCCTTAAGCCTAGGCGCTGAATGAAGACCCTTTGTGATCCCATGTGTTGCATTTACTAGCTTACCATAGGCACACAAACCTGAGGTGCTGGATCTTTGAAGATGATGAGATCAGACGATGAAAAGGTGATGTACATGGCATGCGGGCTGAATGGTTTGCACTGAATCTGTAAAAATAAAACATGAAAAAACAAAAGGGTATCACTGGGGCTCGAACCCAGGTCTCAAGGGTGAACAAGCGCGCGCTTTACCACTGGGGTGACTAGACATCCGTTTATTAAAACACAACCATTAATATAAATTTAAAAACAAGTCAGGAAGCCAAGTTCATTTCTTCCTCGCGCCAGCCATGGAGAAGAAAATTTGAAAACTGTAACTCTCTCATTTCTCCATCATTTTTAAAACTATAAACATGAAAGTTGTGTATTTTTCCACCACGAATCCAACCATGTAACTAACTTAAGCTAAAAATCAAAGATAAGGATGAATTTTGGTTGGTACCAAACTGAAACCTAATTTTTCAGAAAATTCAAATATAAAATTCTCAACACACAATCTATATAAATGAAAAATATGGACATGGTTAGCTTTAGGGCAATGATATCTTCATTTTTACTTCAGAATGTATGCACAAAGGATGCTTGTATCAAGATATTGATGTTTGAAAACTTACCTCTTGCAGTTGGATTTATGTATGGAGTTTGAGCAAGTTTTGAGGTGTGATGATGATCAGGTTAGCTTGCGTGGACCTCCCTGAGTGTGTTGCAAGTCTTACTGTGCTTTGGAATTCCCCGAATCTCCCTACTCAAGTCGAACTGCAAGCTTGAATATTGGAAATGGTGGATGATGAAGATGGAGTTACATTCCACAAACAGGTGTTGGGATCACTCTTATATGATTTATAAAAGGTGTATGAAGGATTAGAATTAAAAACGCACAAGTGGTTTTTGATTTGGGGATTTGAAGTTCAAAAATGCCAAGTTTTGGACAGTTCTGTGCAGCAGGGTTCTTGGGAGGTTTGAGAGGGCTTGAGCTTATGCCTTTCCTTACAAATAACTTGTCTATCTATAAGCAAAAGGTTAGAGGTGTTTTGCACAAGGGGTTTCTAACTTGTAGGCTTATGGCTAGGTTACTTGATTTTGAAGAAAAATGAGAAAATCAAGTTTCAATGTTTTGTACCAGCAATGTAGAGTGGTTGAATCACTTTAAAAATGTTGCTTCTAGTATTTGCAAAGTGTGTGTGCAGATACAACAAGTTAGGAGCTCAAGGAGAGTTGACCTTTGCAAAAGCAATGCTTTATCAAAATGGAAATGGTACCTTTGTGTCATAATTGTAAATGCAACTTGGATAATGGCTCAAATGCTTTGATAATGGCTATATCAATTGTGTAATTAATTAATTGTGGAGTGAAACACAAGTTAGAAGCCTGAAAAGTAAGATTATGCAGCATGGCTATGAGATTGGATCAAATGTTCATCAAGAAAATGACCTATAATTCAAGTTTATGAGATCATCTTCATCTCTTCGAAACTTCTCGCTCAAGCATGATCTCTTAAAGTTCTATGACATTTTAGAAAGCTTGAAACATCCTCTACAACCTCCATGTTGACCATTTTGAAAAAATCATCTTGGAGCTATGTGAAAAATGACTAAGAAGTTGGGACAAAAATCTGCCTAAACTAGATCAAATTTTCACTGTTTTAGAAAAAGTGCATGACTTCATGGGCTTATAACTCAAAATCTAAGAATTTTTTGGATATGAACCCTCTAATGAAAAGTTGTAGATCTCATCAAGATCTAAAACTTTCATGTTGAAAGTTTCTTTTGAATCATCTTACATTTTGGTGAAAATTGGCATGAAGTAATGAAATTATCATGTATAAAAACGCTTAGAAAATATTTCTAAGTCTTGAAAAGTTTGACTTTATTTATTTATTTATGATGAAGCTTCATATTTTTGAATGTCTTGATGAATTGTGATCTTTGAAATCAAATCTTGATCAAAAAGTCAAAGTTTGACTTTTTGTGCATCAGTTGACTTCATCAGTTGATCAAATTTCAACTATCAATCCATTGATCTTGAGGAATGTTTTGAACCATGAAATTAGGTCAACATGTTGTATTTGAATCCTTGATATTATGCTTCAAGCCATTATATCATGCATTAGGTCAAAAGTCACTGATCAGTCAAATATAGTCAAAACCCTAATTTTGACCATTTTGCCCTTTTGGTAAATTGAGTGCTTTTCTTGAGAGATGGTGATCAATACTTAATCAAATGATGAATATGACTTTAAGATGTTGATGTTGGCAAAAGTCATGATGTTTGACTGTAGGTTGACCATAGTTGACTTTTTACCCAATACAACTATTTTTCAGTCATCTGAGCAATTTCATGAGCAAAATTGTGATTCAAGACTTGAAACTTTACATGAGTATTCTTGGAGGTCTACAATGATATATGAAGGTAATTTGAGCAATTAGAAGTACAATTATCCTTGTGAAAATCAAAACCCTGATTTGAGGCATTAATGTTTAAGAGATGGTTTGACCTAGTCAACACTTGTGCAAACTTGAGCTATTGGAGATCTTGTGTGAAATGCTTTGAGGAAAGAGAGGGTAAATTTTGGAATACAACAGCTCCCCCTGTTCAATCTTCTTAAATTGAAAGAAGTAGACTGGCGAGTCCTCCATTCGTGATTTGAAGGTGGAAAATGATTGAACACTAGAGTGCCCAGAAATTTGCACTCGTTGATGCACGAAGTAATGTGTTAGTTGATTGCGTCAGTAATGGGCTTAAAGATGCCATTTGTAGAGGTGATGAAGAGTTTCCAGAGATGGGCTTATAGATGCCATCCAAGGTGATCATTGATAGGGATTGAAATAAGCATCAGAATAAATCTTTGGTGGATCTATACCGAAACAACAAATGTCTGTATTTGTCTTTGGATTGGGTAAGAATCATAATAGATCTTAGGGTCAACTTAGCTGAACCAGGGAGAGTGTCTAATGGAAACAAATCAGAGTAAATCATTGGTCAATTTACACTGAACCAGCAGAGGTCTTGAATAATCTTTAACTGGATAATGAAACATTATAAATCTTCGGAGAAATTTAATTGAACCAGAGAAAGTGTCTACCGGAACATAACCAAAATAAATCACTGATTGATTTAAACTGAACCAAGAGAGGTCTTGAATAATCTTTAACTGGATAACAAATCAATATAAATCTTCGGAGCAATTTAACTGAATCAGAGAAAGTGTACACCAGAACGGAATCAAGATAAATCATTGGTTGATTTAAACTGAACAAACAGAGGTCTTGAATAATCTTTAACTGGATAACGAATCAGTATAAATCTTCGGAGCGATTTAACTGAACTAGAGAAAGTGTCTACCAAAACGGAATCAGGATAAATCATTGGTTGATTTAAACTGAACCAACAGAGGTCTTGAATAATCTTTTACTGGATAATGAATCAGTATAAATCTTCGGAGTGATTTAGCTGAACCAGAGAAAGCGTCTACTAGAACGGAATCAGAATAAATCATTGATTGATTTAAACTGAACCAGGAGAGGTCTTGAATAATCTTTAACTGGATAACGAATCAGTATAAATCTTTGGAGCAATTTAACTGAACCAGAGAAAGTGTCTACCATAACGAAATCAGAATAAATCATTAATTGATTTAAACTGAACCAGCAGAGGTCTTGAATAATCTTTAAATGGATAATGAATTAGTATAAATCTTCATAGCGATTTAATTGAACCACATAAAGCGTCTACCAGAATGGAATCATAATAAATCATTAATTGATTTAAACTGAACCAACAGAGGTCTTGAATAATATTTAACTGGATAACGAATTAGTATAAATCTTCGGAGCAATTTAACTGAACCAGAGAAAGTGTCTACCAGAATAGAATCAAGATAAATCATTGGTTGATTTAAACTGAAATAGCAGATAAAATGTTTGTTACTGATGGTATTCATCTGGTGGCTGATCTTTCCTGAAAAGGTAAAGAATTAGTTGTAATGAAATGTCATGATGCATGCATTGCGTAATGATGTTCTCAAAATAAATGAGATTGTGCTATATGCGTTTTGTATGCATATGTCATGATGTATGAATGTGAAATGTTATTGAAGTGTACCTTTTTATGGAAAATAAATCCTTGACAACTGTTGGGGATAAAGTGTATGCGTATCTTGTTTTAGAATGCTTCTGCTGGGAATTCCTCTTTGTTGTTTGATGAAATTCTGTGGGGAATGTTGATTTCTGCTTGGGGAAAAGAGCTCAGGAACCTTGGTTATCCATTGCTCTACTGGGGAGTTTAGTTCTCATATACCCTGACTGGGGATAAAAGAGATGATTAGACTTCTGATTGTCTGAGGAAGATGAAGTTAACTGGTATCTGGTCGGGTTCCAGGTTTTGCAGCAACTTTCTGGTGATAGTATCAACTCTGCTGAGGACAAGGGGTGTTGCCGATTGATTTGTAATAGTCCGAGAAGTAAGCTAAAGTCGTGGAGAAATAAACCCCGTCGAGGAAGGTATTCTGATGACCTTACTAGGGAAATAAATTCATCAGGAAGAATTACTTGGCCGGGGAAGAGAATTTCCAGGAAATATGCTGATTGGAACTCTGGATTTATGAATTCATTCCGTAGGGACAATCTCATTGAAGTAACTCTGTGGGGATAATATCATTGAAGTAACTCTATGGGGATATCCCAAATATTTAAGTAAATTCTTATTACTATTCTTATGCATATACTTATTAACAGTTAATCATGTTCATATGCATATGTTCATTCAATTTTAGTCATTGGACGTTTTTGCACTCAAAATAGAAAAAACAAAAAGTTTGCACTTCAAAGTATATTTATATTGATAATCTGCCTATAAACAAACAATTTTTATACAGGGAGACGAAAATCCTAGTAAGAGAAAGTCGTCAAAAAATGAAAAGAATACAGAGTGAAAACAAAATGTATATCCATGTGGAAGTGCTCATTGAGTTCCAACTCCGCTATTGCCCATATGTCTTCAAACATCATCCCTTGCCATCAAAAGAAGTTGATTGGATTGATCTCATACCATTTGAACTTTTAACCTTGGTAATAAAGCTGATTGTAGTAATTTAACGAGACATAGTCATACGCCTTAATCCTTAACTTTTTCCTGGACCACCTTTTCAGGTTTTCAGTCCACCAAGATATCCAATTTTGCCCAAGTCGCCCTTTCAGGTTTTCGACTTGGCAGGTGTACAATCTTTTATATATATCTCTAATTTTTTCCCGAACTCTTTTGGTTCACCGGGATGCCTTTACTTTTTCCTAGGTATGCCAACCTAGCGGGTCATTCTTTATGCGTAGTATTTTTTTACTATGTCCACTTTCATAGGATACGGGAAATCTTCGCCGTCCATAGTGGTTAGCATTATAGCACCACCAGAGAATACTTTCTTGACAACAAATGGCCCTTCATAAGTGGGAGTCCATTTGCCTCTAGGATCTCCTTGTGGTAAAATGATGCACTTTATTACCAAGTCGCCAGCCTGGTATACTCGAGGTTTGATCTTCTTGTTGAATGCCTTAATCATACACTTTTGGTACATTTGACCATGACAAACAACAACCAACCTCTTTTCATCAATCAAGTTCAACTGATCCAACCTAGTTTGAATCCATTCATCTTCGCCCAAGTCTGCTTCTTTCATAATCCTTAAGCAAGGAATATGAACTTAGACAGGTAGGACGACTTCCATGCCACAGACTAAAGAGAAAGGGGTTACCCCAGTTGATGTTCGATCCAAAGTATGGTAGCCACGGAGAGCAAATGGTAGCATCTCATGCCAGTCTTTATAGGTCACCACCATCTTTTACACAATCTTATTTATATTCTTGTTGGAAGCCTCCACTGCACCATTCATCTTAGGTCTGTAAGGAGAAGAGTTGTGATGCTTGATTTTAAACTGCGTACAGAGTTCAGTGATCATAACATTATTGAGGTTGGTTCCATTTCGGTGATGATCCTTTCATGGATCCCATATCAATAGATGAGGTTATGCTTGATAAACTGGGCTACAACATTCTTAGTGATTGAGGCAAATGAAGCTACTTCGACCCATTTGGTAAAGTAATCAATAGCGACGAGAAAGAAACGATGTCCATTAAAGGAAGTAGGCTTAATCTCTACAATCATATCAATGCCCACATTGTAAATGGCCACGGAGCAGTCATGACATTTAGAGGTATTAGAGGGACATGAACTTTTTCAGCAAAAATCTGGCACTTATGGCAAGTCCTTGAGTGTTGATGACAATCATTTTCCATGGTTGACCAATAGTAACCAGCCCTCAGAATCTTCTTGGCCATAGTGTGTCCGCTAGAGTGTGTTCCGAAGATACCATCATGCATATCCTTTATGATTTCCTCTGCCTCCTTATTATCCATACAACAGAGCAAAGTTAAATCACGGTTGCTGTTGTACCCCAAAATTTGCCCTCTCATATTTCCCAAGACATTGCAAGAAGAATCCCCAAGTTGCTCAAGATTGCTCAAGAGTTGGACAGTCAAGTTATCTCCTAAGACAGTCAACCTCAAATTAGGGTTTTGTGTTGCATCAAGGTCCTTGCATCCAAATGACCCAAAGTTCTCCCCAATGTCCTAATATCTTCTCAATATCATCCATGTCAAAATTCAAGCCTTGCAGAGGAAGTTTGGTCAGTCAATTGCTCAAAGGGTCCAAAAATCGACTATGCTAGGGAAAAAGTCAACTGTGACCTATAAACAGTCAAACTTCAAGATTTTTTGTCAACATTCTGATTTTGAAGGATATTTCATCATTTTATCAAGGGTTGATCATGATTCATCAAGGATTGCTCAAAATTCATCAAGACTCAAAAGTTGCTAAATTAGGGTTTTGCAGGAAAAGTCAACTCAAATTTGACCAAGCATAACTTTCTCATACTTTATGAGAAATGACCCATCCAAAGCTCATTTTTAAGAGCATGAAATTTAATACAATCCATATTCATACCCAAAGATCAAAAAATGCACTCACAAGAAGTTACAAATTTGGACATTATAGGTCATTTTTGAAAGTCAACAAAAACACCTTTTTTCCAAAGCTTATAACTTGAGAATAGAATATCAAAAGGAGATGATACAAAAAGGGTTGGTTAGAGGACATCTCAAGATTTCTAAAAAGTCCAAGAACACTTCCAAAAGTTCAAAATTGAAGAAGTTATGCATTGTTGAAGTTGGACATTTTTGCAAAATTGCCAAAAGTCAACTATCCCCAAAACTTCAAATTTTTTCAAATGGGCCCATTCTTTTCCACTTGATTTGATCTTGTCACACTACACACGTGTCCTAGCTTCAGCCTTGTGTCCATTTAGTAATATTTCTATTTTATTTGATTTTTTATTGAATTAATTCATTTTAAATCAATTTAAATCAAATAAAATCCAAATATTGATGACTTAGGATCTTTTTGGTTGTTACAGGTCTTAATTATCATCATGATCATGATCAAATCCGTATCAAGCTTTTCATGTACAAAAATATTGGATTTTTGACAAGTTTGGAAGGTTTTCAATGGAGGATCAAATCAAATCCTAAAACATCAATGCACAAAGATTCGAGACCCAAAACATGACCTAATCCAATGCTGCATACATATACAATGCAAAGGCAGACGAATTGGAGGTTGGAGGCTGCAAAATCACAAAAAACAAACTTGAGAAAACTTTGAAAAAGTTTGAAACTGAAATCCTTCATAGAGGCCAATTCAGAACCAAATCTCAATGTGAATCAATTGCTGGACATCCACTGAAGCGAAACCAACCCCTAGAAAGCCATCACACCCTCTCAATCGCGCTGTAAGTCTCTCACAAAACCCCTCTGCACTTGAAATCGCAACTCCATATTTTTGCATCTTTTGAACAAATCTTTGGTATATTCATGATGCTCATTCAATTTGCAAGCTTTCTGTATTAACCAATTGTGTTTATATGACCTGTAGTGCCATACCCGAATCTATGGTTCTTGGTTTGTATTTCTGGGAATTTTTGCTACAGGTAAAATTGGAGCCATTGATGGGTATAGACATGCTCTGGAGACCTAGACGAGCATGACTATGGTCTTGGAATTAATTTCTATGGCCTAGGATAGATTTTAGGATGCAGCTACGGATTTAGCTGCGGATGTAAATCCGCAGATAAATATCCAGGTCTCAACGAGGAAGATGAAAACGTGGTCCTCCCCCATTGGACCATTCATAATTCGCGCGTTTTGTTTTATGTTTTCTGGAATATTACACGTTTTCATATTTTATTATTATTATCCACTATGTATACAACTAACGTTTAATGGTCCAGTGGCAAAGGCGTGCATGCAATGGCTTGCAGGACCTGGGTTCGAATCCCAAGTCCCCATATTATTTGTTGTATTTTTCAGCCCAGTGATTCCATGCAGTATCAAACGCGTAGCATACCATGGCCCCTCATTCAGATGCTTGCCAGATGGCCCCAGGCCAGATCTGGTGGTCCAGATGGAGTGTGCATCATGTTCCTCAGTCAACGTGCCATAGAGAATCAAGGAAGTCAACCAGGCCAGTGCACAATTGGGCCTTGAAATTGCTAAACACACCTCCCAAAAGCAGGCCAAATCTCTAACTCTCTCTATTTTTCATTTTATTTATTTGTTTTGTTTAATTATTATTTTTATTTAAACTAACCAATTAAAACTTTTTCCTCATAAAATCAAAAACCAAAAAATATATTTTATTTATTAAAATTAAATTCAGCACTTTATTTTTGTAAATAAATATTAATTTAATTAATTTAGTCTAATTAGGAATGACTTTAATTTCTTTTTTGCAATAATTAAAATTAATATAGATAATTAGGTTTTACTAACTTTAATCAAATTTATTTTTATTTCTTTAAATATCCAAAAATCCAAAAATATCTTTTTACATTTTATTAATTAATTTATTTAATTGTTAACTTAATTTAATTTCTTTTAATCCAAAAATAACCAAAAAAATCACTTTCTTTCAAAAAAGGGTCAAAACCTAAAAAACTCGCATTCGATTTAATTTTCCGCACGCGATCCATTTTACCATATTGATGTAATTGTTTCCCGGAATGTAATAGTTTAATAGGACCTTTACTATTTTTTATCGCTTTATTTATTTTCTGCATTTTAAATTCAAAGGTTGCTTTTGGCGATGTAAACACCCGACGCCTTGTAATAGTTAGTTTTAATTTCCGCAATTTAATTCCCGCAACTTATAAACTGTTAGATGTTTGATAATAGGGAATGCATGACAAGATCAAATGTTTAAACCTAAAATCAATATAGATAACCATTGACATGTACAAAGATAAAATTAACCGAAATAACACACTCGCACATGCGCACTCTTAGGGTACACCTCACTTGGTTGCCTTCGAAAGTGGTCATTGAGTATAGGAAGTTTTAGAGGTCGCCCTCTTGTCCAAAGATCATAGTTGCCTCGAAACGGTTACCTCGGAAAAATGATCTAAGACATTAGGGTTACCGCTAAGGCGTCCTAACATTGCTTTAGTGACCGCACGTCCCTTATTTTGCAAAACAGTTATTTTACACACACTCACATATACAGGTCTACATCCACTCTGGATCTCACTGGTAACGACTCTGCTATTGCCAGTTATGACTTCGAAAATCCGATCAACTTAGCCGAAGACGAAGGTGAAGATGATTGTGAAGTGCCTGGTGAACTTGCAAGACTGTTACTTCAGGAAGAGAGGGTTATTCAGCCGCACGAAGAGCTGGTGGAAGCAGTAAATCTGGGTACGGAGACAAACCAGAAAGAGATTAAGATCGGTGCAAATCTGAATCTTAGTGTGAAGCAACGGTTGATTCAGATGCTGCGTGACTATGTTGAGATATTTGCCTGGTCTTATGAAGACGTGCCTGGGTTGGATACTGACATTGTGGTTCATCGCCTGCCTACCAAGGAAGACTGTCCTCCAGTGAAATAGAAGGTCCGCCGAATGCGCCCCGAAATGTCTGAGAAAATCAAGGCTGAAGTTATGAAACAGTTTGACGCCGGTTTTCTAGCAGTTACTTCTTACCCTCAGTGGGTGGCCAATGTGGTTCCTGTACCGAAGAAGGATGGTAAGGTTAGAATGTGTGTTGACTACAGGGATTTGAACAGGGCGAGCCCTAAGGATTACTTCCCTCTACCTCATATTGACGTTCTGGTTGACAACACCACTCAGCATAAAGTCTTCTCCTTTATGGATGGTTTCTCCGGTTATAATCAGATTAAGATGGCTCCCGAAGACATGGAGAAGACAACTTTTGTTACTCAGTAGGGTACCTTTTGCTACAAGGTCATGCCTTTTGGACTGAAGAACATTGGGGCAACGTATCAGCGTGCCATGGTTGCTTTGTTTCATGACATGATCCATCATGAGATTGAAGTATATGTCGACGATATGATTGCAAGGTCCTAGACTGAGGAGGAACACCTTGACCATCTGCAGAAGATGTTTGACAGGCTGAAGTTGTACAAGCTAAGGTTAAACCCGAACAAGTGCACCTTCGGGGTGAGATCTGGTAAACTGCTGGGTTTCTTCGTAAGCGACAAAGGTATTCAAGTGGATCCTGCAAAAGTGAAAGCCATACAGGAAATGCCAGCTCCCAGAATAGAGAAAGAAGTCAGAGGCTTCCTGGGACGACTGAATTACATTGCCCGATTCATCTCGCACCTAACTGCTACTTGTGAGCCAATCTTCAAGCTGCTGAAGAAAGATCAAGTAGTACGTTGGAACAATGAATGCCAGGCCACTTTCGAAAGGATCAAAGAGTATCTCCAAGAGCCACCTATTCTAATGCCACCAGTTGAAGGGAGACCTTTGATCTTATACTTGACAGTACTCGACAACTCGATGGGGTGTGTGCTGGGTCAACATGACGAGTCTGGCCAAAAAGAGCATGCTATTTATTACCTTAGCAAAAATTTTACCGACTGTGAGACCCGATACTCACTACTCGAGAAAACTTGTTGCGCTTTGGCATGGGCTGCTCGCTGGCTGAGACAGTATATGCTGACTCACACTACTCTATTGATATCTAAGATGGATCCAATCAAGTATATCTTCGAAAAGCCTGCTTTATCCGGAAGAATAGCAAGCTGGCAGATGATCTTGATTGAGTATGACATCCAGTACACGACCCAAAAGGCAATCAAAGGAAGTGTGTTGGCAGACCATTTGGCACATCAAGTAGTGGATGATTACCAGTCTATGAACTTTGAATTTCCGGATGAGAATATCATGTTGGTAACTGATTGTGAAACACCTGGACCGGATGAAGGACCTGAGGAAGGATCCCGATGGTCTATGTACTTTGATGGAGCTTCAAACGCTTTGGGTAATGGCATTGGCGACGTGATCATATCTCCTAAAGGCTCTTATACTCCATTCACTTCCCGACTATGTTTCAACTGCACCAACAATATGGCAGAGTATGAGGCGTGCATTATGGGTCTTCGAGCAGCAATTGACCTAAGGATTAAGTTTCTGAGTGTCTTCGGAGATTCCGCTCTCGTGATCAGTCAGATCAAAGGCAAGTGGGATACGAAACACCCAAATCTTATTCCTTACAAGGAGTATGTGTTGACGTTGCTTCCCCACTTCGAAGAAATAACCTTTGAACACTTCCATAGAGAGGAGAATAAGTTGGCGGACGCGCTGGCTACGATGTCTTCTATGTTCAAAGTCAATTGGGATAACGGAGCTCCCCAGATCATCATTGAAAGACTGGACGAACCTGCACAATGCTGTGATATTGAGACTGAAGAGGTAACAGAAAAGCCATGGTTTCATGAAGTAAAGAGATATCTCGAAGCTCAGGAATACCCCGAGGGTGCATCTGTTAATGATAAGAAGTTTCTGAGGAGGTTCGCAGCAAAGTTCTTCATCAGCAATGGCATTCTTTACAAGCGCAACCATGATTCGACCTTACTGCATTGTGTGGATAAGAACGAAGCAGAAAGGATCATGACAGACTTACATGAAGGTACTTTCGGAACTCATTCCAGTGGACACACCATGGCAAAGAAAATCCTTCGGGCGGGATATTATTGGTCCACAATGGAAGCTGACTGTTATTAGCATTCTCGGACGTGTCACAAGTGCCAAGTCTATGCTGATAAGGTGCACATACCTCCAGTTCCTATGAACGTCTTGATGACACCCTGGCCTTTTGCAATGTGGGGCATTGATATGATCCGCGAGATTAGACCTACAACATCCAACGGGCATCGTTTCATCCTGGTAGCAATTGATTACTTTACGAAGTGGGTTGAAGTAGCTTCCTTTGCTACCGTAACCAAGAACATCGTGGCACGGTTCATTCGGCACAATCTGATCTGTCGATACGGTGTACTAGAGAGGATCATAACATAAAATGGTACCAACCTCAACAACGAGATGATCACCGAGCTCTGCGAGCAATTCAAGATACAACATCACAAATCTTCTCCCTATCGGCCGAAGATGAATGGGGCTGTCGAAGCGGCTAATAAGAACATTAAGAAGATTGTGCAGAAGATGGCAGTGACATACAAATACTGGCACAAGATGTTACCGTTTGCTCTTCATGGGTAGCATACCTCAGCTCAGACGTCAAGAAGGGAAACACCCTATTCTTTGGTATATGGTATGGAGGCAGTCTTGCCCATTAAAGTTCAGATACCCTCTCTTCGGATCATGACGGATGCAGGTTTGAGCGAAGATGACTGGATTCAGACCCGGCTTGATCAACTGAACCTAATCGACGAAAAGAGACTTACTGCTGTTTTTCATGGTCAAACGTACCAAAAACGGATGATCAAGGCATTTAACAAGAAAGTTAGACGACAAGAATATCAAGTTGGGGACCTGGTTATCAAGCACATTATATTACCTCAAGGTGATACCAGGGGCAAATGGACCCCTACTTACGAAGGGCCATTTGTGGTTAAGAACATTTTCTCAGGAGGAGCTATGATTCTAACCACCATGGATGGTGACGACCTTCCTCACCCCGTCAATGCAGACATAGTGAAAAGATACCACGCATAATCAAAGACCCGCTAGGTCGACTGGCCTAGGCAAAAATAAGGGCTTCCCGGCGAACCAAAAGGGTTCGGGAAAAAATAAGGGATGAAAATGGAAAAAAATCTGTACACCCGGCAAGTCGAAAACCTGAAAAGGCGGCTTGGGCAAAAAAGGGTATCCCGGTGGACTGAAAACCCGAAAGGGCGGTCTAGGCAAAAATTAGGGATCGAAGCGTAACACTATGTCTCATTGGATCACCTTGCATCCAGACTTCGGTATCGACTATCAAGCTCGGATGACACTAATAAATCTGATCTACCTTCAACCAAGTAGCAAAGTGATGAGATGCTCGAGGACATAAAGGCAATAGCAGAGTTGGAACCCAGTGGGATTATTCACATAGCCATTTTCTTTTCTTTTCACAAATTATGTAAATTCTATTATTCGGTGGCGTTCTATTACTAGGACGTCAGCCTCTTGTACAAAAACGCCTATTTACAGGCCAAACTTCAAAATCAATACAATTCATTTTCAAAGAAATATAAAACTATTTTTTCCTTTATCTGTTTTGTTTTGCAAAGAATGTCCGATGTTCATTTTTGATATATGCATTTGACATTAATTGCTGCTCATAAATATTTACATGCGAAACAAAAGAGAATTACTGGTAATAGTAGAAGCAGGGGCAATAAGAAGTGTCCAAACTGTATAGTTGCTCTGTCCACCAGGTACAAGATAGATTCAACTGAAGAATATGGCTAAGATACCTTCACTCCCCGCAGAGTAAGACATTAATGGTAGCTCTCCCCCAGCTGAGACTTGCAACTGTGAACGAATCAGCGATACTCTCCCCAAGCAGAGTTGATCTACCATCAGCACTAAAAAGGCTTGATATCTCAGGCAGTCTTAATATTCCCCAGCAGAGTATAAGAATATTCCCCAGCAAAGTATAAGAATGTTCCCCGGCAGAATACAAGATACCCCCAGTGGAGTCAATATTTCCCCAGCACAGCCTAAAAAAGCTTCCCCAACGGAGTTGAATCATCATCCCCAGTAGACTCTGGAAGTTTATCCCCAGCAGAGTACAAAATAACTCTCCCCAGCCAAGTTCAAAGGATCATTCCCAGGAGAATTCAAAAGATTATCCCCACAAAAGTCTAACAGGGTTATCCCCATCAAGTCACAACTGAAAGATCATCCCCCAACGAAGTTCTTTCCTTTCACAAACAGGAATTCAATCCTCAGAAGATTCAGTATCACCAGCAACGGTAATCCATCCCCAGCGGAGCTTATCAGTGGAATCTTCAGCAAAGCATCTCTTCCCCACAGAGTAATCTCCTCATCAGTTTATTCCCCAACGAAGTTATCTTCTCCTGCAGGTTTATTCTTGCAACCATCTTTGTTCGTCATCCCCAGCAGAAACGAAGAATTCAACTCTATTCTCCAGCAGCTCTGGGATTTATTATCCCCAGCTAAAACATCACATTTCCATACATCATGATACATGCATATACGCATCATATAAGACAATCTCATTTATTTTGAGAACATCATTGCTTGATCCATATCATGCATTGCATATGACTGACCTTTACCTTTCAGGCAGTTAAGTTCTCAGCTATGTCAAAGACCTTGTCTGGTCCAGTTAAATCGATTCCTAAAGATTTTTCTGATGCCGATCCAGTCAAATTTATTCCAAGACCTTGTCTAGTCCATTTAAATCGATTCCTAAAGATTTTTCTGATTCCGATCCAGTCAAAGTTATTCCAAGACCTTGTCTGGTCCAGTTAAATCGATTCCTAAAGATTTTTCTGATGCCGATCCAGTCAAAGTTAATCCAAGACCTCCTCTGGTTCAGTCAGATCGCCGATAAGATCTCCCTGATTTGTATTCCAGTTGAAGTTATTCCAAGACCTTGCATGGTCCAGTTAAATCGATTCCTAAAGATTTTTCTGATGCCGATCCAGTCAAAGTTAATCCAAGGCATTGTCTGGTCCAGTTAAATCAATTCGTAAAGATTTTTCTGATGCCGATCCAGTCAAAGTTAATCCAAGACCTCCTCTGGTTCAGTCAGATCGCCGATAAGATCTCCCTGATTCGTATTCCAGTTGAAGTTATTCCAAGACTCTTGTCTGGTCCAGTTAAATCGATTCCTAAAGATTTTTCTGATGCCGATCCAGTCAAAGTTATTCCAAGGCCTTGTCTGGTCCAATTAAATCGATTCCTAAAGATTTTTCTGATGCCGATCCAGTCAAAGTTAATCCAAGGCCTTGTCTGGTCCAGTTAAATCAATTCCTAAATATTTTTCTGATGCCGATCCAGTCAAAGTTAATCCAAGACCTCCTCTGGTTCAGTTAGATCGCCGATAAGATCTCCCTGATTCGTATTCCAGTTGAAGTTATTCCAAGACTCTTGTCTGGTCTTATTAAATCGATTCCTAAAGATTTTTCTGATGCCGATCCAGTCAAAGTTATTCCAAGGCCTTGTCTGGTCCTGTTAAATCGATTCCGAAAGATTTTTCTGATGCCGATCCAGTCAAAGTTATGCCAAGACTCTTGTCTGGTCCAGTTAAATCGATTCCTAAAGATTTTTCTGATTCTGATCCAGTCAAAGTTATTCCAAGACCTTGTCTGGTCCAGTTAAATCGATTCCTATAGATTTTTCTGATGCCGATCCAGTCAAAGTTAATCCAAGACCTCCTCTAGTTCAGTCAGATCACCGATAAGATCTCCCTGATTCGTATTCCAGTTGAAGTTATTCCAAGACTCTTGTCTGGTCCAGCTAAATCGATTCCTAAAGATTTCTCTGATGCAGATCCAGTCAAATTTAATCCAAGACCTCCTCTGGTTCAGTCAGATCGCCGATAAGATCTCCCTGATTCGTATTCCAGTTGAAGTTATTCCAAGACCTTGTCAGGTCCAGTTAAATCAATTCCTAAAGATTTTTCTGATGCCGATCTAGTCAAAGTTAATTCAAGACCTCCTCTGGTTCAGTCAGATTGCCGATAAGATCTCCCTGATTTATATTCCAGTCGAAGTTTAGACCACATATCAACAATCTCCAAATGGCATATGTAAGCCCATTCCCGACATCACCAGGCTGATACCAATTCATGCGAATGCAAATTTCTGGGCACTCTAGTGTTCAATCATCTTCCACCTTCAGATCACGAAAGGCCTGAAAGCCAATCTATATCCTCAGGTTTAAGAAAATTGAACAGGGGCAGCTATTGTACCCCAAAATTTGCCCTCTCATATTTCCCAAGACATTGCAAGAAGAATCCCCTAGTTGCTCAAGATTGCTCGAGAGTTGGACAGTCAAGTTATCTCTTAAGACAATCAACCTCAAATTAGGGTTTTGTGTTGCATCAAGGTCCTTGCATCCAAATGACCCCAAGTTCTCCCCAATGCCATCATATGTTCTCAAGATCATCCATGTCAAAATTCAAGCCTTGCAGAGGAAGTTTGGTCAGTCAATTGCTCAAAGGGTCCAAAAATCGACCGTGCTAGGGCAAAAGTCAACTGTGACCTATAAACAGTCAAACTTCAAGATTTTTTTGTCAACATTCACATTTTGAAGGATATTTCATCATTTGATAAAGGGTTGATCATGATTCATCAAGGATTTCTCAAAATTCATCAAGACTCAAAAGTTGCTAAATTAGGGTTTTGTAGGAAAAGTCAACTCAACTTTGACCAAGCATAACTTTCTCATACTTTATGAGAAATGAACCATCCAAAGCTCAATTTGAAGAGGATGAAACTTCCTACAATCCATCTTCATACCCCAAGATCAAGAAATGCACTCACAAGAAGTTACAAATTTGGACATTATAGGTCATTTTTGAAAGTCAACAAAAACACCTTTTTTTTTCCAAAGCTTATAATTTGAGAATGGAATATCAAAATGAGATGAGACCAAAAGGGTTGGTTAGAGGACATCTTAAGCTTTCTAAAAAGTCCAATAACACTTCCAAAAGTTCAAAATTGAAGAAGTTATGCATTGTTTAAGTTGGGCATTTTTGCAAAATTGCCAAAAGTCAACTATCCCCAAAACTTCAAATTTTGTCAAATGGGCCCATTCTTTTCCACTTGATTTGATCTTGTCACACTACACACGTGTCCTAGCTTCATCCTTGTGTCCATTTATTAATTTTTCTATTTTATTTTATTTTTTATTGAATTAATTCATTTTAAATCAATTTAAATAAAATAAAATCCAAATATTGATGACTTAGGATCTTTTTGGTTGTTACAGGTCTTAATTGTCATCATGATCGTGATCAAATCCGTATCAAGCTTTTCATGTACAGAAATATTGGATTTTGGACAAGTTTGGAAGGTTTTCAATGGAGGATCAAATCAAATCCTAAAACATCAATGCACAAAGATTCAAGACCCAAAACTTGACCTAATCCAATGCTGCATACATATACAATGCAAAGGCACACGAATTGGAGGTTGGAGGCTGCAAAATCACAAAAAACAAACTTGAGAAAACTTGGAAAAAGCTTGAAACTGAAATCCTTCATAGAGGCCAATTCAGAACCAAATCTCAACGTGAATCAATTGCTGGACATCCACTAAAGCGAAACCAACCCCTAGCAAGCCATCACACCCTCTCAATCGCGCTGTAAGTCTCTCACAAAACCCCTCTGCACTTGAAATCGCAACTCCATATTTTTGCATCTTTTGAACAAATCTTTGGTATATTCATGATGCTCATTCAATTTGCAAGCTTTCTGCATTAACTAATTGTGTTTATATGACCTGTAGTGCCATACCCGAATCTAGGGTTCTTGGTTTGTATTTTTGGGCATTTTTGCTACAGGTAAAATTGGAGCCATTGATGGGTATAGACATGCTCTGGAGACCTAGACGAGCATGACTATGGTCTTGGAATTAATTTCTATGGCCTAGGATAGATTTTAGGATGCAACTACGGATTTAGCTGCGGATGTAAATCCGCAGGTAAATATCCAGGTCTCAACGAGGAAGATAAAGACGTGGCCCTCCCCCATTTGACCATTCATAATTCGCGCGTTTTGTTTTATATTTTCTGGAATATTACACGTTTTCATATTTTATTATTATTATCCACTATGTATACAACTAACGTTCAATGGTCTAGTGGCAAAGGCGTGTATGCAATGGCTTGCAGGACCTGGGTTCGAATCCCAGGTCCCCATATTATTTGTTGTATTTTTCAGCCCAGTGATTCCATGCAGTATCAAACGCGTAGCATACCATGGTCCCTCATTCAGATGCTTGCTAGATGGCCCCGGGCCAGATCTGGTGGTCCAGATGGAGTGTGCATCATGTTCCCCAGTCAACGTGCCATAGAGAATCAAGGAAGTCAACCAGGCCAGTGCACAATTGGGCCTTGACATTGCTAAACACACCTCCCAAAAGCAAGCCCAAATCTCTAACTCTCTCTATTTTTCATTTTATTTATTTGTTTTGTTTAATTATTATTTTTATTTAAACTAACCAATTAAAACTTTTTCCTCATAAAATCAAAAAACCAAAAAATATATTTTATTTATTAAAATTAAATTCAGCACTTTATTTTTGTAAATAAATATTAATTTAATTAATTTAGTCTAATTAGGAATGACTTTAATTTCTTTTTTGCAATAACTAAAATTAATGTAGATAATTAGGTTTTACTAACTTTAATCAAATTTATTTTTATTTCTTTAAATATCCAAAAATCCAAAAATATATTTTTTAATTAATTAATTAATTAATTAATTTAATTGTTAACTTAATTTAATTTCTTTTAATCCAAAAATAACCAAAAAAATCACTTTCTTTCAAAAAAGGGTCAAAACCTAAAAAACTCGCATTCAATTTAATTTTCCGCACGCGATCCATTTTACCAGATTGATGTAATTGTTTCTCGAAATGTAATAGTTTAATAGGACCTTTACTATTTTTTATCGCTTTATTTATTTTCCGTATTTTAAATTCAAGGGTTGCTTTTGGCGATGTAAATACCCGACGCCTTGTAATAGTTAGTTTTAATTTCCGCAATTTAATTCCCGCAACTTATAAACTGTTAGATGTTTGATAATAGGGAATGCATGACAAGATCAAATGTTTAAACCTAAAATCAACATAGATAACCATTGACATGTACAAAAATAAAATTAACCGAAATAACACACTCGCACATGCGCACTCTTAGGGTACACCTCACTTGGTTGCCTTCGAAAGTGGTCATTGAGTATAGGAAGTTTTAGAGGTCGCCCTCTTGTCCAAAGATCATAGTTGCCTCGAAACGGTTACCTCGGAAAAATGATCTAAGACATTAGGGTTACCGCTAAGGCGTCCTAACATTGCTTTAGTGACCGCACGTCCCTTAATCTAATTGACCCTTAAACTCCAACGACGGTGCTACTTACTCATTAATAGTGGGATAGCATTGTCTATAGGACGTTAGCACAGATTGATTCATTTTTCGAGTAGGTAGATGGTTCTTAAGTACTTGCTCTTTCAAAACAAAACAAAAACTTTTTGCACTTACACCTTTCGAACAAAAAACTTCTTTCAAACCCACAAACACAAATAAAAGCAAATTTTGAAAACACTTTGAGCAAGTACCTAAGAGCCCGTGGATAACCACGGATAGAAAGGGTGCTAACACCTTCCCTTTCTATAATCTTCCCCCCGAACCCGAGAAATATCTCGAAAAAGGAATTTTTCTGTGCTTTTTTCCTTTCCTTGTTGGATAAAATAAAAGTCGATGGCGACTCTTGCTTACCGCGACATTTTGCGAAAACAAACGCAAAACGCAAACCAGCATTCCAAAAACAGTCAGTTCTCTCCCACCGTATCACAGTTGCGTTTGTACAGAATCCCATTGCTTAGGAAGAACTTGGCTGAGAACCTCCGCAGGAATTTCTTATCATTGATTGATGCGCCTTCGGGATACTCTTGAGTTTCAAGATATCATTTAACCTCACGAAACCAAGGCTTCTCCTCGTCAGTGTCAATCTCACAATAGTGTGCCGGTTCACCAAATCTTTCTATAGTAATTCTAGGAGCTTCATTGTCCCAATTGACCTTGAACATAGATGACATAGTCGCTAAGGCATCTACCAACTGGTTCTCCTCCCTTATAATATGCTCAAAGGTGACCTCTTTAAAGTACGGGATCAATTTTAGCACAAGTTCTTTGTGAGGATCAAATTAGGATGTTTGGTATCCCACTCTCCTTTAACTTGACTGATTACTAGAGCCGAATCTCCGTATACGCTTAAGAATTTGATTCTTAGGTCAATGACAACCTTTATACCCAAGATGCACACTTCATACTCGGCCATGTTGTTTGTACAGTCGAAGTACAGTCTAGCAGTGAAAGGTGTATGACAACCATCGGGAGAAATGATCACAGAACCAATTCCGCTACCCAAAGCGTTGGAAGCTCCATAAAAAAACATAATCCATCGGGATCCTTGTTCAGGTCCTTCATATGGTCCAGGCCCTTCACAATCAGTTATCAGCATGATATTCTCGTCCAGGAATTCAAAGTTCATGGATTGGTAGTCATCAACAACTTGATGCGCCAAATGATCCGCCAGTACACTTCCTTTGATTGCCTTTTGTGTAGTATACTGGATGTCATATTCAGTCAAAATCATTTGCCATCTAGCTATTCGTCCGGAGAGAGCTGGCTTCTCAAAGATATACTTTATGGGATCTGTTGTACCCTAAAATTTTCCCTCTCATTTCTGAAGACATTTCCCACAAGATCTTCAATAGCTCAAGCTTGCACAAGGATTGACTAGGTTAAGACATCTCCTCAACATTGATGCCTCAAATTAGGATTTGAGTTTTCACAAGGACAATTGGACTTTTAATTCCTCATATGACTTTCATGGATAATTATGTACTTTTAAGATTGCTCATGTCAAGTTTCAAGTCTTGTAGTTCAAGTTTGCTCAATCAATTGATTAGATGACCTAAAATCAGCTGTATTGGGTAAAAACTCAAATGTGGTCAACTAACAGTCAAACTTAAAGATTTGTGACCCATAAAAACATTTTGAACTCATATGTGTCATTTGATTAAGTTTGGATCACAATTCCCCAAGAAAATTACTCAGATCATCAAAAGGGAAAATGGTCAAAATTAGGGTTTTGACTAAGAAGGCTTGATTTTTTACTTTTGAACTAATACATGACTTATTGGTTTGAAACATGATATAAAGATTTCAAATGCATCATTTTGACCTAATTGTGTGGTTCATTTCATTTCCCAAGATCAACTGATTGATAGTTGAAATTTGGTCAATTAATGAAAATCAACTGTACATTGAAAAGTCAAGCTTTGACTTTTTGATCAAAATGAAGTTTAAAAGATCAAATTTAATCAAGACATGCAAAAATATGAAACTTTATCATCAATAAATAAAGAAAGTCAAAATTCATTTTGAAAACTCAAAGTTTCCAAGATATAGAAAATTTTCAAAGTGTTTTAAACATGGTTTTTTCATAACTTTATGCCAATGTTTCACCAAGATACAAGATGATTCAATAAAAACTTTCAACATGAAAGTTGTAGATATCAATAAGATCTAAAACTTTTTACAATACAACAAATTCTAGAAATTCTTGGATTTTAAGTTATAAATTTATAAAGTCATGTACATGGTATAAAAAACACTTAGTGAAATTTTGAGTGTTTTAGGAAGATTTTTGGTACCAACTTCATGGAAACTTTTCATATAGTTCCAAGTTGATTCTTCAAAAATTTCCAACATGAATGTTGTAGAGGATATTACAAGCTTTATAAAAGTCTAATAACTCATTTATATCATTCTTGATCTAGGAGAATCGAAGAGATGAAGTCAGGGTTTCATACTTGAATTACAAGGCAATTTTGTGATGAACACATAACCAAATCCATGACCATGCTGCATAATCTTTGTTTTTCATGCCTTAAAATTGTGTTTCACTCCATAATTAATGGTTTACATAATTGATTAAGCCCTTATCCAAGTAATTCAAGCATTGTCCAAGACAATTTGCCATTTTGGGAAGAAAGCAACATATCCATTTTTGAAAAGTTCACTTTAATCACAAAGTCCACTCTCCTTGAGTTTTACACTTGTTCTTGCTGCACACACAACATCTACAAGCCATAAGAAACATGTTTAAAGCTTCTAACCACTCTAGATAGCCTTGGACCATGTCTTGGAAAGATGTTTGTTAACTTTGCTTCAAAATCAAGAAACCTAGCCATAACATGTTATTTTAAAATCTGATTTATTTCAAGTCTCCAAACCTCTTGCCTATAAATAAGGACACTATTTGCAAGCTATCACACGAATGAACAAGCCCTTAAACTCTCCCAAACTCCCTCTAGCTAGAATTTGCACACAAACTCCATTTTTGTGCATTTTCCGACCTTGAACTTGTATCTTCCATTTCCATTGTGCGTTTTCCCTCAAACTCATTTTAAAATCTTCCTTACATTAAATACAAATCATACATGTCCTTGTTTCCCAACTATAACACCATTTACACTATCCTCCATTTTCAAAAATAGAGGTCTGTACTTGGACTTCTCTATAACAGTTCAAGCACTCTCAACTCAAGGTAACCATTGGAATAGCTTCCTGGAGGTTTAAGGAAGCTAACCAGACCATTAAAACACCTTGAAGCAAGCTCAAACTCAAAACACGAAATCCAGTTTTGAGGTAAGTTTTCTGGTTTTCAATCTCTTCATATAGGCATTGTTAGCTTTCCATTTTCAAAGATAAAATGTAGACATCATTGCCCTGAAGCTGACCATATCCTTAGAATTCATTTATATTGCTTGAGTAGTGAGAATTTTAAGTTTGAACTTTCTGAAAGAATTAGGTTAGAATTGGTACTAGTCAAAATTCGTGCTCATCTTTGAGCCATTGTTTAAGTTATATTCATTTCTTGAATCATGGTGAAATTTCGAACAAGTTTGATCTTCATACTTTTGAGAATGGTTGAGAAATGAATGAGTTGCAGGGGCTCTGGCTGGCGCGAGGAAGAAGATGAAGTTTATCATTAGAACTGGTTTTGTAATATATATTTATGGTTTTATATAAGACACCGAATGTATAGCCACCCCAGTGGTAGAGAGCACACGCTTTATTGCCAAGGGCCTAGGTTCGAATCCCAGCGCTGCCCTTTTTCCAAACATTTTCTTTGTTTTCTCCCTTTTTGTCACATCAAGTGCGCCTGAGCCAAAGATCATTGGGCCTTGCATTTTTACTCTGGCTAACCCCCTATTCACTTTTCAACAATGCAGTCCATTCATTGTTTTATTTTCTGTTTTTTTTTTCTGATTACAAAAATGGCTGATGGGCCTAACACTCAAACAAATCTGTTTCTTCACACTTACACCTTAAATTACTTTCACACCCCTTGCCTTAAACTTTTATGTTTTTATTTTATTTTTCTTTTTCAATTTTATTTTTATTATTCATATTATTACTATTATTATTTATTAATTAAAAATATCCAAATAAACATATTTTTATTTATTTATTTATATACTTAGTATATATTTTATTTTATTTCTTTCCAAACTAAAAAGACAAAAAATATTTTCTATTTAAATTTAATTTCTTTTCTTAAATTTTAATAAATATTGGATTTAGCTTTATTTTCCTTTTTAAAATTAGAATTAATTTAGAAATTAGATTTTTTATTAATTAACTTTTCATACTAGTTTAATTAAATTAAAACTATTTTCTACAAAACCGTAAAATGATTTCTTGATTAATTTTATTTCTTTTCTATTTTAGATTTAGGTTTATTTCTATAAAATTAATTTAGACTAGTTAATTGTTTCCTTTTAGTCAACTAGGTCAAAAACTTTTTCTTAACAAAAACACAAACAAAAATCAATTTTTTTCCATTTATTCATTCTTGTACATTTATTCATTCTTGTACATTATTATTCATTCAATATGATTGTAATAGTAATTAGGTTTAATTATTTGCTCCTCATTTGTAAACTTGTATCCCCATCCCCAAATGATGTAATAGTGTATGATATTTACATTGCGCAATTTATCACTTTCATATAAATGCTAGTGTTGTATCCCAAAATTTGCCCTCTCATTTCTCAAGAATTTTCTCACAAAGCCTTCCATGGCTCAAGTTTGCAGTACTGATACATCAATTTGGGTTTGGAATTGGCACACGGGCAAAATGGTCAAAATGCACACTGGAAAGTCAAACTTTGACTTTTGTTTCAAAATAAAGTTTCAAGAATCATAATTCATCAAGACATGAGGTTGGTTCACCAAGAAAATCAAAAGTCAAAATTACTTTGGAAAAGTCAAAGTTCTAAACACTTAGAAATTTTCTGTGTTAAGAAAGATGATAAGTTCAAAACTTCTGGCCAGATTTTCATCATGATACAAGATGATTCAGGAAGAACTTCTGACACAAGATTTATATATCTCAATGAGATCTAAAACATTGCAGAATAAAACTTCTCCTAGAAACGCTGGGATTTCAAGTTATAAATCCTTGAAGACACGTTCATGAAACTAAAGCACTTAGTGAATTCTGAGCATTTCCAAGTCAGAATTTGGTTAGAACTTCTGGGCCAGTTTTCAAGTAGGTATAATCATAGTTTGCAAATATGATTCAAAGAGGGATTACAAAGCATGTTACAAGTTTTATGAAAAGTCTGAGAACTCCTTCAGATCATGCTGGAGCAAGGAGATTCAAAGATCAGAAGTTGGACATTTGTTCTTAATCCAAGTTATGATTATGTTGAACTTCTGATCCAAATTTAAGCTATGATGCATAATCTCACGTTACAGGCTTTCTGGCTTGTTAAATCTCATCATCATTTAATGCTCACACCCACTTTTGAGTCTTTATCCAAAGGATCTTCCCACGCGTGACATAAAAGTACCACTGTTGTCCTTGAAAAGTAAACTTTTGTACAAAGTTTATTTTAAGCTCATGCTTCACTTTGCTTCTGAGTGTACTTCCTCCCTAAATTATGCTTACAAACTCAAAATAAGTGTGCTTAAAGCTGTTAACCACTCTACTTTGCCTTGAAACAAGGCTTGTCTAAACTTGCTTCAAAAACAAGTCAACGAGCCATAATACACGATGGTTGTACTCTTAACTTCTCCAAGATTCTAAATCCTTTGCCTATAAATTAACATCATTTGCAAACTGAAAAGGGGGGGGGGGGGGGACATTTGAAAAAAAACCTTGAAACCTTGCTGAAAATTCCAAGAACATGAAACTGCAGCCCAAACACAAAATCTGCTAATTTATGGTTTTTGCATCCAAGCTCTAATTTTCCCTGTGCATTTATTGGCCAAATCACCCACACAGTTTGTGATATACACTTAGAAGCCTTCCCAACTTCCTTTTTTAGATTGTAACACAATTTCCACCAATCTCCATTTCAAAAATCAAAACTTTTCTTCTTGGCTGCTCCAGAACATTCCAGCCATCCATAACTCAAGTTGAGGGTTGCTTTAGCATTCTGAGAACGTGAGAAAGCTGATCAAAACATCACAACAATCTGAACTAGGCTCTAATTCATAGAAAAACTTCCAGCTGCAAGGTGAGTTTCTTCTGATTTTCATCTCATTACTTAGGCATTGTTAGGCTTGCATTTTCAAAGATACAATGTAGATATCATGGCTCTGATTTATGTACATATTTATATATTTCATTTATATGTCCTAAGTAGAGGGAATTTCAGATCAGAATTTCTTGAGAAAATTAGGATTAGCAAAATTCATGCTTGCTTCTGATTTACAGTTTTGATGCTTTGTATTTCTGAAACCATGATGAAATTTTCCATAACTTCTATGTTTGCATTTTTTATGAGAAATAACTAAGTTGCAGATACTCTGGTTGGTGTAAAGAAGGAGATAAAGTTCATCATCAGAACTTACTTTGTAACATGTGTTTATGTTTTTGCTTCTAATACCAGGTGTATAGCCACCAGTGGTAGAGAGCGCGCGCATAAGACATTAGTGTTAAGGGTCCTGGGTTCTAGCCCCCAGAAGCATCTTTTTGTGTTTATTTCCTGTCACTTTTACCCCATTATTTGTCAAGCAATATTCCTGGACCAGAACTTCTAGAATCTCTCAATAACCAGATTTTCTAACCTTCCAAAAACACTAGAACTTCTAAGCTTCCAGCTGCATCAGAACTTCTAGGCCCTCTCAACAACCAGAACTACTAGCCTTCCTATAACACTAGAACTTCTAGGTTTCCAGCAAATTAGAACTTCTAGGTTTCCAGCAAATCAAAACTTCTAGGTTCTCAGCAGATCAGAACTTCTAGACTCTCTCAGCAACCATAACTTATATATTCTCTCAATAATCAGAACTTCTAGACTCTCTCAGCAACCAGAACTTATATATTCTCTCAACAATCAGAACTTCTAGGCTTTCCTTTGTTTCCAGCATCCCCAAAACTTTAGCGCGTCCCAATCCAGAACTCATGGCTTTCCCTTTTTGCTAACATTTACTTTCGGATTTGCAGCGCGCCTGAGTCAGAACTTCTTCTCTCTCCTCTTTCAGCAACATGCTGACCCTAACTCGTTTTCTCTTATTATTTTCATCATCACTTTTTATTTTCATTAATCAAAAACACCAAAAAAATACTTTACATTCACATGCTTTATTTTATTTCTTTTAAAACAAGAAAAGACTAAAAATATCTTCTTAAGAAAATTTATTTCTTCTCTTAACAAAAACAATACAAGTCTATTTTATATTTCTTGTACATTATTTTAATATGGTTGTAATAGATAATTAGGACTTTAATTTCTTGCAATCCCCATTTGTAAATTTGTACACCCCATCCTCAAATGATTGTAATAGCGTAGAATATTTACTTTCCGCAATTTATTGTGTTCATATAAATACTAGTAAAGTAGGATTTGTATGGGAAGATAAAATCAATCTTATAAAACACTAATCCAAGATAAACCAAGCATAAAATACAAACACTATTCACACATGCACCCCTAGGGTTAACTCCACTTGTTGCCTAAAAATGGTCATGTTATGCATGTGAGACGTCTTAGTAAAAACGATCGAAAAATACAAGATCATAGACCCTCGATGACACTTAGAATGTTTCCTTACAAATGATCTTAGTACTTCAAGAGAAATGCTAAGATATCTCATAGCATTTCTATCATGTCTATACGATGACCCACGCTCATCTCTTTACATCCAAAGATAAAGGCTTCTTACCAAATCAATGGTAAGATAACAACATCTAAAGGAGGAGGAAAATAACACTAAAGACCTTTTGAGTAGGTAGGTTGCCCCTAGTTGCTTGCTTGCTCACAACAAAAACATTTCATACACCAAACACTTTCATTTTGAAACATTTTCAAAAGACAAACGCTTTGTATGCGTTATTATAGAGACGAGAACCATTATAAAGACACCCTTTTCAAAATCACTTTCAAAAACACATTACACAAACACTTCTTTAAACTATTTTCCAAACAACACTTTGTATGCATTCTTATAGAGATGAGAATCATTACAAAGGAACGTTTTCAAAATACTTTCAAAAACCACACCACAAGCACATTTTTAAACAAAATCAACTGATCTAGCAAGCAACTAAGATCCCATAGATAACTATGGATGAAAAGGGTGCTAACACCTTACCTTCTCATAATCTACCCCCCGAACTCAAGAAAATAATCTCAAAGGTCTTTCCTGTTCTTTTCACCCTTTCCTTTATTGGATAAAAGAAAAGTCGATGGCGACTCTTGCTATCCGCAACAATTGTGATCAAATGCAAAACATCCCAAGTCAGTTCTTCCACCGTATTATAACTAGTAATTAGGGTTTGTATGGAAAGACTAAAATCAACCAATAGAAAACCCTTAGTCAAGATAAACAAAACATGAAAAACTAACACCTTGCACACTTGCACCTCTAGGGTTAACCTCACTTGTTGCCTTGAGAATAAATAGTCATGTTTCGCATGTGAGATACTTTAGCTAAAACAATCAAATACAAGATCATAGTCTCTTGATGACCCTTTCAAAGTTGACTTATAAATGATCTTAGACCCTTACAAAATTGCTAAGGTATCTCACAACATTTCATTCTATGACTATAAGATGACCCATGTCTGTCCCTTCACATCCAATAATAGGACTTCTTATGAATCAATGGTAAGATAGCAATATCTAAAGGAGGAGGAAATGAATAAATACTTTTTGAGTAGGTAGAAAGTTCATAGGTGCTTGCTCACAACCATTTTCAAAACATCTCTCAAAACACACCAACACTTTCAAATGAAATATTTTCAAAAGTCAACACTTTGTATGCATTCTTATAGAGATGAGAATCATTACAAAGTTCGCCTAAACGAATGAAATTTCAAAAATACTTTCAAAACCTATCACAAACACATTCCAAACAAAGCATTTCAAAGTGAGCTAGCAACTAAGAGCCCGTAGATAACTACAGATGAAAAGGGTGCTAACACCTTCCTTTTTCATAACTTACCCCCCGAACTTAAGAAAATTCTCAAAAGGTCTTTCCTGTTTATTTTCACCCTTTCCTTTATTGGATAAAAGAAAATTCGATGGCGACTCTTGCTATCCACAACAAATGCGATAAAACACAAAACACCCAAGTCAGTTCTCCCACTGTATTACAGGATCCATCTTAGAAATCAATAAGGTAGTATGAGTCAATATATACTGTCTTATCCGGCTAGCAGCCCATGCCAAAGTGCATCAAGTTTTCTCGAGTAGTGAATATCTAGGTTCACAGTCAGTAAACTTTTTTCTAAGGTAGTATATTGCATGCTCTTTTTGGCAAGACTCGTCATGTTGACCCAGCACACACCCCATTGAATTCTATAATACAGTCAAGTACATAGTCAAAGGTTTTCCCTCAACTAGAGGAATTAGGATGGGAGATTCTTGTAAGTACTCTTTGATTTTGTCAAAAGCTGCTTGGCAGTCGTCATTCCATCTGACTACTTGATCTTTCTTCAACAGTTTGAAGATCGGATCACATGTAGCAATTAAGTGAGAGATGAATCGACCAATGTAGTTGAGTTTACCTAAGAAACCCCTGACCTCCTTCTCACTACAGGGGGCTGGCATCTCTTGTATGGCTTCGACTTTTTCCGGATAAACCTCATTACCTTTTCCACTAACGACAAACCCTATAAGTTTTCCAGACCTCACCCCGGAGGTGCATTTGTTGGGATTCAGCCTCAGCTTGATTTCTTCAACCTTTAAAATAGCTTGTGTAAATGATCAAGGTGTTCTTCCTCAGTTTGCAACCTTGAAATCATGTCATCAACGTAAACTTCTATATCATGATGAATCATGTCATGAAATAGAGCTACCATAGCCTGTTTATATCTTGCGCCTGCATTCTTCAAACCGAAAGGCATAACCTTATAACATAAGGTGCCCGACTGTGTAACAAAAGTGTGTAAGTACGAAGTGCGCCTAAGAGGGGGGGGGGGGTGAAGTAGGTACTTTTAAAAATTCTGGTTTTTGGTGATGATGGTTCTTATTTTTCTAGTTATAAGAGATTTTAGGAAAGCTTAAAAATACAGAAAAATAAAGAGACACGGGCAATATATCCTGGTTCCCCTCACAGTCCGAGAGTACTCCAAACCCCTTTCAACATGAAAGAGATTTCCTTATTGTGGCAAACTTACATAAGAACTACCAACCAAACCAAGAACAATCCTCTTGGACCAAGAACAATCCTCTTGGATTTTCACTAAGTTACCTATGAGAACAATCCTCTCAATGTAACTACACTTGTATCCAACAACTTGGAGAAACAAGATTTCAACAAAAACACTTAAACTTAATTCCAACAATCTTGGAAAATAAGTAAGTAAAAACAATTTGTGAGTTTGAGTGAGTAGAGTATATTGATCACTTAAGAGTGATTTTGACAATGTATAATCTTCTTCTTTCAATAATAATATTGTACACAGACTCAAGATATATTTGCTCAAAGTTTTCTGTTTTAAAGTATGAAAATAAATGCAGAAAACTTATGCATGAAAATGAAGAATGCTTGAGTTTGTATTTTTAAAGTTCAGAAAAATATTATGAAAGAAGGTTTTTGATCTGAATTTGAAATTGAATATTTATATGTTCATAGCACCCTTTTGAAACATCATGAAGATCTGGAAATGTATCATGAACAAATGCCAAGTTTGAGTGAAAAGATGTAATGAAAAGGCATGATCAAAAGGCATGAACAAAGCTGTAAATTTTCAAATTCGTGCAGTGTGTAATCAATTGCACCTTTAGTGTAATCGATTGCACAAGGTTTTTAACAACTATATTTTCAAAATTTTAAGAGTGCAATCGATTGCATCAACAATGTAGTCGATTGCAGGCTAAGTCAGTAGCAAAATTTAATTGAGTGCAATCGATTGCACCAACTATGTAATCGATTGCATGCTAAGACATAATCAAATTTATTGAAAATTTTAAGTGTACAATCGATTGCACAAACTATGTAATCGATTGCATCAAGAAACATAAGCAAAAGATTTGGAATTTTGAAGAGTGCAATCGATTGCACTAAGATGTAAATCGATTGCATGCATATGAAAAGTGAAATTTTATCTTTGAAAAGCTTGAGTAATGATTATTAAACATTTCTTTTTCATATTTGAGCATCTATATCTTAAAATCAAAGTAGATAATATTATTGTACCTTTAAAGATGTTGAGAGCTTTGATTGAAGATATTATCCTTAGATGCTTGACCAAAGTCTTTGCCTTTTTTTAATTAGCCATGGTTTGTCTTCATCAAAACAAAAGATTTATTTGAGAAGCTTGATTTCACATTCTCCCCCTTTTTGATGATGACAAACAATCTTTCTTTATGCGATGTACTTTCTGGAAGAGCTTCTCCCCTTAAGATGCAAAACTCCCCCTATGTAGGAGAGGGTTGGAATCCTTGCAATTCTTCATCTTGAATGGAGAGAACCTTGAAAAATAAGATAAGGAAAATACAAGCATAAAGTACCATACATCTTTCTCCCCCTTTGACTTTATCAAAAAGAAGGGAATGATGCTTCAAGCAAATAATAATCGAGCAATATTTTGACAAACAAATTATAGAATTAAAACATTAACAAACATTGTTTAAGGGTTACACAAACGGAACAATGAAACATTGAAATATCAAGATAATAAGATAACAGAAAAACAATATTCAGCCAGAACATTTTAGGGGTGATGACTGTCTGGATGATTGTAAGACCAGCCTTGGTTTGGGAATTGTTGTTGAAGTGGTGGTTCTGTGTAATGAGGAGGAGGAGAAGCTGGGTTGTTTGGGTCGTATGGTGGGATATGAAGGTGAGAGTAAAGGTATGAAAATTGTTGGTTCATATCCGCGCGGAAATCATTTATCCGGGTTGTAGTGGAGTCATTGATTGCACTCCATTGACTGTTGATGTTGGTGTTCATAGAAGCAAACTGTTGAGCCATGTAGTCCATGAGTTCTTGGTTGCTTGGACCAGAGGGAGCAGTAGGAGGAGGAGGCATAGCTTCACCACATTCAAATTCTTGGTCATCATCTTCATATCCAACAACATCTTCACCAATATAGGTGATGGTCTTTGTCTCCGGATTAAAGTGTACGCCCATCCTTGAATCAACATTCTTAATTGAAATTCTGTTTAATATTGGATCCATATCCACCGTTTTAAAACCGCGAAAATCTACACCAAATTCCTCCATAATCAATGTGACAAAATAAGCATAAGGAAGGAATTTTGATTTTTCATCCACTCTCAGCATATGCATCATCATCATTCTTGCCTAGTTTACATTAATCCCTTTCTTCCTTGCATAAATAAGCTGCATCTCGAAGTCGGTAACCGTGCAATGGTTTCCAGCCCTTGGGAAAAGTATATAGACCAAGAAATAATGAAATAAACGATCGTCTATATAGAGGTTACCTGCACTCCAAGAATCTCTGGATGGAATTACTCCGCCAAGACCAAGTATCCGTTTGGCGCGAAATTTAGCTTCACTTAACCGCCCAATGCTGTAAAAGAATCCCTTTTTCGTATAGCCATCCCATATCTCGTCTTCAGGATCATATAGGAAGCTTCTGGTGAAAGGAATATGCAAGATCTCACCAACAACCTGAGGAGTTAGAGAGATACGAGTGCCCAACACATATGTGACAATCTTTTCCTTGTAGGGGGTTAGATTACTGAAAAACATTCTTACCAGATCCGGGTAGTATGGACCATATGAAGAAATCAATGGTTCCAGACCATAAGCAGCTAGATTGTTCTGAAATGAAAAACATTCTTCAGGGAAGGAGGAGAGAATACCATACTTAGGGTTGGAGACAATTTTCATTTGGAAGTCTTTGACAAATCTGGCTTCTTGTTGCTCAGTGAGAGTTGACAGCAGTGGATTGGATGATGAGTCAATCTTCTTTTTCCCTTTATCTGAAGCTGATACCTCTCTCTTTGTTCTTGAAGCCATGAAAATGGTGTTTTAGATTTTGTGTTTTTAGGGTTTATGTGAGAGAGAGAAGGTTTTGGGAAAGAGAAAGCTTTTGTGATTTTGGTAGGTATGAGATGAGTTATTAGAATTGAAGTGTATTTGTCTTGGGAAGATGAGAGATAAATTCTGACCAATATTAATTTTCTGTTATAAAAGCAACTTTCAGTGCGTGCAATCGATTGCATTACCTTGTGCAATCGATTTGCACACAAACCGAACCAAAAATTAAAGCAAAAATCACATAGTGCAATCGATTGCAGTAAAGGTGCAATCGATTTGCACATGAAACAGAATGGACAGAACTGAAAAATTTCTTTGTGCAATCGATTACACTCTTTGTGCAATCGATTTGCACTCACAAAAATTGTCCAAAACCAAATTTTTCTTGAAAATGTAAGTATCACATAGCATAAAAACATATATGGCAAATATAAAAGCATATATAAGAGAAATATCAAGGGTAGAATGCACCTTATACGTCGCGTTCGTCAAGAATGCCGAGCTCTCGCCGAATTTTATAGAATGGTTCTTTTGCCAAAGGTTTGGTGAAGATATCAGCAAGTTGATTATGAGTATCTACAAAGGTTACCTCGACATCTCCTTGAAGAACATGGTCACGGAGAAAATGATGTCGAATATCTATATGTTTGGTCCTTGAATGCATGACGGGATTCTTTGTGATGTTGATTGCACTTGTGTTGTCGCATCTTAAAGGAATGCACCCTAGATCGAGTCCGTAGTCACGGAGTTATTGTTTTAGCCACAAAATTTGAGCGCAACTACTACCCGCTGCAATATATTCAGCTTTGGCCGTGCTTAGAGAAACACATGCTTGTTTCTTGCAGGCCCAAGATACTAATGCATTACCAAGAATGTGACAAGTTCCACTTGTGCTCTTTCTATCTGTTTTACATCCTGCATAATCCGCGTCAGAATAACCAATTAAGTTGCAGATACTACCTTTTGGATACCATAATCCGACATTTGTTGTCCCTTTGAGATACTTCATGATCCTCTTTACCGCCGTGAGATGAGATTCCTTTGGGTTAGATTGAAAGCGGGCACAGAGACAAACACTGAACATTATGTCAGGACGGCTTGCCGTCAAATATAATAAGGAGCCAATCATACCTCGATATTTAGTGATGTCGATGGAAACGCCTGATTCATCTTGATCAACATAAGAACCAGAACCCATAGGTGTAGACATTTCTTTGCAACTATCCATGTCAAACCTTTTCAAGAGTTCTTTGAAATATTTGGATTGGTTGATGAAGATGCCATCTTTAAGTTGTTTGATTTGAAGTCCAAGAAAATAGTTCATTTTTCCCATCATGGACATTTCAAATTCTCCTTGCATCATTGATGAGAACTCTTCACACATTTCTTGATTTGAAGAACCAAAGATGATGTCATCAACGTAGACTTGTGCTAGCAAAGTGTCGCCTTTGATTTTCTTGATAAATAGAGCCTTGTCAACTTTGCCTTTTTCGAAACCCTTTTCGCATAAGAAGTTGCTTAAACGATCGTACCATGCCCTTGGTGCTTGTTTCAGTCCATAGAGAGCTTTTCTTAATTTAAATACATGAGATGGATTCTTGAAGTCTTCGAAACTCGGGGGTATCTTGACGAATACTTCTTCAGTGATAAATCCATTCAAGAATGCGCTTTTGACGTCCATTTGGAAAAGCTGAAAATTTAATGAACAAGTATAGGCAAGTAAGAGACGAATAACTTCTAACCTTGCAACTGGAGAGAAAGTTTCTTCAAAGTTTATTCCTTCTTCTTGATTATAGCCTTGTGCTACCAATCTTGCTTTGTTGCGAACAATTATTCCATTCTCGTCAAGTTTGTTTTTGAACACCCATCTTGTTCCTATAATGTGTTTGTTGCTTGGCCTAGGAACGAGTTCCCAAACTTGATTCCTTTCAAATTGATTCAATTCTTCTTGCATAGCTATGATCCATTGGTCATCGCCTAAAGCTTCATCAACTTTGGAGGGTTCAATTTGAGAGACAAACGCCATGTTTAGGCAAACATCCTTGAGATTTAATCTTGTAGACACGCCTTGACTTATATCACCAATTACTTTATCAATCGGATGATCTCTATGAGTTCTCCATTCTTTTGGTAGATCATTGAGATTCGATTCTTGTTGAGGTGATTTTTCTAGTTGAATGGATTGATCCTTGGAAGAATTTTCTTGAGGACCTTCTAAAATTTCATCATCATTGTCACAAACAATATTATCCTCCTTGGAGGGGTTAGTTTCATCAAACGAAACATGCATAGATTCTTCAATAGTCAAAGTTCTTTTATTGTAAATTCCATATGCTTTACTAGAAAGTGAGTAACCAAGGAATATACCTTCATCGGATTTCTCATCAAACTTACCCAAATTATCTTTATCATTGTTAAGGACAAAGCATTTACACCCAAAGATATGAAAGAAAGCAATATTTGGTTTTCTCCCTTTGAAAAGTTCATATGGAGTTTTCTTTAAGATTGGTCTAATGCTAACTCTATTGCTAACAAAACATGTCGTGCTCACTGCATTCGCCCAAAAGTATTTTGGAAGATTTGAGTCGCTAAGCATGGTTCTAGCAAGTTCCACAAGAGACCTATTATTTCTTTCAACCACTCCATTTTGTTGTGGGGTCCTTGGTGCCGAGAAGTTGTGCGATATTCCATGTTCTCCACAAAATTCTTCAAATAGAGCATTTTGGAATTCTCCGCCCTGGTCACTTCTTATTGAGGCAATTGTTAAAGACTTCTCATTCTGAATTTGTTTAGCATACTTCTTGAACGCCTTGAATGCATCACTTTTCTGCACTAAAAAGAATGTCCAAGTATATCTAGAGAAATCATCAACAATAACCAAATCATATACATTACCACCGAAACTCCTTGTTCTCGATGGACCAACTAGATCCATATGTAACAATTGTAGTGGCCTAGTAGTGGACACCACATTCTTATATTTGAAAGTTGATCTAGTTTTTTTCCCCTTTTGACAAGCATCGCATAGTCTATCTTTGACGAAATTTCTTTTAGGCAATCCAATGACAAGATCATGCTTGATTAACATATTCAAGTGTTCCATATGAATATGAGCAATTATTTTGTTCCAAAGCCATGAATCATCGTTGTTCGCCATGAGACATTTAACCTTCAAAGATGGATCATCAAGGGAAATCATAAATATATTATTGATTCTTTTACCTTTAAGTATAACCTCATGAGTGACTTCGTCTTCTATCAAACATTCATCCTTGGTGAACTTGATTTTGAAGCCTTTGTCACAAAGTTGGCTAATACTTAGAAGATTGTGCTTTAGTCCTTCAACATAGATAACATCTTCAATGGATGTGAAAGGTGGAGCACCAACTTTGCCTTTTCCTAGGATTCTTCCCTTATTATTGTCTCCATAAGTGATAAAACCCCTGTCCTTTAGCGCTAGATGTGAAAATTGGTTTATGTCTCCTGTCATATGCTTTGAACAACCACTATCAAGATACCAAAGATTGCATGTGGTCTTCAAGCATATCTACAAAACAAATTAGGTTTTGTTAGGTACCCAAGTTGCTTTGGGTCCTTCATAATTAGTGTCTTTTTTTACCCGTACATAATGCCCACTTGCCACACTGAAGTTTCTAACATAGCAAGCATTAGGTGTATGGCCTTTAATACCACAATAAAAACAAGTAGGTTCAAATTTACTTCTATATCTAGAAGGATAAGATTTCTTCTTAGGAAATGTTTTCTTTTTAGGATAGTGACGAACTATTTTGGGTTTGTCCACTTTCTCTTTGGAAGATTGATCATTTGCCTTAACAAAGATAGTTTTGTTAGAACTTGGTTTTGAAAACTTTGAATATCCAAGTCCACTTTTATCATTGGAGTATCTTTGTTGGCTAAGAACACCTTCCAATCCAATTTGCCCTTTTTCATATCTTTCAATGACTCTTTTTAGTTGGACAATTTGGAAAGAGAGTGAATCACAATTCTTGCATACAAATTTCTATTTTTGTTCATCACTTGATTTTTGTTTTTCTTCTTTGAAATCTTTTTCCATTGAAACATATTTTTCCTCTAAGGATGAAATTTGTTTCTTTTGTGATGAAATGGTTTTATACAGAATTTTGCATTCATTCAATAGTTCATCTATAGCACCTTGTGCATCACTATCAAAAAGAGAAAATTCATTACTAACCTCATTGTCTTCATCATTGGAATGGTGTGAGGCCATCAATGCTAGATTTGCACTTTCATCACTACCGGAATCGGATGAGGAACTTATTTCATTGTCCTCCCATGCGACATAAGCCTTTTTGTTCTTGAATCTATTCTTGCTTTTGAATCCACCTTTCTTGGAGAGTTTTGGACAATTCGGCTTGATATGGCCTTGCTTACCACATTCATAACATGTGATTTCTTGTGTTGATGTGGAGCCTTCCTTTTTCTGAAAATGTTTCTTTCCTTTTGAATGAGAAAGAGGTTTGTCATTTCTACCGAAGAACTTACCAAGCCTTTTAACAAGAAGCATGAATTTTTCATCTTCTTCTGGATTATTTTCCTTTTCAACTTCCTTGGACTCTATCTTCAAAGCAATATTCTTGGATTTCTTCTCTTGATTTTCATGCTTTTCGAGTATTCCGAGTTCCGTTTCGTATTCTTGAAGTTTTCCAAATAATGTTGCGGATGTCATGTTGGAGAGACTTTTCTTTTCTGAGATTGCCGTTACCTTTGGTTTCCATTCCCTAGTCAAGGACCTTAGTACTTTCAGATTCAATTCATCATTTGTCAAAGTTTTACCAAGAGCACTTAGATGATTTGTCAAGTGCACAAATCTCTTTTGTAAGTCAAGAATGGATTCTCCGGGCTGCATTCGAAATAGTTCGTATTCTTGACTTAGGGTATTTAGCCTTGATCTTTTTACTTCAGCCGTTCCTTCATGAGTTTGTACCAAGGTATCCCATATTTCCTTTGTTGTTTTGCATGTCGAGACACGGAAGAATTCGTCCATACTAAGTGCACCTTGAAGAAGGTTTATTGCCTTTTTGTCATAGAAAACTTTCTTTTTATCATCATCGTCCCATGCAGTTTTAGGCTTTGAAGAGCCAACCCCATTGATTACCGTAACCGGGATAAATGGACCATTTTCGACGGCATCCCAAATTTCTTCTCCTTGTGCTTCTAGATGTGCCTTCATGCGTATTTTCCAGAAGTCAAAATATTCACCACAGAATAGAGGAGGTTTGTTGTTACTACCACCATCTCTAAAAACGGGATTATGATTTGCGGAAGCCATTATGGATCTTTTAGGAGCAGGTTCCCTTTAACCTGCTCTAATACCAATTGTAAGTACGAAGTGCGTCTAAGAGGGGGAGGGGGGTGAATTAGGTACTTTTAAAAATTCTGGTTTTTAGTGATGATTGTTCTTATTTTTTTGGTTATAAGAGATTTTAGGAAATCTTAAAAATGCATAAAAATAAAGCGACACGGGCAATATATCCTGGTTCCCCTCACAGTCCGAGAGTACTCCAGTCCCCTTTCAACATGAAAGAGATTTCCTTATTGTGGCAAACTTACATAAGAACTACCAACCAAACCAAGAACAATCCTCTTGGACCAAGAACAATCCTCTTGGATTTTCACTAAGTTACCTATGAGAACAATCCTCTCAATGTAACTACACTTGTATCCAACAACTTAGAGAAACAAGATTTTAACAAAAACACTTAAACTTAATTCCAACAATCCTGGAAAATAAGTATGTAAAAATAATTTGTGAGTTTGAGTGAGTGGAGTATATTGATCACTTAAGCGTGATTTTAACAATTTATAATCTTCTTCTTTCAATAATAATATTGTACACAGACTCAATATATATTTGCTCAAAGTTTTCTGTTTTAAAGTATGAAAATAAATGCAGAAAACTTATGCATGAAAATGAAGAATGCTTGAGTTTGTATTTTTAAAGTTCAGAAAAATATTATGAAAGAAGGTTTTTGATCAGAATTTGAAATTGAATATTTATATGTTCATAGAACCCTTTTGAAACATCATGAAGATCTGGAAATGTATCATGAACAAATGCCAAGTTTGAGTGAAAAGATGTAATGAAAAGGCATGATCAATAGGCATGAACAAAGCTGTGAATTTTCAAATTCGTGCAGTGTGTAATCGATTGCACCTTTAGTGTAATCGATTGCATAAGGTTTTTAACAGCTATATTTTCAAAATTTTAAGAGTGCAATCGATTGCATCAACAATGTAGTCGATTGCAGGCTAAGTCAGTAGCAAAATTTAACTGAGTGCAATCGATTGCACCAACTATGTAATCGATTGCATGCGAAGACAGAATCAATTCTTTTGAAAATTTTAAGTGTGCAATCGATTGCACAAACTATGTAATCGATTGTATCAAGAAACAGAAGCAAAAGATTTGGAATTTTGAAGAGTGCAATCGATTGCACTAAGATGTAAATCGATTTCATGCATATGAAAAGTGAAATTTTATCTTTGAAAAACTTGAGTAATGATTCTTAAACATTTCTTTTTCATATTTGAGCATCTATATCTTAAGATCAAAGTAGATAATATTATTGTACCTTTAAAGATGTTGAGAGCTTTGATTGAAGATATTATCCTTAGATGCTTGACCAAAGTCTTTGCCTTTTTTTTATTAGCCATGGTTTGTCTTCATCAAAACAAAAGCTTTATTTGAGAAGCTTGATTTCACATTCTCCCCCTTTTTGATGATGACAAACAATCTTTCTTTATGCGATGTACTTTCCGGAAGAGCTTCTCCCCTTAAGATGCAAAACTCCCCCTATGTAGGAGAGGGTTGGAATCCTTGCAATTCTTCATCTTGAATGGAGAGAACCTTGAAAAATAAGATAAGGAAAATACAAGCATAAAGTACCATACATCTTTCTCCCCCTTTCACGTTATCAAAAAGAAGGGAAAGATGCTTCAAGCAAATAATAATCGAGCAATATTTTGACAAACAAATTATAGAATTAAAACATTAACAAACATTGTTTAAGGGTTACACAAATGGAACAATGAAACATTGAAATATCAAGATAATAAGATAACAGAAAAACAATATTCAGCCAGAACATTTTAGGGGTAATGACTATCTAGATGATTGTAAGACCAGCCTTGGTCTGGGAATTGTTGTTGAAGTGGTGGTTCTGTGTAATGAGGAGGAGGAGAAGCTGGGTTGTTTGGGTCGTATGGTGGGATATGAAGGTGAGAGTAAAGGTATGAAAATTGTTGGTTCACATTCGAGCGGAAATCATTTATCCGGGTTGTAGTGGAGTCATTGATTTCACTCCATTGACTGTTGATGTTGGTGTTCATAGAAGCAAACTGTTGAGCCATGTAGTCCATGAGTTCTTGGTTGCTTGGACCAGAGGGAGCAGTAGGAGGAGGAGGCATAGCTTCACAACCTTCAACTTCTTGGTCATCATCTTCATTGCCAACAACATCTTCACCAATATAGGTGATGGTCTTTGTCTCCGGATTACAGTGTACGCCCATCCTTGAATCAACATTCTTAATTGAAATTCTGTTTAATATTGGATCCATATCCACCATTTCAAAACCGCGAAAATCTACACCAAATTCCTCCATAATCAATGTGACAAAATAAGAATAAGGAAGGAATTTTGATTTTTCATCCACTCTCAGCATATGCATCATCATCATTCTTGCCTAGTTTACATTAATCCCTTTCTTCCTTGCATAAATAAGCTGCATCTCAAAGTCGGTAACCGTGCAATGGTTTCTAGCCCTTGGGAAAAGTATATAGACCAAGAAATAATGAAATAAACGATCGTCTATATAGAGGTTACCTGCACTCCAAGAATCTCTGGATGGAATTACTCCGCCAAGACCACGTATCAGTTTGGCGCGAAATTCAGCTTCACTTAACCTCCCAATGCTGTAAAAGAATCCCTTTTTCGTATAGCAATCCCATATCTCGTCTTCAGGATCATATAGGAAGCATCCGGTGAAAGGAATATGCAAGATCTCACCAACAACCTGAGGAGTTAGAGAGATACGAGTGCCCAACACATATGTGACAATCTTTTCCTTGTAGGGGGTTAGATTACTGAAAAACATTCTTACCAGATCCGGGTAGTATGGACCATACGAAGAAATCAATGGTTCCAGACCATAAGCAGCTAGATTGTTCTGAAATGAAAAACATTCTTCAGGGAAGGAGGAGAGAATACCATACTTAGGGTTGGATACAATTTTCATTTGGAAGTCTTTGACAAATCTGGCTTCTTGTTGCTCAGTGAGAGTTGACAGTAGTGGATTGGATGATCAGTCAATCTTCTTTTTCCCTTTATCTGAAGCTGATACCTTTCTCTTTGTTCTTGAAGCCATGAAAATGGTGTTTTAGATTTTGTGTTTTTAGGGTTTATGTGAGAGAGAGAAGGTTTTGGGAAAGAGAAAGCTTTTGTGATTTTGGTAGGTATGAGATGAGTTATTAGAATTGAAGTGTATTTGTCTTGGGAAGATGAGAGATAAATTCTGACCAATATTAATTTTCTGTCATAAAAGCAACTTTCAGTGCGTGCAATCGATTGCATTACCTTGTGCAATCGATTTGCACATAAACAAAACCAAAAATTAAAGCAAAAATCACATAGTGCAATCGATTGCAGTAAAGGTGCAATCGATTTGCACATGAAACAGAATGGACAGAACTGAAAAATTTCTTTGTGCAATCGATTACACTCTTTGTGCAATCGATTTGCACTCACAAAAATTGTCCAAAACCAAATTTTTCTTGAAAATATAAGTATCACATAGCATAAAAACATATATGGCAAATATAAAAGCATATATAAGAGAAATATCAAGGGTAGAATGCACCTTATACGTCGCGTTCGTCAAGAATGCCGAGCTCTCGCCGAATTTTATAGAATGGTTCTTTTGCCAAAGGTTTGGTGAAGATATCGGCAAGTTGATTATGAGTATCTACAAAGGTTACCTCGACGTCTCCTTGAAGAACATGGTCACGGAGAAAATGATGTCGAATGTCTATATGTTTGGTCCTTGAATGCATGACGGGATTCTTTGTGATGTTGATTGCACTTGTGTTGTCGCATCTTAGAGGAATGCACCCTAGATCGAGTCCGTAGTCACGAAGTTATTGTTTTAGCCACAAAATTTGAGCGCAACTACTACCCGCTGTAATATATTCAGCTTCGGCCGTGCTTAGAGCAACACATGCTTGTTTCTTGCAGGCCCAAGATACTAATGCATTACCAAGAATGTGACAAGTTCCACTTGTGCTCTTTCTATCTGTTTTACATCCTGCATAATCCGCGTCAGAATAACCAATTAAGTTGCAGATACTACCTTTTGGATACCATAATCCGATATTTGTTGTCCCTTTGAGATACTTCATGATCCTATTTACCGCCGTGAGATGAGATTCCTTTGGGTTAGCTTGAAAGCGGGCACAAAGACAAACATTTAACATTATGTCAGGACGGCTTGCCGTCAAATATAATAAGGTGCCAATCATACCTCGATATTTAGTGATGTCGATGGAAACGCCTGATTCATCTTGATCAACATAAGAACCAGAACCCATAGGTGTAGACATTTCTTTGCAACTATCCATATCAAAGCTTTTCAAGAGTTCTTTGAAATATTTGGATTGGTTGATGAAGATGCCATCTTTAAGTTGTTTGATTTGAAGTCCAAGAAAATAGTTCATTTTTCCCATCATGGACATTTCAAATTCTCCTTGCATCATTGATGAGAACTCTTCACACATTTCTTGATTTGAAGAACCAAAGATGATGTCATCAACGTAGACTTGTGCTAGCAAAGTGTCGCCTTTGATTTTCTTGATAAATAGAGTCTTGTCAACTTTGCCTTTTTCGAAACCCTTTTCGCATAAGAAGTTGCTTAAACGATCGTACCATGCCCTTGGTGCTTGTTTCAGTCCATAGAGAGCTTTTCTTAATTTAAATACATGAGATGGATTCTTGAAGTCTTCGAAACTCGGGGGTATCTTGACGAATACTTCTTCAGTGATAAATCCATTCAAGAATGCGCTTTTGACGTCCATTTGGAAAAGCTGAAAATTTAATGAACAAGCATAGGCAAGTAAGAGACGAATAACTTCTAACCTTGCAACTAGAGAGAAAGTTTCTTCAAAGTCTATTCCTTCTTCTTGATTATAGCCTTGTGCTACCAATCTTGCTTTGTTGCGAACAATTATTCCACTCTCGTCAAGTTTGTTTTTGAACACCCATCTTGTTCCTATAATGTGTTTGTTGCTTGGCCTAGGAACGAGTTCCCAAACTTGATTCCTTTCAAATTGATTCAATTCTTCTTGCATAGCTATGATCCATTGGTCATCGCCTAAAGCTTCATCAACTTTGGAGGGTTCAATTTGAGAGACAAACGCCATGTTTAGGCAAACATCCTTGAGATTTAATCTTGTAGACATGCCTTGACTTATATCACCAATTACTTTATCAATAGGATGATCTCTATGAGTTCTCCATTCTTTTGGTAGATCATTGAGATTCGATTCTTTGTGAGGTGATTTTTCTAGTTGAATGGATTGATCCTTGGAAGAATTTTCTTGAGGACCTTCTAAAATTTCATCATCATTATCACAAACAATATTATCCTCCTTGGAGGGGTTAGTTTCATCAAACGAAACATGCATAGATTCTTCAATAGTCAAAGTTCTTTTGTTGTAAATTCCATATGCTTTACTAGAAAGTGGGTAACCAAGGAATATACCTTCATCGGATTTCTCATCAAACTTACCCAAATTATCTTTGTCATTGTTAAGGACAAAGCATTTACACCCAAAGATATGAAAGAAAGCAATATTTGGTTTTCTCCCTTTGAAAAGTTCATATGGAGTTTTCTTTAAGATTGGTCTAATGTTAACTCTATTGCTAACAAAACATGCCGTGCTCACCGCATTCGCCCAAAAGTATTTTGGAAGATTTGAGTCGCTAAGCATGGTTCTAGCAAGTTCCACGAGAGACCTATTATTTCTTTCAACCACTCCATTTTTTTGTGGGGTCCTTGGTGCCGAGAAGTTGTGAGATATTCCATGTTCTCCACAGAATTCTTCAAATAGAGCATTTTGGAATTCTCCGCCATGGTCACTTCTTATTGAGGCAATTGTTAAAGACTTCTCATTCTGAATTTGTTTAGCATACTTCTTGAACGCCTTGAATGCATCACTTTTCTGCACTAAAAAGAATGTCCAAGTATATCTAGAGAAATCATCAACAATAACCAAATCATATACATTACCACCAAAACTCCTTGTTCTCGATGGACCAAATAGATCCATATGTAACAATTGTAGTGGCCTAGTAGTGGACACCACATTCTTATATTTGAAAGTTGATCTAGTTTGTTTCCCCTTTTGACAAGCATCGCATAGTCTATCTTTGACGAAATTTCTTTTAGGCAATCCAATGACAAGATCATGCTTGATTAACATATTCAAGTGTTCCATATGAATATGAGCAATTCTTTTTTTCCAAAGCCATGAATCATCGTTGTTCGCCATGAGACATTTAACCTTCAAAGATGGATCATCAAGGGAAATCATAAATATATTATTGATTCTTTTACCTTTAAGTATAACCTCATGAGTGACTTCGTCTTCTATCAAACATTCTGTTAGAACAATGTTTGAATCTACTACCCTATGTTTAAGGTTTGATGATAACAAAGTGAAAAGATATATCATTTATATGATTCATGTATGAACTATTTGCTGCCTAAATTATTACGTTCTGATTTGCAGAAATTCTGATAGGTATAAGCAAGAGCACTTAATCAGCATCAGAATATTGGTTCTTGACACCAGCATCAGAAGTTGCCATATCAGAATACCAGATTCAGAAGATCAACTCACGTGTATGCTGAAGCTTGATGAACAGAACTGCGCTCAACACTCTGATAAATAAAACAACAGTTCATCAGCAGCTAAGCAGAGTCAGAATGAGCCAAGCCAGAACATGCATTAAGTAAGCAACGGTACTGTGCATTGAAAGCGTATTATTACCAACGGCCTCATTCCAGACAAGATCTGCTCAATAAGGAAAGTTTGTTATTAGCATTGAATCAAGAATATTGCTCCAACGTTCAACAATCTCAGTGCTATATAAACAAGACTATGAAGATTGAATTGGCTAATGCTCTCCAACTCTTCACACGCCTAAAAGCTGATCATAATCTTCGTTCTCTCAGTTTGCTAAACACCTCATATCTCCTTACTCAATTATTGTTTAGCAATCTAGTTTCTAAGCTTAAAGTTGTGTATACATCACAGTTGTGATATAGTTTTGTAGAAAACATTCACACACTTAGATTTATCTTCTTTGTAAGAAAATGTTCCCTTGACAAACCGGGTTGTGGTTTGCATCAAGAAGGCTTTAGCAGTTGTTAAAGCAGTTTGTAATATTCAGTTGAATATAGTGGATTAAGACCTCGTTGGAGAGAGGCGAAATCACCTTGACGGGTGGACTGGAGTAGTTTGAGATCAAACGAACCAGGATAAAAATATCTTGTTCATTGCATTGATTTTCAGTTTTACAACTCAACCCCCCCCCCTTCTTGTGTTTTTCACTTCTTCAATTGGCATCAGAGCGTCTGGTTCTGAGCTAAAACACTTAACCGTGTCAGTACAAGATCCAGCGTCAGAAAAACACAATGGCAGGAAACTATTCTCACACCAGCAATGACAACAATGAGGACAGAGACAGATTCAGCGGCAAACCTCCAGTCTTTGATGGAGAAAATTTTGATTACTGGAAAGACAGAATTGAAAGCTTCTTTCTGGCACATGATGCTGATCTGTGGGATATGGTGACAGATGGATACATGCACCCTGTGAATGCAAGCGGTCAGAAGATTGATAGAAAAATAATGTCTGACCAACAAAAGCGTGACTTCAAGAATCACCACAAGGCCAGAACCATCCTCCTCAGCGCCATCTCCTATACTGAATATGAAAAGATCTCCAACAGAGACACAACAAAGAACATTTTTGACTCACTCAGAATGACGCATGAGGGCAACATTCAGGTCAAAGAAACTAAAGCTCTGGCGCTCATTCAGAAGTATGAGGCGTTCAAAATGGAAGAATCTGAATCCATTGAAACAATGTTCTCAAGATTCCAGATTCTGGTAGCTGGTCTCAAGGTTCTGGACAAAGGATACTCTACTGCTGACCATGTCAAGAAAATCATCAGAAGTTTACCCAAGCAGTGGAGACCAATGGTTACAGCTCTGAAGCTAGCTAAAGATCTCAACAAAATCACTCTGAAGGAACTTATCAGCTCCCTCAGAAGTCATGAGATAGAGCTAGAAGCTGACGAGCCTCAGAAGCAAGGTAAGCCTTTAGCGTTAAAATCTAACAAAAAATCTGAGTCTAAAGTTTTGCAGGCAGTTGAAGAAACATCTGATGGATCCTCATCAGAAGAAGACGAATTCTCCCTCCTCTCCAGAAGAGTAAATCAACTGTGGAAGCAAAGACAAAGGAAGTTCAGGAATCCCAGAAGATCTGATCAGAACGAGTCTTCTTCCAGATACAGAAGGACAGACTCTTCCTCTGGAGACAGAAGATCTGAAGGTTCCTCAAGTAGCAAAAAGCCAAACACCAAGGACATCATCTGCTATGAGTGTAATGAGCAAGGACACTACAAGAGTGACTGCCCAAAGCTTCAGAGGGAAAAGCCCAAAAAGAAGTTTGGAAGAGAGAAGAAGAAAAGTCTCATGGCTACATGGGATGACTCTGACTCGTCTGAAGCTGACTCAGAATCAGATGATGAGAGGGCAAACATAGCTCTCATGGCTAACATCTCAGAAGATAGTGAAGCTTCTGAATCAGACTCAGAATCAGATACTGAAGAGGTATTTCCTAACTTTGCTGTTAATTTTACCAAGGCTGAACTTGCTGAAAGCCTTAATGAGATTCTGGAAAGGTATCAGCAAATTAGAGTTAAATTCAGAGACCTGAAAAGAAATCTTGAATCTGACTCTAATAAGACTGAGAGTCTCAAATTGGAGAATTCTGAGCTGAGAAATAAGATTTCAAAATTAGAAAATACTTTACAAAACTCTCAGAAGGAACCAATTTCTGAAACTCCTAGCAACGCTGATGAGATCATCAAGGAGTATGATCACAGTTTCCAGAAGTTCCTTGCTAAAAGCATAGATAGAAGCAAAATGGCTTCAATGATCTATGGAGTTAGCAGAAACGGCAGGAAAGGAATAGGATACCAAGGTAAGGTTCCTACACCAAAGAATGTCATGGACTTAACCATTAAACACACTCCTCTGAATTCACATTTTGTGTATGGTCACACACATGATATTAAATACACTAGCAGTAAGCACTATGTGAAACCAAAATTCAACCAGAGTTTTGGTAAAACTAACAAATCAGGACCCAAGAAAATCTGGGTACCTAAGGATAAAATAATACATGTTGCAGATATCTTTAGCAGCAAGTCAGAAACACCAGTCATGGTACTTGGACTCTGGCTGCTCGCGACACATGACGGGAAGAAGGCATATGTTCCAAAGCCTGGAACTTAAGTCTGGAGGCCACGTTGGCTTTGGAGGCAATCAGAGGGGAAAGATAATTGGCTCTGGAACTGTAGGTAATGGAAATCTTCCCTCTATTGATAATGTTCTGCTAGTAGATGGATTAATGCATAATCTGTTATCCATAAGTCAATTAAGTGATAACGGTTATGATATAATATTTAATCAAAAATCATGTAAAGCTGTTAGTCAGAAAGATGGGACTATCCTGTTTAATGGTAAGAGGAAAAACAACATTTACAAAATCAAACTTTCTGAACTAAAGAGTCAGAATGTAAAGTGCCTTCTGTCTGTTAACAACGAGCAGTGGATCTGGCACAGAAGATTGGGGCATGTTAGTATGAGAAGAATATCTCAGATTAACAAACTCAATCTGGTCAGAGGACTTCCTAATTTGAAGTTCAATTCAGATGCTCTGTGTGAAGCATGTCAGAAAGGCAAGTTTGCAAAACCTTCTTTTAAATCTAAAAATGTTGTTTCTACCTCTAAGCCATTAGAACTTCTGCACATTGACTTATTTGGACCAGTTAAAACTGCCTCAGTCAGTGGTAAGAAGTATGGGTTAGTAATCGTAGATGACTATAGCAGATGGACATGGGTAAAGTTCTTAAGACACAAGGACGAGTCACACTCTGTGTTTGTTACCTTCTGTAACCAAGTTCAGATTGAAAAGGATCTTAGAATCGTTAAAGTCAGAAGTGATCATGGTGGAGAATTTGAAAACAAAGATTTTGAGTCATTCTTTAATGACAGAGGCATTCTGCATGATTTCTCTTGTCCTAGAACTCCCCAACAAAATGGAGTTGTAGAACGAAAGAACAGAACATTGCAAGAAATGGCCAGAACCATGATCAATGAGACAAACGTTGCTAAGACCTTCTGGGCAGAGGCAATAAACACAACGTGCTACATTCAGAATAGAATCTCAATAAGACCTATTCTGGAAAAGACTCCATATGAATTGTGGAAGAACAGAAAGCCCAACATTTCATATTTTCATCCATTTGGATGTACTTGCTTTATGTTAAATACAAAGAATTATTTGAACAAGTTTGACTCTAAAGCACAGAAGTGTATTATGTTAGGATACTCTGAACGCTCAAGAGGGTACAGAGTATACAATACAGAAACACAGATTGTGGAAGAATCAATCAGTGTTCGTTTTGATGATAAGCTTGACTCTAAAAAGTCAAAGCAGAATGAAGTTTTTGCAGGTATGGAAATTGAATTTACAGGTTCTGAAGACAAGTCATCAGAAGCTCTCAACACAGACACTCCTTCAACATCTGAAAGGAGCACTGCTAGCAATCCTACAACAGCTGCTGGTCAACCTCAGAAGAGATTACCCAGAAGCAGCTTGGATCACCCAGAAGAGACTATCTTAAGAAGAAAGGAAGATCCAATCAGAACAAGAGCAAGCTTCAGAAACTCTGAAGATACACTCATGGGACTTGTGTCTCTGATTGAACCTTCTTCAATTGATGAAGCACTTCTGGATAATGACTGGATTCTGGCAATGCAAGAAGAGCTGAATCAATACACCAGAAATGACGTATGGGATCTCGTTCCCAGACCAAAAGGATTCAATGTCATTGGAACAAGATGGGTGTTCAGAAACAAGCTAAATGAACAAGGTGAAGTCATCAGAAACAAGGCACGACTGGTTGCACAAGGTTATAGTCAGCAAGAGGGGATATACTATACAGAAACCTTTGCTCCAGTCGCCAGGTTAGAATCTATCAGACTCTTAATTTCATTTGCTGTTAATAGAGGCATCACTCTGTATCAGATGGATGTCAAAAGTGCATTCTTAAATGGTTATATAGAAGAAGAGGTTTATGTACACCAACCCCCTGGTTTTGAAAATACAAAACATCCAGAACATGTTTTCAAACTAAAGAAGTCACTATATGGTCTGAAACAAGCTCCCAGAGCTTGGTATGAAAAGCTAAGTAACTTTCTGTTAGAAAATGAATTCACCAGAGGGAAAGTGGACACTACCTTATTCTGTAAATCAGTTAAGAATGACATCTTAGTCTGTCAAATTTATGTTGATGATATTATCTTTGGTTCTACTAATCCTTCTCTTGGAAGAAAATTTGCTAAGTGTATGCAGGCAGAATTTGAGATGAGCCTCATGGGGGAACTGAAATTCTTTCTGGGAATTCAGATCAATCAAACTCCAGAGGGAACTTACATTCATCAGAGCAAATACATCAGAGATCTTCTGAAGAAATTTGACCTCTCAGAATGTAAGCCATCAAAGATTCCAATGCATCCCACGTGCATTCTGGAAAGATAAGAGGTAAGCAAAAATGTAGAACAGAAAGTCTACAGAGGTACGATTGGTTCTCTCCTCTATCTAACTGCTTCAAGACCTGATATATTATTTAGTATTTGTATTTGTGCTAGATTCCAATCAGATCCTAGAGAATCTCACTTAACAGCTGTTAAGCGAATTTTCAAGTATCTGAAAGGTACTACTAATCTGGGTTTGTTCTATAGAAAATCTAGTGATTACAGTTTAGTAGGCTACTGCGATGCTGATTTTGCTGGAGACAGAGTGGAGCGTAAAAGTACTTCTGGAAGCTGTCAGTTTCTGGGAGAAAATCTGATCTCTTGGTCCAGCAAAAGGCAATCAACAATTGCGCTATCAACAGCAGAAGCTGAGTACATAGCAGCAGCAGGATGTAGCACACAAATGTTCTGGATGAAAAGTCAGCTTGAAGACTTCCAGATTTTTGAGAGTAACATTCCTATACTCTGTGATAATACTTCTGCTATTTGCTTAAGTAAGAATCCCATTTTACATTCTAGAGCTAAGCATATAGAAATAAAACATCATTTCATTAGGGACTATATTCAGAAAGGAATTTTGAATTTGAAATTTATAGATACAGACCATCAATGAGCTGATATCTTCACTAAACCCCTTTCTGAAGATAGGTTTAATTTCATTCTGAAACATCTCAGCATGAAAATCTGCCCAGAGTGAAAATGTTTTAATTCCATATATTTATCTTCAGAATGTATTTGTTTTCTGTGAACTTCTGATCAATCTCTTTTCAGAAAGATAGAACATGCAGATTGTATCAGATGCAAGTCTAAAGATCTGAAAGTCTAAGCTCAAAGACAGACGTGCTGATCACTACATCAAACAAGTGTCATCCAATCATCAGCAAATCTCTGAAGCAGAACGCGTGCATGCTTCTGAGAAGGCAAAATGCTGATTGGGTGCATTGAGACACATGTCTGGTAACCGTTTTTAAGTATCTTTCTCAAATCCCCCAAAATCAGCAAGCATTAAATGAAAAGTAATCATGCTTTTAAAACGTAATCATGATTTTATTTCTCTCTCTTAAAAACGTTTACAATTTCAAAATATTCTGAACTCTATTTAAACTCGTTAACCTCTCATTCTAATCCTTTACAGTTTATCACTTTTTCTCAAGCATTCTCTGCATTTTTCTGTGTTCATCTCTTACAAACTCTCTTTCTCAGTTTCTTCTCAAAATCTTTTAGTGTGAACATGGCCACCTCCAGCAGTGCTTCTGCAGGTCCTCAGAAGAAAGCATCATCTGAACAGTATCAAGTGCCATTCAGAACACTCCTCACTCCTGTGAAGAATCTTGAAGTGTTATCTGAATTGATCATCGATTTTGGAAGCTTGAAGGAAAACGGTTTTGACCTAACTGAAGAAGTTAGGGCACAGAAATGGGAAAGGTATTTTGACAGGTTGGTTGGACCAACATTCCCTATGTTAGTGAAGGAGTTCTGGATTCATGCGACAGCTTCAACGCATCAAGTCACCTCCTACATTATGGGGAAGAAGATTGTGATCACTGAGGATCACATAGCAAAGTTAATAGGTTACAGTGGCGGTGGCGTCCGCTGTATTGATATGGTTGAGAGATGTGCTGATGTGGGCGTCATAGCTGAAAAGATTTTCACCCATAGGGTGCCCAGCAGCAAGATCAAAGATCTGAAGGATCATCACAGGGTTTGGGCAAAGATAATTCTGGGGTGCTTCAACCATAGGAAGCCAACTAGTTCCCCTGATTACATAAATGTGGATCAGCAGTTTCTGATCTACTTTATCAATCAGAAGGTAAAAATCAACTTGGCTCATCTTCTGTTCAACCACCTCAGAACAAGCGTGAAGGAAACCAGGGAAGAAGAAAGAACAAAGAGGGATTGGATTCCCTTTGGAAGGTTGATATCAGATATTCTGACAGAGAATAGGCTGATAGAGCATCTGATAGAAGCTCAAGAGTTAAGCACCATTGAACCAACAGTTGGGAAGCCTCTGAACGCGAAGAACTTGAAGAAAATGAAGTTGATAGAGAATATCAAAAAGGAACCCAGCGCTACTCCTATTGCTGATATCACCAGCAGAAGAGTTCCACTGAGTGACTTTCCTTTATTCTCTCAGATAGAATCCAAGCCAGTGGTAGTTCTCAGATATCTGGACGCGTGCAAAGCTGATGGTACAGATCCAAATCTGAACATCAAAGATCTGCATCAACCTCAACCAGAAGTGACTCTGAAGAAGACGAAGAAGAGGAAGGCACCATCAGAAGGATCATCCCAGCAGACACCCAAGAAAAGAGGTAATTTATCTGTTGCTTCTGTTTTAAATTCTTCTACTATTCCAGCATCTATTCCACCTCCAACCTCTCATAGAATCTCAATCCCCATCCCAACAATAGATGAAACTGAACCAGAAGATGACCCTTCTGAGGCATTACAACTCAGAAGACCCAGAACCAAACACCCAAAACCAACAATATCAACAACATCAGTAATTGACAAAGTGCTGTCTGACATTGATCAACACACTTCTGATCACTCCTCCAATCCAAACTCTGAACCACAAATTGTCCCTCCTCCACAACCAGAACAACAGCAATCTGCTGAAGAACCAGAACAACAACAACCACTCTCATCCATTCCAGAAGAACCTCTCATCCCTGAACAACCAGAAATTCCAACAATTTCTCCTCAACCAGCAATTCCGTCTCCCTCTCCTCAACCAGAAATTCATCCACCATCACCTCAACCTGAGTTTCATCACTCTGAAACTCCTTCTCCTCCACCTTCTGAACCTCATTCACCTCAACCATCACCTCTGGAAATCCAGCTGCCATGTGGAACAACAGTCACAATGGCCCAGTTTCCATCCTCACCAGAATCTACACCACCCAATACTCCCAAAACACCACACAGTCCAATCATAATCTCTGATTCTCCCACTCCATCTCCAAAACAAACAGCTTCCAAGCAAACCACCGAAAACCCCAGCAGGACCTATATAGACTTAACCAGTCTTGACCGTCTTGCTGATCTGAAACATAAAATAGCCATCCCAAAACCAAAACAACCAGATGTTGGCTCTGGTATTATGAATTTTGAAACAGGTGTGCAGCAGTGGATTGCTTCTTTGAAACAAGTCTGTCCTGGATTAATTGACCTAGTTGCTTCTGACCAGCTCTGGTCACAATTCAGAATTTGGGTACGTGCTGAAGCCCTCAAGTTGCAGGATATCAACTATGAGCAGGCACAACAGAACTTCAGCAAGCTGCTGAAGGAAGTTGAAAGTCAGCTGCCTCAGGAAGCTGTGCTCCCTCTGGATAGTGAACCTTGGTCTGAGAAACAGCTAGCTCCAAAGGTGAAACCAGAAGAAGACAAGACCATTCAAGCTGAAGCAAGTCAAGAAGAAGATGTTGCAGAAAGCTCTCAGAAGCTTCCTGCTTCTGATGTTTTTCAAGCTGCCTTGGACAGGCAGACTCTGGAAGAGCTGAAGCTGAATGACATGCGTCTGCAGCAGAGGATGGATGAAAGCGACCAGAAAATGAAAGAAAGGATGGATGTGCAAGATAACAAGATTGACACTGTTGTCAGCATGGTGCACAAGCAGAATGAGACTCCTGATCAGATCAAAGCCATGCTGGAGAACCTGTTCACACGCTTTCCTCCCCAACCTTAGTTTTTTCATTCATGTCATTTTCATGTTTTCTTTGATTATCTGATGTACTGTTTTAATATGTTTTGTTTGATTCTGAACCTTTTAATATGACTAGTTTTCTGATCTTAATTGTTTTAGCACAACACTTACACTTTTTGATTGCTGACAAAAAGGGGGAGAACAAGAATGATATTTTAAAATAATAACGGATTACTAAGACAGAAATTCTCGAACATTCTAACTCTGTTATACTTGAAAATGTTTTCTGTTTTGCTTAAGTCTACAGGTACAAGAAAGCACCATGATACTCTGAAGACTAAAACTCTGATACTCTGATCCGCTCTGATACTCTGACCCAAAGCAAAGCTCTGACAAGAAAAGCTCTGATATGCTGATCTAAAGCTCTGCTCTGATATGCTGATCCAAAGCTTCTGATAGTCAAAGACTCTGATACTCTGATGTTCAAAGAAAGGCAAAAAGTTCTGATCCTGAAGAACTCTTGAAATCAAAAAGGGAAGCAATAAACTCAGGGGGAGTATCTCTCATCTCTTATCCCTTATCTTTGATAACCTCGTACACTGATACATATCTCTGATACCTTTTCACGTTATTTTCAATTAAAAAATATCCAGTTTTTGTCATCATCAAAAAGGGGGAGATTGTTAGAACAATGTTTGAATCTACTGCCCTATGTTTAAGTTTTGATGATAACAAAGTGAAAGGATATATCATTTATATGATTCATGTATGAACTATTTGCTGCCTAAATTATTACGTTCTGATTTGCAGAAATTCTGATAGGTATAAGCAAGAGCACTTAATCAGCATCAGAATATTGGTTCTTGACACCAGCATCAGAAGTTGCCATATCAGAATACCAGATTCAGAAGATCAACTCATGTGTATGCTGAAGCTTGATGAACAGAACTGCGCTCAACACTCTGATAAATAAAACAACAGTTCATCAGCAGCTAAGCAGAGTCAGAATGAGCCAAGCCAGAACATGCATTAAGTAAGCAACGGTACTGTGCATTGAAAGCGTATTATTACCAACGGCCTCATTCCAGACAAGATCTGCTCAATAAGGAAAGTTTGTTATTAGCATTGAATCAAGAATATTGCTCCAACGTTCAACAATCTCAGTGCTATATAAACAAGACTATGAAGATTGAATTGGCTAATGCTCTCCAACTCTTTACACGCCTAAAAGCTGATCATAATCTCCGTTCTCTCAGTTTGCTAAACACCTCATATCTCCTTACTCAATTATTGTTTAGCAATCTAGTTTCTAAGCTTAAAGTTGTGTATACATCACAGTTGTGATATAGTTTTGTAGAAAACATTCACACACTTAGATTTATCTTCTTTGTAAGAAAGTGTTCCCTTGACAAACCGGGTTGTGGTTTGCATCAAGAAGGCTTTAGCAGTTGTTAAAGCAGTTTGTAATATTAAGTTGAATATAGTGGATTAAGACCTCGTTGGAGAGAGGCGAAATCACCTTGACGGGTGGACTGGAGTAGTTTGAGATCAAACGAACCAGAATAAAAATATCTTGTTCATTGCATTGATTTTCAGTTTTACAATTCAACCACCCGCCCTTCTTGTGTTTTTCACTACTTCACATTCATCCTTGGTGAACTTGATTTTGAAGCCTTTGTCACAAAGTTGGCTAATACTTAGAAGATTGTGCTTTAGTCCTTCAACATAGATAACATCTTCAATGGATGTGAAAGGTGGAGCACCAACTTTGCCTTTTCCTAGGATTCTTCCCTTATTATTGTCTCCATAAGTGACAAAACCCCTGTCCTTTAGCGCTAGATGTGAAAATTGGTTTATGTCTCCTGTCATATGCTTTGAACAACCACTATCAAGATACCAAAGATTGCATGTGGTCTTCAAGCATATCTACAAAACAAATTAGGTTTTGTTAGGTACCCAAGTTGCTTTGGGTCCTTCATAATTAGTGTCTTTCTTTACCCGTACATAATGCCCACTTGCCACACTGAAGTTTCTAACATAGCAAGCATTAGGTGTATGGCCTTTAATACCACAATAAAAACAAGTAGGTTCAAATTTACTTCTATATCTAGAAGGATAAGATTTCTTCTTAGGAAATGTTTTCTTTTTAGGATAGTGACGAACTATTTTGGGTTTGTCCACTTTCTCTTTGGAAGATTGATCATTTGCCTTAACAAAGATAGTTTTGTTAGAACTTGGTTTTGAAAACTTTGAATATCCAAGTCCACTTTTATCATTGGAGTATCTTTGTTGGCTAAGAACACCTTCCAATCCAATTTGCCCTTTTTCATATCTTTCAATGACTCTTTTTAGTTGGACAATTTGGAAAGAGAGTGAATCACAATTCTTGCATACAAATTTCTATTTTTGTTCATCACTTGATTTTTGTTTTTCTTCTTTGAAATCTTTTTCCATTGAAACATATTTTTCCTCTAAGGATGAAATTTGTTTCTTTTGTGATGAAATGGTTTTATACAGAATTTTGCATTCATTCAATAGTTCATCTATAGCACCTTGTGCATCACTATCAAAAAGAGAAAATTCATTACTAACCTCATTGTCTTCATCATCGGAATGGTGTGAGGCCATCAATGCTAGATTTGCACTTTCATCACTACCGGAATCGGATGAGGAACTTATTTCATTGTCCTCCCATGCGACATAAGCCTTTTTGTTCTTGAATCTATTCTTGCTTTTGAATCCACCTTTCTTGGAGAGTTTTGGACAATCCGGCTTGATATGGCCTTGCTTACCACATTCATAACATGTGATTTCTTGTGTTGATGTGGAGCCTTCCTTTTTCTGAAAATGTTTCTTTCCTTTTGAATGAGAAAGAGGTTTGTCATTTCTACCGAAGAACTTACCAAGCCTTTTAACAAGAAGCATGAATTTTTCATCTTCTTCTGGATTATTTTCCTTTTCAACTTCCTTGGACTCTATCTTCAAAGCAATATTCTTGGATTTCTTCTCTTGATTTTCATGCTTTTCGAGTATTCCGAGTTCCGTTTCGTATTCTTGAAGTTTTCCAAATAATGTTGCGGATGTCATGTTGGAGAGACTTTTCTTTTCTGAGATTGCCGTTACCTTTGGTTTCCATTCCCTAGTCAAGGACCTTAGTACTTTCAGATTCAATTCATCATTTGTCAAAGTTTTACCAAGAGCACTTAGATGATTTGTCAAGTGCACAAATCTCTTTTGTAAGTCAAGAATGGATTCTCCGGGCTGCATTCGAAATAGTTCGTATTCTTGACTTAGGGTATTTAGCCTTGATCTTTTTTACTTCAGCCGTTCCTTCATGAGTTTGTACCAAGGTATCCCATATTTCCTTTGTTGTTTTGCATGTCGAGACACGGAAGAATTCGTCCATACTAAGTGCACCTTGAAGAAGGTTTATTGCCTTTTTGTCATAGAGAACTTTCTTTTTATCATCATCGTCCCATGCAGTTTTAGGCTTTGAAGAGCCAACACCATTGATTACCGTAACCGGGATAAATGGACCATTTTCGAAGGCATCCCAAATTTCTTCTCCTTGTGCTTCTAGATGTGCCTTCATGTGTATTTTCCAGAAGTCAAAATATTCACCACAGAATAGAGGAGGTTTGTTGTTACTACCACCATCTCTAAAAACGGGATTATGATTTGCGGAAGCCATTATGGATCTTTTAGGAGCAGGTTCCCTTTAACCTGCTCTGATACCAATTGTAAGTACGAAGTGCGCCTAAGAGGGGGAGGGGGTGAATTAGGTACTTTTAAAAATTCTGGTTTTTAGTGATGATTGTTCTTATTTTTCTGGTTATAAGAGATTTTAGGAAATCTTAAAAATTCATAAAAATAAAGAGACACGGGCAATATATCCTGGTTCCCCTCACAGTCCGAGAGTACTCCAGTCCCCTTTCAACATGAAAGAGATTTCCTTATTGTGGCAAACTTACATAAGAACTACCAACCAAACCAAGAACAATCCTCTTGGACCAAGAACAATCCTCTTGGATTTTCACTAAGTTACCTATGAGAACAATCCTCTCAATGTAACTACACTTGTATCCAACAACTTGGAGAAACAAGATTTTAACAAAAACACTTACACTTAATTCCAACAATCCTGGAAAATAAGTATGTAAAAATAATTTGTGAGTTTGAGTGAGTGGAGTATATTGATCACTTAAGCGTGATTTTAACAATTTATAATCTTCTTCTTTTAATAATAATATTGTACACAGACTCAAGATATATTTGCTCAAAGTTTTCTGTTTTAAAGTATGAAAATAAATGCAGAAAACTTATGCATGAAAATGAAGAATGCTTGAGTTTGTATTTTTAAAGTTCAGAAAAATATTATGAAAGAAGGTTTTTGATCAGAATTTGAAATTGAATATTTATATGTTCATAGAACCCTTTTGAAACATCATGAAGATCTGGAAATGTATCATGAACAAATGCCAAGTTTGATTGAAAAGATGTAATGAAAAGGCATGATCAATAGGCATGAACAAAGCTGTGAATTTTCAAATTCGTGCAGTGTGTAATCGATTGCACCTTTAGTGTAATCGATTGCATAAGGTTTTTAACAGCTATATTTTCAAAATTTTAAGAGTGCAATCGATTGCATCAACAATGTAGTCGATTTCAGGCTAAGTCAGTAGCAAAATTTAACTGAGTGCAATCGATTGCACCAACTATGTAATCGATTGCATGCTAAGACATAATCAATTCTTTTGAAAATTTTAAGTGTGCAATCGATTGCACAAACTATGTAATCGATTGTATCAAGAAACAAAAGCAAAAGATTTGGAATTTTGAAGAGTGCAATCGATTGCACTAAGATGTAAATCGATTACATGCATATGAAAAGTGAAATTTTATCTTTGAAAAGCTTGAGTAATGATTCTTAAACATTTCTTTTTCATATTTGAGCATCTATATCTTAAGATCAAAGTAGATAATATTATTGTACCTTTAAAGATGTTGAGAGCTTTGATTGAAGATATTATCCTTAGATGCTTGACCAAAGTCTTTGCCTTTTTTTTATTAGCCATGGTTTGTCTTCATCAAAACAAAAGCTTTATTTGAGAAGCTTGATTTCACATTCTCCCCCTATTTGATGATGACAAACAATCTTTCTTTATGCGATGTACTTTCCGGAAGAGCTTCTCCCCTTAAGATGCAAAACTCCCCCTATGTAGGAGAGGGTTGGAATCCTTACAATTCTTCATCTTGAATGGAGAGAACCTTGAAAAATAAGATAAGGAAAATACAAGCATAAAGTACCATACATCAAGATAATAAGATAACAGAAAACAATATTCAGCCAGAACATTTTAGGGGTGATGACTGTCTGGATGATTGTAAGACCAGCCTTGGTTTGGGAATTGTTGTTGAAGTGGTGGTTCTGTGTAATGAGGAGGAGGAGAAGCTGGGTTGTTTGGGTCGTATGGTGGGATATGAAGGTGAGAGTAAAGGTATGAAAATTGTTGGTTCACATTCGAGCGGAAATCATTTATCCGGGTTGTAGTGGAGTCATTGATTGCACTCCATTGACTGTTGATGTTGGTGTTCATAGAAGCAAACTATTGAGCCATGTAGTCCATGAGTTCTTGGTTGCTTGGACCAGAGGGAGCAGTAGGAGGAGGAGGCATAGCTTCACAACCTTCAACTTCTTGGTCATCATCTTCATTGCCAACAACATCTTCACCAATATAGGTGATGGTCTTTGTCTCCGGATTAAAGTGTACGCCCATCCTTGAATCAACATTCTTAATTGAAATTCTGTTTATAATTGGATCCATATCCACCGTTTCAAAACCGCGAAAATCTACACCAAATTCCTCCATAATCAATGTGACAAAATAAGCATAAGGAAGGAATTTTGATTTTTCATCCACTCTCAGCATATGCATCATCATCCTTCTTGCCTAGTTTACATTTATCCCTTTCTTCCTTGCATAAATAAGCTGCATCTCGAAGTCGGTAACCGTGCAATGGTTTCTAGCCCTTGGGAAAAGTATATAGACCAAGAAATAATGAAATAAATGATCGTCTATATAGAGGTTACCTGCACTCCAAGAATCTCTGGATGGAATTACTCCGCCAAGACCACGTATCAGTTTGGCGCGAAATTCAGCTTCACTTAACCGCCCAATGCTGTAAAAGAATCCCTTTTTCGTATAGCCATCCCATATCTCATCTTCAGGATCATATAGGAAGCTTCCGGTGAAAGGAATATGCAAGATCTCACCAACAACCTGAGGAGTTAGAGAGATACGAGTGCCTAACACATATGTGACAATCTTTTCCTTGTAGGGGGTTAGATTACTGAAAAACATTCTTACCAGATCCGGGTAGTATGGACCATACGAAGAAATCAATGGTTCCATACCATAAGCAGCTAGATTGTTCTGAAATGAAAAACATTCTTCAGGGAAGGAGGAGAGAATACCATACTTAGGGTTGGAGACAATTTTCATTTGGAAGTCTTTGACAAATCTGGCTTCTTGTTGCTCAGTGAGAGTTGACAGCAGTGGATTGGATGATGAGTCAATCTTCTTTTTCCCTTTATCTGAAGCTGATACCTTTCTCTTGGTTCTTGAAGCCATGAAAATGGTGTTTTAGATTTTGTGTTTTTAGGGTTTATGTGAGAGAGAGAAGGTTTTGGGAAAGAGAAAGCTTTTGTGATTTTGGTAGGTATGAGATGAGTTATTAGAATTGAAGTGTATTTGTCTTGGGAAGATGAGAGATAAATTCTGACCAATATTAATTTTCTGTCATAAAAGCAACTTTCAGTGCGTGCAATCGATTGAATTACCTTGTGCAATCGATTTGCACACAAACAGAACCAAAAATTAAAGCAAAAATCACATAGTGCAATCGATTGCAGTAAAGGTGCAATCGATTTGCACATGAAACAGAATGGACAGAACTGAAAAATTTCTTTGTGCAATCGATTACACTCTTTGTGCAATCGATTTGCACTCACAAAAATTGTCCAAAACCAAATTTTTCTTGAAAATATAAGTATCACATAGCATAAAAACATATATGGCAAATATAAAAGCATATATAAGAGAAATATCAAGGGTAGAATGCACCTTATACGTCGCGTTCGTCAAGAATGCCGAGCTCTCGCCGAATTTTATAGAATGGTTCTTTTGCCAAAGGTTTGGTGAAGATATCGGCAAGTTGATTATGAGTATCTACAAAGGTTACCTCGACATCTCCTTGAAGAACATGGTCACGGAGAAAATGATGTCAAATGTCTATATGTTTGGTCCTTGAATGCATGACGGGATTCTTTGTGATGTTGATTGCACTTGTGTTGTCGCATCTTAGAGGAATGCACCCTAGATCGAGTCCATAGTCACGAAGTTATTGTTTTAGCCACAAAATTTGAGCGCAACTACTACCCGCTGCAATATATTCAGCTTCGGTCGTGCTTAGAGCAACACATGCTTGTTTCTTGCAGGCCCAAGATACTAATGCATTACCAAGAATGTGACAAGTTCCACTTGTGCTCTTTCTATTTGTTTTACATCCTGCATAATCCGCGTCAGAATAACCAATTAAGTTGCAGATACTACCTTTTGGATACCATAATCCGACATTTGTTGTCCCTTTGAGATACTTCATGATCCTCTTTACCGCCGTGAGATGAGATTACTTTGGGTTAGCTTGAAAGCGGGCACAGAGACAAACACTGAACATTATGTCAGGACGACTTGCCGTCAAATATAATAAGGAGCCAATCATACCTTGATATTTAGTGATGTCGATGGAAACGCCTGATTCATCTTGATCAACATAAGAACCAGAACCCATAGGTGTAGACATTTCTTTGCAACTATCCATGTCAAACCTTTTCAAGAGTTCTTTAAAATATTTGGATTGGTTGATGAAGATGCCATCTTTAAGTTGTTTGATTTGAAGTCCAAGAAAATAGTTCATTTTTCCCATCATGGACATTTCAAATTCTCCTTGCATCATTGATGAGAACTCTTCACACATTTCTTGATTTGAAGAACCAAATATGATGTCATCAACGTAGACTTGTGCTAGCAAAGTGTCGCCTTTGATTTTCTTGATAAATAGAGTCTTGTCAACTTTGCCTTTTTCGAAACCCTTTTCGCATAAGAAGTTGCTTAAACGATCGTACCATGCCCTTGGTGCTTGTTTCAGTCCATAGAGAGCTTTTCTTAATTTAAATATATGAGATGGATTCTTGAAGTCTTCGAAACTCGGGGGTATCTTGACGAAAACTTCTTCAGTGATAAATCCATTCAAGAATGCGCTTTTGACGTCCATTTGGAAAAGTTGAAAATTTAATGAACAAGCATAGGCAAGTAAGAGACGAATAACTTCTAACCTTGCAACTGGAGCGAAAGTTTCTTCAAAGTCTATTCCTTCTTCTTGATTATAGCCTTTTGCTACCAATCTTTCTTTGTTGCGAACAATTATTCCATTCTCGTCAAGTTTGTTTTTGAACACCCATCTTGTTCCTATAATGTGTTTGTTTCTTGGCCTAGGAACGAGTTCCCAAACTTGATTCCTTTCAAATTGATTCAATTCTTCTTGCATAGCTATGATCCATTGGTCATCGCCTAAAGCTTCATCAACTTTTGAGGGTTCAATTTGAGAGACAAACGCCATGTTTAGGCAAACATCCTTGAGATTTAATCTTGTAGACACGCCTTAACTTATATCACCAATTAATTTATCAATAGGATGATCTCTATGAGTTCTCCATTCTTTTGGTAGATCATTGAGATTCGATTCTTGTTGAGGTGATTTTTCTAGTTGAATGGATTGATCCTTGGAAGAATTTTCTTGAGGACCTTCTAAAATTTCATCATCATTATCACAAACAATATTATCCTCCTTGGAGGGGTTAGTTTCATCAAACGAAACATGCATAGATTCTTCAATAGTCAAAGTTCTTTTGTTGTAAATTCCATATGCTTTACTAGAAAGTGAGTAACCAAGGAATATACCTTCATCGGATTTCTCATCAAACTTACCCAAATTATCTTTGTCACTGTTAAGGACAAAGCAATTACACCCAAAGATATGAAAGAAAGCAATGTTTGGTTTTCTCCCTTTGAAAAGTCCATATGGAGTTTTCTTTAAGATTGGTCTAATGTTAACTCTATTGCTAAAAAAACATGCCGTGCTCACCGCATCTGCCCAAAAGTATTTTGGAAGATTTGAGTCGCTAAGCATGGTTCTATCAAGTTCCACAAGAGACCTATTCTTTCTTTCAACCACTCCATTTTGTTGTGGGGTCCTTGGTGCCAAGAAGTTGTGAGATATTCCATGTTCTCCACAGAATTCTTCAAATAGAGCATTTTGGAATTCTCCGCCATGGTCACTTCTTATTGAGGCAATTGTTAAAGACTTCTCATTCTGAATTTGTTTAGCATACTTCTTGAACGCCTTGAATGCATCACTTTTCTGCACTAAAAAGAATGTCCAAGTATATCTAGAGAAATCGTCAACAATAACCAAAGCATATACATTACCTCCGAAACTCGTTGTTCTCGATGGACCAAATAGATCCATATGTAACAATTGTAGTGGCTTAGTAGTGGACACCACATTCTTATATTTGAAAGTTGATCTAGTTTGTTTCCCCTTTTGACAAGCATCGCATAGTCTATCTTTGACGAAATTTCTTTTAGGCAATCCAATGACAAGATCATGCTTGATTAACTTATTCAAGTGTTCCATATGAATATGAGCAATTCTTTTGTGCCAAAGCCATGAATCATCGTTGTTCGCCATGAGACATTTAACCTTCAAAGATGGATCATCAAGGGAAATCATAAATATATTATTGATTCTTTTACCTTTAAGTATAACCTCATGAGTGACTTCGTCTTCTATCAAACATTCATCCTTGGTGAACTTGATTTTGAAGCCTTTGTCACAAAGTTCGCTAATACTTAGAAGATTGTGCTTTAGTCCTTCAACATAGATAACATCTTCAATGGATGTGAAAGGTGGAGCACCAACTTTGCCTTTGCCTAGGATTCTTCCCTTATTATTGTCTCCATAAGTGACAAAACACCTTGTCCTTTAGCGCTAGATGTGAAAATTGGTTTATGTCTCCTGTCATATGCTTTGAACAACCACTATCAAGATACCAAAGATTGCATGTGGTCTTCAAGCATATCTACAAAACAAATTAGGTTTTGTTAGGTACCCAAGTTGCTTTGGGTCCTTCATAATTAGTGCCTTTCTTTACCCGTACATAATGCCCACTTGCCCCACTGAAGTTTCTAACATAGAAAGCATTAGGTGTATGGCTTTTAATACCACAATAAAAACAAGTAGGTTCAAATTTACTTCTATATCTAGAAGGATAAGATTTCTTCTTAGGAAATGTTTTCTTTTTAGGATAGTGACGAACTATTTTGGGTTTGTCCACTTTCTCTTTGGAAGATTGATCATTTGCCTTAACAAAGATAGTTTTGTTAGAACTTGGTTTTGAAAACTTTAAATATCCAAGTCCACTTTTATCATTGGAGTAACTTTGTTGGCTAAGAACACCTTCCAATCCAATTTTCCCTTTTTCATATCTTTCAATGACTCTTTTTAGTTGGACAATTTGGAAAGAGAGTGAATCACAATTCTTGCATACAAATTTCTATTTTTGTCCATCACTGGATTTTTGTTTTTCTTCTTTGAAATCTTTTTCCATTGAAACATATTTTTCCTCTAAGGATGAAATTTGTTTCTTTTGTGATGAAATGGTTTTATACAGAATTTTGCATTCATTCAATAGTTCATCTATAACACCTTGTGCATCACTATAAAAAATAGAAAATTCATTACTAACCTCATTGTCTTCATCATCAGAATGGTGTGAGGCCATCAATGCTAGATTTGCACTTTCATCACTACCGGAATCGGTTGAGAAACTTATTTCATTGTCCTCCCATGCGACATAAGCCTTTTTGTTCTTGAATCCTTTCTTGCTTTTGAATCCACCTTTCTTGGAGAGTTTTGGACAATCCGGCTTGATATGACCTTGCTTACCACATTCATAACATGTGATTTCTTGTGTTGATGTGGAGCCTTCCTTTTTCTGAAAACGTTTCTTTCCTTTTGAAAGAGAAAAAGGTTTGTCATTTCTACCGAAGAACTTACCAAGCCTTTTAACAAGAAGCATGAAGTTTTCATCTTCTTCTGGATTATTTTCCTTTTCAACTTCCTTGGAGTCTATCTTCAAAGCAATATTCTTGGATTTCTTCTCTTGATTTTCATGCTTTTCGAGTATTCCGAGTTCCGTTTCGTATTCTTGAAGTTTTCCAAATAATGTTGCGGATGTCATGTTGAAGAGACTTTTCTTTTCTGAGATTGTCGTTACCTTTGGTTTCCATTCCCTAGTCAAGGACCTTAGTACTTTCAGATTCAATTCATCATTTGTCAAAGTTTTACCAAGAGCACTTAGATGATTTGTCAAGTGCACAAATCTCTTTTGTAAGTCAAGAATGGATTCTCCGGGCTGCATTCGAAATAGTTCGTATTCTTGACTTAGGGTATTTAGACTTGATCTTTTTACTTCAGTCGTTCCTTCATGAGTTTATACTATGGTATCCCATATTTCCTTTGCTGTTTTACATGTCGAGACACGGAAGAATTCGTCCATACTAAGTGCACCTTGAAGAAGGTTTATTGCCTTTTTGTCATAGAGAACTTTCTTTTTATCATCATCATCCCATGCAGTTTTAGGCTTTGAAGAGCCAACACCATTGATTACCGTAACCGGGATAAATGGACCATTTTCGACGGCATCCCAAATTTCTTCTCCTTGTGCTTCTAGATGCGCCTTCATGCGTATTTTCCAGAAGTCAAAATATTCACCACAAAATAGAGGAGGTTTGTTGTTACTACCACCATCTCTGAAAATGGGATTATGATTTGCGGAAGCCATTCTGGATCTTTTAGGAGCAGGTTACCTATAACCTGCTCTGATACCAATTGTAAGTACGAAGTGCGCATAAGAGGGGGGGGGGGGGGGGGTGAATTAGGTACTTTTAAAAATTCTGGTTTTAAGTGATGATTGTTCTTATTTTTCTGGTTATAAGAGATTTTAGGAAATCTTAAAAATGCATAAAAATAAAGAGACACAGGCAATATATCCTGGTTCCCCTCACAGTCCGAGAGTACTCCAGTCCCCTTTCAACATGAAAGAGATTTCCTTATTGTGGCAAACTTACATAAGAACTACCAATCAAACCAAGAATAATCCTCTTGGACCAAGAACAATCCTCTTGGATTTTCACTAAGTTACCTATGAGAACAATCCTCTCAATGTAACTACACTTGTATCCAACAACTTGGAGAAACAAGATTTCAACAAAAACACTTAAACTTAATTCCAACAATCCTGGAAAATAAGTATGTAAAAATAATTTGTGAGTTTGAGTGAGTAGAGTATATTGATCACTTAAGAGTGATTTTGACAATGTATAATCTTCTTCTTTCAATAATAATATTGTACACAGACTCAAGATATATTTGCTCAAAGTTTTCTGTTTTAAAGTATGAAAATAAATGCAGAAAACTTATGCATGAAAATGAAGAATGCTTGAGTTTGTATTTTTAAAGTTCAGAAAAATATTATGAAAGAAGGTTTTTGATCTGAATTTGAAATTGAATATTTATATGTTCATAGCACCCTTTTGAAACATCATGAAGATCTGGAAATGTATCATGAACAAATGCCAAGTTTGAGTGAAAAGATGTAATGAAAAGGCATAATCAAAAGGCATGAACAAAGATGTAAATTTTCAAATTCGTGCAGTGTGTAATCGATTGCACCTTTAGTGTAATCGATTGCATAAGGTTTTTAACAGCTATATTTTCAAAATTTTAAGAGTTCAATCGATTGCATCAACAATGTAGTCGATTGCAGGCTAAGTCAGTATCAAAATTTAACTAAGTGCAATCGATTGCACCAACTATGTAATCGATTGCATGCTAAGACATAATCAATTGTTTTGAAAATTTTAAGTGTGCAATCGATTGCACAAACTATGTAATCAATTGTATCAAGAAACAAAAGCAAAAGATTTGGAATTTTGAAGAGTGCAATCGATTGCACTAAGATGTAAATCGATTGCATGCATATGAAAAGTGAAATTTTATCTTTGAAAAGCTTGAGTAATGATTCTTAAACATTTCTTTTTCATATTTGAGCATCTATATCTTAAGATCAAAGTAGATAATATTATTGTACCTTTAAAGATGTTGAGAGCTTTGATTGAAGATATTATCCTTGGATGCTTGACCAAAGTCTTTGCCTTCTTTTATTAGCCATGGTTTGTCTTCATCAAAACAAAAGCTTTATTTGAGAAGCTTGATTTCACAAAGTGGTTTTCTCCCTGTCTTAGGTTTCCATTTTGATTTGATTGTAACCGGAGAACCCATCCATGAAGGAGAAAACTTGTGTTGAGAAGTGTTATCAACCAAAACATCAACGTGTGGTAGGGGGAAATCATCTTTGGGGATCGCCTATTCAAATCCCTATAGTCTACGCACATACGGATCTTTCCATATTTCTTAGGCACCCGAACCACATTTTCAACCCATTGTGGAAATGATGTTACTGCCAGGAAACCTGCATCAAACGGTTTCATTACCTCAGTTTTTATTTTCTCAGACATGTCTGGCCGCATGTGATGGACCTTTTTCTTGACCGAAGGAAAATCTTCCTTCATTGGTAGATGATGGGCTATGATATCGGTATTAAGCCCCGACATATCTTCATACGACCAAGCGAATACCTCTACGTATTCGTGCAACATCTGGACCATTCTTCTCTTGACCCGGTCTTCCAAGTTAGCATCGATCTTGACTTCTTTTTTGTCTGCCTCAGTACCCAGGTTTATCACTTCAATTGGTTCCTCGTGTGGTTGAATGGCCTTTTCCTCTTGTATCAGAAGTCTGGCAAGCTCCCCAGGTATTTCACAATCTTCATCACCTTCGTCTTCGACTTGATAGATTGGACTTTCAAAGTCATAGATGGCGATAACACTCGTTGTCAATGAGATTCGGAGTGGATGTGGATATGAAAATATGTATGTTTGTGCATGTAAGGTCACATGGCTATTTGAAAATTCAATAAAGTAAATAAAGGCAAAGAGATAAAAATTTGAATGCAAAATAGTCCAATGTTTTTCATTAAAATGAGCATATGACATATGATAATGATAAACCCTTAACAAATGGACCATTGTGCCCCAGGCAAGGCACATGGCTTAAAGTCATTGTTTTAATAGAAATTACAGACAAAGTTCTCAAAGTAATGAAAACAGGAAATGGAAATTACTCGTGGTTATAGGAAATTGGAATGAAGTCCTTGGTCTACCAATTGTTGAGTCCTCCACCAGCAGTCGGGTAGATCCATTCGTTAAAGTCACAATCAGCATCAGAGTCTTCAAGAGAATTAAGCTTATGGTTGCTAATGAGAAGAGGTGGTTTCCCTGCACGAGCGCGTCAAAGATCCTTTTGAGCCTTGGAATTGAAGCCTGTGATACGGTGGGAGAACTGACTTGAGGTTTTGCGTTTGTTTTCGCAAATGTTTCGGTTGAGCAAGAGTCGCCACCAAATTTTTATTTTATCCTAAGGAAAGGTTAAAAAGCACAACAAAAATCTTTGAGATGTTTTCTTGGGTTCGGGGAGTAGATTATAAAAAAGGGAAGGTATTAGCACCCTTTCTATCCATGGTTATCCATGGGCTCTTAGTTACTTGCTTAGATCAACATGCCTTGATTTCCAATTGTTTGAAATGATGCTTTGTGTGTGGGTTTGAAAAGAGGCCAATGTGGTGGCAACCTTTGTAATGATCCATGTTGGGATGTATACAAAGGTGTATGTCTTTTGAAAAGTTTTCAATGTTTTTGAAAGTTGTTTTGAAAGTGTGTGGTGATGCGTGGTTTTGAAAAATAGGCAAGTGTTTTTGTTTTGTAAGTTGGCAAGTAACCAAAAGTCGTCTACCCCTAAATTTACTCAAAGGCTTTTCCTATGTTTTAACCCTTTTAACAATTTTGTTCCACCATTGTATTTGGTGGACAATCTTGTGTTAGGATGTGAACGGGACGGGCGCGGGTCATCGTTTAGACCATGATTGCAATGGTGCCAAGTGTCTTTGGCAACTTTTTCCTTTAAGGGACTTGATCATTTTTAGGCAACTTTCGAAAGCGTCATCGAGGGACTATGATCATTTGATATTGTTTTGTTTTACCAAAGACACCCAACATGCAATATGGCCTATTATTGAAGGCAACAAGTGGAGTAACCCTTGGGGTGCAAGTGTGATTGGTGTTGTCTATTTTCATGCTTTGTTATCTCTGAATTAGGTCAAGCTATTTGTTTGGTTGATTTTTGCATACAAACCCTAAGTCTATCATGGCATATTTAGAAAGCTTTTAAATGCGAAAAATAAAATCCTAAATTATTACAACACAATTTATGGGATGGGGGGTACAAATGTTCAAATGGGGATATTTAGCAAGAAAAGTTAAATCTAAACTATTACATCCAAATTGAATATTCAAATTATTTAATTGCACAATAATTAAATAAAATAAAATAAATATGCAAGATGCAAAAATGATTTTCATATGTATGTAAAAAGGTATTTTTCATGTGACAAATAAACAAAAATAAAAATGAATAATTTTGGATATTTTTACATTTTAGGGCAAACCCTAATTTTGCTAAATAAAAGGTATTAATTATTTATTATATACAACATTTATTAATTATGTACAAAAAATAAGTAAAAGGAAGTATATTGTAAAAAAGTGTTTTTTTGAGGTCAAATATTAATAATAAAAAAAATGTATTATTTTTATGTTTTTTCCCTAAATATTCTAATAAATATATAAGTATTTATATTATTTACTAAATATATTAAATATGTACAAAAAATAAAATATTTATTATTTACAAAAAGAAAAGTATATTTTTTAGGAAATGTTTTCAAGAGATAAAATAAAATAAAATCAGAAAATAAAATGTATTTTGTATTTTTTAGTATTTTAAATAAGAGGATATATATGTTATTTATATGTATAAACTCAAATAAAACAAATAAAATTCAAATAAAATGCAAAAATGGTTGAAAAAATGTTTTTAATATTTTTTATATTTTGGCAAAAAATAACAAGTCAGAAATAAAAAGAAAAAGTCAAAGAATGATAAAAATAAACACAATGGGCCAGGGGGTGTATGTGAAATAAAGTGGTGCAAAAAGGAAAACAAAACTCAGGCCCAGCCCAAGTCTATCTTCTTCAACCTCCAGCCAGTTTGTTTCAAAAAACGCGCGTTTCTCATGCTGATTCAAACATCCTGATTCTTGGACTTTCAAGCAAAACTTATAACACAAAAAATGTTAAGCATCAAATCACGAATCCATACATACCAAGAACTTGATCTAACTCTCAGAAATGAGAGAGAATTTCTTCTCCCCCAATTCCTGACCTAACTTTTTCCTAATGTTCAGGTTCCAAATACTCTTAGCACACACAATATAAATGAAAAGTAACTATATGGATGGCTTCAGGGCTATGATTAGAACATGTTTTCTTCACAAACTTAAGTCTAACTATGTCTGGATAGATAGATAGAAGTTCAAAAACTTACCTGTTCAGCTTGATTCGTGTATGACAATGGAGGTACTTTCAATGCAATGTGAGGACTTGTATAGCTTGCTTGAAGTTCAGAGATGCTTCTCCAATGCTTGGTGTGTTTTGAATCTTGCTATATCAAGCTACAGAAGTCAACCTGCAAGAGAGAAAAGTGAAAATGGCACACTTGGTTAGAGGTGTTACAGTTCGTATCCAATGCTTGGGATAGTTTGTATGGGTGGTAGGGAGTGTGTTTGAACTGGTTTTGGTCAAGGCGCACAAATGGATTGAGTTGTGGACCTCAATCTGCAGCAGGTGCCCTGTTTTTGCAAGAGGATGGTGTTTCTGTGTTTGAGGAGGTATTGGAGGTGGTTGGCTCGTGTTTTAGGTCAGGTTTGATGTTTGGAATGTGTTCACAATGTTTGCTTAGGCTTGTGTTGACAAGAATGTGAGTTGTTGTTCAATATGCAAAGTTTCTTCTATGTGAAGCAAATAAATGTGGGTTCCTATAGAAGCCTGTCCCCAAGCCCTAAACTATCCTGCACACTTGAGTCTTGATCAATGGGATATGTCCATGAATCTTGTGTCCAAAGATATGGCCTGTACTTCTTGGATTGTAAACTTGACATAAAGTGTAACTTTACAAGAATGGATAACTTGCTTTTTCTAATTATGGACTAATCCTTCATGTAATGACCAAATGCATAGAATAATATCTTGGCACAATGGTTTAGCATTTAATTTTTGAGTGTGAATGAGATTAGAGGCCTGTAATGTATCTTGCGCATGCTGATTTCAAAAATGCACAAGTTATGAACATGTACATGGCTTATGAACAAAGTGACTTTTGCCCATCTTCACAAATTCGATTCTCCCTAACCACAAGGGTGTTTGATGAGTTCTTGGACAATTTGGAAAGCTTGGAATGTGTACTACAATCCATATTTTTAATGCAAGTTGAAATTCCAAGTGGAAGCATGTGAAAAGTGGCCATGAAGTTAGGCAAAAATCCTGCCTAAAATAGGTCAAAATATTTCTAAGTTAAGAATGTTTTGCCACCTTGTTCCAAAAATCATAACTTGAGATACAAGCTTCTTTTGAGGAAACTTTGTGAATCAAAGTTGTATATTTTGCAATGCACTATAACTTTCATGTTTTGAGTTTTGTTTGAATCCAAATGCATCTTGATGAAAAGATGGGACAAAGTTAGGAAAAAATTAGGAATTTTCATAACTTGGAAAAATTCTAAGTTATGAAATTTCTTCATTTCAAACCCTAATTTGTGATTTTTGATTTCTTGATGAACAATTTTCATAATTTGACATGTCTTTATGAAAAATGAATCTTGACATTTGATTTTGACCAAAAAGTCAAAGTTTGACTTTTCAGTATACAGTCAAATTTGGCTCAGTTGACTGGAAAATTCATCTATCAATCTTTTGCATTTGGGATCTTTTGAATTTGTTGAACATGTCAAGACAATTCCATGGGGTCCTTGAGTCCATATGTGAGCTTGGTTTGCCATTGTCTAGGTCAAACAGTCAAAAATTGCCTTTGTGCAGTCAAAACCCTAAAAATGACCATTTTGCCCTTTTGGTGGTCTGATCAAATTTCTTGTGGAATTGTGATCCAAACTTGATCAAATGGTCCATATGAGTTCAATATGTTGATGTGGGTCAAAAATCATGAGGTTTGACTGTCAATTGGCCATAGTTGACTTTTTCCCCAATACAGTTGATTTCTAGGTCAACTGTCTAATTGACTGGGCAAAGATTGGAATCAAAGCTTAAAACTTGGTATGGATAAACTTGTGGGTCCAACATGAAGCATGAAAGTCACTTTAGGCCTTTTAGGTCAAAACATCTTTGTGCAAACTCAAACCCTAATTTGGGTCAACAGTGCAAGGAGGAGTCTTGAGCAGAGCAAACCCTAACTGGATCTTGAGCTCCAAGGGTCTTGTGGTGAGAAAATATTGAGGAAATGGGAGGGAAAATTTTGGGGTACAACAGTTGCCCCTGTTCAATCTTCTTGAACCTGAAGAGTTAGATTGGCAAGTTTGCCTTTCGCGACTCGAGGGTAAAAGGAGATTGGACACTAGAGTGCCCTGAAATTTGCACTCGCATGCTGGAGTATCAGCAATGTGATGGCGGGAATGGGCTTATAAATGCCATTTGGAGCTAGGATGGATATGAGGATGGGCTTATAGATTCCATATGGAGGTGTGACAGAACCTTGTCGAGAATGGGCTTATAGATACCATTTGGAAGTGTTGATCGCGTAAGAGATTCCATAGCGAGAACTTGTGTATTTTGAGAAAGGAAGATGTTTTCCTGGCCTGTTACAGGTGTTGATCTTCAAACTCTTCATGTAGACATGCCTTGGCTAGATAGAGGAGTCGAATCCATAATTAGTTGCTCACAGATGTGCCCTGGCTAGATACAGGAATCGAATCTGGAACTTCAAAAGGTTGTTTACAGACGTTCCATGGTTGGATACAGGTATCGAATCTCTAAACTGTTCATGTAGACGTGCCCTGGCTAGATACAGGTATCGAATCCACAATTAGACGCTCACAGATATGCCCTGGCTAGATACAGGAATCGAATCTGGAATTGGTCGTCTACAGATATGCCCTGGCTGGATACAGGAATCGGATATGGAATTTGCAAATGGTTGGTAGAGATAGCTTTCCTGGCTGGATACAGGTGTAAACCTCTGACCTGAGAATGAAAGATAATTTCCTGGCCTGTTACATGGATTGATCTTCAAACTCTTCATGCAGATATGCCATGGCTAGATACAGGTATCGAATCTACAATAAATCACTCACAGATGTGCCCTGGCTAGATACAGGTATCGAATCTGGAATTGCGATAATTGATAGTAATCATCTTTGGATTGACCTTTTTCCTGAAAAGGCAAAACATCAGTTGTATGCAATGTCATGATGTATGAGATGCATGATGTCATGATGTTTTAAAATGAGATAGTGTTGTATGCACTTTATCATGTATGTAAGCAGGATGTATGAAATGTGAGACGTCTATGAATGTATTTTTGTCTAGGAAAATAAATCCTTGACGACTGCCGGGAACTTGTTGAATCCTGAGCTGATGTTGAAGAGTAGAGTCCTTCGTTTCCACTGGGGATGATGATTGCAAGAATAAACCGGTAGAAGAAGATGACTCCGTTGGGGGATAAACTTGTTGGAGAGATTACTCTATGGGGAATTACTCTGTGGGAAGAGATACTTCACTGAGATTTTGATGAGGGCTCCGCTGGGGATAGGAAGAACTTCGCCGAGCACGATCTTTTCGTGGTAATTAGTTGAGGATAACCCAGTTATAAGCCCTGATGGGAAATAACCTTTGAATGAATCCGGGGAGACGCGTTCGTACTCTGCAGGGGATAAGCTTCAGAATCTACTGGGGAGATTGATTCAACTTTCCTGGTGAAACCTCAGATTGTACAGGGGAATGGTTCCACTGGGGTGTCTGGTATTCCGCCGGGAAACAATCTTATATTAAGACTGCCGGGGATGCTTGCTGAGGAATGTCTATACTCCGCTGGGGAATGTTTAGATCTTCCGGGGATATCCAATTTCCTTAAGGCTGACAGTAGACTAACTCTGCTTGGGGAGAGTATTGCTGACTTGCTAGGGATACTGTGCCTTTTTAGGGCTGATGGGAGACCAACTCTACCTGGGGAGAGTTTTGCTGAAATCTAGTCTTACTCTGTGGGGAGTGAAGGTATTCTGGTCAAATTCTTCAGCTGAACTTACCTTGGTACCTTGGTGGACAGAGCAACTAGATCACTTAGACAATTCTAAATTGCCCCTGTTTCTGATGTCATCTGTAATTAATCCTTTGTTTCGCATGCAAATATTCATGATTAGCAATTAATGTCAAATGCATATATCAAAAATGAACATTGGACGTTCTTTGCAAAACAAAACAAATGGCAATTTGTCTGGAAAATGAAACTTGTATTGATTTTGAAATTTGCCTGTGAATAGGCGTTTTATGTACAAGAGGCTGACGTCCTAGTAAGAGAACGCCGCCGAGGAAAATAGAGTTTATACAATTTTGTGAAAAGAAACAAAACAGCTATGTGAAAAATAATCCCACTGGGTTCCAACTCTGCTATCGCCTTTATGTCTTCAAGCGTCTCATCACTCTGCTGCTTAGTTGAAGATGAAGCTGATTGATTGAAGTCATCTGAGCCTGATATTTGATACCAAATTCTGGATGCAAGGTGATCCAACGAGACATAGTCTTACGCTTTATCCCTAACTTTTGCCTGGACCTCCCTTTCGGGTTTTCAGTCCACCGGGATACCCATTTTTGCCCAAGCCACCTTTTCAGGTTTTCGACTTGCCGGGTGTACAGATTTTTTTTCATTTCATCCCTTATTTTTGCCCGAACCCTTTTGGTTCGCCGGGAAGCCCTTATTTTTGCCTAGGTATGTCAACCTAGCGGGTCTTTAGTTCATGCATAGTATCTTTTTACTATGTCTGCATTGGCGGGGTGAGGAAGGTCGTCACCATCCATGGTGGTTAGAATCATAGCCCCTCCTGAGAAGATATGTTTAACCACAAATGGACCTTCGTACGTGGGGGTCCATTTGCCCCTGGGATCACTTTGAGGAAGAATGATGCGCTTGATTACCAGGTCTCCGACTTGATACCCTTGTAGTCTGACTTTCTTGTTAAATGCCCTGATCATCCGTTTTTGGTACGTCTGACCATGACAAATAGCAGTGAGTCTCTTTTCGTCAATTAGGTTTAATTGATCAAGCCGAGTCTGGATCCAGTCATCTTCGCTCAAACCTGCATCCTTCATTATCCGAAGAGAAGGTATCTGGACTTCAATAGGCAAGACTGCCTCCATGCCATAGACCAAGGAAAAGGGGGTTGCCCCTGTTGACGTCCGTGCTGAGGTACGGTATCCATGAAGAGAAAACGGTAGCATCTCGTGCCAATCTTTGTAGGTCACTGTCATCTTCTGCAAAATATTCTTGATGTTCTTATTAGCCGCTTCGACAGCTCCATTCATCTTCGGCCGGTAGGGAGAAGAATTGTGGTGCTGTATCTTGAATTGCTCGCAGAGCTCAGTGATTATCTTGTTGTTAATATTGGTACCATTATCCGTAATGATCCTCTCAGGTACACCGTATCGACAGATCAGGTTGTGCCGAATGAATCGTGCCACGACGTTCTTGGTTACCGTAGCGAAGGAAGCTGCCTCGACCCACTTTGTGAAGTAATCAATCGCTACCAAGATGAAGCAATGCCCGTTGGATGCTGTAGGTCTGATTTCGCCGATCATATCAATGCCCCACATTGCAAAAGGCCAAGGTGCTGTCAAGACATTCAGGGGTACCGGAGGAATGTGCACCTTATCAGCATAGATCTGGCATTTGTGACACGTCCGAGAATGCTGGTAACAGTCAGCTTCCATTGTGGACCAGAAATATCCTGCCCGAAGGATTTTCTTTGCCATGGTATGTCCACTGGAATATGTTCCGAAGGTACCTTCATGTAGTTCTGCCATGATCTTTTCTGCTTCAGTCTTATCCACACAACGCAATAAGGTGGAATCATGGTTCCGCTTGTACAGAATGTCGTTGCTGAGGAAGAACTTTTCCGCGAACCTTCTCAGGAACTTCTTATCATTAACAGATGCGCCTTCGGGGTATTCTTGAGCTTCCAAGTACCTCTTCACTTCATGATACCATGGTTTTTCTATTACCTCTTCGGTCTCGAGATCGCAGCAATGTGCAGGTTCATCCAACTTCCAAATAATGATCCGGGGCGCCTCGTTGTCCCATTTGACTTTGAACATAGAAGACATCGTAGCCAATGCGTCCGCTAACTGATTCTCCTCTCTTGGGAAGTGTTCAAAAGTTATCTCCTCGAAGTTGGGAATCAACGTCAATACATACTCCTTGTAAGGAATAAGATTCGGGTGTTTCGTATCCCATTCGCCTTTGACCTGATTGATCACGAGAGCTGAATCTCCGAAGACACTCAGAAACTTGATCCTTAAGTCGATTGCAGCTTGAAGACCCATGATACATGCCTCATACTCTGCCATGTTGTTGGTGCAGTTGAAACATAGCCGGGCGGTGAATGGAGTATGAGTGCCTTTAGGGGATATGATCACAGCGCCGATACCATTGCCCAAAGCGTTTGAGGCTCCATCAAAATGCATACACCATCGGGATCCTTCCTCAGGTCCTTCATTCGGTCCAGGTACTTCACAATCAGTCACTACCATGATATCCTCATCTGGAAATTCAAAGTTCACCGACTGGTAATCGTCCACCGCCTGGTGTGCCAAATGGTCTGCCAATACACTTCCCTTGATTGCTTTCTGAGTCGTGTACTGGATGTCATATTTTGTCAAAATCATTTGCCATCTTGCTATTCTTCCAGACAGAGCAGGCTTTTCGAATATGTACTTGACGGGATCCATTTTTGAAATCAACAGAGTAGTGTGAGTCAACATATACTGTCTCAGCCGGCGAGCAGCCAATACCAAAGCGCAGCAAGTTTTCTCGAGCAGTGAGTATCGGGTCTCACAGTCGGTAAACTTTTTTCTAAGGTAATCAATAGCATGCTCTTTTCGGCCAGACTCGTCATGCTGCCCCAGCACACACCCCATTGAGTTGTCAAGTACTGTCAAGTATAGTATTAGAGGTCTCCCTTCAACCGGTGGCATAAGAATGGGTGGTTCTTGGAGATACTCTTTAATCTTTTTGAAAGATGCCTGACATTCATCGTTCCAACGTACTACTTGATCCTTCTTCAGCAGCTTGAAGATTGGTTCACAGGTAGCAGTTAGATGCGAGATGACTCGGGCAATGTAGTTCAATCGTCCTAGGAAGCCTCTGACTTCTTTCTTTGTCTTGGGAGTTGGCATCTCTTGTATGGCTTTCACTTTGGCAGGGTCCACTTGAATGCCTTTGTCGCTTACGATGAAGCCTAACAATTTTCCAGATCTCACCCCAAAGGTGCATTTGTTTGGGTTCAACCTCAGCTTGTACAACTTCAGACGGTCAAACAGCTTCCGTAGATGGTCAAGGTGTTCCTCCTCAGTTTGGGACCTTGCAATCATATCATCGACATACACTTCAATCTCATGGTGGATCATATCATGAAATAAAGCAACCATGGCACGTTGGTAGGTTGCCCCAGCATTTTTCAACCCAAAAGGCATGACCTTGTAGCAAAAGGTGCCCCACTGAGTAACAAAAGTGGTCTTCTCCATGTCTTCAGGAGCCATCTTGATCTGATTATAACCGGAGAAGCCATCCATGAAGCAGAAAACTTTATGCTGAGCAGTGTTGTCAACCAGAACGTCGATATGAGGCAGAGCGAAATCATCCTTAGGGCTTGCCCTGTTCAAATCCCTGTAATCAACACACATTCGGACCTTACCATCCTTCTTCGGCACTTGAACCACGTTGGCAATCCACTGAGGGTAAGAAGTTACTGCTAGAAACCCGGCATCAAATTGTTTTATAACCTCAGCTTTGATTTTCTCGGACAGTTCTGGACGCATACGGCAGACCTTCTGTTTTACCGGAGGGCAGTCTTCCTTGGTAGGCAGGTGATGAACCACAATGTCGGTATCCAACCCGGGCATGTCTTCGTAAGACCAGGAAAAGATTTCCACATAGTCATGCAGCATCTGAATCAACCGTTGTTTCACACTGAGCTCTAGATTGGCACCAATCTTGACTTCCTTTCTGTCTGTCTCAGTACCCAGATTTACCGTTTCCACTGGCTCTTCATGTGGCTGAATGGCCCTCTCTTCCTGGAGTAGCAGTCTTGCAAGTTCACTAGGCACTTCGCAATCATCTTCACCTTCGTCTTCGGCTAAGTTGATCGGATTTTCGAAGTCATAATTGGCAGTAGCAGAGCCGTTACCAGTGAGATCCAGAGTGGATTGGAACCTGTATAAGTGAGTGTGTGTAAATATAGCTGTTTTGCAATATATAATAAAGAAAGAAAAGGAGCGCAAGATTTTGAAATGCAACAAACGTCCAATGTTTTTATTGATGATATATGAAAATGACACACAAAAGCCCTCACAAATGAAGCCACGGTGCCCCGGGTAGGACACCGAGCCATAAAAGTTTCAACATATTGTTTGTTACAAATTCAAAACAAAAGAGTTCATTACTGAGTGACAAAAGTAATAGGTGTGAAGTCTTTGGAAGTCCAGTTGCTTGGTCCACCGTCGGTTGTTGGGTAGATCCAACTTTCGAATTCAGATTCCTCCATATCGTCTTCAATAGCGATTACTCTCGGGTTGGTGATGAACACATGAGGTTTTCCAATCCTTTCCTTATGAACAGCCCTCTGAGCTTCTGCAGTGAAACCCAAACCAAACTTGTCAGTCTTCGGAGTAAAGTCAGGAAGTCGGCCCCAGTTTGCACACTCACCCTTCTCAATAACAGCCCGGGCATCCTTTAAGGAAGCCATCTTCAAAGGAGGGTCTTCAATCACAGTTTCAGTTGATGCCAGTGTCTGAGGCACCTCTTCAAAGTGCTGGAATGGAGTCTCAATGAATTCCCCATCCATCTCTATGTACCGGAACGAGTTGAGGTGGCTGACCATATACTCTTCTTCCCCCTGAACTGTCACAATTTTCCCTCTGACCGGGTACTTAAGCTTCTGATGTAGTGTGGAGGTCACAGCTCTAGCCTTGTGGATCCATGGACGACCCAACAAACAAGAATAGGATGGTCAGATATCCATCACATAGAAAGTAGAATCAAAAACTTGAGAACCAACCCTGATTGGAATGTCAACTTCCCCATGTACCATCCTTTTCGAACCGTCAAAGGCCCGGACAACAATGTTACTAGGCTTGAGCTCCAAACCCTCACAATCCAACCTGTCTAGGGCCTTCTTGGTTAATACGTTCAATGAAGAACTGATGTCTACCAACACATGGGTAAGAGTAGTTCCCCTGCATTCAATGGAGACATGCAGGGCGTCATTATGGTTCTTTCCTTTGGCAGTCAGATCAGCGTCAGAGAAGCCCAACCCATTATCAGCAGTCAAGTTGGCCACACAATCAGTAAATTGATCAGCAGATGTTTCTTGTGGCACATGGGCCGTCTTTAGGAAGGAAATCAGGGCATTGACATGGGCCTCTGAACACAACAACAGTGATAGCATAGAAATTTTTGATGGGGTGTGTCCCAACTGCTCAACCACGTTGAAATCACTTTTCTTAATGATCTTGAGAATCTCTTCCATCTCTTGTTGGGAAGCTTCAACAGTGGTTGTCTTCGGCGCCTCCGTCAGGGCAGGCAAATCAGTAGCAATCCCTTTGCCCCGAGCGTCAGATGACTCGGCAGCAGGGGTAGAAACAGGAACTTGATTAGGAAGGGGAACAAGCACACTTGCAGGTGTGATAATAAGAGGTCTCTGAATAGCTGGTGGCGCAATATCTGGCGAGAACAGCCTACCAATGCGAGTAATTTTGGCAGGCCCGGTGATGTTATTGATGCCGGTACTTGAATCAAACTCTTGCTTAACTCCAAGCACATAAACATCTGCCCCATAGTGCCATAGGACAACTTTGTCGGATGTATAAGGGAGAGGCCCCGGAACAGTGATGATGATAGGAGCAATATTCTGAGTGGACATGATTTTGACAGGCTTCTTTGAAGGAGCCTTAGGAGGTTTGTTGAAAATAGTGACAATAGAAACTTCTTCAGCAGGGACAACAGGAACAATAATCTTCTCGAACAAGATTTCTTTGCTATCCATCAGGCTTTGGATACCTGATTTCAGCAAGGGACAACCAGCAGGTGAAACAACACATAGAAGGAAACCTTTACCACATCCCGAAAATAAACCGGCTAGCAACAGGTTCCTTTTAACAGTCAATAACGGAGTGACAATCTCTTCCACGAAGGCTACATACCGGTCTTCTTCCACAGCATTCACTCCATGCTGGGGCATGGGAGCAGTCACAACATTGGGTCTTTCGGGCGCCTCAAACTGTATTTCTTTAGCATTAATAAGGTCTTGAACCTTATTCCTCAGAGCCCAGAAATCGTCCATAGTATGCCCCGGGCTATCAGAGTGATAAGCGCAACGAGCGTTGGGGTTGTACTTTGGAGAAGCTGTGTTCACTACCTTCGGAGCTTCTTTGACAGTTACCAGATTGGTTGACAGCAGTTGCGGAAAAATCTGAGACAGGGTCATGCTAAGCCGAGTGTACTGCCTTTTGGGTCTCTCACCCCTTGATTGGTTGTATTGCTGAGGAGCAGCAGCAGGCTTTGAAATTGCCAATGCATTGACAGCTTGGCGGCGTTCCGGCTTAATTTGTCTTCTGGGACCATAAACAACACTAGCTTCCTTCTTGAAGGGCTTCTTTTTAGTACTCGCGGAGGCACCTTTCTGTATCTTCCCTGACTTGATACCAGCTTCTATTCTCTCACCGGTCAAGATCAAATCTGTAAACCCAGCAGAAGAATTACCAATCAGATGGTTAAAGAACGGACCAGACAGGGTCCCAAGGAACATGTCAACAAGTTCACGGTCAGTCAGCGATGGCTGCACCCTGCCAGCCAGGTCTCTCCACTTTTGTGCATACTCCTTGAATCCTTCGCCCGTCCCCAGTGACATACCCTGGAGTTGGGTACGCGTGGGAGCGAGGTCAGAATTGTACTTATACTGTTTATAAAATGTGGTAGCCAAGTCCTCCCAGTTTCGAATACTGGCTCCATCCAGCTGATAGAACCACTCGAGTTGAGCCCCTGAAAGGCTATCCTAAAAGAAATGGATCCACATGTTCTTGTCTGCAGTGTAAGGTTGGATCTTCCTTACATATGATCTGAGATGCATCTTCGGGCAGGATAGCCCGTCATACCTTGCAAAAACTGGCACTTTGAACTTCGGGGGGATCACAATTCCAGCAACTAATCCCAAATCTTCGAAATCTAAGCCGGGAACTCTCTGCAGCTCCATAGCTGCCAACCTGTCTTCCAAGCCTTTGTACTTATCATCGGCGGGCGGGTATTGTTGCTCAGAGTAGTCTTCGTCTTCTTCAGCCTCTCCTTCTTCAGCTTCGGATTCGGAAGGTACCGCAGCCGCATTCCCTTTACTGGTTCCCTCTTCAGATGTAGGGGGAAATTCAAGAACTCTTCTGGCTTCACCCTCAAACCTTCTTCCTAGGGTAGCCACCCCGATTCTTTTCTTCTTCTTTTTCACTTACTCTTTTTTCCCCAGCAGGGCTTTCAGATCCTCCTGACCTTTAGCCAAGGTCATCAAGAGATGTTGAAACTGTGAGTTTTGAGACTGCAAGTCCTTGACCGTCTGTTCGAGATCCATCTTACTGAAATAAATAGCAGAAAGATAAGGAAACCTGGTGTGGAGACCTGCTTATGCGCATGATGAATGATATGCTTATGTATGCAATGTATTCAAGGATTTAGAAAATTCAAAATTGTTGCAAACAAAAAAGAATGCACGTCATATTAATAAGAAGAAATTTGTCAGTACATAAATGCCCCATGGGCCAAATATTACAAAAAACTTCTCAAGGTAAAAAGACGTTGCGCATCCTCTTTGGTGTGATGTAGGTGTTAATGGTCTCTTCCTCATGGAGTCGGCGGGTAAGCTCCAAAACCTTCTTCTCACTGGCGTAGAAGCTGGCTTCAAAAGAGTTCTGTTCCTCCTTGAGTTGGATCCAACTCTTCTGCATCTCCTCCCACGATGTAGGCATGTCAGGATACAGGATGGTGTAGGGAACCTCTCCTTCCTTAACGGGCTCTTTAATCACAGGGAGAACATGAGGGTAAGGCATCATTAGACTCTGGGCTCGGGTTCGTACCCACTTGAGATAAGGCTCAAGAGGGATGGAGTTCTTGTGCCCCAATGTCTTGCTGTCTACCTTGTTAGGCATCCTCCAAGCTCTGATGAATCTTTGGCGAAGTCCTTGCGCATCATCGTCGAAGTCAAAAACTAGGTCATGAATCAACATGTCGTGAGGGCCATCCCTCCGTGCATATCCAAATTGTCTCAAAGCTAGACAAGGGTTGTAGGTAATGCCTCCTCTAATGCCAAGCAATGGAACATTAGGGAACTCTCCACAATGATCAACGATGATGACATTTTCTCTGGACCGAGAACACCAATGTACATCAGAGTGAGTGAGGGTCATCAACCGTTGTGACCACCTTAAGCCTTGGTCATTCTTCAAGACAGATTGTGGAAGGTGCGAAATAAACCACCTTGCAAGGAGAGGAGTACAACACATGAGAACACCCCTCTTTCTCATTGTTCGTGTGTAAAATGAGTGAAGAATGTCCCCAAGCAATGTTGGTATTGGATTTCTAGATAAGAAGATTTTGACGGCGTTGACATCCACAAGCTGGTCAGGATTTGGGAACAGGACCAACCCATAAATGAGGAGTGCCACAATTTCTTCAAAGGCTTGTAGGTCCAATGAATTCCAACACTCTTGTTCCTTCTCAAACAAGAATTTTACTAAGAAGCCTTTGACACCACTTCTAGTTTCCCAATGCCCCTTGATGTCAGATGGTTGCAAGTGTAGGGCTTGAGCAACATCTTCAGGCTTTGGTTCTTTTTCCGAACCGTTGTAGGGTAGTTGATTAAGAATAGGAATTCTCAGAAGTTGAGAAAATTCCTCCAAAGTGGGCACCAATTGGTAGTCGGGGAAAGTGAAACAGTGGTGAAGGGGGTCAAAGAACTGGAACAACACCTTTACCATGTCCTCTTCAATGTTGGTGTTGACTAGGCTGAGCAGTCTACCATGTCTTTCACTGAAGGGAGAGCTTTCCGGAATTCTGGATGTGAGCTCCTTGAGTTGAGGAGGGATTCTCACAAGGTTGACTTGGATAGTTTTCCTCCATGATCTATAAAACAAGAACAAAGATGAATATCCAAACCCTTGAAATGGTTAGTGAATGATTATGATGCTTTATGATGTTCATGATGTATGCACAAAACATATGTACAAGCAATTCATACCAAACCCTAGTTTCAGGCTTGCATGGGGTTTCATAGGTAAGTACCCTCTTGAGTGTAGTTGGCTTAAAAATCTGTCCTATAAATAGTAACCGGGTTCTAAGGAGCTCAATATCATTGGATTGTTTTCCATGTTCATTGTTTTGGTTTAGCCACTTAACTAGCGACCAAAATATTCCAAGAAAACAACCCTCAATGAGTGTAGTATCGAGTATCTACCAACTTCGGACTGCACCAAAGCCGGTCATCTCACTACCCCTAATGAAAGGCCAAGATGGTCAAGTAAGGTTCTAGGTCATTAGTGCTTAGTGACATCACTCAGCGGCCCCGTACTCTCCTTGATTGAACTCAAGGGTTACCGGTACTCACAAATATGTCGCACTAATAAAGCTATTGCTTCAACCGTGTCGGTATACCCCACACAGTTTCCACAACATATTGCTATCTATGAATGTTTCCCCAAATCCGGGTGTAGGATTGCAAACCCAAACAAGAGAGCCAAGGTATAAAGCAAACAAAGCAAACAATTAGTCATGCAAGAGGGTGATCTAGGCCCTAAGGTTACTCCACTTTAAAATTCTCCCCAGCAGAGTCTCCAGTTCTGTGATACGGTGGGAGAACTGACTTGAGGTTTTGCGTTTGTTTTCGCAAATGTTTCGGTTGAGCAAGAGTCGCCACCGACTTTTTATTTTATCCTAAGGAAAGGTTAAAAAGCACAACAAAAACCTTTGAGATGTTTTCTTGGGTTCGGGGAGTAGATTATAAAAAAGGGAATGTATTAGCACCCTTTCTATCCATGGTTATCCACGGGCTCTTAGTTACTTGCTTAGATCAACTTGCCTTGATTTCCAATTGTTTGAAATGGTGCTTTGTGTGTGGGTTTGAAAATGTTTTGAAAAGAGGCCAATGTGGTGGCAACCTTTGTAATGATCCATGTTGGGATGTATACAAAGGTGTGTGTCTTTTGAAAAGTTTTCAATGTTTTTGAAAGTTGTTTTGAAAGTGTGTGGTGATGCGTGGTTTTGAAAAATAGGCAAGTGTTTTTGTTTTGTAAGTTGGCAAGTAACCAAAAGTCGTCTACCCCTAAATTTACTCAAAGACTTTTCCTATGTTTTAACCCTTTTAACAATTTTGTTCCACCATTGTATTTGGTGGACAATCTTGTGTTAGGATGTGAACGGGACGGGCGCGGGTCATTGTTTAGACCATGATTGCAATGGTGCCAAGTGTCTTTGGCAACTTTTTCCTTTAAGGGACTTGATCATTTTTAGGCAACTTTCGAAAGCGTCATCGAGGGACTATGATCATTTGATATTGTTTTGTTCTGCCAAAGACACCCAACATGCAATATGGCCTATTATTGAAGGCAACAAGTGGAGTAACCCTTGGGGTGCAAGTGTGATTGGTGTTGTATATTTTCACGCTTTGTTATCTCTGAATTAGGTCAAGCTATTTGTTTGGTTGATTTTTGCATACAAACCCTAAGTCTATCATGGCATATTTAGAAAGCTTTTAAATGCGAAAAATAAAATCCTAAATTATTACAACACAATTTATGGGATGGGGGGTACAAATGTTCAAATGGGGATATTTAGCAAGAAAAGTTAAATCTAAACTATTACATCCAAATTGAATATTCAAATTATTTAATTGCACAATAATTAAATAAAATAAAATAAATATGCAAGATGCAAAAATGATTTTCATATGTATGTAAAAAGGTATTTTTTATGTGACAAATAAACAAAAATAAAAATGAATAATTTTGGATATTTTTACATTTTAGGGCAAACCCTAATTTTGCTAAATAAAAGGTATTAATTATTTATTATATACAATATTTATTAATTATGTACAAAAAATAAGTAAAAGGAAGTATATTGTAAAAAAGTGTTTTTTTGAGGTCAAATATTAATAATAAAAAAATGTATTATTTTTATGTTTTTTCCCTAAATATTCTAATAAATATATAAGTATTTATATTATTTACTAAATATATTAAATATGTACAAAAAATAAAATATTTATTATTTACAAAAAGAAAAGTATATTTTTTAGGAAATGTTTTCAAGAGATAAAATAAAATAAAATCAGAAAATAAAATGTATTTTGTATTTTTTAGTATTTTAAATAAGAGGATATATATGTTATTTATATGTATAAACTCAAATAAAACAAATAAAATTCAAATAAAATGCAAAAATGGTTGAAAAAATGTTTTTAATATTTTTTATATTTTGGAAAAAAATAACAAGTCAGAAATAAAAAGAAAAAGTCAAAAAATGATAAAAATAAACACAATGGGCCAGGGGGGTGTATGTGAAATAAAGTGGTGCAAAAAGGAAAACAAAACTCAGGCCCAGCCCAAGTCTATCTTCTTCAACCTCCAGCCAGTTTGTTTCAAAAAACGCGCGTTTCTCATGCTGATTCAAACATCCTGATTCTTGGACTTTCAAGCAAAACTTATAACACAAAAAATGTCAAGCATCAAATCACGAATCCATACATACCAAGAACTTGATCTAACTCTCAGAAATGAGAGAGAATTTCTTCTCCCCCAATTCCTGACCTAACTTTTTCCTAATGTTCAGGTTCCAAATACTCTTAGCACACACAATATAAATGAAAAGTAACTATATGGATGGCTTCAGGGCTATGATTAGAACATGTTTTCTTCACAAACTTAAGTCTAACTATGCCTGGATAGAGAGATAGAAGTTCAAAAACTTACCTGTTCAGCTTGATTCGTGTATGACAATGGAGGTACTTTCAATGCAATGTGAGGACTTGTATAGCTTGCTTGAAGTTCAGAGATGCTTCTCCAATGCTTGGTGTGTTTTGAATCTTGCTATATCAAGCTACAGAAGTCAACCTGCAAGAGAGAAAAGTGAAAATGGCACACTTGGTTAGAGGTGTTACAGTTCGTATCCAATGCTTGGGATAGTTTGTATGGGTGGTAGGGAGTGTGTTTGAACTGGTTTTGGTCAAGGCGCACGAATGGATTGAGTTGTGGACCTCAATCTGCAGAAGGTGCCCTGTTTTTGCAAGAGGATGGTGTTTCTGTGTTTGAGGAGGTATTGGAGGTGGTTGGCTCGTGTTTTAGGTCAGGTTTGATGTTTGGAATGTGTTCACAATGTTTGCTTAGGCTTGTGTTGACAGGAATGTGAGTTGTTGTTCAATATGCAAAGTTTCTTCTATGTGAAGCAAATAAATGTGGGTTCCTATAGAATCCTGTCCCCAAGCCCTAAACTATGCTGCACACTTGAGTCTTGATCAGTGGGATATGTCCATGAATCTTGTGTCCAAAGATATGGCCTGTACTTCTTGGATTGTAAACTTGACATAAAGTGTAACTTTACAAGAATGGATAACTTGCTTTTTCTAATTATGGACTAATCCTTCATGTAATGACCAAATGCATAGAATAATATCTTGGCACAATGGTTTAGCATTTAATTTTTGAGTGTGAATGAGATTAGAGGCCTGTAATGTAGCTTGCACATGCTGATTTCAAAAATGCACAAGTTATGAACATGTACATGGCTTATGAACAAAGTGACTTTTGCCCATCTTCACAAATTCGATTCTCCCTAACCACAAGGGTGTTTGATGAGTTCTTGGACAATTTGGAAAGCTTTGAATGTGTACTACAATCCATCTTTGTAATGAAAGTTGAAATTCCTAGTGAAAGCATGTGAAAAATGGCCATGAAGTTAGGAAAAAATCCTTCCTAAAATAGGTCAAAATATTTCTAAGTTAAGAATGTTTTGCACCCTTGTTCCAAAAATCATAACTTGAGCTACAAGCTTCTTTTGAGGAAACTTTGTGAATCAACGTTGTAGATTTTGCAATGGACTATAACTTTCATGTTTTGAGTTTTGTTTGAATCCAAATGCATCTTGATGAAAAGATGGGACAAAGTTAGGAAAAAATTAGGAATTTTCGTAACTTAGAAAAATTCTAAGTTATGAAATTTCTTCATTTCAAACCCTAATTTGTGATTTTTGATTTCTTGATGAACAAGTTTCATAATTTGACATGTCTTTATGAAAAATGAATCTTGACATTTGATTTTGACCAAAAAGTCAAAGTTTGACTTTTCAGTATACAGTCAAATTTGGCTTAGTTGACTGGAAAATTCATCTATCAATCTTGTGCATTTGGGATCTTTTGAATTTGTTGAACATGTCAAGACAATTACATGGGGTCCTTGAGTCCATATGTGAGCTTGGTTTGCCATTGGCTAGGTCAAACAGTCAAAAATTGCCTTTGTGTAGTCAAAACCCTAAAAATGACCATTTTGCCCTTTTGGTGGTCTGATCAAATTTCTTGTGGAATTGTGATCCAAACTTGATCAAATGGTCCATATGAGTTCAATATGTTGATGTGGGTCAAAAATCATGAGGTTTGACTGTCAATTGGCCATAGTTGACTGTTTCCCCAATACAGCTGATTTCTAGGTCAACTGTCCAATTGACTGGGCAAAGATTGGAATCAAAGCTTGAAACTTAGTATGGATAAACTTATGGGTCCAACATGAAGCATGAAAGTCACTTTGGGCCTTTTAGGTCAAAACATCTTTGTGCAAACTCAAACCCTAATTTGGGTCAACAGTGCAATGAGGAGTCTTGAGCAGAGCAAACCCTAACTGGATCTTGAGCTCTAAGGGTCTTGTGGTGAGAAAATATTGAGGAAATGGGAGGGCAAATTTTGGGGTACAACAAAGCCCAATCCAAATTTGTATGATTTGAAAGGGAAATCAGGAAGTTGTCCCCAAATTATGCAACCTCCTTCTTCGATAACAGCACAAGCATCTTTGAGAGAAGCCATCCTTAGTGTATCTTTAGCAGCTTTAGGAGTGTCAAGAGTGGACTTGGCAACAACAACCATGGGAGAGACTACTTAAAAGGATTGAAAAGGAGTTTCAATGAACTTGCCACCCATTTCAACATATTTGAATGAATTTAGATGACTAATCATAAACTCTTCTTCACCCCAGACAGTAACAATTTTCCCTTTGATCGAATATTTCAACTTTTGATGTAGTGTGGAATTTACTGCACCTTCCTTATGGATCCATGGGCGTCCAAGAAGGCATGAATAAGTGGGACAGATATCCATCACGTAGAATGTTGAGTTAAAGGCTTGAGACCCAACTTTGATAGGGAGATCAACCTCTCCATGGACCATTCTTTTCGAGCCATCAAAAGCCCTCACTACAATGTCGCTGGGTTTTAAAACCAGTCCATCACAGTCTAGCCTATCCAATGCTCCTTTAGGTAAGACATTGAGAGAAGATCCAATATCCACTAATACATGTGCTAGGGTAGTGACCTTGCATTCTATTGATATGTGGAGAGCTTTGTTGTGATTCTTCCCCATCAGGGCCAAATATGTATCAGAGAACCCTAAGTCATTGTTGGAAGTTAAGCTTGCTACACAGTTTTCAAATTGGTTGGACATATTTTCTTGAGGGACATGTGCATTTTTCAAGAACTTTATCAGGGCTTGAGCATGTGCCTCGGAACATAGCAACAAAGACAACATAGAAATCTTCGAGTGTGTTTGCCCTAACTGTTCCACTATCTTGTAATCACTTTTTTTGATAATTTTTAAAATCTCCTACATCTCTTGGGTAGATGGGTCCTCAATGGTAATATCTTTTGCGGGCGCCTCAGTCAGGGCAGGCTCAGTTATTTTTCCCTTTCCTCGAATATCAGCAACAAGTTTAACAACAGTGATATGAATGGGTGTAGTGGTTTTGTCGGAGGTGAAGTTTCTGGAGAGAAGATCCTCCCCGTCCTAGTAACTTTACTTGATCCAACAATATGTGTAATGTCAGCAGTTTCATCTTCATTAATCCATGAATCTTGTTTAATACAATGGTAATACACTTCCGCCCCATAATTCCAGGGCCCTGCGTTATCAGAAGAGTAGGGGACTGGCCCTGGTGTGGTGATAATTAGTGGAGCTATTCTTGGTTCAATAGGAATCCTAATATGACCTTTAAAGGTGATCCTAATAGGTTTGTTTAAGATAGTAATGATGGATATGTATTCAACTTCTTGAGATACAACCTCGATCAAACTTTTCACATATGGGGTTCTTTCAAATAAAATCTCATTGCTATCCATCAGGTGTTGGACACCTTTCTTTAGCCATTCACAACCATTAATTTGTACAGCACAATAGCCACAGTCTTCAAGGCAACCAGGGAATACCCCGACTCTTAACAAATTCTTTTTAATAGTCTTCAAAGGAGTGGTAAAATCTTTGATGGAGGCGACCAAAGAGGCATCTTCAATAGAATTGACACCCTTACCATGATTTTGCATGGGTGCGGTGATCACATTTAGAGTTGGTGGAGATTTTAATTCAATTGTCTTGTTATCAATTAGGTCTTGGGTTTTATTCTTTAGAGACCAACAATCATTGGTATCGTGTCCGGGGAGATTTGAATGGTAAGCACATTTGGCGTTGGGGTTGTATTTTGGAGAAGCAGTGTTAGGGTTGGAAAGGGGATCTCGCAAGGTTACCAAATCATCTTTCAATAGGTGTTGCAGAGCTTGAGATAGTTGCATATTGATTTTAATAAACTGTCTTCTTTGGACATCTGGTCTTTGTTGATTATTTTGTTGAAGCGGTCATATTAGAAATCAGTACAACCCTTACTAAATGATGACAGTCATTCTTAGCATGGCTTCTTGACCCATACACAACATTAGTCTCTTTTTTTACCAATAAATGACTTCTTCACAACATTTGAGGTGGAGGCCATGGATATCTTCCTACTTTTAATCCCGCTTTCAACCCTATCACCAGACAAGATCAATTCAGTGAATCTGGATGATGAATTTCCAATTAGCAAGTTGAAAAATGGTCCAGTCAATGTTCCCATAAACATATCTACTAACTCCCTTTCAGTCAAAGGTGGATGCACCCTGCCAGCCAAGTCTCTCTATTTTGGGGCGTATTCTTTAAAACCCTCATTTGATCCCATGGTCATTCCTTACAATTTCACCCTAGTTGGCGCAAGATCAGCGTTATATTGATATTGGCGGTAAAAGGCAGTGGCCAAATCCTCCCAAGTATGGATGTTAATTCCTTCCAATTAGTAAAACCACTCTAATTGCGTCCCAGACAGACTTTCTTGAAAAAGTGCACCCACAATTTCTTATCAGCAGTATGCCGCTGAATTTTACGGACGTAAGATCTTAGGTGAAGCTTCGAACATGAGAAACCATCGTGCTTGGAAAAAACGGGGATCTTGAATTTGTGGGGGATGACTACCCCAGGAACCAAACCCAAGTCACTGAAGTCCAAGCCAGGCACATCTTGGATTTCCACAGCTTTCAATCTGTCTTCTAGTTGCTTATTTTTGTCGTCGGCCGATGGATATTGCTCATCAAAATAATCTTCATCTTCAGATATTTGACTGTTTCCACCCTCAGAATGGGTGCTCCTAGCATCTTCATATTGATTCTCATCCTCCTCGGAATAATCCTCTTCAACTTGGACTTGTATGGCGGGCCCTTTAAACCTCTTCCCCATGTTGATTACGACTTTCTTCTTTGTCTTCTTCTTTGTAACAAGGAAAGCCATCATTTCTTGCTGCCCCTTTTCAAAGTTGAGCAAAGTTTCTTGAAACTGAGAGTTTTGAGTCTGGAAGTCCTTCACAGTTTTCTCGAAATCCATCTTATACTGAAATAAACAGAAGAAAGATGAGGAAACTTGTTTTGAAAAACCTGCTTATGATATGATGCATGTTATGCGTATGCAATGCTTTCAAGGATCTTTGAGATTTAAATTTTCTTAAACAAAGAGGAAACAAAACATTAATTGTATTAATAAGTTCATGAATTACAAATTCCTCTTGGGCTTATAATGATACAAAATAAACTCTAAAACAAGAGGACTCAAGCTTCCTATGGGCGCATCCTCTTTGGTGCAATGTAGGCATTCAAACTTCTCTCTTCATGAAGTTGCCTCGTGAGCTCCAAAACCTTCTTCTCGCTTGCCTAGAACTGTGCTTCAAAGGTATCTCGTTCCCCTTTGAGTTGAATCCATGACCTTTGCAATTCCTCAAAGTCGGTAGGCATGTCAAGATGAAGAATGGTATAGGGAATGTCTCCTTCGTCAATAGGCTCCACAATTATTAGTAAGATGGCCACATACGACATCATGAGGTTTTGAGCGCGAGCTCGTACCCATTTGAGATAAGGCTCCAAAGGAATGTAGTTATTATGCCCCATAGTTTTGCTATCAACCTTGTTCACCATGCCTCAAGCTCGTAAAAATCTTTAACGATAACATTGAACATCATTCTCATAGTCAAACACAATACCTTGGAAAAGCGCGTCATGCAGACCATCTCTCCGAGCGTAACCAAACTGTCATAGAGCCAAGCAAGGATTATAAATGATACCTCCCCTAATGCCAAGGAGTGGGACATTAGGTAATTCCCCACAATGGTAAATAATGGTAACATCCTCCAAAGATCAAGAACACCAATGAATATCCGCATGCGAGAGTGACATCAACCTTTGAGACCATTTCATGCCTGGCTCATTCTTCAAAACTGACCGAGGAAGGTGAGAAATAAACCACCTAGCCAGCAAAGGAGTGCAACATATAAGGATTCCCCTTCTCTTCATGGTACGGGTGGGAAGAGAATGTAAAATATCTCAGAGTAAGGTAGGCACCAGGTTACGAGATAGGAAGATTTTGACGGCATTCACATCTATAAGTTGGTATGGATTAGGGAACAGTATCATCCCATAGATTAGAAGATCCAAAACTTTTTTAAAATCTTGCAAATCCAGAGCATCCCATAATAGTTGAGCCTTCTTAAACATAAACTTGGATAGAAAACCCTTAACACCACTTCTAGTTTCCCAATTAGCCACAATGTCGGACCGTTGCAAATGTAAGGCTAGAGCAATCTCCTTAAGTCTTGGGTCTTTCTCAATACCGGTGAAGGGTAATTGATTATGAATATGTACTCCCGATAGTTGAGAGAACTCTTCCATGGTAGGCACCAATTGATAATCAGCAAATGTGAACCAATGGTGTAAAGGGTCAAAGAACTGAAATAGTACTTTCATCATGTCTTCATCAAGGTTTAAGGTAACGGGATTGAGAAGTCGACCATGTCTTTTGGTGAACAGAGAATTCTCGGGAATCCTTGACGCTAAATCTTTGAGTTGAGGAGGCACTCTTACGAGGTTGATTTGGATAGTATTCCCGCGAGTGGAAGCCATGTCCTATAAAACAGAACAAAGATAAATATCTAGGTCCTTGAAATGGTTAGTGAAAATGCTATGGTATGATGCATGCTGTTATGTACAAATAATCATATACAAGCACAAAAACAAGTCCTTAGGTTTAGGCTTGGATGGGGTTTATAGGTAAGTACCCTCTTTAAGTTTAGTTGGTTCAACCTGACCTAAAAAGTAAACGGGTTCTAGGGAATCTCAATATCATTAATCTTTCTTCATCAGGCATTGTTTCAACACAGGCCTCTGTTTTAGAGACCGAAATATCCTGAAAGTATGATCTTAATGAGTGTAATATCGAGTATCAACCAACTTCAGACTGCAACAAATCCGGATATCTCACTACTTCCTAATGGCCAAGTTGTTCAATTAAAGGTTCTACAGTCAGCTAGTGCTTTATGACAACATACATTGGCCCCGTATTCTCCTTGACTGGAATCAAGGGATACCGATACCAAAAAATGTGTCACACTAACGTAGCCATTGCTTCAACCATGTCTGTATACCTCGCACAGTCCCCACGATCTATTTCTACTTACCTAATAATGTTCCCCGGTCCGGGTAGAGGATCAATACAAAACCCAAACGACCATTTAAGAGTAAAGGAAGCAAATCAAACAATGAAAGTATTTAAATGTGAACTAGTCTCTAAGGTAACCCCACTTTTAAGTTCCTCCCCAACATAGTCACCAGTTCTATAATACGGTGGGAGAACTAACTTGGGTGTTATGCGTTTGATCGCAATTGTTGCGGATAGCAAGAGTCGCCACCGACTTTTCTTTTATCCAATAAAGGAAATGGTGAAAAGAACATGAAAGACCTTTTGAGAATTTTCTTGAGTTCGGGGGGTAGGTTATGAAAAGGGAAGGTGTTAGCACCATTTTCATCCATAGTTATCTACGGGCTCTTAGTTTCTAGCTCACTTTGAAATGCTTTGTAAAATGTGTTTGTGATTTGATTGAAAGTATTTTTGAAAAGTGCCTTTGTTTAGGCGAACTTTGTAATGATTCTAGACTCTATAAGAATGTATACAAAGTGTTGACTTTTGAAAATATTTCATGGAAAAGTGTTGGTGTGTTTGAAAGATGTTTTGAGAATGGTTGTGAGAAAGTAACTACGAACGTTCTACCTACTCAAAAAGTCTTTGTTCTTTTCCTCATGTTTTAGACATTTCTATCTTATCACTGATTGGTAAGAAGCCCTATCATTAGATGTGAAGGGACATGCATGGGTCATAGTACAATCATAGAAGGCAACATTGTAGGATACCTTAGCAATTTATCTTAAGGGTCTTAGATCGTTTACCGAAGGCAACATTAAAGGGTCATCGAGGGACTACAATCTTGTATTCGAGGGTCATTACTAAAGTATCCCACGTTCAAGGGACATGACTGATTATTTGAAGGCAACAAGTGGGGTATACCCTAGAGGCGTAAGTGTGAAAAGTGTTTTGATTGCATTCATTTTGTCTTTGAGATTAGGGTTTTCTAAGATTGATTTTATCTTGCCATACAAACCTTAATTACTAGAAATAATAGGAAAGCAGTAAATTGTAGAAATCAAATATCCTACACTATTACAACGCTTTATGGGACGGGGGGAACAAGTTTATGAATGAGGGATGAAAGCGATAAACCATAAATTACTATTACAAATTGATGAATAATTTTATAAATGTAAAGTAATGTAAAAAAAGGTGAATAATGTACAAAGATGGGGAAAGGGGTAATATGATAAACCCTAAAAAAGATTTTAAGTATTTTGAAAGAGAAATGTTTTTGTTTGAGAAAAGAAGTTTGAATTTTGAAATAAAAAGTAATTAGAGTTTAAACCTAATTCTATTTTAATTTACAAAAATGAAAGTAAAAGAAAGGTAAGATGATTTAATTTACTTATGAAAATAAATTAAATCATAAAAATTCTAAATGTTTTATTAGAAAATAATATTTTTTGGATTTTTGTTTTGGGAAAATATTTTCTAGTGTAAAAATAATAATAAAAACCCTAGTTCTAATTAATTTTACAAACAAATTAAAAATAAGACCAAGTGTAATTAAATTAATTTTTATAAAAATAAATTATTTAATGTAAAACCTAAGTCTAAATTTTTTTGATGATTTTATGATTTATATTTGTTACATAAAATATATTAAAAGAAATAAAATAAATGAAAATGAGAAAAAGAAAATAGAATGTGCCTGTATGTGAAAAGGAAATATGGGGGTGTAAAGAAACAGAAATCCCAAGCCCAATGCCTTAAGCCCAAACACTGGCTGAAGACCCTTTGTGATCATATGTGCTGCATTTATTGGCTTACCATAGGCACACAAATCTGAGGCGCTGGATCTTTGAAGATGATGAGATAAGACGGTGATCAGGTGATGTACATGGCATGTGCGCTTAATGGTTTGCACTGAATCTGTAAAAATAAAACATGAAAAAACAAAAGGGTACCACTGGGGCTCGAACCCAATCCCAAGGGTGAAAATGCGTGCGCTTTACCACTAGGGTGGATATACATTCGTTTATTAAAACACAACCATTAATATATATTTAAAAATAAGTCAGGAAGCCCAGTTCATCTTCTTCCTTGCGTCATCCATGGACAAGAAAATTTGAAAACTGTAACTCTCTCATTTCTGCACCATTTGCAAAAGTATAAACATGAAAGTTGTGCATTTTTCCACCACGAATCCAACCATGTAACTAACTTAAGCTAATATTCAAAGATAAGGATGAATTTTGGTTGGTACCAAACTGAAACCTAATTTTTTCAGAAAGTTCAAATCTAAAATTCTCAACACAAGCTTTAGGTCAATGATATCTACATTTTTGCTTCAAAATGTATGGACAAAGGATGCTTGTATCAAGATATTGAATTTTGAAAACTTACCTCTTGCAGCTAAATTTGTGTATGGAGTTTGAACAAGTTTTGAGGTGTGATGATGATCAGGTTAGCTTTCCTGGACCTCCCTGAGTGTGTTGCAAGTCTTACTTTGCTTTGGAAGTCCTTGAATCTCCCTACTCAAGTCAAACTGCAATCTTGAATATTGGAAATGATGGATGATGAAGATGGAGTTACAGTCCACAAACAGATGTTGGGATCACTCTTATATGATGTATATAAGGTGTATGAATTATTAGAATTGAAAACGCACGAGTGGTTTTTGATTTGGGGATTTGAAGTTCAAAAATGCCAACTTTTGGCCAGTTTTGTGCAGCAGGGTGCTTGGGAGGTTTGAGAGGGCTTGAGCTCGTGTCTTTCCTTACAAATAACTTGTCTATCTATAGAAAAAGGTTAGAGATGTTTTGCACAAGGGGTTTCTGACTTGTAGGCTTATGGCTAGGTTACTTGATTTTGAAGAAAAATGAGAAAATAAAGTTAAAATGTTTTGTACCAACAAAGTAGAGTGGTTGAATCACTTTAAACATGTAACTTCTAGTCTTTACAAAGTGTGTGTGCAGAGAAAACAAGTTAGGAGCTCAAGGAGAGTTGACCTTTGCAAAAACAATGCTTTTATCAATATGGAAATGGTACCTTTGTGCCATAAGTGGAAATGCAACTTGGATAATGGCTCAAATGCTTGGATAATGGCTCTATCTGTTGTGTAATTAATTAATTATGGAGTGAAACACATGTTAGAAGCCTGCAAAGTAAGATTATGCAACATGGCTATGAGATAGGATCAAATGTTCATCAAGAAAATGACATATAATTCAAGTTTATGAGGCCATCTTCATCTCTTCGAAACTTCTAGCTCAAGAATTATCTCTTCAAGTTCTTGGATATTTTGAAAAGCTTGAAACATCCTCTACAACTTTCATGTTTACCATTTTGACAAAATCATCTTGGATCTTGGGACAAAAATCTGCCTAAACTAGGTCAAATTTTCACTAAGTGTTTTAGAAAAAGTGCATGACTTCATGGGCTTATAACTCAAAATATAAGCATTTTTTGGATATGAGCCCTCTAATACAAAGTTTTAGGTCTCATCAAGATCTACAACTTTCATTTTGAAAGTCTCTTTTGAATCATCTTACATTTTGATGAAAAATTAGCATGAAGTAGTGAAATTATCATGTATAAAAACACTTAGAAAATATTTCTAAGTCTTGAAAAGTTTGACTTTTCAAATTTAGTTTTGACTTTCTTGATTTCTTGATGATCAAGCTTCATATTTTTGAATGTCTTGATGAATTGTGATCTTTGAAATCAAATATTGATCAAAAAGTCAAAGTTTGACTTTTTGTGCATCAGTTGACTTTTCATCAGTTGATCAAATTTCAACTATCAATCCATTGATCTTGAGGAATGTTTTGAACAATGAAATTAGGTCAACATGTTGTATTTTAATCCTTTAGATTATTCTTCAATCCATTAGATCATGCATTAGGTACAAAGTCACTGACCAGTCAAATATAGTCAAAACCCTAATTTTGACCATTTTGCCCTTTTGGTAAATTGAGTGCTTTTCTTGAGAGATGGTGACTAATACTTGATCAAATGATGAATAGGACTTTAAGATGTTGGATAAAAGTCATGAAGTTTGAATGTAGGTTGACCACACTTGACTTTTTATCCATTACAACTAATTTTCAGTCATCTGAGCAATTGACTGAGCAAAATTGTGATTCAAGACTTGAAACTTGATATGAGTATTCTTGGAGGTCTACAATGATCCATGAAGGTCATTTGAGGCATTAGAAGTCCAATTATACTTGTGAAAATCAAAACCCTAATTTGAGGCATCAATGTTTAGTAGATGGTTTGACCTAATCAACACTTGTGCAAACTTGAGCTATTGGAGATCTTGTGTGAAATGCTTTGAGGAAAGAGAGGAAAAATTTTGGGGTACAACAACTTCCTTTAAGGAGAGCACAACTTCTAAAGCTTTATGTATGAATTTCATAATTTCAAAAAGTTTACAAATTCTGAAGAATATGATATCAAGCAAGATTACCTTACTTTCAGTAAGTTTATAACTTCTGAATTGTGTTTGGTACATCTATTTGAATATACATAAATTCATAAAGTGTAAAACTTCTTATATATGAAATTAGAGTTGATTTCATCCATAAGGTTCTCCACCTTAGACATCAGGATCTTCACATTCAACCTGGATTGAAACATTAAACAAACTGTTAGTAGCAACAACCTTATATATGTTTGAGTTAAAGATTCTGACAATAAATTTCAAAATAATTTTAATTTCTCCCCTTTTTTCGAAATAAAAAAGGTAATAAAGAGACAAAAAAAATAAACTTTGAAGATAACCAACAAAATAAGAAAATTTCATTGATTGAAAATGAAGAAGTACAAACTCAATAGAACCACTGGAACAAACAGACACAAAATAACAACATGGGGAGCAGCTAGCTATCTTCATCCTCCAGAAGAGCACATCCTTTATCAACAAGCTCAATATCGAGTCCCATTCTAACCCTTCAAACTACACCAACAATTCCTGCTTTAAAGAAAAGTACAGTTAGAACTAGTCCATAAGGAATGTAAGATTTAGTGAGAACCCTTGAAGAGGTCACAAAATCCTTCAGATGGTTGAATATAGTTCGAGGCATATTGATTTTTACACTATTCAGCAAGAAAAAGAGAAATATCTGATCCTCGTGGAATAGAAAGTATTTAGCAAAACCACGTGGTCGAAAGTTTGTCAAGATTAGACGAAACCAAACTTTAGAAAGAGGTAGAAGTGTTTCTGGTTTGGTGTACTCATATCTGACAGAAGTGTCAAAGAGTGAAGGGAGTTTACTGCAAATTGATGGATGAATTTGTTCTATGGTAATCCCAGAGTTTGGACAGTTGATAACTTCAGCAATATCGGAGAGAGATATGGTAATGGGAAGGCCAATAATGCTGGAGTTAATGCAACTATCGTCGCTGCTTACAGAGGAATATAGCCAGGAATGTTTTAGCAAATTTTGATATGTGGGACCACGGAGAAATTCATAATATCTTGCCAAGTTTTGAACATGCTGGCCAAGTAGCAAGTGATGGGTTCCATTTTTAAGCCGAGATCACTTAGGTTTCTTCTTATTAATGACTTCTAAAAGGTTGCTATCACCAAGAAAGGTTTGTAGAGTCATGAATAAGAAAGGTGGAATATGTGTATAAACACTAGGAGATGACAATGAAATGTGTGAGAGGTATATAAATAGATGAAAGAGGAAAACAAGACTGACCACACGAATGACATAGGCTAAGAGGCATATCACGCATAAGATATGTCAAGGGCATAATGACAAGACATGACAAAAATAATTACTGACAAAGGGTAAAACATTAATATTTTTATATATTCCCAAGAATATTATGTCTTTCAATATGTCACCATAAGTACAAGGTGATTCGGAAACGACAACAGTATTTCATCCGAACAAGAATCCTTTTACCTTTTTAGTAACTTGTTTGAAAAAGCAGGCTCTTCAGTATTCATAGAGATAATCCATTCTAAGAATATATGATTCATGAGTACATATTATTCATGAATACTTTAGTTAATTAAAATTCACATGTTTCAGAAACCTACACCTTAAACCTCAGAAGCCCATATTACATTTAGTGCTCTAAAATTTTGAAATAACACCTTTTTCATTCTAGACATGGAACCATGTTTAAATGTTTTAGAATATAAATAAGTCTATCTTGAGCAAGGGGTTTTGTAAATATGTCAGCCCACTGATGGTCAGTATTTTAAATCTCCCATTAGACTCATTTCAAACTCTCCCTACATAAGCTTAGAGAACTCCTTGACAAGATGCATATTAGTAGATCCAAAAATAATATCATTAACATAGATTTGAACTAGTACAATATGCTTTCCTTGATTTTTGATAAAGAGTGTAGTGTCTAATTTCCCTCTAGAGTATCCTTATTCTAGTAAAAATTTACTAAGTCGGCCATACCATGCCCTAGGGGCTTGTTTAAGACCATACAATGCATGTTTTAGCTTGAACACATGATTAGGAAACTCATAATTTTCAAAATCCGGAGGTTGAGCAACAAACACTTCTTCACTTATGTATCCGTTAAGGAACTCACTTTTTATGTCTATTTGATATAATTTGAAGTTCTTAGAGCATGCATCATCTAATAAAATGTGTATAGCCTCAATTCGGGCAACCGAAGCATAAGTCTCCTCATACTCAATGCCTTCTGACATACCCCAAATTTGTCCAACCCCTTTATAAGGATCATCTGGCTTATGCATCTCGCATCCTTCATGTACGTACTCCTCATTAGGTCATCTAACATTGCATGCATCATTAATCAGTAAATAGTCATGGGATCAAGGTATTTCTTTTCAGAAGCTACACATAAAAAGATTGTTTTGCCGGGCATCAATAAGCTAAAACTCTATTTTTTTCAAGGTTTAATTATGTTCCACATGTTTTGTAAGCTATAAAATCTATAATCAATCAAGACATCATCATATCAAGCTCTCATGTATTTCCATACGCTCTGAATTACAGAGAAATTGGGCGTTTCGGTGAATTTGAGACGATGTGAACCAAAAACAACATTTTTGTTGGTTTGAGCTTAGAAATTCGCAACTTTCAATCGGGATACTATATTGAAATGGTTCCTCAGGCATTGGAACCATCTCGGTATTCTCTTCATTTCATATATTCAGACCAAAAACCAGTTTTGTGAAGAAAGTTTCCAAAGAGTATGATTTCCTTGAAATAGCATTTGAATTTAATTGATGGTTATCTATTTCTCGGGCGTTCGGAAATTCATAACTTTCATCCTATTCAGTATTTTCGGTTGATTCTTCGAGTGTTTAGACCGTCTTGATTTTATTATCATTATCATGTTTGGATCGGAGGATAATTTCTGAAGAAGATCTCCGAGAATTTTAATTCTTTGAAGACATTGCACTGAATTTAATTGCTGGTCCGCCGTTTTACGGGTACTTAAAATTCATAACTTCTGATTAGAATACTGTTTTAAAGTGGTTCTTGAGGCGTTAAAACCATCTTAATGTCGTCTTCATTTCGTATGTTCGGGTCGAAGATTGATTCTTTGAGGAAGGTCCTTAGAAAGGCGAAATACTAGAGATTTTATTATGCCGAATCCGATTTTTATTCCACTGTTCCCCGATATTGTAAAAATCATAACTTCTTCGATTTTTATCGTATCAAGATCATTCTTGCGGCATAATTTCACAAATTATTTTGGCTACAAGTTTACTTCAGGGCTCGAGTGCGGATTTAGCTCCGAAGATTCAAGTTATTTTCTCGTTTCTCAAGCCGATCATTGAAAAAATCTGCATTACTGAAAAAGGATAGCGTCAATGTTAAATATTCCCGCCATTCAAAAATTCAGAACTCCTTCGATTTTTATCATATCGAGTTGATTATTTCGACACGAAGTTACAAATTTCATCATCTTCATTTTTACTTCTAGGATCGGGTCCGAATTTTCCACCAAAAGCGATGACCTTGTGGTTTGTTCTTACACTGTGCCTAAAATAAGTCGAAAATTCTGCATTATTCAAATAATGCCCAAGTTAAATCCAAAGCCAGCAAAGCCCAATGGAGTGTATATAAATTCCCAAACCCAAATTTTTACTCACTTTTTCTCTCTCATTTTTTCACACACACACAAAAATACTCACTACTCTCTCTCAAATCAAGAGCAATTCTCTCTCAATTCTCTAAAACTTCTCAAGAACAAAACTCAAGAACTCAAGAAAATCACTTATCTCTTCATCTCTACTCTCTCCGATCAAAATCCACCGCTGAACACATCATCACTGGCGGCCACCAGCTCGGCGTCAATCTTCCTTCTCCCTTCGTCGCTTCGCGTTGTTTTCTAGCGAGCTTCTCTGCCGTCTTTGCAAGATCCGTGGTGGATCTCTCTCTCTCCAAGAAAGTTTCGATCAGAACTTCCTTATCTAGGCGATTTCGATCTTCTTCCTATCCGATTTTCTTTCGGTATTTATTTCTGATCTCTTGATTTAAGTGCTTATTGTTTAATTGATTTTTAGAATAAGTGCTTAATTGAATTAACTTGAGTTAATATTAATTGAAGTTGAGAATTAAGATCTTTAATTCTTGAACTTTGATGATGATGTTGAGATGTGGAATTGGTTAATTGCTTGAATTTTGTGAAGCTTACGTGTCGAAACCTGTAAAATGTTCATAATTCCTAATTAACGTGTCGAAATTGGATTCCAATTTGGTGTCTTGTGCATAATTAATGATTTCACGTATCAGAATCGAATCTTGATGCGTTTAATTGACTTCGACACGTAGAACAATTTTTGACTTGATGTTTGGGGATCGGTACCGGTATGGATGTAATTCATTACAATTGTTTAGGAATTTTAGGCAATATTTCAAGAGTCGATAATTGTTTTCGATATGTCTGAATGAGGTTTTGAAATTTAATCTTTTGATGTTCATCGATTCATGAGTAATGCTGCCCGAAATACTTGGATACAATGTAATTGGTACTTTAATTGTTGTTTAACATATAGTCGATATTGTTTTGGTTTTCGTGTGATAGCGGTGTGGAGTTTTGTCGATTTAAATCTAAGTTTCCGACTAATTTCACATTTGTATATATTGTTGTCCGGAATTTCATTTCACATGTACATGTGGCTTTAATTGTCATTTGATGTTTATTTGTACATAATTAAGCATTTCATGAACATTGGTGATGGGTTTTCTTGCTTCCGATTCATTTTACCGATTAATTCCATGTATGCATACCATATGGTTTGGATTTACAAATGAGCCTTAAAGCTTGATTTTATTATTGGTTAACACATCATTGTACTTGCTTTGGTTCATGTATGAAATTTGTGATGATTCTGATTAATTTTAACCGACTTTTCGCACGCTCCAAATTGTGAAACAATTCTGCCCAGGTATTATAAATGCTTATACATTCATGTTTCGTTATTGATTTATGCATCCATAATTGCATTTGAGCATTTGCAAGACGTTGATGATGGATTGTTATGGTTTCAACTTGAGATTTTGAGTCATTCCTTGTATGAGCGCATTACTAGCGGCTTTTAGTTTTCATCTTCTGTTGCTTATTTGTACCTTGCTCATTTTCCTTTCATTGTCATTTTTTGTGAGCAACCCTTTTCTTTGAGTAGTTTTATATGATAGAAAATATGTGTGATATAAGTATTAATGAATGTTTATTATGTTAGATCTCTATGTGTGCATGATATGGTAATAGTGTAGCATGTTCTAAAAGAGTCAAAAATGTGTTTTATACATGTATCATGATTTCAGGTCAATACAAAATGCTTTGCATCGACACATACTTAAGCTAAAATCACAAAAACAATTCTGCTTCAGTATAAGTAGACTCATTCGCGCTTTACATTAATACATGTCAAGTTCATGCTTCTGGAAAACATTTTAAAACCTTTATGCATTGACACATGCACTCATGCATCGATACATATCACTTCTTATTTTCTGGAAATCAAAACCAACTCAGTATGAATCGAAACATTCGCACTTCGTATCGACTCATAAGAAATCAAAGATTCTGGATTCTGTATGGACAACAGTTTGTATCGACACATAATTCTTTGTATCGACTCATCCCATGTTTTGTAACTAACATGAGTCGACTCATATGAGATATGCATTGACTCATACTGCCATTTTACTTCTAACATTTTTCTGTTACATATATAAGTCAGTTTTGCAGTAAAAAAAAAGAGGTGTCACAAATACAGTTGGTGTGCATCTACTTTTCTGAGCATTAGAAACCTGAAAGATACTTCATCTTCATCATCTTATCAAACACCTTGGTTTAATAACATCGAAACATAATCATCTTTGTTCATTGAATCAAGGGATCTTAGAGATAATGTTCAGTGGTACGATCGGTGATCTTAGCTGAGTTGAAGATTCATAAGGGGGTTTTGAAAAAAAACCATAGGGTTTCTCCTTCAAGAACGGGTGTGTTCTTGCGGGTTTGTTAGTCACGATTGCACATGTTATATTCAGCTGTATCGTAGGGTTTGGAAATCGGAGTGATTTCAAAAATAGGTCATGGAGCGGAGGATTGACTATGGATCTTGCAGGTGATATCTTGATCAGCTCATATCAAGTGAAGGTTCATACAAGAAGAAGAAGATCTTAGTTATTAGGTTTTATCTTTGTATTGTAACCTTGTAAACAATATCCAACACATTGAAATAACAAGTCTTAATTTCAGTTCGGAATTGAGAAGGAGACGTGCCCACACACGAGGACGACAGTGGGGAAATTCCTTACCAAACTCCATATGTAACGTTTTCTTTATGTCTTTCTCTTTATGTTTTCTGCACATTTTTTATTCAACTGGTCTACTGGTTTTTCTGTTCAATGATACAATAGTGGTACAAACTCTTTTGCTAAACCACCATTATTGTTGATCATCGAACAAGCATACACCAACAGTTCGACAAAAGTGCTTGCAATTTTTTGCTCATTAGAAATAGAGTTCTTGTGATAAGCGCATTGAAACTTACATTTGATTTGTGTTAAATTTCATCTATTTAATATTAATAAAAATCCAGCAAGTTTATCGTATGTCCGGTTTTCTAGTAGTCGGTTCAAAATAGATGGAAGTTGATTCGTGACCATGTTTCTCCGCTATTTCGAATCAACTTTGATAAAAGATTTTAAATCCTTGAATAATAAGGAGGTGATCTATTCACCCCCCCTCTCGATCACTTGCCACACCGTCTAACAAGTGGTATCAGAGCACCGGTTCGCTGGTGCTTTGTGTCTACTAGTAACGATATGGATTTTGAACCAAATGGGGGCGTATAATAGAGCTCCTGTTTTCAATGGTGATAACTATGGCTACTGGAAAGACTGCATGCGAGTACACATAAATTCCATTGACATGAATGTATGGACTGCCATTCAAAATGGTCATTTTCAAATTACCATGAAGAATGATGTAGGTGCTATGGTACCTAAACCTAAGGATCAATGGGATGAAACATATGAAAAGAAGTGGTCGAGCGATTGGAGAGGCCGGAATATGATAATTTCAGCACTTGGTGTTGATGAGTATTATCGGGTGTCTCATTGCACGAATGATAAAGAAATGTGGGATTCTTTAGAAATTACCCATGAGGGCACTACTGAAGTTAAACAGTCCCGCATTAACACACTCAATCAAGAGTTCAAGCTCTTTCGCATGAAACAAGGAGAATTTGTCTCTGACATGCAAAAGAGATTCGTTCACCTCATCAGTCGTTTGAATGCACTTGGAAAAACTGTTTCCAATGAAATTTCTACAAACAAAATTTTGAGATGTCTTAGCAGGGAATGGCAACCTAAAGTTACAGTTATCAAGGAAGCCAACGACCTCACTATGCTTACAATCACAACTCTATTTGGCAAGATGGAAGAACATCAACAAGAACTGGAAAGTCTTGAAAAGCATGAGAAAAAGAGTACAAAGGAGAAGAATAGAGACAATGAGGGTGAGAAGAAGTCAATAGCTCTTATGGCTTCTAGCTCCAAGTCCTCACACAAAGAGAAAAATGATAGTGACTCAAGTAGTGACAAAGATTCAGATGATGGAGAAATGGGACTCTTTGTTCGGAGATATAATAGGTTTATTAGAAAGAGTGGAATCAAGCACTCCGATAAGAATCTCATAAATTTTCGAAAATAGTCCAAAGAACCAAGACAAGAAGAGAATGAGAAGCATAGAGATAAAGTACCTTGCTTCAATTATGGTAAAGTTGGGCACTACAAGTCGGATTGTCCAATGATGAAAAAGGACAAAGGAAAAGCTCCACCAAATAAGTCCAATAGACAAAGAAGATCTTACATTGCATGGGAAAGTAAGAGTGATTCATCAAACGATGACAACTCAAGTGATAGTGATGAGACTGCAAACTTATGTCTCATGGTGCATACCAAAAATCAGTCCTACCACAAGAAGAACAATCGTGACAAGAAAGTAAGACAAGCCTACTATAACAATTTTTCCTCTATGTCTTTTTATGAACTTAAAATAGCTTTTGAAAAACTACATAACAAAGCTTTAGACACTTTTAAGAGGTTATCCTCCGATAAACAAATATTTTCCTTTTTGGAGGGTAAAGTCTATAAAGATGAAAAAGACTTAGAGTATCTAAAAGCTAGTATTGCAGAAAGTTCAAAAGATAAGAATGTCAAAGGATGTATTCCAAGAAGGGGGTGTGAAGTTTGTCACATTTGATAACAAGAGGTTAGAACTCTTAATGCCAAATTGAAAAAAGCTTTACATCCCAAGGTTACCTTTGTCGTTGATCCTAGGCTTTTTAAGAAAACTATGAATCCACCATATGTAAAATATTCTTTTGTAGAAAAGATTCCAAAGGATTCAATGAGCAAAAGTAAGAAAATACATCATCATGGTTTATGTCATTATTATTGTCATGCTGGTCACACCATTGAGAAATGCAAGTTTAGGATATTTCTTGTTCCTAAGGGAATTTACCAATGGAGGCCTAAAGGCAACCATGTTACCACTTACCCACACGAACCCAATGAAAATTGGGTACCTACCTCTCTCTTTTGATATTGCAGGATAAATGTATTACATCCGTGGATAGAAGATGGTTTCTAGACAGCAGGTGCTCAAGGCACATGACATGTGACATATCGCTTTTCATTGACTTCAAAACAAAGAAGAAATGATATGTTACTTCTGGAGACAATAACAAAGGAGAAATACTCGGTAAAGGTAGTTTAGATAATCCCTCTACCACTACTATTTCTGATGTCCATTTAGTAGAGGGGCTTAAACATAATTTGTTAAGTATTAGTCAATTGTGTGACAAGGGTTATAAATTTAATTTCATAAACACTTGCTGCATAATTGAACATACTGAACAAAATATTATGTTTAAGGGTATTTGAGTAAGCAACATCTATATGCTTGATATTCTTGATGTATCATTAACAAGCACTAAGTGTCTAGTCACCTTGAACAATGATTCTTGGCTTTGGCATAGACAGTTAACGCATATTAACTTTGATTTGCTTAATAAGGTTGTATCTAAGGATCTAGTAGTCGGTCCTCCAAAAATAAATTTTTCAAAAGATTACCTATGTGACACGTGCCAAATGGGAAAGCAAACAAGGGTCTCTTTCAAATCTAAAAATGTGATTTCTACTTCATGACACCTTGAGCTTCTCCATATGGACCTCTTTGGACCTTCTAGGACAAAGAGTCTAGGTGGAAATTACTATGGTTTTATAATCGTTGACGAGTATTCTAGATTTACTTGGACTATATTCCTTTGTAGCAAAGATGAAACCTTTTATGCTTTTAAGAGTTTTGCAAAACTGTCCCAAAACATAATGGAATCAAAAATAGTTACAATTCGAAGCGATCATGGAGGTGAATTTCAAAACCATCTCTTTGATAAGTACTGTGACAAGCATGGAATTAAGCATAAATCTTTAGCCCCTCGAACTCCACAACAGAATGGGGTTGTGGAGCGCAAAAATCGCATTTTAGAGGAGTTGGCAAGAACAATGCTCAATGAGGGTGCATTATCAAAATACTTTTGGACTGATGCAATTAGCATAACTTGTTATGTTTTAAATAGAATATTAATCTGTCCTATTTTGGATAAAACCCCTTATGAGCTTTTAAAAGGAAGAAATCCAAACTTGTCCCACCTTTACGTATTCAGTTGTAAGTGTTTTGTTTTGAATAATGGTAAAGAAAACCTTGGGAAATTCGATGCAAAATCGGATGAAGGTATCTTTCTTGGATAATCACAATCAAGTTAAGCATATAAAGTGTATAATAAGCATTTACTTACTGTTGAGGAGTCAATCCATGTTTCTTTTGATGAGTGTTATCTGAAAGATGTCGAAAAAGGTATTTGTTTTGATGGTGCATGTATATCGATAGAAGACATACTCAAGGAAACTGTTGAGGAAATTGATCAGTCCAAAACAGTTGACAATGAGGAGGAGGAAGATACTATTCATGCAAAAGATGAGGAAGTAGGGCCAGTGGAAGTAAATGATCTTCCACCAGCTTGGAAATCCTCAAAAGACCATCCTATTGATAACATATTGGGAGATATTTCAAAAGGAGTGATGTCTCGCTCTAAGATAAGTAATTTATGTTATCACTTCACCTTTATTTCACAAGTAGAGCCTAAAAATGCCAAAGAGGCCTTGATTGATAAATTTTGGCTAATGGCCATGCAAGAAGAGCATAATCAATTTAAAAGAAATTACGTTTGGGAACTTGTCCCTCGTCCACGAGACCATCATATCATTTGTACTAAGTGAGTTTTTAGAAATAAGCTTGATGAAAACAGAGTGATAACCTGGAATAAAGCACGTTTAGTGGAACAAGGGTATAACCAAGAGGAGGGCATTGACTATGAGGAGAGTTATGCTCCAGTTGCTCGCCTTGAGGCTATATGTCTCTTGCTCGCTTATCCGTGTGCTAAGAATTTTAAGCTTTATCAAATGGACGTAAAGAGTGATTTTCTAAACGGTGTCATAAATGAAGAGGTATACATCTCACAACCTCCTAGTTTTGAGAGCAATTAATATCCAAATTATGTTTTCAAATTAAAATAAGCACTGTATGATCTTAAGTAAGCCCCTCGAGTTTGGTATGAAAGACTTAGAATTTTTTTGCTTGATAATGGATATTCAAGAGGTAAAGTGGATACCACTCTCTTCATTAAACATAAAGGAAAGCACATTATTTTAGTTCAAGTATATGTAGATGATATTATTTTTGGTTCAACTAACATACATTTGGTCGAAGAGTTTTCTAAGGTTATGCAGGGTGAATTTGAGATAAGTCTCGTGGGGAAGCTAAACTACTTCCTTGGTCTCCAAATAAAGCATCTCAATGAGGGCACATTTGTGTGTCAAACAAAATACTGCAGAGAGTTGCTTAAGCGCTTTGGAATGAACGAATCAAAGTCAATTGGCACCCTTATGCCTACCAATGGGAACTTAGATAAAGATGAACACGATAAGAGTATAGATGTCAAGAAGTATAGAGGTATGATTGGATCCCTCTTGTATCTTACTGCATCTAGGCCTGACATCATGTTTACCGTTTGTATGTGTGCATGATATCAATCGGATCCTAAGGAATCCCACTTAAAATTTGTCAAGCGTATACTTAGGTATCTTCATGGTACATCTAAGTATTGGCTATGGTATTCTAAGGGAAGCGGTTGTAGCTTAGTAGTTTACTCCGATTCTGATTTTGCTGGCTGCAAATCAGATAGGAAAAGCACTAGTGGCACATGCCATTTGTTTTCAAACTCCTTAGTGAGTTGGCATAGCAAAAAGCAGGTTTCTATTGCATTATCAACCGCTAAGGCTGAATACGTTGCATCTGATAGTTGTTGCGCCCAGATTTTGTGGCTAAAGCAACAACTACAAGATTTCAATATCCAATTAAAACGTATTCCAATAAAGTGTGATAACACAAGGGCTATAAACCTAACTAAGAATCCTGTTTTACATTCACGCAATAAACACATAGAGATTAGGCATCACTTTCTTCATGATCATGTTGAAAAAGAGTATGTTGTGTTCGAGCATGTTGATACTAAAAATCAACTTCTTGATATTTTCACAAAACCACTAGCAACGGAACCTTTCTTCAACATTCATTGTGAGTTAGGGATTTTAGATCTCTCTTACTTGATGTCTTAAGCAAGCACGTATCTTAATTATATATATCTCACCATGCTATTAAGATGTGTTCTAGCTCTCGTACGTGCGTATTAATTGTTCATCAACTAAGGTAATATTGTTCCTTTCTCCATCTCGCTAGAATTCTGTGATTACCTGTATATTTTTTTAAAATGTTCCATTAATATTGTCTATATCTTTTTTTTGCATCAATTGTTTGAACTTTGACATAAGCATATTGCATTGCATCCTTATGAATGCATAATCATCATTAGATGGCTCATATTGCATAAACATATAGTTGCTAATGGGTCTCATATCCAACTGTCCATTAAAACCTGTTAAAAACCAAGTTTTTTTGTTTTTTACTAATATGAGTAAGCTTATACATGTATGCGTTGACCTATATTGAAGAAAATTATTAAAACAGAAATTGAGATCGGTTTCAGGTCGATGCGTAAGTGTTTGTGTCGATATGTAATTTGTTTCAATTTGTTTTCTTTAAAATTGTTTCAGTATGTGTCGACACATTCGTGTTTCGTATAAACACATGTGACTTTCTAAACATCATTTTTCTTGATATGTATCGACACATTCGTGTTTCGCATCGACTCATACTGACAATTTTTTTAATTTTTTTTCTTATGTTGGATTTGGGTGGACCCATCAGCCCACTTTATGTCTTGCAATCATTCTAATCATCTCATACATCTAATACAATGACTAACCCTAATTAGCATCCATCATCTTCATCATCTACTTCATCTCCCACTACATTCATTTCAAGTTCCTAGCCTACACTTCTCCATCAACAATCATGCCTCCTAAGACAAAGGGAAAAGGCAAGGTTGTTGCAGGCCCATCTGGTTCTGCATAAAATCCAGAAATTCCTCCAAATGCACTAACAATCATGCATCCTGCTACAACAGAGGAGTTTGAGAAATCATTCAAGACAAGGTTAGTAATGAAGCCTCACATCTTTAACAAGGCAGAGGTCATATATCTTCACATCACAGATGTCTGTGATATTCTTGATGCTCAAAAGTTAGGATCATTCTTAACTGTTAAAAAGGATTATCAAATTCTGGAATGTGGAAATACCTCATGTCCCTCTAGTTTCTCCCACTACTGCCCAAGAACTCAACAGGGCAACTTTGTATCACATGGGATATCGGTGGGATAAGAATCGTCAATGCCTCTACTTTAAAGAGAAAGGCTCAAACACAATGGTGTATAACTTTGATGTTCCCTCTGAACAAGTGTATATGGATGACGAACCTATCGATGAATAAATGCATGATGTTAATAATGATGCCCAACCTGAGGCAAATCCGGATGGTGCTAACACCGGTTGGGGTGACTGGGTCCCAAATAGGTGGTCTCCGACCAACTATTAGTATGATCCAACTGTTACACCTTACACTGCTACAGTTGCAGGTTCTTCCTCGGTAGCTCCTGCTTATCTTATTGAAATATTCCAACAAATAGAAATTGCAAATAAAGCTCACCGTGAGGAGGAGAGAAGTTGGCACATCCAGCAAAATGAGTGGCATAAAGAACATAGGGAATGGCATGAGGAGCACACCCAGATGTATCACAACCAACACTCATGGCATTCAGATTTGGTAAAGTAGCACCAAGTGTTCTATAATGAGATGGCGGGTTTTATGGATGACTGTCGCGACAACTCGGGCATCATGAATAACATCAGAAATGCTGAAGTCTAAAACAGGTTTTGGAAATATTACTTCATGGGTCAAAATCCAGATCAGAATCCACCTCCGCCACCTCCACGCTACAATTGTGGAGATGCTGATGAATCCTATGGTGGCCATAATCCTTTATCCTATCATCTCATCCATTGCATAACATTTCTATTCATGTTCTTAGTTCATTTGTATTTCTGTTTAAACTTTGTTTGCTTTTGATTCAGCTTATGTAATTCGCAACTTTCTTAGTTAATGATTTTACTTCGCTTATTTGTGTTTATTGTGTTTGCTCGTTATTGCCTATATTTGTCACTCTTTGTGAGTGTGCTTCTATGATTACCATTCTAAGCTTCATTCTTTGTGAATGTCGCTGGTTTTCGTTTCAATTCTGCTGAGTATGCAACTCAATTTTATTTTGTATATCTTCAATTGAATATAACTGCATAAAAATAGTTCTTTTCATCTTTTGGATGTTGAAAAAGGGGGAGAAGAAAAGACGGTGTTAGATAAGGAGACTTATTGGTATTTTTATGCATAAGCTCAGGGGGAGCGACTCATTCATTTATGCTCCACCATCACACATCTTGCAAGTATTTGCCATCATCAAAAAGGGGGAGTTTGTGAGCAACCCTTTTCTTTGAGTAGTTATGTATGATAGCAAATATGTGTAATATAAGTATTAATGAATGTTTATTGTGTTCGATCTCTATGTGTGCATGATATGGTAATAGTGTAACATGTTCTAAAAGATTCAAAAATGTGTTTTATACATGTATCATGATTTCAGATCAATACAAAATGCTTTAAATCAACACATACTTAAGCTAAAATCACAAAAACAATTCTGCTTCAGTATGAGTCGACTCATTCGCACTTTGCATCGATAAATGTCAAGTTCATGCTTCTAGAATACGTTTTAAAACCTTTATGCATCGACACATGCACTCATGCATCGATACATATCACTTCTTGTGTTCTGGAAATCAAAACCAACTCAGTATGAATTGACACATTCACATTTTGTATCGACTCATACGAAATCAAAGGTTCTGGATTCTGTATGGACAAAATTTTGTATCGACACATAATGCATTGTATCGATCCATCCTATGTTTTGTAAATAATATGAGTCGACTCATATGAGATATGCATCGACTCATACTGCAATTTTACTTCTAATATTTTTCTGTTACATATATAAGTCAGTTTTGCAGTAAAAAAAAGAGGTGTCACAAATACAGTTGGTGTGCATTTCCTTTTCTGAGCATTAGAAACCTGAAAGATACTTCATCTTCATCATCTTCTTAATCACCTTGGTTCAATAACATCAAAACATAATCATCTTTGTTCATCGGATCAAGGGATCTTAGAGATAATGTTCAGTGGTACGATCAATGATCTTAGCTGAGTTGAAGATTCAGAAGGGGGTTTCAAGGTAAACTAGAGGGTCTGTCCTTCAAGAATGGGTGTGTTCTTGTGGGTTTGTCAGTCACGATTGCACAGGTCAGATTCAGCCGTAGCGTAGGGTTTGGAAATCGGGGTGATTTCAAAAACATGTTGCAGAGCGGAGGATTGACTGTGGATCTTGCAGGTGATATCTTGATCAGCTCATATCAAGTGAAGGTTCATACAAGAATAAGAAGATCTTAATGATTAGGTTCTATCTTTGTATTGTAACCTTGCAAACAAAATTCAGCATATTGAAATAACAAGTCTCAATTTCAGTTTGGAATTGAGAGGGAGACATACCCACACGTGAGGACGACAGTGGGGAACTTCCTTACCAAACTCCTTGTGTAACGTTTTCTTTCTCTCTTTCTCTTTACGTTTTATGCTCATTTGTGATTCAATTGGTCTGCTAGTTTTTCTGTTCAATGATACAATAGTGGTACAAACTCTTTTGCTAAACCACCATTATTGTTGATCATCGAACAAGCATACGCCAACTGTTTGACAAAAGTGCTTGTAAGTTTTTTCTCATTAGAAATAGCGTTCTTGTGATAAGCTCATTGAAACATACATTTGATTTGTGTTAAATTTCATCTTAATAAAAATTCAGCAAGTTTATCGTATGTCCGATTTTCTAGTAGTCGGTTCAAAATAGATGGAAGTCGATTCGGGACCGTGTTTTTCCGTTGTTTTTAATCAACTTTGATAAAAGATTTTAAATCCTTGAATAATAAGGAGGTGATCTATTCACCCCCTCTTGATCACTTGCCACACCGTCTAACATTTTTTAGTTGCAATTTGATACTCGAATTTGGTTTATGTTGCATTGTTATTTGCCAACTCATTTTGTGACTTGTGCCAGATTCCGAAGGCTTTTTCACGACACACAACATTTGGATTATTGTCTTGTTGTATAGACTGATCTTGTGCAGGGACTTTGATTCGATACAAAGAACTTTCCGCATGCGATTTATTTTCGCATTTACGACATTGATTATATTATTGCATCTAATGTTATTGTATTCGATTTCTAACTATTTTTCTTTATTGGTGAAGCTTGCGTGAAGTTTTCAGGTTTCTTTGCTTTCGTATGATAATTGACGAACTTGCGTTTGATTGGTACTCTCTTCTGTTTTATTTATCTCTTGTATCATTTACCTCTTTCTTTTCCATGAGAAGTAGGACCAGAGATGCATGACTGAGAGTCCTTGCGTTAGGTGGGCAATGTTGTTTTAAAAGACCTGTAGCAGACATTCCTATGCATGTTTATTTGTTTACAATTCTGTGTGTTTACATTTGTGCCAAAGACCTTGATGAAGGCTCCCAATTCCCATTCCCTATTGATAAGCCCTCAAAGAAGGCATAAGGAGAAGTGAGGGTCCATAATTGACCCCTGCCATTTCTAGTCCACGGGTCATTCATAGCTCGTGTCGTACATTGATGATACGAGTAGTGCTACTCTTGTATCGAGTCAGTTGAGTGGAAGAAGGGTTCGCAATCAATCCCCACACTTTGTCATTAGCTCGCGTTCCGTGTATGTTGATGCTCCAATGTGATCTCATTATTGACTTCTATCTCCTACCTCGATGATACAATATCTTGGTTAGGTGTTTAGTCACCTATGATGATTCACTCTCATTCTTCTCTTGCCTAGATAACGTGATATCTTGGTTAAGATTCAACACCCCTTATTCTTCTTGCCACGGTGACGTGATATCATGGTTAAGAACTACCTATTCCCCCCATTATTGCTTGCCTCGATGATTTAATATCTTGGTTAAACCTCCCTCTACCCTACCTTGATGACTAAATATCATGGTTAGGTGCGCCTTTTCCCTTATCCTACCTTGATAACACAATACTGTGGTTAGGTGTGATCCATCTCCCTATCCATCCCTTGTGACGTAGTACCTGGGTTAGGTGTGTGCTACTTGAGTGAGTGGATACTCCTTAAGCCTTGTGTGTACCTTTTATTGCATGATTACATGCTCCCGTAGGATTTATCGATTCAATCTTAGGAAGCAAATTGAGATAGACCTAAGGTTGTAAACCATGCCTGCCAATTCTAGGTAGATTTCCCTTTCATCCTCAACTATAGGATCAACTTTGCATGACATCTTTAGCTTACTTTGCTAGTCTCTGTTATACCTTTTTCTTTCTCTTTTGCATTTGCATTAAAACTAAAACTCTTTTTCTTTTAAACTCATAAAAACACTCTAATATTACAAAAAACCCCTTTTCAAGGTAAAAAACACCAACCAATTCAAACTTCATTTTGTCATTTGACTTTTCTTTTAAAACACTTTTTCAAGGTAAAAAACATACAACAAACCAAAACTTTTGAGCCGAACTACGGTGTGTGATACGGTGGGAGAACTGACTTGAAGGTTTTGCATTTGATCGGAAATGTTGCGGTTAGCAAGAGTCGCCACCAACTTTTCTTTATCCAAAAGGAAAGGTGAAAAAGCACAGGAAATACCTTTGAGATTATTTCTTGAGTTCGGGGGGTAGATTATGAAAAGGGAAGGTATTATAATCCTTTTCATCCATGGTTTTTCCATTGGCTCTTAGTTACTTGCTAGATCACTTGATTTTGTTTGAAATTATGCTTGGTGTGGTTTTTGAAAGTATTTTGTAAAGAGGCCATTGTTTAGGAAATCTTTGTAATGATTCTTGTTTGTAAGAATGTATACAAATATGTTTGATCTTTTGAAATTTTTTTCAAGTTTGTAATATGTTTGAAAGTGTAAGTGTTTGTTTTGAAAATAGCAAGGATGTTTGTTTGAAATTGAGAAAGTAATTAGGAGCATTCTACCTACTCAAAAGTCTTTCTTGTTCATTTTCCTTTTCCTTTGACATTGTTATCTTACCATTGATTTGGTAAGTAACCCTATCTTTGGATGTAAACGGGACGGGCACGGGTCATCGTATAACCATGATTAGAAATGTTGCAAGGTATCTTAGCATTCTCTTTTAGGGACTAAGATCATTTGAAAGGCAACTTAGATAGCGTCATCGAGGGACTATGATCTTGTATTTTTCTTGTTTTTGCTAAGATACCTCGCATGCGTAATATGACCATTTTGTAAGACAACCAAGAGGATTTACCCTAGGGGTGCTTGTGTGCATGTGTATTGTTTTTCATGCTTGACTTTATCTTTGATTAGGGTTTTCTAAGCATTGGTTTTAGTCTTTGCATACAAACCCTAATTACTAGCATTTGTATATAAAAGCGATACATTGCAGAATTTAAAGTTACTATACTATTACAACATTTATGGGGAAGGGGGGTGTACAAATTGAATAGAGATTGCAAGAATTTTAAACCTAGTTAGTCTATTACAACCATATTGAATTGGCGTCAATGTACAAGGAAATAAATAAGTTCAAAGTATAAAATGAATAAATGTACAAAAATACAAAATGTGAAGTAAATGGATATTTGTTTGGTTTTCATGAGAAAAGGGAATTTGTCTTAACCTAATTAATTAAAGAAAATAATTAATGAAAAGTAAACCCTAAATTTGTTAAGAAAAGATTTTTAAACAGAACCCTAAATCTATTAATTAAAATAAAAGAAATTAAGTTTATAAGAAAAGTGTTATGGTATTTTTGTCTTGAAAATATTTATAGCATTATAAAATATTTTTGGCCTTTTTATATTAAAATAATATATTTTAATTGGTGCAAAAGAAAATAAGTAAATAACCTAGTTTTAATTAAATTTACAAGATAATAAGTAAAAATAAATAAGGTATGATTAATAAAATAATTTTTGTGTGAGAAAAATAAATAAACTAAGTTAAAATAAAAATTTAATATTTTTTGTATTTTTTATGATTTTTCAGTATTAGGAAAATATTTTAAGAAAATAAATAAAATGAAAATAAAGAAATAAAATAAAATTGGGCCAAGGTGCAAATAGCCTGCAGGGGGGTGAGGAATAGCAAAAAACATAGGCCCAAAGCTGGAGCCCAGCGTCTGCAAAAAAAAGGTCAGAAAAAGCAAAAAAATGTAAAAAAATAATACAAAAGGGTACCACTGGGGTCGAACCCAGGTCCCAAAGGTTACATGCATGCGCTTCTACCACTGGAGTGGCTATACATCTGTTAACATAGGCAAATCAATAAATATACAAGGTAAAACGCGCCCTGATGACTTCATCTTAAACCTCCAGCCAGACCAACTGTAACTTGCTCATTTCTTATCAAAAATGAAAACTGTAAACATGAAACTTGTAGCAAATTTTCTCACGGTTTCAGAAATGCAAAGCATTAAAACTATAGATCAAAGATAAGCATGAATTTTATTGGCCCTAATCTGAACCCTAAAAATCTCAGAAATTTCAGTTTCAAAATTCTATAAGCTCAAGAAAAATGAATGGAAATTGTGATACTGTGGGAGAACTGACTTGGGTTTTGCGTTTGTTTTCGCAAATGTTTCGGTTGAGCAAGAGTCGCCATCGACTTTTTATTTTATCCTAAGGAAAGCTTAAAAAAGCACAGCAAAAACCTTTGAGATGTTTTCTTGGGTTCGGGGAGTAGATTATAGAAAGGGAAGGTATTAGCACCCTTTCTATCCATGGTTATCCATGGGCTCTTAGTTACTTGCTTAGATCACTTGCCTTGTGTTTTCAATTGTTTAAAATGGTGCTTTGTGTGTGGATTTGAAAATGTTTTGAAAAGAGGCCAATGTGGTGGCAACCTTTGCAATGATCCATGTTGGGATGTATACAAAGGTGTATGTCTTTTGAAAAGTTTTCAATGTTTTTGGAAGTTGTTTTGAAAGTATGTTGTGATGTGTGGTTTTGAAAAATAGGCAAGTGTTTTTGTTTTGTAAGTTGGCAAGTAGTCAAGAGCTATCTACCCTAAATTTTTCAAAGATCTTCGCTATGTTTTAACCCTTTTAACAATTTTGTTCCACCATTGTATTTCGTGGACAATCTTGTGTTAGGATGTGAACGGGTCGGGCGCGGGTCATCGTTTAGATCATGATTGCAATGGTGCCAAGTATCTTTGGGCGATTTTTCCTTTAAGGGACTTGATCATTTTTAGGCAACTTTTGAAAGCGTCATCGAGGGACTATGATCATTTGATTGTTTTGTTTTTGCCAAAGATACCTAACATGCAATATAGCCCATTATTGAAGGCAACAAGTGGAGTAACCCTAGGGGGTGCAAGTATGATTGGTGTTTGTTCATTTTCATGCTTTTATCTTGGAATTAGGTCAAGCTATTTGTTTGGTTGATTTTTGCATACAAAACCCTAATTCTAACATGGCATATTTAGAAAGCTTTTAAATGCGGAATTTAAAGGTCCTAAGTTATTACACAATGATCAAGGGAATGGGGGTACAAATGTTCAAATGGGGATGAGACTTCATAGGAGAGTAGTGTCCAATATTTACAACCAAATCGAATTGCGCAAATGTAAATATAAAGATGTATAAGAATAAAGCAATATGTATGTGTAAATATTTTTGTGTAAGTGTATGTTTTATTCACAAATGAAATAAAAATAATTAAAAGGGTTAATTTTTGAATATTTTCATGTTTAGGGTAAAAAACCCTAATTTTGCAAATAAAAGGTATTAATTATTTATTATGTATTATATACAATATTTATTAATTATATACAAAAAATAAATAAAAGAGAAGTATATTTGTCAAAAAGGTATTTTTGATGTTAAATATTAATAAAAATAAAAATGTATATTTTTCTTGTATTTTTATCCTAAATATCCTAATAAATATGTAAATATTTATATTATATGTTAAATATATTAAATATGTACAAAAAGTAAAATATTTAATATTTACAAAAAAAGTATATTTTTTTATAAAATGTTTTCAAAAGATAAAATAAAATAAAATTAGAAAATAAGTGTATTTTGCATTGTTTTTAGTATTTTTAAATAAAAAGTATTATGTATTTATTTTCATATTAAACCAAATGAAACAAAATAAATATCAAATAAAATGAAAAAAATGTGAGAAAAATATTTTTAATATTTTTTATACTTTGACAAAAATAAATAAGTCAGAAACAAAAATCAAAAGTCAAAAATAATAAAAATAAAATACAATGGGCCAAGGGGGTGCATATGAAATACAGTGGTGCAAAAAGGAAAAATATCTCAGGCCCAGCCCATAGAGGTTGTCTTCAACCTCCAGACAATTCAAACAACCAAAAACGCGTGTTTTGCCTTGTCCCTGCTATCTCCTGATTCCTTGATTTTCAGCACAAACTCACAACACGAAAAATGTCAAGCATCAAACCACGAATCCATACATACCAAGAACTTGATCTAACTCTCAGAAATGAGAGAGAATTTCTTCCCCCCCAATTCCTGACCTAGTTTTTTTCTAAAATTCAGGTCTTAAATTCTCTCAGCATATGCAATATAAATGGAAGGTGAGGATATGAGTGGCTTCAGGGACATGAGTATGACACTTTTCATTCATAAACCTAGACCTAACTCTTCCTAGATTGAGAGATAAAAGTCCATGAACTTACCTGTTCAGCTTGGATCGTGTATGACAATGGAGGCACTTTCAAGGCAAGGTGAGGACTGGTACAACTTGCTTGAAGTCCAGGGATGCTATTCCAATGCTTGGTGTGCTTTGAATCTTGCTATATCAAGCTACAGAAGTTCACCTGCAAAGTTGAAAATTGAAAATGGCAAATGATGTTAGGGATGTTACAGGTCGTGTCCAATGCTTGGGATAGCTTCAGTGGGTGATAGGGAATGTGTTTGCAAAGGTTTCAGCCAAAACGCACGAGTGGATTGAGTTATGGACCTCAAACTGCAGGGATGCCCTATTTTTGTGCAGTACAATGGTGTTTTGAGGTTTAGGGAGGTATGGAAGGTAGTTAGCTCGTGCCTTAGCTCAGGTTTGATGTTTTGAATATGTTCAACAAGTTTGTCTAGGCTTCTGGTTGCAGCAATGTGAGTTGTGTTAAGTTATGCAAAGTTTTCTTCTTTCTTAAGCCAAGTTTGTCAACTTGGTTTCTAGACTTATGCAGGCCCTCTAAACATGCTGCCTCAATCCCTCTTGATCAGTGTGTTATGTCCATGAATCCTGTGTCCAAAGATATGGCCTTGTACTTCTTGATTTGCAAACTTGACATAAAGTGTAACTTTTCAAAAATGGATAATTTGCTTTTTCTAATTAAGGCTTAATTCTTCATACAATGACCAAATGCACAAAATAATGCCTTGGCACAATGGATTGGCATTTAATTATTGAGTAAGAAAAGGATTAGAGGCCTGTAACTAGCTTGCTCATGCTGATTTGAAAAATTGCACAAGTTATGAACATGCCTTTGGCCATGAATCAAAGTGACTTTTGCTCATATTGCCAAATTCGATTCTCCCTAACCACAAGGTTGTTTGATGAGTTCTTGGACATTTTGGAAAGCTTGGAATGTGTACTACAATCCATATTTGTAATGCAATTTGAAATTCCAAGTGGAAGCATGTGAAAAGTGGCCATGAAGTTTGGCAAAAATCCTACCTAGAATAGGTCAAAATTTTTCTAAGTTAAGAATGTTTTGCACCCTTGTTCCAAAAATCATAACTTGAGCTACAAGCTTATTTTGAGGAAACTTTGTGAATCAAAGTTGTAGATGTTGCAATGGACTATAACTTTCATGTTTTGAGTTTTCCTTGAATCCAAATGTATCTTGATGAAAAAAAAGGGACAAAGTTAGGAAAAAATTAGGGATTTTTATAACTTAGAAAATTTCTAAGTTATGAAAATTCTTCATTTTAAACCCTAATTTGCAATTCTTGATTTCTTGATGAACAAGTTTCATATTTTGACATGTCTTGATGAAAAATGAATCTTGACACTTGATTTTGACCAAAAAGTCAAAGTTTGACTTTTCAGTATACAGTCAAATTTGGCTCAGTTGACTGGAAAATTCATCTGTCAATCTTGTGCATTTGGGATCTTTTGAACTTGTTTAACATGTCAAGACAATTCCATGGGGTCCTTGAGTCCATATGTGAGCTTGGTTTGCCATTGGCTAGGTCAAACAGTCAAAAATTGCCTTTGTGCAGTCAAAACCCTAAAAATGACCATTTTGCCCTTTTGGTGATCTGATCAAATTTCTTGTGGACTTGAGATCCAAACTTGATCAAATGGTCCATATGAGTTCATAATGTTGATGTGGGTCAAAAATCATGAGGTTTGACTGTCAATTGACCATAGTGGACTTTTTCCCCAATACAGTTGATTTCTAGGTCAACTTGTCCAATTGACTGGGCAAAGATTGGAATCAAGGCTTGAAATTTGGTATGGATAAACTTGGGAGTCCAATATGAAGCATGAAAGTCATCTTAGGCATTTTAGGTCAAAACATCTTTGTGCAAACACAAACCCTAATTTGGGTCAATAGTGCAAGGAGAAGTCTTAAGTAGAGGAAACCCTAACTGGATCTTGAGCTCCAAGGGTCTTGTGGTGAGAAAATGTTGAGGAAATGGGAGGGCAACTTTTGGGGTACAACAGTTGCCCCTGTTCAATCTTCTTGAACCTGAAGAGTTAGATTGACAAGTTTTCCTTTCGCGACTCGAGGGTAAAAGGAGATTGGACACTAGAGTGTCCGGAAATTTGCACTCGCATGCTGGAGTATCAGCAATGTGATGGGGGGAATGGGCTTATAGATGCCATTTGGAGATAGGATGGATAGGAGGATGGGCTTATAGATGCCATCTGGAGACGTGACAGAACCTTGTCGGGAATGGACTTATAGATGCCATTTGGAAGTGTTGATCGCGTAAGAGATTCCTTAGCGAGCACTTGCGTATTTTGAGAAAGAAAGATGGTTTCCTGGCTTGTTACAGGTGTTGATCTTCAGTCTCTTCATGCAGATATTCCCTGGCTAGATACAGGTATCAAATCTACAATTGGTTACTCACAGATGTGCCCTGGCTAGATACAGGAATCGAATCTGGAACTGTTGTCTACAGATGTGCCCTGGCTGGATACAGGTATCGAATCTGGAATTGTCGTCTACAGATATGCCCTGGCTGGATACAGGTATCGAATATGGAATTGTCGTCTACAGATATGTCCTGGCCAGATACAGGTGTCGAATCTGGAAATTTGTCGAAAGGTTGGTAGAGATAGCTTTCCTGGCTAGATACAGGTGTAAACCTTTGACCTGAGAATGAAAGATAATTTCCTGGCCTGTTACAGGGGTTGATCTTCAAACTCTTCATGCAGATATGCCCTGGCTGGATACAGGAATCGAATCTGGAATCAATCACTTACAGATATGCCCTGGCTAGATACAGGTATCGAATCTGGAATTGCGATAGTTGATAGTAATCATCTTTGAATTGCCCTTTTCCTGAAACGGCAAAACATCAGTTGTATGCAATGTCATGATGTATGAAATGCACGATGTCATGATGCTCAAAATGAGATACTGTTGTATGCACTTTATCATGTATGTAGGCAGGATGTATGAAATGTGAAATGTCTATGAATGTATTTTCGTTTAGGAAAATAAATCCTTGACGACTGCCGGGAGTTTGTGGAATCCTGGGCTGATGCTGAAGAGTAGAGTTCTTCGCTTCCGCTGGGGATGATGGTTGCAAGAATAAATCGGTAGGAGAAGAAGACTCCGTTGGGGAATAAACTTGTTGGAGAGATTACTCTGTGGGGTATTACTCTGTGGGAAGAGATACTTCGCTGAGGTTTTGATGAGAACTCCGCTGGGGATAGGGAGAACTTCGTCGAGGACGATCTTTCCGTGGTAATTAGCTGAGGATAACCCAGTTATACCCTGATGGGAAAATAACCTTTGAATAAAGTCGGGGAGAGACGTATGTACTCTTCAGGTGATAAACTTCCAGAATCTACTGGGGATATGGATTCCACTTTCCTGGGGAAACTTTTCAGGCTGTACTGGGGTGTTGGTGTTCCACCGGGGAACAATCTTATATTAAGACTGCTGGGGATGCTTGCTGAGGAATACCTATACTCTGCTGGGGGATGTTGAGATCCTCTGGGGATACCCAACTTCCTTAAGGCTGACAGCAGACTAGCTCTGCCTGGGGGGAGTATTGCTGACCTGCTAGGGGAACATTGTGCCCTTTCAGGGCTGCTGGGAGACCAACTCTTCCTGGGGAGAGTATTGCTGAATCTTGTCTTATTCTGTGGGGAGTTGAGGTAACTTGGTCACGTTCTTCAGCCGAATTTTCCTTGGTACCTTGGTGGACAGAGCAACTAGACCGCTTGAACAAATCTAAATTGCCCCTTGTTTCTGATGTCATCTGTAATTAGTCTTTTGTTTCGTATGCAAACATTCATGATTAGCAATTAGTGTCAAATGCATATATCAAAAATGAACATTGGACGTTTTTTGCAAAACAAAACAGAAAAAGGAAAAACGATGGGTAATTTGTCTGAAAAATTGAACTTGTATTGATTTTGAAATTTGCCTGTAAATAGGCGTTTATGTACAGGAGGCTGACGTCCTAGTAAGAGAACACCGCCGAACAACATAGAGTTTATACAATTTGAAAAGGAAACAAAACAGCTATGTGAAAAATAATCCCACTCGGTTCCAACTCTGCTATCGCCTTTATGTCTTCAAGCGTCTCATCACTTTGCTGCTTAGTTGAAGAGGAAGCTGATTGATCGATGCCGAAGTCTGAGCCCGATAGTTGATGCCGAATTCTGGATGCAAGGTGATCCAATGAGACATAGTATTACGCTTATCCCTAACTTTTGCCTGGACTGCCCTTTCGGGTTTTCAGTCCAACGGGATACCCATTTTTGCCCAAGCCGCCTTTTCAGGTTTTCGACTTGTCGGGTGTACAGATTTTTTTTCATTTTCATCCCTTATTTATGCCCGAACCTTTTTGGTTCGCCGGGAAGCCCTTATTTTTGCCTAGGTGTGTCAACCTAGCGGGTCTTTGATTCATGCGTAGTATCTTTTTATTATGTCTGCATTGGCGGGGTGAGGAAGGTCGTCACCATCCATGGTGGTTAGGATCATAGCTCCTCCTGAGAAGATGTGCTTAACCACAAATGGCCCTTCGTACGTAGGGGTCCATTTGCCCCTGGGGTCACTTTGAGGAAGAATGATGCGCTTGATTACCAGGTCTCCGACTTGATACTCTTGTCGTCTGACCTTCTTGTTAAATGCCCTGATCATCTGTTTTTGGTACGTCTGACCATGACAAATAGCAGTGAGTCTCTTTTCGTCAATTAGGTTTAATTGATCAAGCTGAGTCTGGATCCAGTCGTCTTCGCTCAAACCTGCATCCTTCATTATCCGGAGAGAGGGTATCTGGACTTCAATAGGCAAGACTGCCTCCATGCCATAGACCAAGGAGAAGGGAGTTGCCCCTGTTGACGTCTGTGCTGAGGTACGGTACCCATGAAGAGCAAACGGTAGCATTTCGTGCCAATCTTTGTAGGTCACTGTGATCTTCTGCACAATCTTCTTGATATTCTTATTTGCTGCTTCTACAACCCCGTTCATCTTCGGCCGATAAGGTGAAGAATTGTGGTGCTGTATCTTGAATTGCTCGCAGAGCTCAGTGATCATCTTGTTGTTAAGATTGGTACCATTATCCGTAATGATCCTTTCAGGTATACCGTATTGACAGATCAGGTTGTGCCGAATGAACCGTGCCACGACGTTCTTGGTTACCGTAGCGTAGGAAGCTGCTTCGACCCACTTTGTGAAGTAATCAATCGCTACCAAGATGAAGCGGTGCCCGTTAGACGCCGTAGGTCGGATCTCGCCGATCATATCAATGCCCCACATTGCAAAAGGCCAAGGTGCTGTCAAGATGTTCAGAGGAACCGGAGGAATGTGCACCTTATCAGCATAGATCTGGCATTTATGACAAGTTCGAAAATGTTGGTAACAGTCGGCTTCCATTGTGGACCAAAAATATCCTGCTCGAAGGATTTTCTTTGCCATGGTATGTCCACTGGAATGTGTTCCGAATGTACCTTCATGTAGCTCTGCCATGATCTTTTTTGCTTCAGTCTTATCTACACAACGCAGTAAGGTTGAGTCATGGTTTCGCTTGTAGAGAACGCCATTTCTGAGGAAGAACTTTGCTGCAAACCTTCTCAGGAATTTCTTATCATTAACAGATGCACCCTCGGGGTATTCTTGAGCTTCCAAGTACCTCTTCACTTCATGATACCAGGGTTTTTCTGTTACCTCTTCAGTCTCAAGATCGCAGCAATATGCAGGTTCGTCCAATTTCCAGATAATGATCCGGGGAGCCTCGTTATCCCATTTGACTTTGAACATAGAATACATCGTAGCCAACGCGTCTGCCAACTGATTCTCCTCTCTTGGGAAGTGTTCAAAAGTTATCTCCTCGAAGTGGGGAAGCAATGTCAGCACATACTCCTTGTAAGGAATAAGATTTGGGTGTTTCGTATCCCACTCACCTTTGACCTGATTGATCACGAGAGCGGAATCTCCGAAGACACTCAAAAACTTGATCCTTAAATCGATTGCAGTTTGAAGACCCATGATACATGCCTCATACTCCTCCATGTTGTTGGTGCAGTTGAAACATAGTCGGGCGGTGAGTGGAGTATGAGTGCCTTTAGGGGATATGATCACGGCGCCAATACCATTACCCAAAGCGTTTGAGGCTCCTTCAAAGTGCATAGACCATCGGGATCCTTCCTCAGGTCCTTCATCCGGTCCAGGTATTTCACAATCAGTCACAACCATGATATCCTCGTCTGGAAATTCAAAGTTCATCGACTGGTAGTCATCCACTGCCTGATGTGCCAAATGGTCTGCCAATACACTTCCCCTGATTGCTTTTTGAGTCGTGTACTGAATGTCATATTCCGTCAAGATCATTTGCAATCTTGCTATTCTTCCAGACAGAGCAAGCTTTTCGAATATGTACTTGATTGGATCCATTTTTGAAATCAACAGAGTAGTGTGAGTCAATATATACTGTCTCAGCCGGCGAGCAGCCCATACCAGAGCACAGCAAGTTTTCTCGAGCAGTGAGTACCGAGTCTCACAGTCGGTAAACTTTTTGCTCAAGTAATAAATGGCGTGTTCTTTTCGGCCAGACTCGTCATGCTGCCCCAGCACACACCCCATTGAGTTGTCAAGTACTGTCAAGTATAAGATTAGAGGTCTCCCTTCAACCGGCGGCATAAGAATGGGTGGTTCTTGGAGATACTCTTTGATCTTTTCGAAAGCGGCCTGACATTCATCATTCCAACGTACTACTTGATCTTTCTTCAGCAGTTTGAAGATTGGTTCACAGGTAGCAGTTAGATGTGAGATGAATCGGGCAATGTAATTCAACCGTCCTAGAAAGCCTCTGACTTCTTTCTCTGTCTTGGGAGTTGGCATCTCTTGTATGGCTTTTACTTTGGCAGGGTCCACCTGAATACCTTTGTCGCTTACGATGAAACCTAGCAATTTTCCAGACCTCACCCCGAAGGTGCACTTGTTCGGGTTCAACCTCAGCTTGTACAACTTCAGACGGTCAAACAGCTTCCATAGGTGGTCAAGGTGTTCCTCCTCAGTTTGGGACCTTGCAATCATATCATCAACGTATACTTCTATCTCGTGATGGATCATATCATGAAATAAAGCAACCATGGCATGCTGGTAAGTTGCCCCAGCATTTTTCAACCCAAAAGGCATGACCTTGTAGCAAAAGGTGCCCCACTGAGTGACAAAAGTGGTCTTCTCCATGTCTTCAGGAGCCATCTTGATCTGATTATAACCGGAGAAGCCATCCATGAAGGAGAAAACTTTATGCTGAGCAGTATTGTCAACCAGAACGTCGATATGAGGCAGAGGGAAATCATCCTTGGGGTTGGCCCTGTTCAAATCCCTGTAATCAACACACATTCGGACCTTACCATCCTTCTTCGGCACTGGAACTACGTTGGCAATCCACTGAGGGTAAGAAGTTACTGCTAGAAACCCGGCATCAAATTGTTTCATAACCTCAGCTTTGATTTTCTCGGACATTTCTGGACGCATACGACGGACCTTATGTTTTACCAGAGGGCAGTCTTCCTTGGTAGGCAGGTGATGAACCACAATGTCGGTATCCAAACCAGGAATGTATTCGTAAGACCAGGAAAAGATTTCCACATAGTCATGAAGCATCTGAATCAACCATTGTTTCACACTGAACTCTAGATTGGCACCAATCTTGACTTCCTTTCTGTCTGTCTCAGTGCCCAGATTTACCGTTTCCACTGGCTCTGCATGTGGCTGAATGGCCCTCTCTTCCTGGAGTAGCAGTCTTGCAAGTTCACCAGGCACTTCACAATCATCTTCACCTTCGTCTTCGGCTAAGTTGATCGGATTTTTGAAGTCATAACTGGCAGTAGTAGAGTCGTTACCAGTGAGATCCAAAGTGGATTGGAACCTGTATAAGTGAGTGTGTGTAAATATAGCTGTTTTGCAATATATAATAAAGAAAGAAAAGGAGCGCAAGATTTTGAAATTCAACAAACGTCCAATGTTTTGATTAATGATATATGAAAGTGACATACAAAAGCCCTCACAAATGAAGCCACGGTGCCCCGGGTAGGACACCGAGCCATAAAAGTTTCAACATATTGTTTGTTACAAATTGAAAACAAAAGAGTTCATTACTGAGTGACAAAAGTAATAGGTGTAAAGTCTTTGGCAGTCCAGTTGCTTGGTCCACTGTCGGTTGTTGGGTAGATCCAGCTGTCGAATTCGGATTCCTCCACGTCGTCTTCAATAGCATTCACTCCCGGGTTGGTGATGAACACAGGAGGTCTTCCAATTCTTGCCTTACGAACAGCCTTCTGAGCCTCTACAGTGAAGCCTAAGCCAAACTTGTCAGTCTTCGGAGTAAAGTCAGGAAGTCGGCCCCAGTTCGCACACTCGCCCTTCTCAATCACAGCCCGGGCATCCTTTAAGGAAGCCATCTTCAAAGGAGGGTCTTCAATCACAGTTTTAGCTGACGCCAACGTCTGAGGCACCTCTTCAAAGTGCTGGAATGGAGTCTCAATTAATTCCCCATCCATTTCTATGTACCGGAACGAGTTTAGGTGGCTGACCATATATTCTTCTTCCCCTTGCACTGTCACAATTTTCCCTCTGACCGGGTACTTAAGCTTCTGATATAGTGTGGAGGTCACAGCTCCGGCCTTGTGGATCCATGGACGACCCAACAAACAAGAGTTGGATGGATGGATGTCCATCACATAGAAAGTTGAGTCAAAAACTTGAGAACCAACCCTGATTGGAATGTCAACTTCACTGTGTACCATCCTTTTTGAACCGTCAAAGGCTCGGACAACAATGTTACTGGGCTTGAGTTCCAAACCCTCACAATCTAACCTGTCTAGGGCCTTCTTGGGTAACACATTTAATGAAGAACCGGTGTCTACCAACACGTGGGCAAGAGTAGTGCCCCTGCATTCAATGGAGACATGCAGGGCATCATTATGGTTTTTTCCTTTGGAGGTCAGATCGGCGTTAGAGAAGCCCAAACCATTATCAGCAGTCAAGTTGGTCACACAATCGGTAAATTGATCAGCAGACGTTTCTTGCGGCACATGAGCCGTCTTCAGGAAGGAGATCAGGGCCTTGGCATGGGCCTCTGAACATAACAACAGTGATAGCATAGAAATTTTTGATGGGGTGTGCCCCAGCTGCTCAACTACGTTGAAATCACTTTTCTTGATAATCTTGAGGATCTCCTCCATCTCTTGCTGGGAGGCTTCAACAGTGGTTATCTTCGGCGCCTCCGTTAGGGAAGGCAAATCAGTAGCAACCCCTTTGCCCCGAGCGTTAGATGACTCGGCAGCAGGGGTAGAAACAGGAACTTGATTAGGAAGGGGAACAGGCACACTTGCAGGTGTGATGATAAGAGGTTTCTGAATAGCTGGTGGCGCAATATCTGGTGAGAAAAGCCTACCATTGCGAGTAATTTTGGCAGGCCCGGTGATGTTACTGACACCGATACTTGTATTAAACTCTTGCTTCACTCCAAGCACATAAACATCTGCCCCATAGTGCCACGGGACAGCTTTGTCGGACGTATAGGGGAGGGGCCCCGGAACAGTGATGATGATAGGAGCAATCTTCTGAGTGGTCATGATTTTGACAGGCTTCTTTGAGAGAGCCTTAGGAGGTTTGTTGAAAATAGTGACAATAGAAACTTCTTCGGCAGGGACAGCAGGAACAACAATCTTCTCGAACAAGATTTCCTTGCTATCCATCAGGCTTTGGATACCTGAGTTCAGCAAAGGACAACCAAAAGGCGAAACAGCACATAGAAGACAATCTTCACCACATCCCAGAAATAAACCGGCTAGCAACAGATTCCTTTTGACAGTCAATAACGGGGTAACAATATCTTCTACGGAGGCCACATATCGGTCTTCTTCCACAACATTCACTCCATGCTGGGGCATGGGAGCAGTTACAACATTGGGTCTTTCGGGCGCCTCAAACTGTATTTCTTTAGCATCAATAAGGTCTTGAACCTTATTCCTCAGAGCCCAGCAATCATCCGTAGTATGCCCCGGGCTATCAGAGTGATAAGCACAACGGGCGTTGGGGTTGTACTTTGGAGAAGCTGTGTTCACTACCTTCGGAGCTTCTTTGACAGTTACCAGGTTGGTTGACAGTAGTTGCGGCAAAATCTGAGACAGGGTCATGCTGAGCCGAGTGTACTGCCTTTTGGGTCACTCACCCCTTTGTTGATTGTATTGCTGAGGAGCAGCAACAGGCTTTGAAATTACCAATGCATTGACAGCTTGGCGATTTTCCGGCTTAACTTGTCTTCTGGGACCATAAACAGCACTGGCTTCCTTCTTGAAAGGCTTCTTCTCAGTACTCGCGGAGGCACCTTTCTGTATCTTCCCTGACTTGATACCAGCTTCTATACTCTCACTAGTCAAGATCAAATCTGTAAACCCAGAAGAAGAATTACCAATCAGATGGTTGAAGAATGGACCAGACAGGGTCCCTAGGAACATGTCAACAAGTTCACGGTCAGTCAAACGAGGCTGCACCCTGCCAGCCAGGTCTCTCCACTTTTGCGCATAATCCTTAAATCCTTCGCCTGTCCCCAGTGACATACCTTGGAGTTGAGTACGCGTGGGAGCGAGGTCAAAATTGTACTGATACTGTTTATAAAATGCGGTAGCCAAATCTTCCCAGTTTCGAATACTGGCTCCATCTAGCTGATAGAACCATTCGAGTTGAGACCCCGAAAGGCTATCCTGAAAGAAATGGATCCATAGGTTCTTGTCTGCAGTGTAAGGTTGGGTCTTCCTTACATATGATCTGAGATGCAGCTTAGGACAGGAAGCCCCGTCGTACTTCACAAAGGCAGGTGCCTTGAACTTGTGTGGGATCACCACCCCAGAAGATAAACCTAGATCCCTGAAATCCAACCCCGACACATTTTGAATCTCCATGGCACTTAAACGGTCCTCTAGTTGATTGTATTTGTCTGCAGCAGGAGGGTACTGTTCATCATTGTAATCCGTCTTGTTGTCGGAGACTGCAGGACTAGGAGCCCTTCCCCCTTGGGGACTGTCTTTCTCTGCAGAGGAAGTAGGCTGATCAACCTCATTGTGTAGTGTATTCCCAAACCTCCGTCCAGTGTTAAACAGCGCAGTCCTCTTCTTCTTCTTCTTCTTCAAGAGTAGAGTCTTCAACTCTTGTTGACCTTAGGCTAAGCTCATGACCAGCTCTTGAAACTGGGCGTTCTGGGCCTGGAGGGCCTTGATAGCTTGCTCATTGGATGATTCAGGATTCATGATGACTGTTCAAATAAACAGCGAAGAAGATTAAGCAACCTGTGGAAAAAGGGTACCTGTTATGCATATGATGCAATGAGATGCGTATGTTTTATGTTTTCAAAGACAATCGGGATTCAACTTCGTAGACAAAAAGAAACACACTTCATTATATTCAAACTTTAAATTGTTCAACAACTTGCCCTTAGGCATTACAAAATTAAAATACTGAAAAGGAAACAAAAGTTGTAAAAGAAACATCCTAAGCTCATCAATGTTCCCATGGCCTCCTCTTCTCAGTACGGATATAGTCATTCAGGATCCGCTCTTCCTCCAATTGCTTAGTCAGCTTCTGGATCTTCCGTTCTTGTTCGTTGAACTTTCCCGATAAAAATCCCGTTCTTCCTGTAGCTGCGCCCAAGATCTCTTTAGTGTATCAACATCAGTGGGTATTTGAGGAGGGAGGACAGTTGGAGGAACCCCGTCTTCATCAGGAGATTCAAGAATGATAGGCCTGACAGCTTCGTATGGCATACCTAACTTCTGAGCACGGATGCGAACCCATCTGCAGTAGGGTTCCATTGGTAGAGAAGTATTCGGTCCCAACTCCTGTGGGTCAGCTTTGTGAATTCTGTCCCAAGCCTTGATGAATCCACGGCGCAGTTCGTCACTGCCTACTTGAAATTCAAAACTGAAGTGAGGAACCAACATCTCATGAGGCCCTACTCTTCTGGCTCTTCCAAACTGACGGAGAGCTAAACATGGATTATAAGAGATTCCTCCCTGGGTACCGATCAATGGAACATTAGGGTATTCTCCGTAACGATCAATAACAGCTACCTCATCCACACCTCTGAGTGTCCAAATGATGTCATTATCAGTGAGAGACATTAACCTATGATCCCAGCCCCTTCCTTATTCATTCTTCAGTACGAACTTAGGAAGGTGCGAAATAAAACACCTCACTAACAAAGGAGCACAACACCATAGAGTTCCCCGTCTTCGGCCAGTACGAGCATAGAGCTGTTGCAGGATATCACCCAAAAGAGTGGGTACAGGGTTCCGAGACATGAAGATCCTTATGGCATAGATATTGATAAAGGTATCAGGATTGGGAAACAATACCAGACCATAGATTAAAAGAGCCAGAATGTCTTCGTACGCCTTGAAGTCCAAGTCATTCCAGAAACTATTAGCTTTGCCAACCAGAAACTTAACCAAAAAGCCCTTAACTCCACTTCTAGTTTCCCAGTTAGCCACTACCTCTTCTTTGGTTAAGGGAAGGACTGCAACAATCTCTTCAGGCCTAAGAGTCTTCTCCAAACCAGTGAATGGAGTCTGCTCCAAAACAGGGATACCAAGCAAATCAGAGAATTCTTCCAGGGTAGGGACCAGCTGGAAGTCTTGAAAGGTGAAGAAATGATACAGGGGATCATAAAACTGGGTCAGGACACTTATCAATTGTTGGTCCCACTTTAAAGTGACTAACCCAAGGAGAGAACCATGCCTCTTGATGAAGGAAGTAGTGTTTGGAATCCTATCAACCAATTCCTTGAGCAAAGTAGGTGGTTGAACAAAATTGAGCCGGATAGTATTCCTACGCATGGGCATCATGATGTCCTACAAAACAGAGCAAAGATGAAACAATCTTGTCTTTGAAATGGGTCAGTCCTTATGCAGGATGCATGCAATGGTATGATGTTATGATAAAGCACACCACAAATATTCACAAAGTCAAACATGATAAGGCACACAAGTCACACAAGACAGCCCTTATGGTTTAGGCCAGCATGAAGTTTAGGTCTTACCCTCTTTTAGTTTCGTTGGTTAAAACCTGTCCTATCAAAAGTAACCGGGTTCTAGAGGATCTCAATATCATTGACTACCCTCAATCGGTCATAACTCCAGCATCGCAATCTTTTCTTGCGGCCAGAACCATCGCGAGAGTTTATCCTCAATGAGTGTAGCATACTGCTACTGTTCTATGGCCAAGTTGGGTCAATTTAGGGTTCTAAGGTCGGTTGGTGTTTAATGACTCCTTAGAAGACCCATATTCTCCTCGTTGCAACACAAGGGATATCGGTACAGACCAAGGTGTCACACCAATGTAGCCACTGCTTCACCCATGTCGGTCTATGCCGGACAGGTCCCTCACAGATTATGCTACCTAAAAGGGTATTCCCCAGATCCGGGTTAGGATCTATAAAACTCTGATGCAAAGCCCACAAATATAAAAGCAAACAAAGCAAAACAATTTGAAAACAAGAGTGATCTAAGCCCTAAGGTTACTCCACTTTTAAGTTATCCCCAGAAGAGTCGCCAGTTCTGTGATACGGTGGGAGAACTGACTTGGGTTTTGCGTTTGTTTTCGTAAATGTTTCGGTTGAGCAAGAGTCGGCACCGACTTTTTATTTTATCCTAAGGAAAGGTTAAAAAAGCAAAGCAAAAACCTTTGAGATGTTTTCTTGGGTTCGGGGAGTAGATTATAGAAAGGGAAGGTATTAGCACCCTTTTTATCCATGGTTATCCATGGGCTCTTAGTTACTTGCTTAGATCACTTGCCTTGTGTTTTCAATTGTTTGAAATGGTGCTTTGTGTGTGGATTTGAAAATGTTTTGAAAAGAGGCCAATGTGGTGGCAACCTTTGCAATGATCCATGTTGGGATGTATACAAAGGTGTATGTCTTTTGAAAAGTTTTCAATGTTTTAGGAAGTTGTTTTGAAAGTATGTTGTCATGTGTGGTTTTGAAAAATAGGCAAGTGTTTTTGTTTTGTAAGTTGGCAAGTAGTCAAGAGCTATCTACCCTAAATTTCTCAAAGATCTTCGCTATGTTTTAACCCTTTTAACAATTTTGTTCCACCATTGTATTTCGTGGACAATCTTGTGTTAGGATGTGAACGGGTCGGGCGCGGGTCATCGTTTAGACCATGATTGCAATGGTGCCAAGTATCTTTGGGCAATTTTTCCTTTAAGGGACTTGATCATTTTTAGGCAACTTTTGAAAGCGTCATCGAGGGACTATGATCATTTGATTGTTTTGTTTTTGCCAAAGATACCTAACATGCAATATGGCCCATTATTGAAGGCAACAAGTGGAGTAACCCTAGGGGGTGCAAGTGTGATTGGTGTTTGTTCATTTTCATGCTTTTATCTTGGAATTAGGTCAAGCTATTTGTTTGGTTGATTTTTGCATACAAAACCCTAATTCTAACATGGCATATTTAGAAAGCTTTTAAATGCGGAATTTAAAGGTCCTAAGTTATTACACAATGATCAAGGGAATGGGGGTACAAATGTTCAAATGGGGATGTGACTTCATAGGAGAGTAGTGTCCAATATTTACAACCAAATCGAATTGCGCAAATGTAAATATAAAGATGTATAAGAATAAAGCAATATGTATGTGTAAATATTTTTGTGTAAGTGTATGTTTTATTCACAAATGAAATAAAAATAATTAAAAGGGTTAATTTTTGAATATTTTCATGTTTAGGGTAAAAAACCCTAATTTTGCAAATAAAAGGTATTAATTATTTATTATGTATTATATACAATATTTATTAATTATATACAAAAAATAAATAAAAGAGAAGTATATTTGTCAAAAAGGTATTTTTGATGTTAAATATTAATAAAAATAAAAATGTATATTTTTTTTGTATTTTTATCCTAAATATCCTAATAAATATGTAAATATTTATATTATATGTTAAATATATTAAATATGTACAAAAAATAAAATATTTAATATTTACAAAAAAAGTATATTTTTTTATAAAATGTTTTCAAAAGATAAAATAAAATAAAATTAGAAAATAAGTGTATTTTGCATTGTTTTTAGTATTTTTAAATAAAAAGTATTATGTATTTATTTTCATATTAAACCAAATGAAACAAAATAAATATCAAATAAAATGCAAAAAATGTGAGAAAAATATTTTTAATATTTTTTATACTTTGACAAAAATAAATAAGTCAGAAACAAAAATCAAAAGTCAAAAATAATAAAAATAAAACACAATGGGCCAAGGGGGTGCATATGAAATACAGTGGTGCAAAAAGGAAAAATATCTCAGGCCCAGCCCATAGAGGTTGTCTTCAACCTCCAGACAATTCAAACAACCAAAAACGCGTGTTTTGCCTTGTCCCTGCTATCTCCTGATTCCTTGATTTTCAGCACAAACTCACAACATGAAAAATGTCAATCATCAAACCACGAATCCATACATACCAAGAACTTGATCTAACTCAGAAATGAGAGAGAATTTCTTCCCCCCCAATTCCTGACCTAGTTTTTTTCTAAAATTCAGGTCTTAAATTCTCTCAGCATATGCAATATAAATGGAAAGTGAGGATATGGGTGGCTTCAGGGACATGAGTATGACACTTTTCATTCATAAACCTAGACCTAACTCTTCCTAGATTGAGAGATAAAAGTCCATGAACTTACCTGTTCAGCTTGGATCGTGTATGACAATGGAGGCACTTTCAAGGCAAGGTGAGGACTGGTACAACTTGCTTGAAGTCCAGGGATGCTATTCCAATGCTTGGTGTGCTTTGAATCTTGCTATATCAAGCTACAGAAGTTCACCTGCAAAGTTGAAAACTGAAAATGGAAAATGATGTTAGGGATGTTACAGGTCGTGTCCAATGCTTGGGATAGCTTCAGTGGGTGATAAGGAATGTGTTTGCAAAGGTTTCAGCCAAAACGCACGAGTAGATTGAGTTATGGACCTCAAACTGCAGGGATGCCCTGTTTTTGTGCAGTACAATGGTGTTTTGAGGTTTAGGGAGGTATGGAAGGTAGTTAGCTCGTGCCTTAGCTCAGGTTTGATGTTTTGGATATGTTCAACAAGTTTGTCTAGGCTTCTGGTTGCAGCAATGTGAGTTGTGTTAAGTTATGCAAAGTTTTCTTCTTTCTTAAGCCAAGTTTGTCAACTTGGTTTCTAGACTTATGCAGGCCCCCTAAACATGATGCCTCAATCCCTCTTGATCAGTGTGTTATGTCCATGAATCCTGTGTCCAAAGATATGGCCTTGTACTTCTTGATTTGCAAACTTGACATAAAGTGTAACTTTTCAAAAATGGATAATTTGCTTTTTCTAATTATGGCTTAATTCTTCATACAATGACCAAATGCATAAAATAATGCCTTGGCACAATGGATTGGCATTTAATTATTGAGTAAGAAAAGGATTAGAGGCCTGTAACTAGCTTGCTCATGCTGATTTGAAAAATTGCACAAGTTATGAACATGCCTTTGGCCATGAATCAAAGTGACTTTTGCTCATATTGCCAAATTCGATTCTCCCTAACCACAAGGTTGTTTGATGAGTTCTTGGACATTTTGGAAAGCTTGGAATGTGTACTACAATCCATCTTTGTAATGCAATTTGAAATTCCAAGTGGAAGTATGTGAAAAGTGGCCATGAAGTTGGGCAAAAATCCTGCCTAGAATAGGTCAAAATTTTTCTAAGTTAAGAATGTTTTGCACCCTTGTTCCAAAAATCATAACTTGAGCTACAAGCTTATTTTGAGGAAACTTTGTGAATAAAAGTTGTAGATTTTGCAATGTACTATAACTTTCATGTTTTGAGTTTTCCTTGAATCCAAATGTATCTTGATGAAAAAAAGGGACAAAGTTAGGAAAAAATTAGGGATTTTTATAACTTAGAAAATTTCTAAGTTATGAAAATTCTTCATTTTAAACCCTAATTTGCAATTCTTGATTTCTTGATGAACAAGTTTCATATTTTGACATGTCTTGATGAAAAATGAATCTTGACACTTGATTTTGACCAAAAAGTCAAAGTTTGACTTTTCAGTATACAGTCAAATTTGGCTCAGTTGACTGGAAAATTCATCTGTCAATCTTGTGCATTTGGGATCTTTTGAACTTGTTTAACATGTCAAGAAAATTCCATGGGGTCCTTGAGTCCATATGTAAGCTTGGTTTGCCATTGGCTAGGTCAAACAGTCAAAAATTGCCTTTGTGCAGTCAAAACCTTAAAAATGACCATTTTGCCCTTTTGGTGATCTGATCAAATTTCTTGTGGACTTGTGATCCAAACTTGATCAAATGGTCCATATGAGTTCATAATGTTGATGTGGGTCAAAAATCATGAGGTTTGACTGTCAATTGACCATAGTGGACTTTTTCCCCAATACAGCTGATTTCTAGGTCAACTTGTCCAATTGACTGGGCAAAGATTGGAATCAAGGCTTGAAATTTGGTATGGATAAACTTGGGAGTCCAATATGAAGCATGAAAGTCATCTTAGTCATTTAAGGTCAAAACATCTTTGTGCAAACACAAACCCTAATTTGGGTCAACAGTGCAAGGAGAAGTCTTGAGCAGAGGAAACCCTAACTGGATCTTGAGCTCCAAGGGTCTTGTGGTGAGAAAATGTTGAGGAAATGGGAGGGCAAATTTTGGGGTACAACAGTTGCCCCTGTTCAATCTTCTTGAACCTGAAGAGTTAGATTGGCAAGTTTGCCTTTCGCGACTCGAGGGTAAAAGGAGATTGGACACTAGAGTGCCCGGAAATTTGCACTCGCATGCTGGAGTATCAGCAATGTGATGGGGGGAATGGGCTTATAGATGCCATTTGGAGATAGGATGGATAGGAGGATGGGCTTATAGATGCCATCTGGAGACGTGACAGAACCTTGTCGGGAATGGACTTATAGATGCCATTTGGAAGTGTTGATCGCGTAAGAGATTCCTTAGCGAGCACTTGCGTATTTTGAGAAAGAAAGATGGTTTCCTGGCTTGTTACAGGTGCTGATCTTCAGTCTCTTCATGCAGATATACCCTGTCTAGATACAGGTATCGAATCTACAATTGGTTGCTCACAGATGTGCCCTGGCTATATACAGGAATCGAATCTGGAACTGTTGTCTATAGATGTGCCCTGGCTGGATACAGGTATCGAATCTGGAATTGTCGTCTACAGATATGCCCTGGCTGGATACAGGTATCGAATCTGGAATTGTCATCTACAGATATGCCCTGGCCGGATACAGGTATCGAATCTGGAAATATCGTCTACAGATATGCCCTGGCTGGATACAGGTATCGAATCTGGAAATTTGTCGAAAGGTTGGTAGAGATAGCTTTCCTGGCTGGATACAGGTGTAAACCTCTGACCTAAGAATGAAAGATAATTTCCTGGCATGTTACAGGGGTTGATCTTCAAACTCTTCATGCAGATATGCCCTGGCTGGATACAGGAATCGAATCTGGAATCAATCACTTACAGATATGCCCTGGCTAGATACAGGTATCGAATCTGGAATTGCGATAGTTGATAGTAATCATCTTTGAATTTCCCTTTTCCTGAAAAGGCAAAACATCAGTTGTATGCAACGTCATGATGTATGAAATGCACGATGTCATGATGCTCAAAATTAGATACTGTTGTATGCACTTTATCATGTATGTAGGCAGGATGTATGAAATGTGAAATGTCTATGAATGTATTTTCGTTTAGGAAAATAAATCTTTGACGACTGCCGGGAGTTTGTGGAATCCTGGGCTGATGCTGAAGAGTAGAGTTCTTCGCTTCCGCTGGGGATGATGGTTGCAAGAATAAACCGGTGGGAGAAGACGACTCCGTTGGGGAATAAACTTGTTGGAGAGATTACTCTGTGGGGTATTACTCTGTGGGAAGAGATACTTCACTGAGGTTTTGATGAGAACTCCGTTGGGGATAGGGAGAACTTTGTCGAGGACGATCTTTCCGTGGTAATTAGCTGAGGATAACCCAGTTATACCCTGATGGGAAAATAACCTTTGAATAAAGTCGGGGAGAGACGTATGTACTCTGCAGGTGATAAACTTCCAGAATCTACTGGGGATATGGATTCCACTTTCCTGGGGAAACTTTTCAGGCTGTACTGGGGTGTTGGTGTTCCGCCGGGGAACAATCTTATATTAAGACTGTCAGGGATGCTTGCTGAGGAATACCTATACTCTGCTGGGGGATGTTGAGATCCTCTGGGGATACCCAACTTCCTTAAGGCTGCTAGCAGACTAACTCTACCTGGGGGGAGTATTGCTGACCTGCTAGGGGAACAGTGTGCCCTTTCAGGGCTGCTGGGAGACCAACTCTTCCTGGGGAGAGTATTGCTGAATCTTATCTTATTCTGTGGGGAGTTGAGGTAACTTGGTCACGTTCTTCAGCCGAATTTACCTTGGTACCTTGGTGGACAGAGCAACTAGACCGCTTGAACAAATCTAAATTGCCCCTTGTTTCTGATGTCATCTGTAATTAGTCTTTTGTTTCGTATGCAAACATTCATGATTAGCAATTAATGTCAAATTCATATATCAAAAATGAACATTGGACGTTTTTTGCAAAACAAAACAGAAAAAGGAAAAACGATGGGTAATTTGTCTGAAAAATTGAACTTGTATTGATTTTGAAATTTTCCTGTAAATAGGCGTTTATGTACAGGAGGCTGACGTCCTAGTAAGAGAACGCCGTCGAACAACATAGAGTTTATACAATTTGAAAAGGAAACAAAACAGCTATGTGAAAAATAATCCCACTGGGTTCCAACTCTGCTATCGCCTTTATGTCTTCAAGCGTCTCATCACTTTGCTACTTAGTTGAAGAGGAAGCTGATTGATCGATGCTGAAGTCTGAGCCCGATAGTTGATGCCGAATTCTGGATGCAAGGTGATCCAATGAGACATAGTATTACGCTTATCCCTAACTTTTGCCTGGACCGCCCTTTCGGGTTTTCAGTCCAACGGGATACCCATTTTTGCCCAAGCCGCCTTTTCAGGTTTTCGACTTGCCGGGTGTACAGATTTTTTTTCATTTTCATCCCTTATTTCTGCCCGAACCTTTTTGTTTCAACGGGAAGCCCTTATTTTTGCCTAGGTGTGTCAACCTAGCGGGTCTTTGATTCATGCGTAGTATCTTTTTACTATGTCTTCATTGGCGAGGTGAGGAAGGTCGTCACCATCCATGGTGGTTAGGATCATAGCTCCTCCTGAGAAGATGTGCTTAACCACAAATGGCCCTTCGTACGTAGGGGTCCATTTGCCCCTGGGGTCACTTTGAGGAAGAATGATGCGCTTGATTACCAGGTCTCCGACTTGATACTCTTGTCGTCTGACCTTCTTGTTAAATGCCCTGATCATCCGTTTTTGGTACGTCTGACCATGACAAATAGCAGTGAGTCTCTTTTCGTCAATTAGGTTTAATTGATCAAGCCGAGTCTGGATCCAGTCATCTTTGCTCAAACGCTGCATCCTCCATTATCCAGAGAGAGGGTATCTGGACTTCAATAGGCAAGACTGCCTCCATGCCATAGACCAAGGAGAAGGGAGTTGCCCATGTTGACGTCCGTGCTGAGGTACGGTACCCTTGAAGAGCAAACGGTAGCATTCCGTGCCAATCTTTGTAGGTCACTGTCATCTTCTGCACAATCTTCTTGATATTCTTATTCCCTGCTTCTACAGCCTCGTTCATCTTCGGCCGGTAAGGTAAAGAATTGTGGTGCTGTATCTTGAATTGCTCGCAGAGCTCAGTGATCATCTTGTTGTTAAGATTGGTACCATTATCCGTAATGATCCTTTCAGGTATACCGTATCGATAGATCAGGTTGTGCCGAATGAACCGTGCCACGACGTTCTTGGTTACCGTAGCGTAGGAAGCTGCTTCGACCCACTTTGTGAAGTAATCAATCGCTACCAAGATGAAGTGGTGCCCGTTAGACGCCGTAGGTCGGATCTCGCCGATCATATCAATGCCCCACATTGCAAAAGGCCAAGGTGCTGTCAAGACGTTCAGAGGAACCAGAGGAATGTGCACCTTATCAGTATAGATCTGGCATTTATGACAAGTTCGAAAATGTTGGTAACAGTCGGCTTCCATTGTGGACCAGAAATATCCTGCTCGAAGGATTTTCTTTGCCATGGTATGTCCACTGGAATGTGTTCCGAATGTACCTTCATGTAGCTCTTCCATGATCTTTTTTGCTTCAGTCTTATCTACACAACGCAGTAAGGTTGAGTCATGGTTTCGCTTGTAGAGAACGCCATTATTGAGGAAGAACTTTGCTGCAAACCTTCTCAGGAATTTCTTATCATTAACAGATGCACCCTCGGGGTATTCTTGAGCTTCCAAGTACCTCTTCACTTCATGATACCAGGGTTTTTCTGTTACCTCTTCAGTCTCAAGATCGCAACAATATGCAGGTTCGTCCAATTTCCAGATAATGATTCGGGGAGCCTCGTTGTCCCATTTGACTTTGAACATAGAAGACATCGTAGCCAACGCGTCTGCCAACTGATTCTCCTCTCTTGGGAAGTGTTCAAAAGTTATCTCCTCGAAGTGGGGAAGCAATGTCAGCACATACTCCTTGTAAGGAATAAGATTTGGGTGTTTCGTATCCCACTCTCCTTTGACCTGATTGATCACGAGAGCGGAATCTCCGAAGACACTCAGAAACTTGATCCTTAAATCGATTGCAGTTTGAAGACCCATGATACATGCCTCATACTCCGCCATGTTGTTGGTGCAGTTGAAAGATAGCCGGGCGGTGAGTGGAGTATGAGTGCCTTTAGGGGATATGATCACGGCGCCAATACCATTACCCAAAGCGTTTGAGGCTCCGTCAAAGTGCATAGACCATAGGGATCCTTCCTCAGGTCCTTCATCCGGTCCAGGTACTTCACAATCAGTCACAACCATAATATCCTCGTCTGGAAATTCAAAGTTCATCGACTGGTAGTCATCCACTGCCTGATGTGCCAAATGGTATGCCAATACACTTCCCCTGATTGCTTTTTGAGTCGTGTACTGGATGTCATATTCCGTCAAGATCATTTGCCATCTTGCTATTCTTCCAGACAGAGCAGGCTTTTCGAATATGTACTTGATTGGATCCATTTTTGAAATCAACAGAGTAGTGTGAGTAAACATATACTGTCTCAGCCGGCGAGCAACCCATACCAGAGCGCAGCAAGTTTTCTCGAGCAGTGAGTACCGAGTCTCACAGTCGGTAAACTTTTTGCTCAGGTAATAAATGGCGTGTTCTTTTCGGCCAGACTCGTCATGCTGCCCCAGCACACACCCCATTGAGTTGTCAAGTACTGTCAAGTATAAGATTAGAGGTCTCCCTTCAACCGGCGGCATAAGAATGGGTGGTTCTTGGAGATACTCTTTGATCTTTTCGAAAGCGGCCTGACATTTATCATTCCAACGTACTACTTGATCTTTCTTCAGCAGTTTGAAGATTGGTTCACAGGTAGCAGTTATATGTGAGATGAATCGGGAAATGTAATTCAACCGTGCTAGAAAGCCTCTGACTTCTTTCTCTGTCTTGGGAGTTGGCATCTCTTGTATGGCTTTTACTTTGGCAGGGTCCACCTGAATACCTTTGTCGCTTACGATGAAACCTAGCAATTTTCCAGACCTCACCCCAAAGGTGCACTTGTTCGGGTTCAACCTCAGCTTGTACAACTTCAGACGGTCAAACAGCTTCCGTAGGTGGTCAAGGTGTTCCTCCTCAGTTTGGGACCTTGCAATCATATCGTCGACGTATACTTCTATCTCGTGATGGATCATATCATGAAATAAAGCAACCATGGCACGCTGGTAAGTTGCCCCAGCATTTTTCAACCCAAAAGGCATGACCTTGTAGCAAAAGGTGCCCCACTGAGTGACAAAAGTGGTCTTCTCCATGTCTTCAGGAGCCATCTTGATCTGATTATAACCGGAGAAGCCATCCATGAAGGAGAAAACTTTATGCTGAGCAGTATTGTCAACCAGAACGTCGATATGAGGCAGAGGGAAATCATCCTTGGGGCTGGCCCTATTCAAATCCCTGTAATCAACACACATTCGGACCTTACCATCCTTCTTCAGCACTGGAACTACGTTGGAAATCCACTGAGGGTAAGAAGTTACTGCTAGAAACCCGGCATCAAATTGTTTCATAACCTCAGCTTTGATTTTCTCGGATATTTCTGGACGCATACGACAGACCTTCTATTTTACCGGAGGGCAATTTTCCTTGGTAGGTAGGTGATGAACCACAATGTCGGTATCCAAACCAGGCATGTCTTTGTAAGACCAGGCAAAGATTTCCACATAGTCATGAAGCATCTGAATCAACCGTTGTTTCACACTGAACTCTAGATTGGCACCAATCTTGACTTCCTTTCTGTCTGTCTCAGTACCCAGATTTACCGTTTCCACTGGCTCTTCATGTGGCTGAATGGCCCTCTCTTCTTGGAGTAGCAGTCTTGCAAGTTCACCAGGCACTTCACAATCATCTTCACCTTCGTCTTCGGCTAAGTTGATCGGATTTTCGAAGTCATAACTGGCAGTAGCAGAGTCGTTACCAGTGAGATCCAGAGTGGATTAGAACCTGTATAAGTGAGTGTGTGTAAATATAACGGTTTTGCAATATTTAATAAAGAAAGAAAAGGAGCACAAGATTTTGAAATGCAACAAACGTCCAATGGTTTTATTAATGATATATGAAAATGACATACAAAAGCCCTCACAAATGAAGCCACGGTGCCCCGGGTAGGACACTGAGCCATAAAAGTTTCAACATATTGTTTGTTACAAATTGAAAACAAAAGATTTCATTACTGAGTGACAAAAGTAACAGGTGTAAAGTCTTTGGCAGTCCAGTTGCTTGGTCCACTGTCGGTTGTTGGGTAGATCCAGCTGTCGAATTTGGATTCCTCCACGTCGTCTTCAATTGCATTCACACCCGGGTTGGTGATGAACACAGGAGGTCTTCTAATTCTTGCCTTACGAACAACCTTCTGAGCCTCTGCAGTGAAGCCTAAGCCAAACTTGTCAGTCTTCGGAGTAAAGTCAGGAAGTCGGCCCCAGTTCGCACACTCGCCCTTCTCAATCACAGCCCGGGCATCCTTTAAGGAAGCCATCTTCAAAGGAGGGTCTTCAATCACAGTTTCAGCTGACGCCAATGTCTGAGGCACCTCTTCAAAGTGCTGGAATGGAGTCTCAATGAATTCCCCATCCATTTCTATGTACCGGAACGAGTTTAGGTGGCTGACCATATATTCTTCTTCCCCTTGCACTGTCACAATTTTCCCTCTGACCGGGTACTTAAGCTTCTGATATAGTGTGGAGGTCACAACTCCGGCCTTGTGGATCCATGGACGACCCAGCAAACAAGAGTAGGATGGACGGATGTCCATCACATAGAAAGTTGAGTCAAAAATTTGAGAACCAACCCTGATTGGAATGTCAACTTCACCATGTACCATCCTTTTCGAACCGTCAAAGGCTCGGACAACAATGTTACTGGGCTTGAGCTCCAAACCCTCACAATCTAACCTGTCTAGGGCCTTCTTGGGTAACACATTTAATGAAGAACCGGTTTCTACCAACACGTGGGCAAGAGTAGTGCCCCTGCATTCAATGGAGACATGCAGGGCATCATTATGGTTTTTTCCTTTGGCGGTCAGATCGGCGTCAGAGAAGCCCAAACCATTATCAGGAGTCAAGTTGGCCATGCAATCGGTAAATTGATCAGCAGACGTTTCTTGCGGCACATGAGCCGTCTTCAGGAAGGAGATCAGGGCCTTGGTATGGGCCTCTAAACATAACAATAGTGATAGCATAGAAATTTTTGATGGGGTGTGCCCCAGCTGCTCAACTACGTTGAAATCACTTTTCTTGATAATCTTGAGGATCTCCTCCATCGCTTGCTGGGAGGCTTCAACAGTGGTTGTCTTCGGCGCCTCCGTCAGGGCAGGAAAATCGGTAGCAACCCCTTTGCCCCGAGCGTTAGATGACTCAGCAGCAGGGGTAGAAACAGGAACTTGATTAGGAAGGGGAACAGGCACACTTGCAGGTGTGATGATAAGAGGTTTCTGAATAGCTGGTGGCGCAATATCTGGTGAGAAAAGCCTACCACTGCGAGTAATTTTGGCAGGCCCGGTGATGTTACTGACACCGGTACTTGTATCAAACACTTGCTTCACTCCAAGCACATAAACATCTGCCCCATAGAGCTCTGTTTTTGGAAATGGAGGATGGTGTTAATGGTGTTACAGTTCTATAACAGGGTGTGGGATCAACTCTATATGATGTTTAGAAACTTTAGAAACCAAAAGGCCAAGAAACGCACGAGTAGATATGAGTTTCAAGTTTTTGGTCAGTTTGTGTGAAAATGGAAGTGTGATTCTGAGTTCTAGGTTCTTTCAAGGATTAAGCATTCGTGTGTTTGTGTCAAATGGTTTGTGTATGTATAAACAAAAGTGTTTGAAAGCTTTGGACAATCAGAAGTACAAGTCTCTAGCCTTTGGCTAGGTTACTTGATTTTGAAGAAAAGAGGGAAACAAGTTTCAAGAAGAGGTACAAGCATGGGATGGATGATTGTAAGTGTTTGAAACATTTCTAATGAGTTATAGGACCTGTTTGATCAGAAGATAACAAGTGCAAGGCTCAAGAACAAGTTTTGTACAAAAAGTCACTTTATCAAAATGGCAATGTAACCTTTCTTCCAAAAATGGATATAAAGCATGTCCATGCATTGAATGCTTGAAGTGAGGCCTCTAACAACTGTGTATACCATTAACTATGGAGTGCCTAACAATTTTGAGGCCTGAAAAGTAGTGTTTATGCAACATAGTTTGAATTTGAATTTTGTTCATCACTAAAATGAGTTGTAATTAAAGTGATAAAACCCTAACTTCCTCTCTTCGGTTCTCCATACTCAAGAATGATCTCAAGGAGTTCTTGGACATTTTGGAAAGCTTGTAATGTGCTCTAAAACCCATATTTGAATTCATTTTGAATATTCCCCTTGGAACTATATGAAAAAGTGCCATGAAGTTGGGTCAAATTTCTGACCAAATTAGGGCAAAATTCCACTAAGTGTTTTGTTTCATGACCCTATGTTCTTAAAATTATAACTTGAGATCCAAGCACTTTTGGGAGAAGTTGTGTGAATAAAAGTTACAGATTTCATGGAGATATACAACTTTCATGTTGGAATTTCTCTTGAATCATCTTGCATCATGGTTAACATTTTGCTCAAAGTTATGAAAAAAATAAGAAATTTCCAACACTTAGAAAAATTTCTAAGTTTAGAAATTTTGACTTTTCAAAATGAAATCTTGAATTTTTGATTTCTTGATGAATAAGTTTCATATTTTGACATGTTTTGATGAATTGTGATCTTTTGCATTTGAATTTGACTAAAAAGTCAAAGTTTGACTTTTTAGTATACAGTTGACTTTTGATCAGTTGACTAAAAAATTCATCTGTCAATCCAATGGACTTGCAATGTTTTGAACCATGTCATTAGTTAAAAATGATGAAATTGGACTCTTGATATCATGTCTTAAACCAATTGACCATTTGCTAGGTCAAAAATCAGAAGTTGCCCTTTCCCAATCAAAACCCTAATTTTGAACATTTTGCCCTTTTGGAGATTTGATCAAATTTCTTGAGGAGTTATGGTCCAAACCTGATCAAATGATACATATGAGTCTAAAAAGTTGATGTGGATAAAAAATTATGGAGTTTGACTGTAAATTGGCCATAGTTGACTTTTCCCCCAATACAATTGATTTTTAGGTCAACTGCTCAATTTACTGATAAAAAATATGATCTAAGGCTTAAAACTTGACATGAGTAATCTTGGGCGTCCATAATGATCCATGAAAACCATATGGGGCATAGAAAGTTCAAAAATCCTTGTGCAAACTCAAACCCCAATTTTGGTCATCAGTGCTTAAGGAGGTGTCTTGAGTTGATCAACCCTAGTGCAGTCTTGAGCCCAATGAGATCTTGTGAGCAAAATTCTTGATAAGTGAGAGGGAAAAATTTGTGGTACAACAGCTGCCCCTGTTCAATCTTCTTATGCCTGAAGAGTTAGATTGGCTAGTTTTTTCCATTCGTGGCTCGAAGGTGGAAGATGATTGGACACTATAGTGCCCAAAAATTTGCACTCGGTGATGCGATGGGCTTAAAGATGCCATTTGGAGGGATGATAGAGAGTTGTTGGAGATGGGTTTGTAGATGCCATCCAAAAGTGATTGCTGAATCTGAAAGAGAATTTGAATGAGTATCAAAATGGCATTCGTGTTTGAAGCGTATTTGAACTATATCTGAAAAGTGGACTCTGAATAAGTATCAGAATGGCATCCGTGTCTAGAGTGTATCTGAACTGCATCTGAAAGTTGAATATGAATGAGTATCAGAATGGCATCCATGTCTGGAGTGTATCTGAACTGTATCTGAAAGTTGAATCTGAATGAGTATCAGAATGTCATCCGTGTTTGGAGCGTATCTGAACTGCATCTGAAAGTTGAATGTGAATGAGTATCAGAATGGCATCCGTGTCTGGAGCGTATCTGAACTGTAACTGAAAGTTGAATCTGAATGAGTATCAGAATGGCATCCGTGTCTGGAGCGTATCTGAACTGCATCTGAAGGTTGAATCTGAATGAGTATCAGAATGACATCCGTGTCTGGAGCGTATCTGAACTACATCTAAAGGTTGAATCTGAATGAGTATCAGAATGGCATCCGTGTCTAGAGCGTATCTAAACTATATCTGAAAGTTGAATCTGAATGAGTATCAAAATGGCATCCGTTTCTGGAGCGTATCTGAACTGTATCTGAAAACTTTGGACATTGTTAATGGTAGCTGTTAACCTTATCCTAAAAAAGGGTAAAATGTTAGCTAAAATTCAAAGTCATGTTGTATGAAATGCATGGTATGATGCATTCGTGTTATCAATGTTTATGATATATGGATGCGATGTATGTGTATGTGAGATAGTCTGTTGCACTGTTGTGGTATTGGGGAAAATAAATCCCTGGCCACTGCTGAGGATATGTAAGTCTTCATGTTGTGAAGTTGAAGTGTTGATGAATTTCCACTTATAGAAATAAACTCTGTTGTAAGGGAAATGTTGTGTACTTCTTGTAAAATCCTATTGGGAAATCCTGAGAAACTTAGTGACTTCTAATGGGGATTGATAACTGGAAGCTTTGTTCCGCTGGGGACTAAACTGCACACTACGGGGGATTTATGGAAATAGCATAGAGAGATTTTCCCACCTCTTAAAGCCATCAGTGATTGTCTTTCTATTTTTTTTATTCGTAAACAGTAATTATATTCAAATACATATGTTCAAAAATAAATCATTGGACGTTTTTGTAAACAAAACAAGAGTAAAGAAAAACAAATAGTTTTGCACTTTCAAAGAGATATCTTTGTATTGACTTTGAGTAAGTATTTTTGTACAATGAGACAAACATTCTAGTAAGAGAACTCAGTCGTAAAAAATGAAAATTTTGATACAAAGAAAAGATAGCTATGTGAAATAATTCCATGGGGTTCCCATTCTGCTATAGCCTTCGTATCTCTGAGAATCTTGTATATTCATTGCCTCGTCCAAAGATGATTGAATTGATCAAAACCTTTGAGTTTTTCAGTGGAAGCCAAAGGTTGTTCATAAGGTGATCCAATGGGACATAGTCATAAGCTTTAATTCCCTACCTTTTACCTGGACCTCCCTTTCAGGTTTTCAGTCCACTGGGAAACCCTTTTTTGCCCAAGTCGCCCTTTCGGGTTTTTAACTTGCCGGGTGTACAGATTTTTTTGTGTTATCCCTAATTTTTGCCTGAACGTTTTTTATTCTCTTGGATACCCTTATTTTTCCTAGGTTTGTCAACCTAGAGGGTCTCTTATGCATATTATATTTTGACTATGTCTGCGTTCGTAGGGTGCGGCAGTTCGTCGCCATCCATGGTGGTTAAGATCATTGCTCCACCAGAGAATATGTTTTTGATTACAAATGGTCCTTCGTAGGCAGGACTCCATTTACCCCTGGGATCACCTTGCGGCATTATGATACGTTTGATCACCAGATCTCCAACTTGATACACTTGGCGTCTGACCTTTTTGTTGAAAGCCTTGATCATTCGTTTTTGATACATTTGACCATGGAAAACAGCAGTAAGTCTTTTCTAATCAATCAAGTTTAGATGATCAAGTCGAGTCTGGATCCAATCTTCTTCACTCAACCCTGCATCCTTCATTATTCTTAGAGAGGGGATCTGGACCACAATAGGCAAGACAACCTCCATGCCGTATACCAGAGAGTAGGGTGTTGCCCCGGTTGATGTGCGCGCTGTGGTACGATACTCGTGAAGAGCGAATGGTAGCATCTAATTCCAGTCTTTGTATGTGACTGTCATTTTCTGTATGATCTTTTTGATATTCTTATTCGCGGCTTCGACATCACCATTCATCTTCGACCGATAAGGGGAAGAATTATGATGTTGGATCTTGAATTACTCACACAAGGTGGTGATCATAGTATTGTTCAAGTTCGTACCATTGTCTGTAATAATCCTCTCTGAAATACCGTAACGACAAATGAGATTCTACTTGATGAATTAGGCGACAACGTTCTTGGTAACGGAAGCGAAAGAAGCTGCCTCCACCCACTTGGTAAAATAGTTAATGGACACAAAGATGAAGCGGTGTCCATTGGAGGATGTTGGTTTGATTTCCCCAATCATATCAATCCCCCACATAGCAAAGGGCCAAGGAGTCATCAAGACATTCAGAGGAACCGGAGGTACATGCATCTTGTCAGCATAAATCTGACACTTGTGGCATGTTCGAGAGTGTTGATAGCAATCAGCTTCCATGGTAGACCATTAATAGCCTGCCCGTAGGATTTTCTTTGCCATCGTATGCCCACTGGAATGGGGGCCAAAAGTGCCTTCATGTAACTCAGCCATGATCCTTTCAACTTCGACCCTGTCTACACACCGAAGTAACACAGAGTCATGGTTGCGTTTGTAAATAATGCCATTACTAAGGAAGAATTTAGGAGAGAATCTCCTCAAGAACTTCTTATCATTGACTGAGGCTCCTTCTGGATATTCTTGAGCTTCGAAATACCTCTTAACTCCGTAAAACCAAGGCTGGTCCACTACTTCTTTAGTATTAATCTCGTGGCAGTGTGCTGGTTCATCCCTTCCTTCAATGGTGATCTGGGGAGCCTCGTTATCCCATTTATGTTTAAACATAGATGACATCGTGGCTAGTGCGTCTGCTAGATGATTTTCTTCTCGCGGGAAGTGCTCGAAGGTAATCTTCTCAAAGTGTGGGAGCAATGTCGAAACATGTTCTTTGTAAGGGATAAGGTTAGGGTGTTTGGTGTCCCATTCCCCTTTGATCTGGCTAATAACTAAAGCTGAATCTCCGAATACGTTCAAAGATTTGATCCCCAAGTCTATGGCAGCTTTGAGACCAAAGATGCACGCTTCGTATTCCGCCATGTTATTTATACAATTGAAGCAGAGTCTTGCAGTAAATGGAGTATGACATCCTTCAGGAGATATGAGTACAACACCAATACCATTTCCGAGTGCGTTAGATGCCTCATTAAAAACTAGGGTCCATCGGGATCCTTGTTCAGGTCTGTCATATGGTGTGAATTCCTTATAGTTGTTTACCATCATGATGTCTTCATCTGGGAATTCGAACTTCATGGACTGGTAGTCTTCCACAGCTTGGTGAGCAAGGTGATCAGCTAGTACACTGCCCTTTATTTCTTCCTGGGTAGTATACTGTATGTCATATTCTATCAGGATCATCTGCCATCTCGCTATTCTCCTAGAGAGAGCAGGCTTCTCGAAGATGTATTTTATTGGATCCATTTTAAATATCAACAAGGTAGTATGGGTCAGCATATACTGTCTTAGCCGGCGAGCAGCCCATGCCAGAGCGCAACAAGTTTTCTCGAGCAGTGAATATCTTGTTTCACAGTCGGTAAACATTTTGCTCAGGTAATAAATAGCGTGCTCTTTTCATCCAGACTCGTCATGCTTCCCCAACACACACCCCATTGAATTTTCCAAAACAATCAGATACATTATCAATGGTCTTCCCTCGACTGGTGGCATCAACACAGGAGGCTTTTGCAGGTATTCTTTGATCTTTTTGAAAGCAGTTTGGAATTCATCATTCCATTTGACTACTTGATCTTTCTTCAGTAGTTTGAATATTGGTTCACAAGTAGCTGTCAGGTGAGAAATGAATCTGGCAATGTAGTTCAAACATCCCAAGAATCCTCTGACTTCCTTCTCGGTACGAGGAACAAGCATCTCTTGTATCGCTTTCACCTTGGCAGGATCTACTTCAATACCCTTATTGCTGATGATAAATCCTAGGAGTTTACAGACCTCACTCTAAATTTGCACTTATTTGGGTTCAACCTCAGCTTGTTTTTCTTTAGCCTCTCAAACAGTTTCTGTAAATGATCAAGATGCTCTTCTTCTGTTTAAGATCTAGCTATCATGTCGTCCACATAGACCTCTATTTCGTGATGTATCATGTCGTGAAATAGAGCTACCATGGCACGCTGATAGATTGCCTCAACATTCTTTAGTCCGAACGGCATAACCTTATAGCAGAATGTCCCCCATTGTGTGATAAAGGTTGTTTTCTCCATGTCTTCAGGAGCCATTTTGATTTGGTTATAGCCTGAGAAACTGTCCATGAAGGAAAACACTTTGTGTTGTGCCGTATTGTCAACTAGAATATCAATGTGGGGAAGTGGGAAATCATCCTTAGGTATGGCGCTATTCAAATCTCTGTATTCCACGCACATTCGTACCTTGCCATCCTTTTTGGGCACGGGAACAACATTGGCAACCCATTGCAGATAAGAGGTGACAACCAAGAATCCAGCGTTGAATTGCTTCATGAATTCATCTTTAATCTTCTCTGATATATCTGGTCGCATTCGACGGACCTTTTGTTTTGCTGGTGGGCCGTCCTCTTTTGTAGGTAGACGATGTACCACAATATTTGCATCAAGTCCTGGCATGTCTTCATACAACTAGGCAAAGACCTCAACATACCCGTGTAGCAATTGAATCAGACGCTCCTTGACACTGGGTTCCAGATTGGCACCCACCTTGAATTCCCTTTTGTCTTCCTCGGTACCTAGGTTGATTGTGTCCATTAGTTCCTCGTGGGGCTGAATGGTCCTCTCTTCTTGTTGTAGTAACCTGGCGAGTTCCCCTGGTACTTCACAATCTTCCTCACCTTTGTCTTCAGCTTGGTAGATTAGATTTTCAGAGTCACAAAAGGCCATAGCAGAACTGTTACCCTGGGATCCCGAATGGATGTATACCTGCATTATGAGTGTGAGTGTGTGTAAGGGTGATAACAAGAAAATATATCGTATAATTAACATACTTTTTACCGATTTTATATTCCATTAAGCCGTCTAACCCTCGATTATTCCGAGATTATTTGTCCTTTTTACAGGTATAACACTTGTCGACTCAAACCGATGCAAAAGGACAACATGAAGAAAGCTAGACGAAAAACAAAGAGAAAAAGAATAAAAAAATACAAAGTGTGGACTTCTGGATAGGTGACGGTCGTCACGCCCCTGTGACGGGCGTAACACCCCACAACATAACCAAACGCTCGTCACACGCACCTGACGAGCGTAAGGCACCACTTCAGCGTGTGACGACCGTCACCCACCTGTGACGACCGTCACGCGCGTAAAGGAGGACGTTACGCATGGCTTGAAGACGTGGGCGTGAAGGGCAGACTACTTCTCCCTGTTTCTACTGAATCTCCTATTTTATTGCCACAACTATTACTGCTCCTAGAATTTCTCCACGAAGACTTCATCAAGAATTCAAAATTAAACTGCTGATTTTTCCTGCTATATATATGAGTACCAAGGCACAGTCCAAGGGTCGAAGAATTTTACTCAGCAAATACTTATTTTATTTTTACAGTTATTTCCAATTTGTGTGTTTTGCAATTCTGCTTTCAATTCCTTGTAATTTTCATTCAAGCCTTAGTTTCTATTTTTAAGTGTTAATTCTTATTACAAGAATTAACACGAATTTCTACTGCAAGTCAAGCTCGAAGATTTGGATTATTGTATTCCCTCAAGATTACTATAGCATCTGTAATTCCAGGTTTTTTATATTGCAATTATTATTTATTTAGTTTCTATAATATGTCGTTTATTGACATGAATTATATTCTAAACTTTATTGCTGTTAAGTTAATTATGTCTGGCTAAATTATTATTACCGGTATGTGACCGTAAGAACTGAAAGAATTCAATGATACTTTGGCCAAAAATATTTATAAAACAATTTCTGGTTTCCAATTTCCAATATTAATTTAACTATCCTTGTCACGAGAGTGAGAGGTTAATTAACACGATTTTGCCACGACAGTGGGAAATTAATTAAGGCAAGAACCTGCATGCGAGAGCTGGGGTTCAACCCAGATAGTGGTAACGAAGCATTGATTTTTAAATACACGAGAGTGTTTTAATAAATTAATTAAATTCAAATTGTTTTCAAAAAGTGTTATTAAATTTAAAGTGCATCCACTAGGTTTAGTAACATGACTTATTTCATAAACACGAGAGTGTATGTCTCAGGTTTTTAAACAATTAGCTTTTACCGAAAAACTTTATAGGCCAAGCGATTCATCGAATTCCCTAAGTCCGATTATCACACACCGGTATAATTAGTACTATTACTTTTAAAACTAAACTGTCTCCCCCAAATATCGAATATTCATCGCTTAGTTAGACAAAACTGTAGCATTAGATCGTATGCGATTGATACACAGTCTCTGTGGGTTCTATAATCTTTTAAAACTAGAACGACTGAACTGTATACTTGTAGTTAATATCCCGACAGACTTATAAAGTCCCGATCAAGTTTTTGGCGTCGTTGCCGGGGACTGGTAGTCAATTAATTACGATTCTTCTGTTGCACGTTTAGACTAAGCAACAGACACCCTTTGTCGATTTGTATGCCAAGGACTCGCTCACAAGGCGAACCACTTGACAAATCGATGGACGAACCTGAACGCATTCTTTCCGTAAGACGTGCAGTCAGGGATTACTGTTTAAATCACGCTATTCCTTAACCCAAACCGGAAATCAAGATTGATTCTGAAACTGATTCTAATTCTTCCTCTGAAACCGAAACCAATCCAGAATTAGACATGGCCGAAGAACAAAGGACCCGTCTGCTGAAAGAGTACGCAGCTCCATCACAACAAGAGACCCATAACAGCATTGTTGCTCCAGCAATAAACCGAAACGATTTCGAGTTAAAGCCGTCATTGATATCAGCTATCCAACAACGCCAATTCTCTGGAGATATCCTTCCGAGGATCCGAATGAACACCTTACAAAATTCGTTCAATTTACCGACACAGTTATAGCAAATGGTGTTAGTAAAGATCCGATAAGATTACGTCTTTTCCCTTTTTCACTAAGAGATAGAGCTTGGGCTTGGTTGCAATCCTTGCCATCAAATTTCTTCACTACGTGGGAAGGACTGAAGATCGTATTCTTAGCACGATACTTTCCCACAAGCAAGACCGCTGCACTAAGAGCCCAAATCAACGGATTTAGGCAGAAGGATACTAAATCACTATTCGATGCATGGGAGCGCTATAAAGATATGATGCGAATGTGCCCACATCACGGACTAGAAAAATGGCTGATAATCCACACGTTTTATAATGGCCTCTTGTACAACACAAGACTATCTATAGATGCCGCCGCAGGTGGTACACTGATGGACAAGCCTTATGACGAAGCTAACCAACTCATTGAAAACATGGCTCAAAACCACTATCAGTGGGGAGGAGAAAGAACATCTGTGGAGAAGACTCAAGCCAAAGGCGGGATGTACGAGGTTAGTAGCCTAGATAAAGTTAATGCTAAGGTAGATGCTCTTACCCAAAAGATAGAAAGCTTGACCTTACCTCCTGTAGCTATCGTAGCTGCAGTTACCCCGAGTTGTGAAGTTTGTGGAGTACCTGGTCATGTTGGAACCGAATGTCAAATCTTAGCAGGAATAACGGCTGATCAGGTAAATTACGCTCAATGAAATCCCTATGCCAATACCTACAATCCTGGTTGGAAGAACCATCCTAACTTCTCGTACAAGAGCAATAACGCTTTATATGCACCTGGCCAAGCACCTGCTGTACCTCCGGGATATCAAAAACCCGCTGGTAATGTTCCTAACATTCCTAAGAAATCTAACCTTGAAATCCTAATGGAAAATTTTATCGCTAATCAAGCCCAACAAAACAAAGAATTCCTCAATCAAAACGTTCACACCGGTGAACAATTGAAGATATTAGCGAACAAGGTAGATGCCCTAGCTACTCATAACAAAATGTTAGAAACCCAAATCTCCCAAGTAGCACAACACCAAGCTAGTTCTGCCACTCCTGCTGGTACATTTCCTGGACAGCCACAACCCAATCCTAAAGGACATGCAAATGCTATTACATTATGAAGTGGGACAGCCCTTGATGGACCGGTAGATCCTAGACTCCAAAACCCGACCATGTATCAAAAACCTGAGAAAGAAATAGAGAAGTCGAAAGATAAATCTGAAAATGTAGAGGAAGACACAAAAGAGAACAGAGAGGCCTCGAAAAAACCTTATGTGCCTCCACCACCATACAAACCACCAATTCCATACCCTCAAAGACTTGCAAAATCCAAGAACGAGGGACAATTCAAGAAATTTGTAGAACTTCTGAAACAACTAAACGTCACTATTCCGTTTACAGAAGCTATAACCCAAATGTCGTCATATGCTAAATTCCTAAAAGAAATATTGGCTAATAAGAAAAAAATCATTGAGAACGAAACCGTTATGCTAACTGCCGAGTGTAGCGCCATAATTCAAAATAACATGCCTCCGAAGCTAAAAGATCCTGGTAGTTTCTCCATACCATGTGTAATTGGAAAATCTGTCATAGACAAAGCTCTATGCGATTTAGGAGCCAGTGTCAGTCTAATGCCCTTATCTATTTGCGAAAAGCTCAAATTAGGTGACATGAGACCTACCAAGATGTCCTTACAACTAGCCAATAGATCAATCAAATTTCCTGTAGGTATGCTAGAGAACATTCCTGTCCGAATAGGACAATTTTACATACCGACTGACTTCATAATAATGGACATCAAGGAAGATTCAAACATTCCCATCATACTAGGAAGACCATTTTTAGCTACTGCAGGAGCCATCATTGACGTCAAGAAAGGAAAACTTACCTTCGAGGTAGGAGAAGAAAAAGTAGAATTCATTCTTTCCCAATTCTTTAAAGCCCCTGCTATAGATGACTCGTGTTGTCTCCTAGATATCATTGATGAATGTGTCAAAGAACTTGAATGCCAAGAGGACACCTACTCTGAGATGCTGAAAATTCAGACACCGACTATCCTCAAGAACGAAGACTGGAAACAAGAACACTTATATGCCAACCTAAGCGAATGTTTAGCCTTAACACCCGATCCTGACTCAACTAATAAGAAACCCGGTATAGAACTTAAAACACTACCTGAAGATCTTAGGTATGAATTCTTAGATAAAGAACTCGAACGACCAGTTATAGTCAATGCCGAATTAGGAGAGATCGAAACCGAAAAACTTCTTAGTGTGCTAAGGAAATATCCAACCGTGTTAGGCTATAATATCTCAGATCTCAAAGGAATAAGCCCTTCTCTCTGTATGCACCGCATTATGCTGGAGGAGGACTGCAAGACTTCTAGAGAACATCAAAGACGAATAAATCCAATCCTAAGTGAAGTCGTTAAGAAGGAAGTGCAAAAACTACTAGAGGCAGGAATCATATACCCAATATCAGATAGCAACTGGGTCAGTCCAGTTCATGTGGTGCCTAAGAAAGGAGGTGTTACAGTTATAACAAATACAAAAGGCGAATCGGTAGCACAACATACGCAAACAGGATGGAGGATGTGTATCGATTATAGAAAACTAAACAAAGCTACGCGCAAAGACCATTTCCCATTACCATTCATTGATCAAATGCTCGAGCGTTTAGCCAAACATTCACATTTCTACTATCTTGATGGATACTCAGGATTCTTTCAAATTCCCATTCATCCTGATGATCAAGAGAAAACTACGTTCACATGTCCCTATGGTACCTTTCAATACCGGAGAATGCCATTTGGACTATGTAATGCACCTGCAACTTTCCAACGATGCATGATGGCGATCTTCGCAGATTTCTTAGACGGAATCATGGAAGTATTTATGGACGATTTCTCTGTCTGTGGAGAAAGTTTCGACGGATGTTTAACAAATCTTGAATTAGTACTGAAACACTGTGTTAATGTCAACCTAGTGCTCAACTGGGAAAAATGTCACTTCATGGTAAGACAAGGATTTGTGTTGGGTCACATTGTATCAAATAGAGGGATTGAAGTTGACAAAGAAAAGATCGAAATTATCAAAAACCTTCAACCACCCAAAACAGTTAGAGAAATACGTAGTTTTCTAGGACACGCGGGTTTTTACCGACGTTTCATAAAAGATTTCTCTAAAATCACCAAGCCACTAACTGAGTTATTAATGAAAGAGGCTGAGTTTATTTTCGACGATAAATGCTTGAACGCATTCGAGACACTAAAAGAGGCCTTAATATCGACACCTATTATGCAACCTCCTGATTGGAATTTACCATTTGAGATAATGTGTGATGCGAGCGATTATGCCGTAGGCGCAGTCCTAGGACAACGCAAAGAAAAGAAGCTTCACGCTATCTACTATGCAAGCATAACACTCGACCCCGCACAAATGAATTAAGCCACTATGGAGAAGGAACTCTTAGCTGTGGTATTCGCATTGGACAAATTTCGTTCCTACTTAGTAGGCGCTAAAATCATTATCTATACGGATCACGCTGCGATCCGATACCTACTAAGCAAGAAGGACGCTAAACCGCGATTACTCAGATGGATCTTACTCCTACAAGAGTTTGACCTAGAGATAAAAGACAAAAGAGGAACTGAAAACGTGGTAGCTGACCATTTATCGAGATTAGATGGAATCCAAGCTGAGAGTGTTCCCATAAACGAAGATTTCCCTTATGAACGCCTCATTGACAAGCTAGAGACAAACCCTACCGACAGTTTAGATCCACGCAATGAAACTTTCACAACTGCGGTAGTAAAATCCATTTGTACTAATACCATATTACCATGGTACGCTGACTTCGTCAACTATTTGGCTGCCGGTGTTTTACCACCTGATTTGACGTACCAACAGCGGAAGAAATTTTTCCATGACCTTAAACACTACTTTTGGGATGAACCACTACTATTTAAAAGAGGCGCCGATGGTATCTATCGTCGCTGCGTTCCTAATGATGAAATAAACGATGTCATTTCCCATTGTCATTCCGCCCCTTATGGTGGACACGCTAGTACATCGAAAACCTGTGCAAAAATACTTCAAGCTGGCTTCTTTTGGCCTACCTTATGGAAAGACGTCCACGTAGCAATTATGAACTGCGATAGATGTCAACGCACAGGAAATATATCTAGACGTGACGAAATGCCGTTAAAAGGAATCCTCGAAGTAGAAGTTTTCGATGTGTGGGGAATTGATTTCATGGGACCTTTCCCCGAATCTTTTGGAAATAAATATATTTTGGTAGTCGTCGACTATGTATCAAAATGGATTGAAGCCATCGCTGCACCCACGAACGATACACGTGTGGTACTAAAACTATTCAAGAATATTATCTTCCCACAATTCGGTGTACCAAGACTAGTGATCAGCGATGGTGGCTCACATTTTATCTCCAGAATTTTCGAAAGGTTACTTTCCAAATACGGCGTTAAACATAGCATAGCCACACCATACCATCCTCAAACAAGTGGACAAGTGGAAGTATCAAATAGGTAGATCAAAAAAATAATTGAGAAAATCGTAGCCCTATCCAGAAAGGACTGGTCCTCCAAGCTCAACGATGCTCTTTGGGCATATCTGACAGCTTTCAAAACTCCTATCGGAACAACGCCGTTCAAGATAGTTTATGGAAAATCTTGTCATTTGCCAGTAGATATAGAACATAAAGCTTATTGGGCGATAAAAACCCTTAACTTAAACTATAAGAGTGCAGGCGAGAAACGAGTGTTAGATATCCATGAACTGGAAGAATTGCGTTTAGACGCTTATGAAAATGCTAAAATATATAAAGAACGAACAAAAAAATGGCACGATAAGCATATCTCGCGGAAAGACTTTAAGGAAGGAGACATCATACTCCTATTCAACTCTAGACTAAAACTATTCCCAGGAAAATTATGTTCCAGATGGTCCGGGCCGTTCGAAATTAGCAAAGTTTTCCCAAGTGGGGCGATAGAAATTAAAGGTAGTTCTATCGAACCATTCATTGTTAATGGCCAGCGCTTAAAGCACTATTTTAACGTCGAAAATATCGACTTCTCGGCTTATCTTCAGTTAAGTGAGCCGCCTACCCCTTTACCTAACTGAATAGGTATTTAATGTCGAGCCGTCGACATAAAATAAAGGCGCTTCGTGGGAGGCAACCCATGTTTTTACTTTAATTATTTTTCTGCTTTAATATGTTTTTATTTTTCTTTTCTTTTTCTTAATCTTTAAAACATTTCCATTATTGCATTTCTTACCCCTTTCTATTTTTCTTTTGTTTCTATTTCTCCCTTTCATCTTTATTTTTCTTCTTTAATTTGACTTTGGCAATTTCCTAACCCGAAAATACTTACTTACTTTCCTTTTCTTTCAAACATTTTTCAAATATTTTCAGGGGGGTATTTCTTTCTCTTTCACTTCTCGCGCTATGGATTGTGCTAACTTCATGAATGTCAAATTGCAAAGCCGACACCAGAGAAGAAGGTTTGCAGATCTGGGTGACCGGGAGATGTGTCCTACTATATATGCAGATGATCATGCTATGGCTTCCCTTGGCATTCGCGAGAGTGTCATGTACCTGCTGCACCAAATTGGTTGGGACACCGCTCCTATCCGTCAAAGGTTCTGTACCTACAAAAGGCTGACTCTGGAGTTTCTCAGCACCTTGAGTTTCATTCCAAATCATGGAATGGGATTCAACCGTGGGTTGATTACATTTAGAATGTTTAACATGGATTACACTTACAACCTGCGAGAGTTTAGCCAGCTTCTTGGGTTTCCTTTTGGACCCGATGTTATCAGTATGACACAGGAGAACCTTTTGCCCATATCTGAGCTTGACTTTTTCTGGGGAAGCATAGCTGGTGTTAACCATCCTGAGCCATCGGATCTGTACTCTGAATGCATTCATAACCCGTCTATCAGATATTTCCACAAGATCATAGCCCACACTATCTTCGGCAAACAGCAAAATGTCACCTCTGTATCCCGCGATGAGCTGTTTATCATGTACTGTGCATCTCAAAACCGTCCGGTGAACGGCGCAGCTTATATGCTCGCCAATATGGAGTGGATCATCGAAACTCCAAATGCACCTATCTTGTTGGGTGGGTTAGTTACCATGCTGTCTAATGCCATTGGACTCCGCCGGCCTATGCTCGGTTCTGCTCCGCTTTATGGCATAAAGCCGATGGACATTGCTTTTTGTTTCAACACTAGCATGATTGGAAACCTTGGACCAGATTCATTTGACCTGCTAGTTAATCATCAGATCGTCCATCATTTTAAGCTCCCTGACCCAAGAACCAGTGTGCACAACCGGGATAACTGGCTGTTTGATCTTCACTACCCTGCTTCACCACCCTCTTCACCATCTACAGTTGACATTTACGAGGTTCCAAACAATGCTAATACTGAAGAAGATCCTGCTACACCTCCAGGCTATCATGATCTCCCTGATCCTTGGGAACAGGAAGCTACTTCCTCCGAGACCGCGCCTCAAGCTCCTGAGACTACTCCACCTCCACCTGCTGTTACCCTGGACTCCCTACATGCGGCCATTACGGACATGCGGGGCGAGCTGACTTCCCTTAGGGTGGATTTCATTACCTTCATGGACTTGGTGACTGATCAGTTGGATTATATGCATCAGCATTTGTTTCCACCTCCCCGTGGCTAGATTGCCATCGTTATTTCATTTCCTTCTCTCTTGCATTTTTACGCACAGTGAGGACACTGTAAGTTTCTGTGTGGGAGGGATTTTTAGCTTAGTTATTATTGCAACATTATCATTATTTTTATTTTTTTACTTTGAAACAATTTGTTATGCATTTATTAAATTGAAGTTTATTTTAAATTCTTTCCCAATTTACTATTTACGGTTTACTGTCTATGCTTTATTTACTGTTGTTATTTACTGTTATTTACTATTTACTGTCTATTTTCGTTAGATTTAAAACTTTAATTACTTAAAATAATTAATTAAAACAAACATTTCAAATAAACCAAATATATATATATATATATATATATATATATATATATATATATATATATATATATATATATATATATATATATATATATATATATATATATATATAAATTCTTCAAAAATAAAATCCCAATTACCAAGAAAAAATAATAATAAACTCATCACTCTCCAACGGTCCTGTAACGGATCTTTCATTTAAGACTCTATCTGCGTTACGACCGTCACACCCCTGTGACGAGCGTAACGCGCCTCTTTGCTTCGTGACGAGCGTCACAACCCTGTGACGACCGTCACACAGACAGAAACCAACGGCTGTTACATAGAACCGTTCCAACCTTCTTCCTTATAAACCCATTTTTCCCTTCTCCATTATCACCACACCACACGAAAAACCACCTAGTCACTCCATTTTCCTTCCAATTTCTAAACTCCCAACACCAAATTAACATCCTTATAATCTCCCATTCTCACATTCCCAAATCAAATCCTTTATCACCATGGCAAACAACCCAAACGCTCAAGTTATCAATTTCAGAATCGGCGAACCTGGGGAGAATCAACGAGCAAAGTATCAAAAATTCCAACGTCGAGGTCTCTAACCCACAAGGTACGTCGACATTGACTGCCTACGAAGTTTGGGACTACTCGACAGTGTCCGCCGATTACTACAAAGCGTGGATTTGTGGAACCTCTGCCGCGAACCAAGACCAATCTACGAAACTCTTACTCTTGAGTTCTTGAGTTCGTTCGCTTACCTCACTCCACCGGGTGTCACAAACCAACTATCAGGCGTGGAAAAATTTTGCATGCTCGGCGTTGAGCACCAATTGCCTCAATCCGACATCGCGAGGCTTATGGGATTTTTTTCGGAAGAAGGTGCTTATTTTCGGGTACCGGATAGTTTTAATGAGGAGGCTTTCAACTTGTGGCACAGTTTAACGAACATCCATGCCGGGTCCTACGACCACCTCAACGCTACCCACATCCACAATCCGGCCATCCGCTACTTTCATCGCATTCTTAGTAACACCATCTTCGCCCGTGACAGCAACCATAAGCTCAACTCCAAGGAGCTCTTCTTTCTACATTGTGCATTCACTGGGCAAAAGATAAATGCCGCCCCGTTCCTACTTGCTCACATCCACTCTATTTGTGCTAGAGGTGGAAAACCTTTCTATTTCGGAGGGCTGGTTACTTCTATTGCCATTGGTCTGAATTATGGTGCTGCTCTTGCAACCTTGCCTTCTATGGCACCGGCTTTGCTAACCTTGGATCACTGCAAAGCCGCACACCTCATCTATGAGCGGGAAGACGGCAGATTCCACCCTGTAATTAGGAATACCGTCTATCAGAATATCATTTTGCCGAACAGGGACCGAATCGATCCAAGTAACCGAGCAAACTGGTTGTTCGACCCTGAAGTTCCCGCAGAGCCTGCACCTGCCCACGAAGACCAAGCTGCAGCCGCCGCAGATGATATACAAGAAGAGTTGGATAGTGCTCCGCCTGTCCACGATATCCCTAGATCCTCATCCGCACCTCCTCCTATCAATCTCGAAGACATCCTCCGCGCCCTCCACATGCAAAATCAAATGAATGCGGCGCTTGAAAGGAGGCAAGCTGAGTAGTTTGAGTCTCTGTGCGCCCAAAACGCTCAGATCTTGACTGGGCAGTGAAACATGAATGAGAGGTTGGATGAGGCACTGTCAGAGCTTAACGCCTTGAGAATAGATATGAACACCTATGGCTTCCAAGACACCGACGCTGAAGCCACTCCTACCAGACGCTCTCGCACCAGGATCAGAGGACGGGGTCACCAGTAGTTTGTCTTTCTTTAATTTCTTTATAATTTGTTATTTTTCTGTTTCATTTCTTTTCCTTTTTGTTTTTGTAATTGTACTTCCCCGCATATATATCGCAACATTGAGGACAATGTCGGATTTTGTGTGGGAGAGGTACCTTTCAATCGTTAATAAAACTAGTAAATTCTTGCGATATGTCTCGACTCAAATTCTTCGCTTTACTTTGCCATACCGAAAAATTTTTATTTTCGCATTAGCCCGACATACCTACTTTAATGAAATCCCAGTTGAGGAAGCCGAAAATGACATAACAAGATCGATACGGTTCTGTCACCGTAGACTTCCTGCTTACGCGATCCGTTTCAATAACCATTATACCGATATCTGGAGTTTCAAGTTCTAGAAGTAACCCCTAGTAGTTTATACTAGCAGTCAGCACCGTCTTGACACAAACCACGTGGAGAATCAATGAATATAAGTGTTTGATGCCTGATTCTAAAAATATCCTTCCTATCTCGCTGCTAAAAGAAAAGAAAACTTGTGTACCAAAATATACGGGCACATACAAGAGCTGAGCAAATAATGAAGGAATCCAGTGTTGGTTGGTTCAGAGGTATCTGGTTCTGAACTCGGTAGGGCGTGCTACGGCCCGATCCCCCACAACCTCCAATTTGGATAAAATATGTAGGGTTGCCACATTCATGTACCAGACCCCGTGCTAAAGGATCAAAGTCACTAACCGGTTACTCCACTACGTGCGTGCTAAGGCAAAGGGCTTAATGTGATTGCACCAGAACGAAACCGGGTGAAATAGATACGAGGAACTCCGGGAAGAGTTATAACGGAATTTTTGGATAGCTCGTTTAAAATGGAAGTCTACGAGTAAGCTTATTGCTTGCGTCATTAGCGTATCTTTAGTGTTCTACTCAAGTATTGGCCGAACCAACGAGGATTTTTCGAAACCACTTTAAAAATCAAAGGGTATGTCATGCTTATGCGCTTACAAGAAAACTTGTCCAGCCTTTCGAATGACTATTTGCTTGAGGACAAGCAAAGGTTTAAGTATGGGGGAATTTGATAACAAGAAAATATATCGTATAATTAACATACTTTTTACCGATTTTATATTCCATTAAGCCGTCTAACCCTCGATTATTCCGAGATTATTTGTCCTTTTTACAGGTATAACACTTGTCGACTCAAACCGATGCAAAAGGACAACATGAAGAAAGCTAGACGAAAAACAAAGAGAAAAAGAATAAAAAAAATACAAAGTGTGGACTTCTGGATAGGTGACGGTCGTCACGCCCCTGTGACGGGCGTAACACCCCACAACATAACCAAATGCTCGTCACACGCACCTGACGAGCGTAAGGCACCACTTCAGCGTGTGACGACCGTCACCCACCTGTGACGACCGTCACGCGCGTAAAGGAGGATGTTACGCATGGCTTGAAGACGTGGGCGTGAAGGGCAGACTACTTCTCCCTGTTTCTACTGAATCTCCTATTTTATTGCCACAACTATTACTGCTCCTAGAATTTCTCCATGAAGACTTCATCAAGAATTCTAAATTAAACTGCTGATTTTTCCTGCTATATATATGAGTACCAAGGCACAGTCCAAGGGTCGAAGAATTTTACTCAGCAAATACTTATTTTATTTTTACAGTTATTTCCAATTTGTGTGTTTTGCAATTCTGCTTTCAATTCCTTGTAATTTTCATTCAAGCCTTAGTTTCTATTTTTAAGTGTTAATTCTTCTTACAAGAATTAACACGAATTTTTACTGCAAGTCAAGCTCGAAGATTTGGATTACTGTATTCCCTTAAGATTACTATAGCATCTGTAGTTCCAGGTTTTTTATATTGCAATTATTATTTATTTAGTTTCTATAATATGCCGTTTATTGACATGAATTATATTCTAAACTTTATTGCTGTTAAGTTAATTATGTCTGGCTAAATTATTATTACCGGTATGTGACCGTAAGAACTGAAAGAATTCAATGATACCTTGGCCAAAAATATTTATAAAACAATTTCTGGTTTCCAATTTCCAATATTAATTTAACTATCCTTGTCACGAGAGTGAGAGGTTAATTAACACGATTTTGCCACGACAGTGGGAAATTAATTAAGGCAAGAACCTACATGCGAGAGCTGGGGTTCAACCCAGATAGTGGTAACGAAGCATTGATTTTTAAATACACGAGAGTGTTTTAATAAATTAATTAAATTCAAATTGTTTTCAAAAAGTGTTATTAAATTTAAAGTGCATCCACTAGGTTTAGTAACATGACTTATTTCATAAACACGAGAGTGTATGTCTCAGGTTTTTAAACAATTAGCTTTTACCGAAATACTTTATAGGCCAAGCGATTCATCGAATTCCCTAAGTCCGATTATCACATACCGGTATAATTAGTACTATTACTTTTAAAACTAAATTGTCTCCCCCAAATATCAAATATTCATCGCTTAGTTACACAAAACTGTAGCATTAGATCGTATGCGATTGATACACAGTCTCTGTGGGTTCGATAATCTTTTAAAACTAGAACGACTGAACTGTATACTTGCAGTTAATATCCCGATAGACTTATAAAGTCCCGATCAAAGGGTATAGATATCTTTGAAAGAAATGAAAATGTAAAAAAGAAAAATAGTGAGCGCAAAGTTTGTATGTAAAAATGTCCATGATTCATTGATGTCATATGGAAATGAGATAATAACCCTTACAAATGGATCATTGTGCCTCGGGTAAGACACAAGGTTTTAAGAGTCTGAATTGTTTTAATATTACAGATCAAACAAAATGTAAAGACAAATTACTGTGGGATAAAAGTGATCGGGACAAAGTCTTTAGCCTCCTAGTTGTTGAGCCCTCCACTAACAGTTGGGAAAATCCAATCCTCTAGGTCATAGCCATCTTTATTATCCTCCACTGCATTGACTTGGTGGTTGTTGATCTTCAAGGGTAGTCCTCCGGCACGAGCGCAGCGTACAGCCTTCTGGAAACCTTCTTCTATTACTGCCTTGGAATCCTTTAAAGACGACATCCTAAGCGGAGGCCTTGTGATCTTGGGAACTTGAGACACAACCTTGGTCACTACCACATCTTGCGGGACTTCTTCAAAGTGCTGGAATGGAGTTTCAATAAATTCACCAACTAATTCCACATATATGAAGGAATTGAGATGGATGATCATATACTATTATTCTCCATGAACAATGATAATCTTCCCTTGAATCGGGTATTTCAGCATTTGGTGCAACATAGAAGTAACAGCGCCGACATTGTGAATCCATGGTCGGCCTAGCAAGCAGGAATATGAAGGGCGAATATCCATTACATAAAAAGTTGAATCAAATGTTTGGGTTCCAACCTTTATGGGGATGTCCACTTCCCCATGCACCATCCTTTTTGATCCGTCAAAGGCTCTCACTACTATGTTGCTTGGTTTCAATGTCAATCCCTCGCAGTCAAGCCTATCAAGAGCCTTTCACTAAGTGTTTTGTTTCATGACCCTATGTTCTTAAAATTATAACTTGAGATCCAAGCACTTTTGGGAGAAGTTGTGTGAATAAAATTCGTAGATTTTGTGGAGATCTACAACTTTCATGTTGGAAGTTTCTCTTGAATCATCTTGCATCATGGTGAAAATTTTGCTCAAAGTTATAAAAAAATAAGAAATTTCCAACACTTAGAAAAATTTCTAAGTTTAGAAATTTTGACTTTTCAAAATGAAATCTTGACTTTTTGATTTCTTGATGAATAATTTTCATATTTTGACATGTTTTGATGAATTGTGATCTTTGGCATTTGAATTTGACTAAAAAGTCAAAGTTTGACTTTTCAGTATATAGTTGACTTTTGATCAGTTGACTGAAAAATTCATCTGTCAATCCAATGGACTTGCAATGTTTTGAATCATGTCATTAGGTTAAAATGATGCAATTGGACTCTTGAGATCATGTCTTAAAGCAATTGACTTTTTGCTAGGTCAAAAATCAGAAATTTCCCTTTCCTAGCCAAAACCCTAATTTTGACCATTTTGCCCTTTTGGAGATTTGATCAAATTTCTTTAGGAGTTGTGGTCCAAACTTTATCAAATGATACATGTGAGTCTAAAATGTTGATGTGGATAAAAAAATATGGAGTTTGACTGTAAATTGGCCATAGTTAACTTTTTCCCCAATACAGTTGATTTTTAGGTTAACTACTCAATTGACTGATCAAAAATGTGATCCAAGGCTTGAAACTTGACATGAGTAATTTTGGGGGTCCATAATGATCCATGAAAACCATATGGGGCATACAAAGTTAAAAAATACTTGTGCAAACTCAAACCCTAATTTTGGTCATCAGTGCTTAAGGAGGTGTCTTGAGTTGATTAACCCTAGTGCAATCTTGAGCCCAAGGAGATCTTGTGAGCAAAATTCTTGATAAGTGGGAGGGAAAATTTTGGGGGTACAACACGGTGCTCTGATTCCTCGAAAGGGATACGTAGTCATTAGGTCGCGGGGCCTAGGCGAGCAAAACTTTATAAACATTCCTTCTTTTCCCTGTGTTTTCTTTCACATGCATTCCTTTTTAGCATTAAGCTTTGGACATAGATTTTTACAAAACCTTATATTAGAGAAAACTTAAGTGGATCTTGTGGAGTATCACAGATGCGTGGGGTGCTAATACCTTCCCCTCGTGTAACCGACTTCTGTACCCTTTCTTTTGGTTGCAAGACCATCTTATCCATTTCTTCGGGGTTCTTTCGATATCTTCCCTTTCTTCGGGATAAATAGAGTTCGGTGGAGACTCTGTGTTTTTTCTATGGCACGACAGCTGGTGACTCTGTTCGGGATCTTAACAAGTCGATCCTAGCTTTTGTTTTCTTTCTTCTCTTTGGGTGTTTACTTTCTTTTCAGCTTTATAGCTTGGTTATTTGTGTATATGTGTTTATCTATGCATATGGTTGTATATATTTGAGCATGCATCTGCATATGGATTATTGTTTCTGTTATGTTGTACTGTTGTTGTATTGTGTTATTTCCTTGGTGGGAGGGTGTTCCATGAGGTAAAAGGCCCATTACCCAGGCCAATGACACATAAGTTAGACAGATACTCATGTCAAATCCTGTGCTTCATTGACACGTGTGAGGAGGCATGAGATACCACACTCAGACGAGGTACTCTTGACGATGCCTTTTTTCTTGCACCCTTGGTGCATAGACGAGGTGTTCAGATGGAGAACTTGCGACTCGGGATGCCACTAGAAACCCTATTCTGAATAGAATTTACTTGTGCGGTGGGGATGGGAAATCATTCTTACAGGTACAAATGCTAATCTTTGATACTCGGTTCTTTGGTATTCTGATATGATCTGAACCTTTGATCCTGTTACATGTGATTGTGATTCTGTTATCGGCACATTAATGGTTCAGTTTATGGAAGCCATGATCCCATTGCATTCATGAAACATTGTATTAACCGCATTTTGACATACATGTTTTCCCATTTCTAGGTATTCTAGTCTTTGAGTCTTGTTGTTAGGCCACCTTTGAAGATGGATACTGAGAAGAAATACAACCACCGATATCATGTCGTCTACAAGTTCCCTGTGCCAGTTCTTGATAATCTCCTTCTTCGAGCCAAGATGTCTCCTCTTGAGAATGTTGCTACCTTTACGAAATATTATGGAAGAATCCTGATGTGTATAAAGTCTCTGCTCAGTGAATATAAAAAAGATGCCTTACAAGCTTTGTTTCAGTTTTATGATTGCACACTGAGATGCTTCATGTTCCCTGATTAGTTGTTGGCACTGACTTTGGAAGAGTACTCTACTATCTTGAAAATTCCTATTATGCGTCAAGTACCTTTCCATACTACTAAGAAAAAGCCTGATACTGCTCAAATTGTTGTCGCCCTTTATTTGGGTGAATCTGTTATAAAACCCAACTATACAAAGAAAGGATTTGTGCACGGTTTTCATTTAAATTTTCTGTTGAAGGAAGCTAAGTCCAAGGTTGATAAGAAAGATTGGAGAGGTTACAATTCTATCTTAGCTTGCTACATTTACAAGATGGTTATGTTTCCCAATGAGATCAAGTTTGTTGACGAGAACACTGTTTCCATATTCTTGCTAAAGAATCCTATGCCAACTCTCCTGGGAGATGTTTATCATTCCATACATTCCTGGAGCTACAAGGGTAAAGGAGGAGTTGTTCATTATTATGCGCCATTGCTGTATCATTGGTTTAGAGGTAATATTCCTTGGCATGGTTCTCTTGTTGACACTCGGCGTACTCTGAAGTGGCCTCCCAGGATGATAAGGCTTACATCCAAATATATTGAGTGGTATAAGTATGATTTGTCTAGGAATGAAGTAAATAAGTGATCTTTCATTGTGGATAATTATTTAATGTACCTCTAATAGGTATAAGGGGTGGTATCAACTATAACCTAACTCTTTCTCAAAGATAGTTGGGTTACGCTCTGAGAGGACCACCTGAAGAGGAGCATATGCGAGAATCCTTATTTTATGATGTGCCTGACAGCACCAGATGGATGGATAGGGCTATCAGGGCTTGGAAAATTATTAATCTTGAAGGAGGAAAATATTTTGGCAGGAAGGATCCTACAACTTATGCACCTTACATTCAGTGGATCAAAAAGATTGTCGTTGGTTGTTCACCATAGAGAAGCCTTTGTATCCTTAAGAGTTGGATCTTCTTGATACAGCACCAAAAGAAGACTATGAGCTAGTGCAAACTCATAATCGACATTTGCTTGAGGAACGTGAGACCTTGTAGGTGAAATGTCTTATGGCTACTCAAGAGAAGACTCAGCTAGCCCAAGAGGTCAAAAGGTTCAAGGGAGAGACATCAGGTGTTTCAAGGAAGAGATCAAGAGTTGATGTTAATTCTATTTCTTTGGAAGATCACCAGAAAGTTGTGGCTAAGGTTGAAAAGAAATACAAACAGAAGTTCCAAGATTGTGAAATCCATAAAACATCCTAGTATGATATGGAGAAGAGATATGAAGCCAAGGTCAAAGAGTTGGAGAAACAACTTATAGACAACAATGCCCAGATTAAAGAAGAGAACACTCAGAGGTTGGCGGTAGAAACTCAGCTCAATGGGCGTAGTATGCAACTAGCACATCCCATTGAAAAAATTGCCAGTCTTAAAAGTCAAATGAGAAGATAAGGAGTTGTGAGCTATCTGATGTCAGATGTTTAGATGTTGTATTTTATTTTCTCGAGGATCATCATCAAGCTTGTTGATGAGATTCTCATATGATATTGTAATACTTTCTAAGATTGATGATTGAACTATTTGTATTACTGCTTATCATGGCTTAATGAGAATCAGGTTTATTGGTGTCTATTATCTCGTCTCTGGCTCTCGCCTAAAAACTTGAATCAAAGTTCTAGAATCCAGGGAATATTTAAACATGTCATTTCATGCACTCATGCATATAATTCATATCATAAATTTCACGCATTACATGTTTATTCATAATGGAGTTCTTATTTGTTGGTTCTGCTTCTTCTTATCAGAATTTACAAGATGACTTCTCTACATATGTACTGCACTCGAGCTAATCAATAAAGAATCATGGATCTGTTTGAACAAAACCAGAATTCACTTTGTAAGGACATGGACACCATGGGGGAAAGAATGAATCAGCTTATAGAGACCCTTCACACTGTTATTCAGTGGAAGGAAAAACTCAGGCAGAATGTTGCAAAACTTGTCGATAATGATTCCACTTCTGAGAATGGGGGACCTAAGACCGCAAATGGGGGGAATCCTCAGGTTATACTGGATGATTATCACAATGTTATTGATCTTGATGACCCTCAGAATTATCTTACTACTAACTTATCTGAAACTGCCAAAATGTATCATGCTCTTGAAGAACGCCTCAAGGTAATGGAGACTTCCAAGAAGCCTGGTCTCAATGTTGTTGCAATGTGTCTGGTTCCTGGGGTGGTTATTCGTCCAAAGTTCAAGGTTCTAGAGTTTGAAAAATATAAGGGGACCACTTGTCCTGAAACTCATCTTCATTCTTACTGCAGGAAGATGGCCGCCTATGCTGATAATGAGCCGCTACTTATGCACTTTTTTCAGGACATCATAGTTGAGACTCCTTTAGAGTGGTATATGAAACTCGAGCGAACTCATGTTAACACTTGGGGAGAACTTGTTGATGCTTTCCTAAATCATTACCACTACAACACTATTATGGCACCTAGTCGTGCTCAGCTTCAGAGCATGTAACAGAAGACTAGTGAATCTTTTAAGGAATACGCCCAGAGGTGGTGTGGACTAGCCGCGAGAGTCCAGCCTCCCCTCTTGGACTGTGAATTAGTTGATATGTTCATGAATACCTTTCAAGGTTATTACCTCCAACATATGTTTGGCAGCACTTCAGATTCTTTCTTAGACATGGATATTATCGGGGGAACATGTTGAGATGTGTGTTAAGGCTAGTACAATTCCTGGTGCATCTGGCACTAATAACAATAATTATGGTAATGGTAAGAAACCATATTCTGGTTTTTTTAAGAAGACGGAAGGTGATTCGAGTAGTGCATCTATTAACAAAGGGAAGGATATTGTTCAACTTTTGTATTGTCCAACTCCTGCTGTTGTCCAGCAACAACAATATGCACCTCCCCGGAATTACCAACAATAGAATCAGAGACCTCAAGGGCAAAGGGGTCAACAGAGACAACAGAGGTACCCAGAAATAAATTTTGATCCATTTCTTATGGCATATGCTCAACTTCTTCCATGGTTACTTGCTAATCAGTTGGTTCAGCTCTGCGAGCTTGGTCCTCCACCAGAGAATCTCCCAAAGGGATATGATGCAAATGTGCATTGTGAATTTCATCTGGGGGGCCCAGTCCACTCTATTGAGAATTGTAGAGCATTGAAATACAAGTTTCATGACCTTTTGGATGCTAAGGAGATAAGCTTTACCCCTATCGGTCTGAATGTTCAAAATAATCCCATGCCTCCCCATAATGGGGTCAAAGAACTGAAAGAGCACCCTCGTCATGTCTTCTTTAAAGCTTGAGGTAACCAGATTGAGAAGTCGACCATATCTTTTGGTGAACGAAGAATTTCTAGGAACCCTTGATACTAACTCTTTGAGTTGAGGAGGCACCCTTACGAAGTTGATTCAGATGGTATTTTTGCGAGCGAAAGCCATATCCTAAAAAAAACAAAGATAAATACCTAGGTCCTTGAAATGGTTAGTGAAAATTCTATGGCATGATGTCATGATGTTTATGATGTTATGAACAAATAATCATATACACACAAAGCACACAAGGCCCTAGGTTTAGGCTTGCATGAGGTTTATAGGTAAGTACCCTCTTGAAGTTTAGTTGGTTCAACCTATCCTAAAAGAAAGTAATCGGGTTTTAAGGAATCTCAATATCATTGATCTTTCTTCATTAGGCATTGTTTTAGCTCAAACATCCAAACCGCGGCCAAAATATCCCAAAATTCCGATCTTAATGAGTGTAGTATTGAGTACCAACCAACTTTAGTCTTGCACCAAATCCAGCTATGTCACTACTTTCTAATGGCCAAGTTGTTTAACTAAGGTTCTACTGTCAGTTAGTGCTTCATGACACCATACAACGACCCCGTATTCTCCTTGACTGGACTCAAGGAACACCCGTACCAACAAATGTGTCACACTAACGTAGCCATCACTTCAACCATGTCGATATTACACCACATAGTCCCCACGATCTATTTCTACATATCTAATATGCCCCAGATCCGGGTATAGGATCTTTACAAATAATAAACCCAAGCATAACCCACAAATGTAAAGCAAACAAGGCAAATAGATAAAACAAATAAAGGTGGTCTAGCTCTTAAGGTAACCCCACTTTTAATTTATTTCCCCAGCAGAGTCGCCAGTTCTGTAATACAATGGGAGATCTGACTTGAGTGTTTTGCATTTTATCGCAAATGTTGCGGATAGCAAGAGTCACCACCGAATTTTCTTTTATCCAATAAAAGAAGGGTGAAAAGAACAAGAAAGACCTTTTGAGAATTTTCTTGAAAAGGAAAAGGGAAGGTGTTAGCACCCTTTTCATCCGTAGTTATCTACGGGCTCTTAATTGCTATCTCACTTTGAAATGCTTTGTGTTTGTGTAAGTTTGAAAATATTTTGAAAACGCCTTCATTTGGTAAACTTTACAATGATTCTCGTATCGTTGAGAATGTATACAAAGTGTTGGTTTTGAAAGTATTTGTTGAAAGGGAATGTTTAGAAAGATATTTGAAAATGTCAATGTAAGGCAATTTTGTAATGATTCTCGTATCGTTGAAAATGTACACAAAATGTTTTCTTTGAAAAGTATTTTGAAAGTGTGAGGTGTGTAATGTTTTTGTTTGTGAGCAAGAAATTACGAGCAATCTACCTACTCAAAAAGTCTTTGTTCTTTTCCTCCTCCTTTAGATAGTGTTATTTTACCATTGATTGGTAGAGATCCATATCATTGGATGTGAGGGATAGGTGCGGGTCATTGTACAGTCATAGAAGGAAACTTGTAAGATGTTTTAGCAATATTCATAAGTGACTAAGATCGTCTACTGAAGGAAAAGTCGAAGGGTCATCGAGGGACTATGATATTTTAATCGAGGGTCTTTGCTAAAACATCCCACGTTCGAGGGACATGACTGTTTAAATCCGAGACAACAAGTGAGGTTAACCCTAAAGGTGCATGTGTGCAAAGTGTTTTATTTTCATGTATTTTATCTTTGAATTAAGGTTTTGCTATGGTTGATTTTAGTCTTGTCATGCAAACCCTATTTACTAGCAATAATAAGGAAAGCGATAAATTGCATAATTTAAATGTCCTACGCTATTACAATGCTTTGGGAATGGAGGGTACAATTTTGTGAATAGGGGGAGAAAAGCAATAAAGCCATAATTACTATTACAAAAAATTGATCATGAATAATAATAGAATCTACAAGATGTAAAGATGAATGATAAATTGTTTTTTAGGATTCTTGATAGAAAAGGGTTTAATGTTAACCTAATTAAAACCACTAAATTTTATTTACAAGAGAAATTAATTGATTATTAACAAAACCTAAAATTTAAGCTAATTAAAATAAAACCTAAGTCTAATTTTAAATTGTTTAGAAAATAATTGTTGTTTAATGTTAATAGAGAAAATGTTTTTTACAATGTAAGAGAAATAATAAAATTTAATTTAATTAGCAAAAATAAGATAAAGTGTTAAAAATATTTTAATCTAATTATTTAAGAAAAATATATATATTTTATTTTGGTTTAAATAAAATAGATTGATAAATAAAAATAATGAAAAGAAATAAAATAAATGGGCTGAGTGTTAAAAACTGATGGGGGTTAAAAATAGCAAAAGGGACGCTTGGCCCAAATGTGTTTTTTGTATGAGTCAGAAAACAAAACTAAAAAATGATGAATGGGCATGTGTTAAAGAAGTAGTCAGGGGGTGGGAAAAAACTCGGTCAAGGCCCAAAAGGAGAGTCCAACGCCCATTGGTGATCAAGTGTGGCTGGTTCATTATGATGCATCCTTGGATGGCTCATGTGAGGTGTTGGATCCACTTGCACAATGATCTGATGGTCTAGCCATGAAGATGTATGGGACGCACGCTACACTTGATGCATTGAATCTGCAAGGAAAATATGAAAAAAAAAATACAAAAGAGTATCACTGGGGCTCGAACCCAGGTCCCTATAGGCTAATGCCTTACGTGCGCTTCCTCTGCCACTAGGGTGGCTGTTTCATCCGTTAATAATACAACTTGCAATAAATTTAAAATAAACCTCTTTCTAATGGCACTTCATCCCTAACCTTGCACTAGCATCTCCAACACCATTTTTGAATTTTATAACTTCCTCATTTCTCAACTAAATCAGAAAATGTAAACATGAAACTCGCTCCATTTTTCAATATGAATTCAACCATATAAATTTGATGAGCTATAAATCAAAGATGAATGAGAATTTTACTGGTACCAAATAAAAACCTAATTTTTTCCAGAAAGTTCATCTTCAAAATTCGCATCACTCAAGCAACATAAATGAAAACTAAGGGCATGGTTTGCTTTAGGGCTATGATGTCTACATTTTTTATTCACAAAGTAACCATTAATGATGCTTGTAAAGAGAGTTCAAAGATGAGAAAACGTACCTCAAAACTGGAAATCGTGTATGGAGTTTGAGCACCCCTGGAAGTGTTGTGATGATTTGGATAGCTTCATTATAGTCCTAGGAAGCTAATGCAAATCTTACTTTGTGCTGAAAGTGCCTGAATCATGCTGGAGAAGTCAATGTGCAGAGTTCTATTTTTGAGTTTGGAAGATGAGGAAGATGAAGTTACAGTTGTTAAACAGGGGTGGGGATGAGTTATTTATGATGTATAGATTCTTTGTAAATGATTAGAAGTGAAAACACATGAGGGATTTGAGCGTTTGAAGTTTTTGATCAGAAATGCCAACAATGGAGGTTTGTGTGCAATTTTGAGTTTTTGAGAGTTTGAGTGAGTTTGAGGGTTATTTGATCCGTGTCTTGGCTTGAAAATAGTGTCTCTATTTATAGAGAAGAGGTTTGGAATTCTCAAGTGGATCAGAATTCAAAATCACATGTTAAGCTAAACATGTGATTTTCTTGAAAAATTAAGTTTCAATGCCTTGTACCTTTGATCATAGAGTGGTTAAACACTTTAATCACAATGGTTCTGACCTTGTATATGAAGTGTGATCAGAGGGAACAAGTGAGAGGCTCATAATTGACTTTGTGCATAAAGCTTGCTTTTCAAGAATGGCAATGTTAACTTTCTCCCCAAAATGGAAAATTGACTCGAACAATGCTTAAACCACTTGGATCATAGCTCAAAATTTTGTGTAATCCATTAATCATGGGTAGATACACAAGTTAGTTGGCCTGAAAAGCAAGATTATGCAGCATAACATTGAGATTGGATTATGTGTTCATCAAGAAAATGACTTGTAATTCAAGAATGAATGCCCAACTTCATCTCTCCGAATCTCCTAGCTCAAAAATGATCTCTTCAAGTTCTTTGAAATTTTGGAAATCTTGAAACATTTTCTACAACCTTTATGTTGACCACTTTGGCTAAATCATTTTGGATCTAAGTGAAAATTGGTCAAGAAGTTAGGTAAAAAATCTGCCTAAACTTGTCGAAAATTACACTAAGTGTTTTAGGAAAAATGTCATGACTTTATGAGCCTATATCTTCAAATATAAGAAGTTTTGGACATCAACCCTAAGGGACATAGTTGTAGAATTCATCAATATCTACAACTTTCATGTTGAAATTTTTCCTTGAATCATCTTGCATCTTGGTGAAAAATTGTCATGAAGTGTTGAAATTATCAAGGTTAAAAATACTTAGAAATTTTCTAAGTATTGAAAACTTTGACTTTTTCTCAAATTTCTTGACTTTCTTGATTATTGATGATAAATTTTGATATTTTTGAGTATATTTATGAATCTTGATCTTTGAAATTCAATGTTGATCAAAAAGTCAAAGTTTGACTTTTTGTGTATCAGTTGACTTTTCATCAATTAATCCAAAATTCAACTATCAATCCATTGATCTTGAGAAATGATTTGATCCATGAAGTTAGGTCAACATGTTGTGTTTGAATCCTTGAGATCATGCTTCAATCCATTAGGTCATGTATTAGGTCAAAAGTCAATGATCAGTCAATCTCAGTCAAAACCCTAATTTTGACAATTTTACCCTTTTGATGATTTGAGTGTTTTTCTTGAGGCATTGTGATCAACCCTTGGTAAATTGATAAATATCACTTCAAAATTTTGATGATGGCCAAAAATCATGAAGTTTGACTGTATATTGACCACAATTGACTTTTTAACAATACAACCATTTTTTAGTCATCTGAGCAATTGACTGAGCAAATTTGTGATGCAAGGCTTGAAACTTGTGTTGCACCCCAAAATTTACCCTCTTGATTTTAGAATTTTTTTATGGATTATGTTTCATCATAAACATCATACTGCATTGCATTCATTCTCTTATGATGGGATCAAGGTAATTTGGTTCTCAGGTTGTCTACAAGTGGTGCTGGTGGATTGTATTAACAATCAGTGCAAGGAGGATCTCGTCCTCATTTTTTATTGGTTCAAGCTAACAAGGTTTCTCATGCCTCATAACATCTCAATTTGTCTATTATTTTATCTGAAGATTGAAGGCTATGAAAAGTTGGATTCATCTGCATCATGTGAGATTATCAGGTCAAGATTGCATTGGTTCGTATTTCTGCTATCTGATTCCATCTCAGAGGATAGGCTATCCAGATGTTTGTTGATAGATTAAAGCTTTGAATTCAAATTTAAAAAGGAATTAAGATCTTTTGGATTTAATTATTTAAAGAAGAGAAATCTTGGATTTACTTAATAAGACTATCTGATTCAAGGTGAAGCTCGATGCAGAGTATGTTCATAGTTCTTAGGAAGTCTTCTTTTTCTAACAAGGATTTTACATTTTTGTCTTGATTTACAAATTTGAAGTCAAGGGTAATTTGAAGTGGAACTCAGTGTGGTTGGAAGCCCATTTCATTTGATATCCGGTCTCACCATAAAAGTTCACTACTACATCTTTCCTTTGTGTTTCATTTAGAATTTTGGTTCTCAAGACGTTTGAAATCTGTTTTAGGAAAACAAAAAGAGGTTTTGAATTGGTGCAAGTAAGAGAGTTCACTTTTGCTTATGAATTCGTATAAATTAAAATTTGGATTTCAATTAAAAATATAGAGGATTCTTATCATCTCACGTTCAAGGCTTCATTTGTTGTTTCAAAATTCATTTTCAAGAATCCAATCATATTTTCCACACAATTTTAACTGTTTTAAGAAGACTTTGACGTACATTTTTCTCAATAAGAAGAGTTCAAGTCCTATACTTCACACCATTTCTTCAAACTTACAATATCATGTCATTGTTTTTCCATGAAGAAAATTACAATCTACATCACAATCACCGTAAGTGACTCAAGGTGACTTTATATTACTAACACATTTGGTTTGAGTTTGCCAAAAGGAGACATGTTATCAAATGTGTTCAAAGCTCAAAGGATAAAAAATGTCGCAAGCCATGAAACTTAAACTTAAACAAAAGTTTACAAGGAGTTTCATCTTCAAATTCATCATTAGGGTTTTGTAAAGGAATCAGAATTTAGGTTTAGTTTTCAATCAGACGTTAAGCCGAATCCAAAGCCTCATAAACAATTTTGTTTCACACAAAGCAGATTTTAATTCAATCATAGGCCTACTCGACCAATTGCAAATCACAAAAATGATTTTGGTTCACAAAAGGAAGTTAAAATGCAGCAAAAGACAACAACAACGTTCATATCTCAAATAGCAGATCTGAGATCACAATTGCTAAGCCCAACAACCAAAAAGACAAAATCGCATCTCAGACCCAAGATAAAAAAATTGCAGTAAGATATCAGAAGAATTTCACAACTCAGCAGTTGGTTTCCAGCATTGTAAGACAAATATCAGAAAATGAAAACAAACTCAGGATTGCAATAGTCCAGCCCAGCAAAATAGTTTTTTTATCACACATAAGAAACATCATAGGTCCAACAAAATAGTTTACATAAACAATGTTTCAATCATGCTCAAGCCCACACACAAAAAACAAATTAAGTCTCAGCCCAACAACATCAAGAGGTAGATATCAATAAAAATGGCATCTCAGAAAATATATCATAAAAATAATAAATATCAGATGGATCAAAACCCATGACAAAACTGGTTCAAAGCCTGATAATAAACAAAAATTAGCAAGCCTTTCAAGGAAAATCACAACCAAGAGCCTAACTGTATCACTATATAAGCATTCAATTACACTGAAATCAGGGGGAATTCACGGTACACACGCAAGCAAAGAGATGAGAAAACAACAATAAACCAGAAGCCCTAAAAATCCATTGTCATCTTCCTCAAACCCTTTGAGATATCACAAAAGAGATGGGATTGTTCATAGAAAATAAAAGCCACGATTCAAACAAAATCACACAAAAATGACCAAAAGTTGTGCGTATCATAAAAAAGAGAAAGCCCTAAGTTATCATCACGTTCCTTTTCGTACAAAACCCTTCAGATTTTGAATCCGAGAGAGAAGAAGAAAAGAGTAAAAAATGGAAAGATATCACTGGAGTAAGCTCAAAAACCGCGTTATCATTACCGATTGCACATCATCATCGCTGATTTTCACGAACCTAAGGCTAGTGTTTCGAGAACCCTCTTTCAAGATCCCAGCCAAATCCTTCAAAATATGCAAAATCTATCAGAGATTAGTAATCAGAGAAGAAAGACAAAGAGATTGGTGTAAGAAAGTTGAGAATCAAAGCAACTTGCATCAACACCGCCGTCCCCAGCCATGTATATTTATAGCCGATGTCGTGAGCTCATCAGCTCCGCCTCTGTGTTCATCACGACCGTCACCACGTGTTCATCATCACCGATGTGATGTTCATATCCACCACCGTAGACCTCCATGATAACTGCCGCATTTGATTGGGTCTTCTGGGTTTTATAATTATTTAATTTGTTGATGTTTGAATTAAAGATAGAGAGATGAGAGAGTTTGAGATAGAGAAATATGAGATTTTGTTAATGGGTAGAAACATTTGGTATTCTATTTTACATTTCCTAATTTGATTGATAATTACTCCCTTTAAACGTTGTTGTTGTTGTTTGCGTGGCTGGGCCGGTACGGTGGTGACAAGTGTCACCACCCTTAGGACACTTATCAATGTTCATGTGAAAGATCAGTCTGTTTTCATGCGCGTGCTTCCCGGCTCCCCATGGTGGACTATCATCCAACAGCCATCAGATCTTTGTCAGGATAAAATCAAGCATTTCAGATGGAAGCATTCACCGTAGACCCTCATAGAGGATTAACACAGGATCATGCAGAAACCTTGTTGGGAAATTGGGCTCAAATGCTCATAAGCCCAACGAAATCTCTCAGCACCCCCATATCTGCTGCTTTAAGGCCCATTTGGTATCAAATAAAAAAATTAAAAAATAAAAATATATTTTCTTATCATAAATAATTAAATTAAAAAATATTATTTTTATATTATTAGGCTAATTAATTTTATTAGATAAATTGTTTTAATTTAATTAGTTGTTTAATATTTCGATTGGATTGTATTGTTTTTATTTATTTAGGATTTCTATCAAATAAAGATACAAAATATCATTTGATTTAGATAATCAATTAAATTGAGAAATGTTATTTAATATTATTAATCAATTTATTAATTAATTATATTAAATAGGATTATTTAATTTAATTAGTTATTTAAATTAATTAGATTGCGTTGTATTGATTGTTTATTTATACTTTTAATCGTACTGTCGATTCGACTCATCCCCATTCGTAAACTTGTGCCCCATTCCCATATGGTTTGTAATAGCTTAGAATTTTTATTTCTTTATATGCTTAAATATTGCCATTATGCATATTTTGTTCGATTAGAACACATGGCCTCCTCTTGGACTCATCATCAATAAAAAGGTATCCACCTACAAATACACACTTGCACACATTTCATAGTTTGGTCCCGGGCTATTCTACAGCGACAACTACTCGATCAATTGTTCCAATGGGTCATTTAGAATACTAGTGTCACGCTAGTCCCACTTTCTAGGAGCATGCATATAGCCATCTTGTATGGGCTTTTGATTTTTATCTTATGCATTGAACTAACTCTCTTATCTACCTTTGGTCCACATACCAAGTATCTTCTTAAAGGGTCTCATACTTGAGTTTGGGCATGAGATTAGGGTAGTCTCCCTTAGTTGTTTTCTTTTCTTTGCATTTTGCATCTTAAAACTAAAACTTCTTCTTGGTAAATCATAAAACATCTCTAATGAACTTAAATCCTTCTTCAAGGTAAACAATACAACCAATTTTAATTGTTGGTACGCCATTTTGGCTTTGTTTTAAACTTTTTTAAGTTGATGTTTCGCCATCCTTACCTTGTTATTTCACTATCTTTTAGCCGATGTTTCACCATCACATATGTTTGTTGTTGATGTTTCGCCATCGTGCATGTTTGTTATCCTACTTTGATTCTCAATATCATTGTTAGGTGTGATAATTTATCATCTGAACTGTTGATGTTTCGTCATCCTTGCCCTGTTATCTTATTATTTTTTAGCCGATGTTTCACCATTGCATATGTTTGTTGCTGATATTTCGCCATCGCGCATATTTGTTATCCTACTTTGATTCTCAATATCATTGTTTGGTGTGATGTTTTATCATCTGAATTATTGATGTTTCGCTATTTTTGCCATGATATTTTGTTATCTTTGCCGATGTTTCGCCATCACATATATTTTTTCCGATTTTTCATCATCGTATATGTTTGTTACCCTACTTTGATTCTCAATATCATTGTTATCTGCGATGTTTTATCATCTGAATTGTTGTTGTCTCACCATCTTTGCCATGTTATCTTGCTATCTTTTTGCCGATGTTTCACCATCGCATATGTTTTTTGCCAATGTTTCGCCATCGCGTATGTTTGTCATTCTACTTTGATTTTCGATATCATTATTAGGTGTAATGTTTCATCGTCTTGGCTAATATTTTGTTATCATGCTGACGTTTTATCATCTTATCTGAGTTTGTGTTTCCATGTGATATCTTATTATCCTTTTTCTTGTTTTACCATCATTGTTGATGTTTTGTTATTTCTATCCGATGTTTTGCCATCTTGATTGTTGCTTTTGTCTCTTTAACTAAAAAACACAAACCAACCAAAATATATGAGCCAAACTACGACTGATCTGATTCCTTAAAAGGGATACGTAGGCATTGGGGTAGGGCCCGAACGAGCACAACTTTTATTTTCCCTACATTGTTTTCTCTTTTATTTTGCATGCATTCCCTATTTGCATTTTTATTTTAGCTCTTAAGCTTTAGATATAGATTTATACACCCATTAGATTAGACAACAAGAGTGGATACCATAGAGTACTACAGGCGTGTGGGGTGCTAATACCTTCCCCTTGCATAACAAACTCCCTTACCCGATCTCTCGATCGTTTGATCGCGATTTCACTGTAACACCCCAATTTTACCCGGCAATTATAAATAAATCAGAGTTATAAAATTATTCACGCAAACGAATCAAGATGCCACAAATTAATCATTAAAAACTCATTGCATTCATCGTGGATATATAACACTTTAAAACTTCAGATGAACCATCAGCATAATACTTTAATTAAATAATTCAACAATTTAAACATCTACGCAGCGGAATTCTTAATAACATCTTTATCATCGTTACAACAACTTCAAAACAACACATACTTAATAATAATCAACTTAAAGTTCAACAACTGAATAATCAACAATCAATAGCAACAAGCATTCATCCTCCCCGAGTGTTACATATTAGAGCAATGACACCGACTCGAACTATTGAAGGTATACAGCCTTCACTCTCGATTACCTGCACGTTACCAACATCAGGGCAACATTCAAACAGAAGGGGTGAGATTCTAACAATATAATAAAGCGTATGATAATTTATATATTAAATTAGATCACATAACATCACCACTTCTCATATTACAAACAGCAAAAATCGTAACAAAATATCAACAATATACACATATACCACTCCAATGCACAACCTCTTTATGCAGTCAAATAATACGACTGAATACTATGAAAATTCATGTGGTACCATTGGAGCAGAACTCTCATCTCAAAAATTTCCAATTAATAGAGGCATCAACAAGTCATAAGCCTTCATCTCAATTTTCGCCAATACATGCCATCTCAACGAGCATAAGCTCCATCTCGAAATGCAATGTATACGACACAATCATGAATGTAATGACAACACCATAATTGACAACATCTCAATACAACATCATCGTTAGCCAAAAGCCTACATCTTAAAAGCATCTCAACATCTTTTTCATCAACATCATTCATCAACATCATTTATCATCATAAATCGTCAAACATCATTTATACATCATAATTCATCAAAACAAACTCTTATTAACATCATCACATCAACAACTCAACCATACAGTAATACAACGGTAACTCATCAATTTCACAACGTTGGCCATAGGCCTATAACAAGATATTGCCTATAATTAGTTAGTCGACTAAGGCTTACTTCTAGATTACCAAACCTCTGCATATTACTATTCTGTAATACCATACCTTCATCATCATTAATCCCACTATTACAACTACACAAAAATATCTAAATGTTTCATCCTCATCATTCTTCACAAAAACCGACATAACAATCAACACAGGAACTAATCCGATTCCTAACTTGGATACTAGGATTATCCTTCCTATTCTTCATTTTAATCCTTAAAATGAAGTTCATCGTGTTAGCTATTCAACACTTCGAATGGCACCTCAAACGGAGTCCGAAAACTCAAGTTACAGCATTCTCAAACTGATTCTGCAAAAAACCAGACAATATGGATCGATGCATAACACCTTGGGTCGACGCGTACTGAACTGAACTCGAAACATGAGTCAACGCATCCAACCTTGTATCGACTCATCCTGAGTCTGCAACTCTGCATGTATCGACACATGCTCCTATGTATCGACTCATCCTGAGTCTGAAAGCCCTCATGTATCGACATATGACTCCTTCGTGTCAACTCATACTGAGTCTAACAACATTTTTGTATCGACACATAGCATTTGGGGTCGACACGTACTACTTCGCTAAGGGTATTTTTGGTGATTTTCTCTGCATTTTCACTACGGGTTCCATACCTTAATCCCTAAAACATAATCTAATCATAGATAATCATCACTTACAATTATCCTATAATTCTACATCAATTAAACAACATCAGGACATCATTATTCATCCAAAATTCATCTATTTTTCATCATACAACCTCATATACATTCAATTCATGAACAAGACAACAATCACCTCTAACCCCACTTACCAATTATCATGAATCCTACTATAGAGTCAGAACCCCATCCTTACCTTGGATTGAAGGTCGCTCTATAACTTCTGGTTGAATTCTCGTTCTGCCGTTTTTCCTCTATTCCAACAGCTTCACGTTCTTCCTTTCAAACCCTTATTCTTCTTACTGCTTCTTCTTTCTTGTTATTTCTAACAATAATAAAATAACCTATTATTCTCTTTATTCCTTAATGGGCTTAAAACTAATACACCCTCTTATTGCTTCTATTCCTTTAAAACAAGCCCACAACAAAATAATATTATCCTTCTCATAATATTATTTCACCACTTAATAAAATAAATAATTCCAACTAATCACAACACTACTTCACAAATATTCCAAAAATAATTTAATTAAATAATTAATTAAATTATGGGTGTTACAACTCTCCCCCACTTAGAATATTTTTGTCCTCAAAAATTTACCTTAATCAAACAACTCAGGGTAGGAGTCTCGCATCTTGCTCTCCAACTCCCAAGTCATGCTTTCACCGACAGCTCCTAGACAAACCACTTTAACCAAAGAAATATATTTTCCCCTCAGAGTCTTTATTTCATGATCCGTGATTCGTACAAGCACCCTCTCCATAATAAGGTTATTTCGTACTTGCACATCGTCCATACGAATCACATGAGATGGATCTGAAATATACTTCCGGAGTTGCGACACATGAAACACATCATGCAAATTCGAAAGATTATGCGGTAAAGTCACTCTATAAGAAACATTCCCAACTCTCTCTGAAATCTGATATGGTCCAATAAAACGAGAAGTGAGCTTCTTAGACTTCAACGCTCGTCCAACACCAGTCACAGGTGTAACTCTAAAAAACACATGACCACCCGCTTGAAATTCTAAATCCTTCCTTCGCTTGTCATGATAACTCTTTTGTCTACTTTGGGAAGATTTCATCTTTTCTCGAATCAACTTCACCTTCTCAGTAGTCTCACGAACAAGTTCAGGTCCAAGTACTACACTTTCACCAGATTCATGCCAACATAAAGCAGTTCTACATCTTCGACCATACAATACTTCAAAAGGTGCCATCCCAATACTAGAATGGTAACTTTTTATTATAAGTGAACTCTATCAACGGAAGATAAGTATCCCACGAACCTCCCTGCTCAAGAACACATGCCCTCAACAATTCTTCCAACGATTGAATAGTCCGTTCAGTCTGACCATCTGTCTGAGGATGATATGTTGAACTCAACCTCAGCTTAGAGCCCAACGCTTCTTGCAAACTCTCCCATAAATCAGAAGTAAATCTTGGATCTCTATCTGACGTAATGCACAAAGGAACACCATGCAACTTCACAATCACACTAGTGTAAATCTCAACCAATTTCGACACTGGAAAACTGATGTTGATAGGAATAAAATGAGCCGACTTCGTAAGCCTATCAACAATCACCCAAAATAAATCATGCCCTCTTAAAGTATTAGGTAACTCTGTCACAAACTCCATTGAAATTCTATCCCATTTCCATTTTGGAACTTCTAACGGTTGCATCAACCCTGCTGGCTTCTGATGCTCAACTTTCGACTTCTGGCAAGTCAAACATGTATACACAAACCGAGCCACATCACTTTTCATCCCAGGCCACCAAAACAAACCTTTCAAACCTTGATACATCTTTGTAGCTCCTGGATGAATACTCAACTTACTTCTCTAACTCTCTTCAAGTATCACTTTCTTCATCTCAGCATTATCAGAAATACAGATCCGGTTATGAAATCTTAACACACCTTGCGCATCTAACTTAAAATTACCATTCTCAGACTGATCAATTCTAACCATCAAATCTACCAGTTTCACATCCAACTTCTGAGCTTCTCTGATACTGTCTAGAAATTCATTATTAATCTTCAATATACCTAACATAACACTTCGCGGAGTAACCTCGCAAACTAAGCCCATATCTCTGAACTGCTCAATTAATTCCAACTCTTTAACCATCATTGCTGACATATGTAAAGTCTTTCGACTGAGCACATCATCTACCACATTCGCTTTTCCTGGATGATAATTCAAACCGAAATCATAATCCTTTAACAATTACAACCATCTTCGTTGCCTCATATTCAACTCCTTCGGATAAAAAAGATACTTCAAACTCTTATGGTCACTAAACACTTCAAATCTAGAACCATAAAGGTAATGCCTCCAAATCTTCAACACAAAGACAACTGCGGAAAGCTCTAAATCATGCGTAGGATAGTTCTTCTCATGAGTCCTTAACTGCCTTGACGCATATACAACTACCTTACCATTCTGCATAAGCACACCTCCTAAACTCATCTCAGAAGCATCACAATACACCACAAAAGGCTCTCCTGGGTTAAGCAACATCAGAATCAGAGCCGACGTCAATCTCTTCTTTAATTCTGTAAAACTTTCTTCGCACTGAACATCCCACACAAAAGCTCTACCTTTACAAGTCAACTTAGTCAACGGAAGTGCCAACTTAGAAAAACCTTCGATAAAACTTCTATAGTAACTAGCTAATCCCCAAAAGCTCCTAATCTCAGTAGCTGAATTCGGAGTTTCCCATTGCAACACAGTATCAACCTTCGATGGATCTACAACAATGCCACTACCTGAGATCACATGACCAAGGAAACTAACCTCCTTTAACTAGAATTCACACTTGGACAACTTTGGATACAACTTCTTCTCTTTCAAAACTTGCAATACTACTCTTAAGTGTTATGCATGCTCTTCTTCTGACTTAAGAGTAAATCAAAATATCATCAATGAACACCACTACAAACCGATCCAAATAAGTATGGAAGATACGATTCATATATTCCATGAATACTCCTGGTGCATTAGTAACACCAAAAGGCATCACCGAATAGTCATAATGTCCATAACGCATTCTGAAAGTCGCCTTTTGGATATCTTCATCCGTCACTTTAATCTGATGGTAACCCAACCTCAAATCAATCTTACTACACACACGAGCATCCACCAATTAGTCCATCAAGTCATCTATTCTTGGAAGCAGATACTTGTTCTTAATCATCACTTTATTCAACTGTCGATAATCGACACAAAGCCGCATACTTCCATCTTTCTTCTTTACTAACAACACTAGAGCACCCCACGGAGATACACTTGGTCTTACAAACTTCTTCTCAAGTAACTCCTCCAATTGCTTCTTTAACTCTGACAATTCACATGCAGACATCCTGTATGGTGCCATAGACACAGGTCTGGTACCAGGTACAAGATCAATAGCAAATTCAACTTCCCTCTCTGGCGGTACATCAGGAATCTCATCGGGGAAAACTTCAGGAAATTCACACACCACCTGCAAATCCTCAATTATAGCTTGAGTCTCTACAGATAGCGACGTCATCAACAAGATCATCTGTGCTTCCTCTTGCATCTCGGAGTCGATCCTAGCTCTTGTTTTCTTTTCTTTGGGTGTTTATTTTTTATGCTTTTAGTTTATTCATTTATACATGTTTATATGAGCATATGTTTGCATTGCATTTTATTGCTTTCCATATTGGTTATATGCTGTGATGGATTCTGGTTTTCTTGGTGGGTAGGCTGTCCCATGAGGTAAAAGGCCTCATACCCAAGTTATGAGTGAATTCCATAGGAACTAGGAATAGAGTGGCCATGGCGGCTATGAGACATATGTCTTGTAGACCCGACCATGAGACCCATGACTTCGGAGGAAGTTCAGATAGGTGTTATCGTATGATGATACCAACAAATGAGCTCTAGAACTCTGATTTGGCCTGCGACCTTATCACGACCTAGTCTTCACCCGTGAGTGGGGTGGGGAAGTTTTTCTTACAGGTACAAGTGCCGATGGTGACTTTTGGGTTATGTTGGTGACTTGAGTTCTGTTGGTGACCATAATCTGATAGTTACTATGTATCTTTGATGGTGACTTAATACTGTCGGTGACTGTGTGTTATCTCGGTTTTGCTCCAGACTTCTCACCTTGTGATGACCGTTTGATTTGGCAGTTCAGTAGTTATCTTTTTTGATAGGGAGATTTTGGGCTCATGCAGTTGCTGATCCACTTGGTACTTGGTTCTTTTGTGTTCCAAGATAGTGCCAGACCTTTGATTTGGTGATATTCATCATTCAGTTTAAAGACAGTGCAACCATTTTCCATGTTTATAGAACCTTGATCTTGTTTTCTTGCACACATAATTTATTAACATCATTTTGACACACATGTCCTTCCTATTTCCAAGGAATCATGCTTGTGAGCTTGGCGTTTCAATTTTCCTCATCTTTTACTTACAAAAAAAAGAGGTCAAAACATGATGGTTCCGTGGAAATAATCGAACATGGCATTGCATCCACTCATGCACCTCATGCATATTCGTGCATTCATAACAGGTACTCATAGTTGGAGATTCATATTCAGACCTGGTATTCTCATCAGAGTTTCAGACTTGGAATCTTGCCGTCACATTTTCAGATATCAGTACAGAAAAACTTCGTGGGGGTATTGGTCGGGATGAAGATTTTGACGCGGTTGTTTGTGGTATACATGAAAACCTTGGCTCTTGATAGGGAACCCTTCGAGAAGGAAGATAATCAGTTGAATACCTAGTTGAGTCAGGTCACAGAAGTCTTGATGATAGTGTCAGCAATCCTACACCGACTGTTGCAACGCGAGTTATTCTCTTATCCTCATCTTTTGGGATTTCTTTCAAACCACGGAGTGCCTTGTAGATTTCATCCACTATCTTGAGTGCTTGGAACATATTATCATAAGATGGTTCCCATTTACCAGTTGAGTTTAAGAGGTTTGTTTTATCAGCAAGAACAGAAAAATCCTGGAGAACGATTTTGATCCTAGCTTAATGCTTCATTCTCATTTGTTTCCACACTTGTTTGAGCTTCACTGGGTTAGGCTTCATACTCCAGTACCGTGTACAAATCCCCTTCGAAATCCTGTTATTAACGCCATATGTGGTTACCATGCCAGGGCACCTGATTATTCAGTCAAGGGCACTCTCCATAGTTTTGTGTTCCCTGATCTTCTCAGCAGCAGTCAATGCTTGTTTCCCAAGTGAATCCATGGGGAAAATATTTTAAGAAAAGATAGAAGAAGACCGAGAAGTATGTTGATACCATATCAATGCATTATGTCCCGACACTTCCTCGTCTGTTGGGATTTTGGTTTATTTATCTTCGTGCGTTGGAGAATATTCAATTGATTATTCTCTCTCCCAATGCAAATGCTAAGTGTGTCTACTATTCTGGGGCATTTGGCCATGATTGTTGAAAATTGCAAGATGGTTTAAGTAAAGTCCAGCTCCTTCCTGGCGTCTCTCTCAAGGTCCAATTTCTAACATGGCGGACAGTTTCGAACTTTTCGCTTGGTATAACTTTCACCCTCTCTTTTGAGAGAATCTTTTGTGAACATCATTATGGGGCACTCAACTATTCAGTTGAAGATAGTTTGTCATCCAGAGATAAAGCCCAAGCTTGGATCAATTCTGAAAATGTTTTGTCCATATCATAAGGGAATCTCTTATCCAAGTTATCCTCGAGGTTGCTAAAGATCGTTTGAAGCAATCAGTCCATACGGAGACTAGTCTCCTTAACATGGAAATTTCAAATTTCATTTGCATCTTCATTTGCAATCTTAATTATTTTGTTTAGTACTTTCATGTATGCAAACTTGCTCATCTCTTTGAATACTAAATCATGATGCATTGAATATTTTTGTCTTGAATTAATCCATTCGTTATTTCTCTTATTTGTTTTTTATACCTAACTCTTATTAATAAAGCAATAACTCTAGAGGGAGGATGACGAAAATTTACTTAGAATCTCAAATGGTATGCTTTCTAGTAAAAACCTTGTTGATTATGTACAAGCCTTGTTTCAATCCCTAAACACTGGAGATATAAGGGAGATAGACCCTCTCTGACCCCTTTGAGCCTTCAAAGTAGGAGTTTCTTTTTTGTTTGAAAAAAAACCCTTATTTTTAACCTAGGCTAGGGTAGATGTTCAGTTAATTTGATCAAACATTCAAAATCTCAGAAGGAGTGTCCCATCTGAGGATCACCATATTTTATCCCTCACATTATGAAGTCGGGAAAATATCAAAACCATAATGGTTATTTCCTCACAAAAATATTGAGGTCGAGATCGAATTGATACAACAATGGTTATCCCTCACCGACCAAGGAATGAGGCAGTCACTTTCTTCCAAAAAGTTCAAAGACTTAGGGTCACACAACTTTTTCAAAAGGGAAAGTATGAATAAGAAAGAAGTAAAAAAAAAGCCCCGCTAAGTCGAAACTTGAAAACAAGTCGCTTAGGAAAAAGATAGGGCATCCCGCTGGACTTCCAAATTGAAATTCAAAAGAATTGGTCCAGGAAAAAATTAGGGAAAGCGAAAAGGAATTTGAAAATCCCAAAAGGCAGAAAAGTATTATCCAATAAAAATCCTCATCAAAAGAAAAGTCGTGTGATCGAACACCCAAAAACAAAAGGTTAAGTGACTGTCGTGTCCAAGAAATCGTTGTGGTTCCTCAACCATCATAAACTCTTTTAAGAGATAAGTGCTCGTATCAAGTTAACTGAATTTAGGATTGGAGAACATCATGAAGGGGGTGGGAACTAAATAATTTTGAGCTTTAAATCCTTGTTTCTAAACCGTGAACCAGGCCACGTTACAACCCTTGAAATTCCTAATTGAAGCATGGGTTAATTTGAAAGGAAAACTGTTATGAGAATACGATAACCTGAATCCTAGGAGGCTTGCTAAAAAAACTTTTGAGTTGGTATCACTCCCTCTTTTATTTTATTTGTACATAAATTTTTTCAATTTTTTAACATCTTTTCAATAAAAGTTTTCTAACTTCAAGATAAGCATATGATTTACATTAGATTTACCATTCATAGGATAAAACATTCTTTGCATATGGAAAAGTGCTTAAACATATAGTGAGCTTGCATAATGAGCATCAAATGAAGAGTTTGATTATCCTGAGGGACGAATTACTTCAGGAATCTGTTGAAAAGAATGATCTTAATTAGAGGCATGCTTTCTAGCTACTCCTTTAAATTGAAGAAGACCAGTTTGAGAGATTGATCAAGAACTATTTGTTTGATGAATGTGTGGAAGTTTTGTCTACCACCAAATCTCTGTTTGAGCAATGGTGTATCATTTCCAGTTGGTCCTGAAGGACAACTTTCTTTAAGCATCTACTTGCGTACGAAGCAGTTCGAGTTGAGAAGTATGATTGTGTACTAGCTTATTTTGAAGACGTAAGTCAATTATCCTGAGGAGGGGTTTTCTTTCAAACTCCGTAAACTTCTCATTCCTCTGTGAGCATGAGGTAAGGAAATGGTTTTCCAATATTCTTCTAATCTGGGGCAATAAAGTCAAGATTCATTGACTCTCAAAGTTTCCTCAATTTGGGGCAGTTATGTTGAGATTCGACAAATTCTTAAAGTGTCGAGTGATCAGGGACTATTGCCTAATATTTATTGAAGTCACTTCTAATATTGATTAGTCTAAAGCCATGTTTCAAAGTTTATAACATTGGGGCAATTTGTCTGGTTGTTACGGATCTCAGGAAGTCCTCTCGAGGATAATATCTTCAAATGTTAGTCAACCTGAAACAGATACGTCGAAATTCGACAAATCTCTTTGTGGACTTGTTGTGTCAGAGAATTATTCAGAGCTCGAATAATCTGGGGAAGATTATTTCAAGTCAAAAGGAGTCTTTCCAGCAAAGTTGTCACACTATTCCTAGGGCACGATCATTGATCTGTTTCACATGATTTTTCATTTTCTTTGCTTATCTGTGTAATTCACCATTACCAGAGTAATATATTCCAAGATGATTAAAGTATACCTAACCTAGATCATTTCCTCCGAAGCAACACTGAAGTTTCTACTTCTCCCAAGTCTTCCCAAATGAGAAATTTTAAGAATGACCAACTGGAATTATGGATTAGAAAAGTCTCGTTTTTTGGATGCATAAAGCTTTATCTCCCGGTATCGCCCAACAAAGTTGTCATCTTTTGATATGGATTTCCATTTCACCGGAAAACCTAACATGTTTGTGTTCATAAGAGAAGATTTGATCCTTGGAGCAGAGCATCATTACCCTGACTGAAGATTTGGTTGAATATCTTCTTATTCCCCGGTGAAGTCACTTCATGAAGAACAAATCTATTTGAGATTAGTCGTTGGTTTCTATAGATATCTGAGGTTTCTATTGCTTCCTAGTAAATCTCCCCAAAGTGGAGAATTTTAAAGATCGACTAATTGGAATTTCATATTAAGAGTCTTATTCTCCAAGTGCTTGAAGTATTTCCTTCCCATCATCACCTAGGAAAAGAGAGTGTCTATTCCATGAAGTGGAGTGTTCTCATTCCCAGCCGAATTCGAGAGTTCCTTCGAAAATTTCTCCTGCTCCCCGATAAAGTCACTTCATAAAGATTTCTTGTTCAAGAATTCTCTAATCTCCATAGCAGAAGCATGGTTTGAAGTTTGTTATGCTGAGAATATTTTATCATCCCCAATAAAGACTATTCAAGTTTGTCCTGTTTCTTAGCGAAGTCATGGGAGCATCATCTCACTTCCTCAGAGGAGGTTGTTTACGAGGATCTCTTGTCCAAGATTTCTCATTCCCCAATGGAGCTACCTTATTGAGATCTCGTTCTCAAGAATGTTCATTCCCCCGGCTGATTTGTGTTGAGGTTTATTTCATACCTTCAGTGAAGACCTTTGTCTAAGATCTCTTATGAAAAATTTCTCCTTTCCCCCAACGGAGCTGCCTTCAAAAATCTCTTATTCAAAATCCTCATCTCCCCTGTGAAGTTGCCTTATCAAGAAATCTCCTATTCAGGAATTCTCATTTCTCCAATGTAGTCGTTTCATCGAAAGTACTTATTCACAAATTCTCTCTTTTCCCAATAGATCTTAATCCTGGATGTTGATAAGTTTTACTTCTCTAAAAGAGTGCGCTATTGTGGTTTCTAGCCTTGGGATAGAGCATCATAGCAGGATTTCATTCTGGTTGAAGCACATTCTCATTCCCCAGTGGATCCGAGGATTCTCGTATTTTCAGCAGTAGCATATTTTGGTGAGTTTCTCATACGAAGAATATCTTATTCCCGACAAGAATTCTTTTTGTAAGGTCTCTTACCCTGACATGGATCTTCATATCCTTGGTAGTATAAGGGCTCTTTATTCCTAGTGATAGAGTATGGCTGAAATATTTCCATATATAAGTTCTAACCCTTAAACTTATGGTTCAAAGATACCCTTATTTTCCCCAAGTAAAGATTGGTACTCCCCAGCGGTAGTATCCCCTGTGTTGTCTGGTTAGAATTCTTCTATTTAAGAATTTCTACGATACCCAAATCAAAATCGCTTTCATTAAGGACTTACATCAGAAGGTCTCAGCTCCCAGCAATTTTCTCTTTATCCGTGGAAGAAGATATTGGATATTTTCCAAGAAGGTTAAGAGGTAGAACATAGGTCAAGATTTCTTCTGCACTGCAATTTATTTTTTGTAGTATTCTCCCAGGAAGTTATCCCCGGTGAGAAATTGACAAGTTATCAAACAAAAGTCAATTTTGATCTGATCTTCTCTAGAGGAATTTATAATTTATTTTTGCGAGTTTTATCAGAGCTCGGCCTGTGGTTATTAGTCTTTTCGTTTCGCCAATCTGGGGCAGTCAAGTTGAGGATCGATCTCTCAATATTCCACTACTTTGGGGCAACATACCAATGATGGTATGAATCCCATGAAGTCCTCACGAGGAATTATCATTCACTCTGTAAGTTGCAGCTTGTCAGCACCTATGAGAGAGTCTTACCTCTAACCTTTGAACTTTGGAATAGGGAATCCCCCGCAAATTTGTTTCTCCCTAGCATTGTCATATGAGGGATTCTCGAGGCGGATAAGGTTTTTGGATACCTTCATTCCCCAACCAAGTCTAGATGAGCATTATCTCATTTCTTAATAAAGATTATTCCCAGCGGAGTTTACCTTCCGATTTGAATTATCGTTAAAGTTTGCATTCAGAAATTCTCATTTTCCAATTTGAACTAGGACTTGAGGCATTTAATATCAAAAGAATATTTTATCATCCTCGGTAAGGTTAATGTTGGCTGATATTTCCATTTCCCTAGTAAATTCGATATTGTTTGACTATCTTCACGGTATATTTTATGACGGCATATCCAAGGTTCCTTTAATCTCTGGCAGTCGGGTTTTTTATGAAGAAATCCATGGCAGAAGCATTCCCAGCAGGGGTTTCCGCTTTTAGAGTTTTGTATCTCTTATCCCCAGCAAAATACTCCCTGGCAGAGTTTTGTATCCTCTGTGGAGTTTTGTTTCCTCAATAGAGTTTTACTGCCCAGAAATATTTTTCAAGAGAAAGGCTTCGTTCTGAGACTTCAAGTTTGAAGACGTCTCATGTCCCCAGTGGATTTTCTTAGATGAGAATTAAAAGTCTGAAGAAGTTTCAACTTTCTAGTGGAGTTTCCAATCAAAGATTCCTCGTCCTGATCTCTCATTTCCCAGCTAATCTGTTGCTTGGGTCATCCTTACTTAGGGATCTTTCCTTATCCCCAGTATAGTTGATGATGGTCGATCAATTGAGATTTTGTTAACCTTTGGCAATCAGTAAAGGATTTTCCGATGAAAGTTTCCCCAGTAGGTTTGGCCATTTTTTAAGAGTATCTCAAATCTCCATTAGTGTGGCTCTGACTATATTTTCTGTTTTAAGGATTTGTGTACTCCCAACAGTAATATGTTCGATCGAGTTTTTCTTATCAAAGAACATATCATCATCGACAAGGCTGGCCTTGATAGAGTTTATTTGATTCCCCTGCGAGGGTTTTGCTTCTCACGTCTGGTTTGTTATATTGGTATTATCCTTAAAACAGTTGCATGACGTCTTTTCCAAAGATTACAGTCTTTCCTTGATCTTCCCTGACAACATCCAATCTTCATTGGCACCTCTTTTCATAGATTACAGTTATGATCTGATCTTCTCCAGCAGATTTCACAATTTATTTTTGCAACTCCTCTCAATGTTTGTAGCCCGTTTCTACCGGTTTGTCAGTTTCTTACTCTCCATAGAGTTTCATCTCTTCAAGGGTTTCTCTCCAGCGGTTGCTTATATCTTATCTTCTCCATTGGATTTTACATTTTTTATTTTCGCAAGCTTTGTCAGATCCTGACTTCTTGGTTGTTGGCCTCTCGACTGGCCATTCCCCGGTGAAACATTTAACATGAATCATTACATTGCATCTACCAAAACGCGTAACATTTCCATTATATGGAGCATTATGCTATAAAAATTTCAAACATGCATCGGAACATAAGCCATTACCGTTTCTATTTCCCCCAGTGAATTTGTTAATACTTCGGATTATATCGCCAGTGAGGTCTTCATCCTCAATATCTCAATTTCACCCCATACAAATATCCTTCTAAAGTTAATCATTTGAATGGTTGAGTGTTTACTTTTGTTTGTAGCTTAATTTATCCTGATGCAATTTTCTCGGGTTTAGTCTTTACTACTCTCATTGGTTCATTCCAATGTTTATTGATTTACCTTTCGAATACCAGTTTCTTCCTGATATTCACTTTCAGCAGGTTTTAAGTAATACGCTCTAATCACCTTGCTTTGGGTCGATCTTTGAGTTTCGTCTCCTCACCCGCACATGAAATCCAGTTTCGTCATGGTACTCATCTAGTTTAGTTTTGTCTAACTAGTTATAATGAGACGAGTTTCATCTCGTTTTGTTTTCATACCTTGGACTTCCATCAGTGTTCGTTTATTGAACCCTTTATTGGTTTTCGTTTACCGAGTCTCTTTACAGTGTTTGTAACTTCGTCCCTGGTATAAATCAGTCTCCTTTGTTCTTTGGATTCTTCTATAAGTTTTCGCTACTGTTTATCCATTGATCTGAGACCAGCAAGTGCTCTGAGAAACATGTGCTCTCACCACTTTGTTTGGGTCGAGTTTTTACCTCGTCGCCTATGCATGAAATCCAGTTTTCATTATGGTACTCATCTAGTTTAGTTTTGTCTAACTAGTTTTTGATGAGTCGAGTTTCGTCTCGTTTTGTTTCTTACTCTTGGGATTCTTTCAGTTCCTTCATATTGTCTATCTTGGGTTGAAACGTGTCTCTTTTATAACTTTTGGGATCTTTCAGTTCCATCTCATTGTCTTCCCTTGGTTAGAGACCAGCAGGTGCTCTGAGAAACATGCACTCTCATCAATTTTTCTATGGGTCGAGTTTTGCCTCGTTACCCGTGCGTGAAATCTAGTTTTCGTGCTGGTACTCATCTAGTTTATTTTTATCTAAGTAGTTATAATGAGTCGAGTTTCATCTCGTTTTTGTTTCTTACTCCTAAGATTCTTTCTGTTCCTTCATATTGTCTATCTTGGGTTGAAACATGTCTCTTTTATAACTTTTGGGATCTTTCAGTTCCATCTCACAGTCTTCCCTTGGTTTTAGACTAGCAGGTGCTCCTAGAATCAGGCACTCTAGCCACTCTGCCCCGCGTACTTTTTCAGAGTTTAGTTTCTCCTATTATATGGGTTTTGAGCTTTATCTTACCCCTTTTGTGCTCCGACTTTATCCTGACATATTTATTCTGAAGTTTAGTTTCATCTATTCTTCTGAGTTTGAGTTTTGTCTCAACTTTGTTAAAATCAGCATTACATCTCATTGTGACACGTGTCTTGGGAGGTCCAATTTTCATTAAACCCTCTGTTTGCTAAATCCAATTTAGTTTGATATCTTCTTAATCCCGCGTCTGTTGGAATTCTTTGTCTTTGGGGGGTTCTGCTTCTTTTTCAAGAGTGTAAATTTTAGGGTTCTTTTATATTCAATCATCTTTAACTCTGAACGCTCGAAAATTTTCACTTTTCTCACTTATTGGGTTAAAGATAATTGAATAGGGACACCTGTTGCACCCCAAAATTTACCCTATTGATTTTAGAATTTTTTTTATGGCTTGTGTTTCATCATAAACACCATACTGCATTGCATTCATTCTCTTATGATGGGATCAAGGTACTTTGGTTCTCAGGTTGTCTACAAGTGGTGCTGGTTGGTTGTATTAACAATCAGTGCAAGAAGGATCTCATCCTCATTTTTCATTGGTTCAAGCTAACAAGGTTTCTCATGCCTCAGAACATCTCAATTTGTCTATTATTTTATCTGAAGATTGAAAGCTGTGAAAATTTGGATTCATCTGCATCATGTGAGATTATCAAGTCAAGATTGCATTGGTTCGTATTTCTGTTATCTTATTCCATCTCAGAGGATACGCTATCCAAATGTTTGTTGATAGATTGAAGCTTTGAATTCAAATTTCAAAAGGAATGAAGATCTTTTGGATTTCATTATTTAAAGAAGAGAAATCTTGGATTTACTTAATGAGACTATCTGATTCAAGGTGAAGCTCGATGCAGAGTATGTTCATAGTTCTTAGGAAGTCTTCTGGCTCTAACAAGAATTTTACATTTTTGTCTTGATTTTCAAATTTGAAGTCAAGGGTAATTTGAAGTGGAACTCAGTGTGGTTGGAAGCCCATTTCATTTGATATCCGGTATCACCATAAAAGTTCACTACTACATCTTTCCTTTGTGTTTCATTTAGAATTTTGGCTCTCAAGACGTTTGAAATATGTTTTAGGGAAACAAAAAGAGGTTTTGAATTGGTGCAAGTAAGCGAGTTCTCTTTTGCTTATGAATTCGTATAAATTCAAAGTTGGATTTCACTTGCAAATATAGAGGATTCTTATTATCTCAAGTTCAAGGCTTCATTTGTTGTTTCAAAATTCATTTTCAAGAATCCAATCATATTTTCCACACAATTTTCAACGTTGCAAGAAGACTTTGAAGTACATTTTTGTCAATAAGAAGAGTTCAAGTCCTATACTTCACACCATTTCTTCAAACTTACAATAACATGTCATTATTTTTCCATAAAGCAAATTTCAATCTACATCACAATCACCGTAAGTGACTCAAGGTGCCTTTATATTACTAACACATTTGGTTTGAGTTTGCCAAAAGAAGACATGGTATCAAATGTGTTCAAAGCTCAAAGGATAAAGAAAATGTTGCAAGCCATGTTCCATGTTTCATTCACTTAAATTTCAAGTAATGTTTTTTCACTAAGTATTACAAGTGACGCAAGAGTCCTTTTTTAATTTCAAATGGTTCTATCAACATACAAGAAGTACAAATCAAGAGTTTCCCAAATCTAAGTTCTTGGGTTTGACTGTTTCTTCTTCAAGCATCTTCTCCATGATCTTTTCGGTCCACTTTACATCTTATTTCTTCATGCTTTCACCATTGTTGTGTTCATAAAACAAAACAAGAAAAAGAAATTGGTTAGAAAGCAATCAAACATTGAAACTTAAACAAAAGTTTACAAGGAGTTTCATCTTCAAATTCACACAAAGCAGATTTCAATTCAATCATAGGCCTACTCGACCAATTGCAAATCACAAAAAGGTTTTTCGTTCACAAAAGGAAGTTAAAACGCAACAAAAGACAACAACAAAGTTCATATCTCAACTAGAAAATCCGAGATCACAATTGCTAAGCCCAACAACCAAATAGCCAAAGTTGTATCTCAGGCCCAAGATGACAAAATTGCAGTAAGATATCAAAAGAATTTCATAACTCAGCGGTTGGTTTTTAGCATTGCAAGGCAAATATCAGAAAATGAAAACAAACTCAGGATTGCAACAGTCCAGCCCATCAAAACAGTTTGTTATCACACATCAGAAATATCACAGGTCCAACAAAATAGTTCACATAAACAATGTTTCAATCATGCTCAAGCCCACATGCAAAAAAATAAAGTCTCAGCCCAACAACATCAAAAGGTGGATATCAGTAAAAATGGCATCTCAGAAAATATATCAGAAAAATAATAAATATCAGATGGATCAAAGCCCACAATAAAACTAGTTTAAAGCCTGATAGCAAACAAAAATCAGCAAGCCTGTCAAGGAAAATCACATCCAAAACCTTAACGGTATCACTATATAAGCATTCAATTACACTGAAATCAGGGGGAATTCACGGTACACACGCAAGCAAAGAGATGAGCTAACAACAATAAACTAGAAGCCTTAAAAATCCACCATCATCTTCCTCAAACCGTTTGAGATATCACAAAAGAGAGGGGATTGTTCATAGAAAATAAAAGCCACGATTCAAACAAAATCACATAAAAAAGACCAAAAGTTGCACGTATTATAAAACGGAGAAAGCCCCAAGTTATCATCATGTTCCTTTTCGTACAAAACCCTTCAGATTTTGAATCCGAGGGAGAAGAAGAAGAAGAAAAGAGTAAAAAACGGAAAGATCTCACCGGAGTAAGCTCAGAAACCGCATTATCATTTCCGATTACACATCATCATTGTTGATTTTCACGAACCTGAGGCTAGAGTTTTGAGAACCCTCTTTCAAGATCTCGGCCAAATCCTTCAGAATCTGCGAAATCCAGCCAGAGATTAGTAATCAGGGAAGAAAGACAAAGCGATTGGTGTAAGAAAGTTGATAATTAAAGCAAGTCGCATCAATGCCTTCGTCCTCAGCCGTGGATATTTATAGCTGATGTTGTAAGCTCATCAGCTCCGCCTCTGTGTTCATCATGACCACCGCCACATGTTCATCATCACCATTGTGATGTTCATATCTGCCACCATAAACCTCCATGATAACTACCGCATTTGATTGGGTCTTCTGGGTTTTATAATTATTTTATTTGTTGATGTTTGAATGAAAGATATATAGATGAGAGAGTTTGAAACAGAGAAATAGGAGATTTTGATAATGGGTAGAAACGTTTGGTATTATGTTTTACATTTCCTAATCAGATTGATAATTACTCTCTCTAAACTTTGTTGTTGTAGTTTGCATGGCTGGGCTGGTACGATGGTGAAAAGTGTCACCACCCTTGGGACACTTGTCACGTTCAGATGAAATATCAGTATGTTCGCATCCGCGTGCTTCTCGGCTCCCCAGGGTGGACTATCATCCAACAACCATCAGATCTTCGTCGGGATAAATCAAGCGTTTTAGATGGAAGCATTCACCGTAGACCCTCATGGAGGATCAACACAGGATCATGCAGAAACCTTGTTGGCAACTTGGGCTCAAATTCTCATAAGCCCAACGAAATCTCTCTGCACCCTCATATTTGCTGCTTCAAGGCCCATTTGGTTTATTTTCTTTATATGTTTTTATTTTATTTTGTTATTCATTTTGATTTTTATCAAATCAAAAAATATAAATACAAACTATATTTTCTTATCATAAATAATTAAATTTAAAAAAAAATTATATTATTATTATTTTGCTAATTAATTTTATTAGATAGATTGTTTTAATTTAATTAGTTGTTTAATATTTCGATTGGGTTGTATTGTTTTGTTTATTTAGGATTTCTATCAAATAAAGATACAAAATATCATTTGATTTAGATAATCAATTAAATTTATAAATGTTATTTAATATTATTAATCAATTTATTAATTAATCATATTAAATAGGATTATTTAATTTAGTTAGTTATTTAAATTAATTTGATTGGGTTGTATTGATTGTTTATTTAGACTTTTAATCGTATTGTCGATTCGACTCATCCCCATTCGTAAACTTGTGCCCCATTCCCATATGGTTTGTAATAGCTTAGAATTTTTATTTCATTATATACTTAAATATTTCCATTATGCATATTTTGTTCGATTTGAACACATGGCCTCCTCTTGGGCTCGTCATCAATAAAAAGGTATCCACCTACAAATGCACACTTGCACATATTTCATAGTTTGGTCCTGGGCTATTCTACAATGACAACTACTCGATCAATTGGTCCAATGGGTTGCTTAGAATACTAGTGTCACGCTAGTCCCTCTTTCTAGGAGCATGCATATAGCCACCTTGTAAGGGCTTTTGATTTTTATCTTATGCATTGAAACAACTCTATTCTCTCCCTTTGGTCCACATACTAAGTATCTTCATAAAGGGTCTCATAGTTGAGTTTGGGCATGGACATTCTCACAAGGTTAATCAAGTTGTTCCCTTGGTTAGCCATAACTCGAATCAATCACTTTGGTCCATATACCAAGTGTTTCCATGCACAAAGGGTCTCATGGTTGAGGGTAGGAGCGCTTACTCTCACGAGATTAATCAAGTACACCCCTTGGTTAATCATAACCCGATTCAACTCCCATACCCCAAGCATTACCTCTATCTTGTGGACATTTGTGTTATGACCTTGCAATCGATTGTTGACATAACCCGGATATGCCTGATTAATGGTTTATTAAGGAGGTTCAAGGAGTCATTCTGTAGAGTTGTCTTATCTCATGCATTTTGAAGAGGCAACGGACCTACTCCGTTAGGTATCATTGTGACCTCATTCTTATCTCTACATTTTAATGCTTTCTAGAGATCATGTCAAGCAGGAATAGAGATGCATGAAAGGGACCTCTGTTGCTGATATCTATCAAGAATCCCTCTGGTTTATTTTAAGACCTATTTAAGGCAATTCGGCATATGTGCCTTTCTTACTACACATGTTTGCTTGCTTTGGCCAAAGCACTTGTGTGCTCACTTGTTTGGTGTTTACCATGCTCCCATAGGATTGCTCGTGTAGGGTTAGTCCTCGAACTAGACATTAGGATATTTATCCATGTATGCTCACACAGGGTAGAAACTTCCCTCTTTCATCCTCGATATAGGGCCATCATTGTATGATTACACTAGGGTTAGAGATTAGGATAGTGTCCCTTAATTGTTTTATTTTCTTTGCATTTTTCATCTTAAAACTAAAACTTCTTCTAGGAAAATCATAAAACATCTCTAATGAACTTAAATCCTTCTTCAGGGTAAAAAGTACAAACCAATTTTAATTGTTGGTACGCCATTTTGGCTTTGTTTTAAACTTTTTTAAGTTGATGTTTCGCCATCCTTGCCCTGTTATTTCACTATCTTTTAGCCGATGTTTCGCCATCGCATATGTTTATAGCTGGTTTTTTGCAATCTTGCATGTTTGTTATCCTACTTTGATTCTCAATATCATTGTTAGATGTGATGTTTTATCATCTGAATTGTTGATGTTTTGCCATCCTTGCCATGTTATCTTATTATTTTTTAGCCGATGTTTCGCCATCGCATATGTTTGTTGTCGATGTTTCGCCATCGCGCATGTTTGTTATCCTACTTTGATTCTCAATATCATTGTTAGGTGTGATGTTTTATCATCTGAATTTTTGATGTTTCGCCATCTTTGCCATGATATTTTGTTATCTTTGCCGATGTTTCGCCATCGTATATGTTTTTTCCGATGTTTCGTCATCGTATATGTTTGTTATCCTACTTTGATTCTCAATATCATTGTTAGATGTGATGTTTTATCATTTGAATTGTTGATGTCTCGCCATCTTTGCCATGTTATCTTGCTATCTTTTTGCTGATATTTCACCATCGCATATGTTTGTTGCTGATGTTTCGCCATCGCGTATGTTTGTCATCCTACATTGATTTTCGATATCATTGTTAGGTGTAATGTTTCATCGTCTTGTCTGATATTTTGTTATCATGCTGACGTTTTATCATCTTATCTGAGTTTGTGTTTCTATGCGATATCTTGTCATCCTTTTTGTTGTTTTACCATAGTTGTTGATGTTTTGTTGTTTCTATCCGGTGTTTTTCTATCTTGATTGTTGATTTTGTCTCTTTAACTAAAAAACACAAACCAACTAAAATATATGACCCGAACTACGGCTGCTCTGATTCCTTAAAAGGGATACATAGGCATTGGGGTAGGGCCCAAACGAGCACAACTTTTATTTTCCCTACATTGCTTTCTCTTTTCTTTTGTATGCATTTCCTCTTTGCATTTTTCTTTTAGCTCTTAAGCTTTAGATATAGATTTATACACCCATTAGATTAGACAACAAGAGTGGATACCATAGAGTACTATGGGGATGTGGGGTGATAATACCTTCCTCTCGCGTAACAGACTCCCTTACCCGGTCTATTGGTCATTTGATTGTGATTTCACCCTCTCCAGGTTTTCTCGATGTCTACATTTCCTTTTATATTGGGATAAAAGACGTTCAGTGGCGACTTCATTGATTTTATATCAGATGGCTGTTCGGCCAATTGTTTCAACTTGGTATGAGTAATCTTGAAGAGCTATAATGAACCATGCAAGTCATTTGAGGCATCAAAAGTCCAATTGTCCTTGAGAAAATAAAAAACCTAATTTGGAGGCTCAATGCTTAGGAGGTGAGCTTATCTGATCAAACCCATGAGAACCCTTGAGCATTTGATATCTTTGGTGAGAAATGTCTTAAGAAAAGAGAGGGAAAATTTTGGGGTATAACAATTACCCCTGTTCAATCTTCTTAAACCTGAAGAGTTATATTGGCTTATTCGCCATTTGTGACTTGAGGTTAGAAGATTATTGAAAACTTAAATGCCCAGAAATTTGCACTCGCTTGTGCATGAAGTAAAACTGTTTGTTGATTATATCGGGAATAGGCTTAGAGATGCCATTTGGAGAGGTGACATAAAGTTATCGGAGATGGGCTTATAGATGCCATCCAAAGTATCTGTTGATAGAGAAATTAGACTAAGTTTAAGCTCGGCCTTAACTGGGAGAAGTATTAGAATAAATCTTTGGTTGATTTAATCTAATCCAGAAAAAGGTCTACTGAGAGAAGTATTAGAGAAAATATATGGTCAATTTAATCTAAGCCAACAGATGTCTTTAAATATTTAACTGAGAGAAGTATTAGAATAAATCTTTGGTCGATTTAATCTGAGCCAGAAAAAGGTCTAGTGAGAGAAGTATCAAAATAAATCTTTGGTCGATTTAATCTGAGCCAACAAATGTTTTTAAATCTATAACTGAGAGAAGTATCAGAATAAATCTTTGGTCGATTTAATATGAGCCAGAAAAAAGGTCTACTGAGAGAAGTATCAGAGGAAATCTTTGGTCAATTTAATTTGAGCCAGCATATGTATTTAAATCTTTAACTGAGAGAAGTATTAGAATAAATCTTTGGTCGATTTAATCTGAGCCACAAAAAGGTCTACTGAGAGAAGTATCAGATTAAATCTTTGGTCGATTTAATCTGAGCCAGCAGATGTCTTTAAATCTTTAACTGAGAGAAGTATCAGAATAAATCTTCGGTTGATTTAATTTGAGCCATCAGATGTCTTTAAATCTTTAACTGAGAGAAGTATCAGAATAAATATTTGGTCGATTTAATCTGAGCCAGAAAAAGGTCTACTGAGAGAAGTATCAGAATAAATCTTTGGTCGATTTAATCTGACCCTGTAGATATTTTTAAATCATTAACTGAGAGAAGTATTAGAATAAATATTTGGTCGATTTAATCTGATCCAGAAAAAAGGTTTACTGAGAGAACTATTAGAGCAAATCTTTCGTCAATTTAATCTGAGCCAGCAGATATCTTTAAATCTTTAGCTGAGAGAAGTATCAGAATAAAACTTTGGTCAATTTAATCTGAGCCAGAAAAAAGGTCTACTAAGAGAAGTATCAGAGCAAATATTTGGTCGATTTAATCTGAGCCAGCAGGTGTCTTTAAATCTTTAACTGAGAGAAGTATCGGAATAAAATCTTTGGTCGATTTAATCTGAGCCAAAAAAAGGTCTACTGAGATAAGTATCAGAATAAATATTTGGTTGATTTAATCTGAGCAAGCAAATGTCTTTAAATATTTAACTGAGAGAAGTATCAGAATAAATCTTTGGTCGATTTAATCTGAGCCAGAAAAAGGTCTACTGAGAGAAGTATCAGAATAAATCTTCAGTCGATTTAATCTGAGCCAGCAGAGGTTTGAAGGGACTGTTCATCATGTATATATTTGCTCTGTATTTTACAATCTGCTTTGAGGATTTGTTGATGATATCGGTCTGTTGATTGATCTTTCCTGAAAAGGTAAAGAGTTAGTTATATGCAATGTCATGATGTATGAAATGTATTGCGTAATGATGTTCTCAAAATAAATGAGATTGTGCTATATGAGTTTCGTATGCATATATTATGATGAATTAATGTGCAATGTTGTTGAAGTGTATTTAGACTAGAAAAGAAATCCCTGACTATTATTGGGAATGAAGAGTATGTGTATCTTCAATCTTGTCTAGGATGTTTCCGCTGGGGATTCCTGGTTACTTTGTTTGAGGAAAATATGCAGGGGATGTATTGATTTCTGTTTGGGGAGTGGAGTTTAGGAACATTGGTCGTCTATTGCTCCACTGGGGATTTTATTTCTTATATACCCTGACTAGGGATAAAAGAGATGGTTAAACTTCTGACTCGCCTGGGGAAGATAATTCTTATATACCCTGACTGGGGATAAAATAGATGGATAATCTTCCAACTTGTTTGGGGAGGATAAAGTTAACCGGTATCTGGTCGGGTTCCAGGATTTGTAGCAACTTTCAGAGGGGATAGTGATGACTCCATTGGGGAGAAGAATTTTGTTAGGGATTTGTAGTAGTCCGAGGAATAGACTAGAGCTAGGGAATTTGTAGTCTGTTGGGGAAATAAACCTTGTTTGGGAAATAAACCCTTGTTGATGGAGAACTGATCTGCTGAGGAAACTATCACCCATGGGGAAATTAGATTTTCTAAAGAGAAGAAACTCTGCAGGGTCTCTTTCTTCAGTTTTGGAGGAACAAGCTCAGCAGGGGAAGGGAATTTCCATGAGTTATACTGATTTGGACTCTGTGGGGAGATTTAACGAGAAGGAGATTATACTCCTTTATTTGTTGGAGTGATCTGTCGGGGAGATTGTGTGGAATGTACCCTTATTTGTGAAGACTATTCTGTGGGGATAATCTTATAGAGGTGGTTCTGGCGACTTCACGGGGGATAACCTTATGAAATGGATTCTGTGGGGATTTATGGACATCTTGAGTGTCATCCCAGCTCCTAGAATTTTGATTAAATGTTTATTCCTATTCTTATTTATTTGTTAACAGTTAATCATGTTCAAATGCACATGCTCATTCAATTTTACTCATTGGCCGTTTTTGCCAGCAAAACAGAAAAAACAAAAAGTTTGAACTTCAAAGTATATTTGTATTGATAATTTGCTTATAAACAGACGATTTTGTACAAAGAGACGGAAATCCTAGTAAGAGGAAGTAGTCGTGAAATGAAATAGTACAAAGTGAAAACAAGTGTATATAGCCATGTGGAAGTGATCTCATTGGGTTCCAACTCCGCTATTGCCCCTATGTCTTTGAACACCTCTTCTCTTGCCGTTAGAAGAAGTTGATTGCATTGATCTTATACCATTTGATCTTTTGATATTGGTAATAAAGCCTTCATGTAAGTGATCCAACGGGACATAGTCGTACGCTTTGAATCCCTAATTTTTGCTTGGACCGCACTTTCAAGTTTTCAGTCCACCAAGATACCCTTTTTTTCCCAAGCCGCCTTTTTAGGGTTTCGATTTTCCAGGTGAACAATCTTTTGTATATAACCTTAATTTTTTTCCGAACCCTTTTGGTTCACCGGGATGCCCTTATTTTTTCCTAGGTATGTCAACCTAGTGGGTCATTCTTATGCGTAGTATTTTTTGACTATGTCCGCATTCACAGGGTGCGGGAAATCTTCACCGTCCATAGTGGTTAGCATCATAGCACCGCCTGAGAAAACTTTTGTGACAACAAATGGCCATTCGTAAGTGGGAGTCCATTTTCCCTTGAGATCGACTTATGGTAGAATGATGTGCTTTATTACCAAGTCGCCAGCCTGGTATAGCTGATGCTCGATCTTCTTGTTGAAAGCTTTGATCATATGCTTTTGGTACATCTGACTGTGATAGACAGCAGCCAGCCTCTTTTCGTCAATCAAATTAAACTAATCCAACCTTGTCTAAATCCATTCATCTTCGCCTAAGTCTGCTTCTTTCATAATCCTTAGAGAAGGGATTTGAACTTCGACGGGCAGGACAAATTCCATGCCATATACTAAAAAGAATGGGGTTTCCCCAGTTGATGTTTGCACCGAAGTACGATAGCCATGAAGAGAAAATGGTAACATCTCATTCCAATACTTGTAGGTTAACACCATCTTTTGCGCAATCTTCTTTATTTTCTTGTTGACGGCTTCCATTGCGCCATTCATCTTATGTCTGTATAGAGAAGAGTTGTGATGCTTGATCTTGAACTGCATGCAGAGTTCAATGATTATGGCGTTGTTGAGATTGGTACCATTATCAGTGATAATCCTCTCAGGGATACCATACCGGCAGATGAGGTTATGCTTGATGAGCCGAGATACAACATTCTTGGCAACTGAGGCAAATGACGCTGCTTCAACCCAATTGGTAAAGTAGTCAATGGAGACAAGAATGAAGCAGTGTCCATTAGAGGTAGTAGGTTTGATTTCTCCAATCATATCGATTCCTCACATTGCAAATGGCCAAGGGGGTGTCATGACATTCAAAGATATTAGAGGCACGTGAATCTTATCAGCATAAATTTGGCACTTATGGCAAGTCCTTGAGTCGTGATGACAATTGGCTTCCATGGTCGATTAAAAGTAACCAGCTCTCAGAATATTCTTTGCTATAGTATGTCCACTAGAATGAGTACCAAATATACCTTCATGCATATCCTCCATGATCTTCTTTGCTTCCTTCTTGTCCATGCAACGGAGCAGAACTGAATCATGGTTGTGCTTCTATAAGATCCCATTTCTCAGGAAGAACTTGGATGAGAACCTCCACAGGAATTTTTTGTTGTTTACTGACGCCCCTTCAGGATACTCCTGAGCTTCGAGATATATTTTCACCTCATGAAACTAAGCCTTCTCTTCTACTCCATTAGTGTCAATCTCATAGCAGTGCACAAGTTCATCAAATCTTTCGACAGTAATTCGGGGAGATTCACTATCCCATCTGACCTTGAACATAGAAGACATGGTATCTAAGGCATCTGCCAATTGATTTTCTTCCCCGGAATGTGTTCAAAGGTGATTTCTTCGAAGTACAGGATCAAGATTAGCACCAGTTCTTTGTAAGGGATAAGATTTGGAAGTTTTGTATCCCATTCTCCTTTAACTTGACTAACCACCAAGACTGAGTCTCCATATACACTTAAGAACGTGATTCTCAAGTCAATAGCAGCCTTAAGACCCAAGATGCACACTTCATACTCGTCCGTATTATTGGTACAATCGAAGCAAAGTCTGGTAGTGAAAGGCGCATGGCAACCTTCGAGGGAAATGATCACAACACCAATTCTGTTACCCAATGCGTTGGAAGCTCGGTCAAAAACATAGTCCATAGGGATCCTTGCTTAGGTCCTTCATACAGTCTAGGCTTTTCACAATCCGTAATCAGCATGATATTCTCGTCCGGGAATTCAAAGTTCATAGATTGGTAATCATCCACAGCTTGATGTGCCAAATAATCTGCCAGCACACTTCCTTTGATTGCTTTTTGTGTAGTGTACTGGATGTCGTACTCAGTTAAGATCATTTTCCATCGGGCTATCCTTCCGGAGAGAGCTGGCTTCTCAAAGATGTACTTAATGGGATTCATCTTAGAGATTAATAGAGTAGTATGAGTCAACATATATTGTCTTAGTTAGCGAGCAGCCCATGCCAAAGTGAAACAATTTTTCTCGAGCAGTGAATATCTTGTTTCACATTCTGTAAACTTTTTGCTAAGGTAGTATATTGCATACTCGTTTCGACCAAACTCGTTATGCTGCCCCAACACACACCCCATTAAATTCTCTAACACGGTAAGTATATGATTAGAGGTCTTCCTTCGACTGGTGGCATCAGGATTGGAGGTTCTTGCAAGTACTCCTTGATTTTGTCAAAATCTATTTGACAGTCGTCATTCCATCTTACCACTTGATCTTTCTTTAGAAGCTTGAAGAGTGGCTCACAAGTAGCAGCCGAGTTAGAAATGAATCGGTTAATGTAGTTTAGTCGTCCTAGAAAACCTCTGACTTCCTTCTCAGTACGAGGAGCTGGCATTTCTTGGATAACTTTGACCTTTGCGAGATTAACTTCAATACCTTTTCCACTGAAGACAAAGCCTATGAGCTTACCAGACCTTACCCCAAAGATGCATTTGTTGGGATTCAACCTCAACTTATATTTCTTCAGCCTCTCAAACAGCTTGTGCAGATGATCAAGGTGCTCTTCTTCAGTTTTGGATCTTTCTATCATGTCATCAACATAGACTTCTATCTCATGATGAATCATGTTATGAAATAAAGCCACCATAACTCGTTGGTAAGTTGTGCATGCGTTCTTCAGCCCGAATGGCATGACCTTATAACAAAAGGTACCCCACTGTGTGACAAAAGTAGTTTTTTCCATGTCCTCAAGCACCATTTTGATTTGGTTGTACCCGGAGAAGCCATCCATGAAGGAGAACACATCGTGTTGAGCAGTGTTGTCAACTAAGACATCAATATGCGATAGTGGAAAGTCGTCTTTGGGGCTTGACCTGTTTAAATCCATGTAGTCTACACACATATGGACCTTATCATATTTCTTCGGAACTTGAACCATATTTGCAACCCATTGGGGATACAAATTCACTGCCAAGAAACCTACATTGAACTGTTTCATTACCTCAGTCTTGATCTTTTCAGATATATCAGGATGCATGCGGCGAACCTTTTGTTTGATCGGAGAACAACCTTATTTCATTGGCATTCGATGAACCACGATATTATTATCGAGCCCTGGCATGTCTTTATATGACCAAGCGAATACCTCAACATAGTCATGAAACATCTGAACCAATTTTCTCTTGACACTGTCTTCCAAGTTGTTCCCGATGTTGACTTCTTTCTTATTTTCCTCAGTACCCAAGTTTATCACTTCTACTGGATCTTCACGCAGTTGGATAGCCTTTTCCTCTTGTATCAGGAGACTGGAAAGTTCTCTAGGTATCTCATAATCTTCTTCACCTTCGTCTTCGGCTTGATAGATTGGATTTTCAAAGTCATACACGGTAATATCATAATTTTTGTCAATGAGATTTGGAGTGGATGTGGATCTGCAAATGTGTGTGTGCATGTAAGGTCACATGGATATTTTGAAAATGCAGTAAAGTAAAAGAAAGACATGGATCAATAAATTTGAATGCAAAATTGTCCAATGTTTTCATTAAATGACCATATGATATATGAAATGGCAAACCCTTAACAAATGGAACATTGTGCCCGGGGTAAGGAACATGGTTTAAAGTCATTGTTTTAAAGGAAATTATGCAGACAAACTTCTTAAAGCAATAAAAATAGGAAATATCAATTACTTATGGATGAAGGAGATTGAGATGAAGTCTTTGGCCTCCCAATTATTGAGTCCACCGTCAGTAGTTGGGAATATCCAGTCGTCCAAGTCACCATCACTGTCAGTGTCTTCCAGAGCATTGACTTCATTATTGCTAATACGAAGAGGAGGTCCACTAGCACAAGCACGTCAAACCTCTTTTTGAGCCTTTGAAGTAAAACCCAACCCAAATTAGTCAGATTTGTAGGGGATATTAGGAAGTTGTCCCCAGATAGTACAACCTTCATCTTCTACAACAGCCCGAGCATCCTTCATAGAGGCTATTTTTGGTGTGTCCTTAGCAATAGCAGGAATAGCTTTAGCAACAATAATCATTGGAAGGATTACTTCAAATTCTTGATAAGGATTTTTAATGAATTCACCATCCATTTCAACATATTTGAAAGAATTCAAATGACTGACAATATATTCTTCCTCTGCACAGACTATGTCAATCTTCCCTTTTACTTGGTACTTCAGCTTTTGATGCAATGTAGAGGTTACTACACCTGCCCCATGAATCCATGGGAGTCCTAGCAAGCAAGAATATGTTGGGTGAATATCCATTACATAAAAATTTGAATTGAAGACTTGAGACCCCACCTTGATCGGGAGATCAACCTCTCCATGGACCATCCTTTTTGAACCATCGAAGGCTTTTACCATAATATTGATGGGTTTCAGCACCAGCCCTTCACACTCCAATCTATCCAAAGCACCTTTGGGTAAAACATTGAGGGAAGACCCAATATCTACTAACACATGCGCCAGAGTGGTGCCTTTGGATTCAATAGAGATGTGTAGAGCTTTGTTGTGATTCTTCCCTGCTGAAGTTAAATCTGCATCAGAAAATCCTAAGCCACTATCAACAGTTAGGCTTGCCACACAATTCTCAAATTGATCAGTAGTGGTCTCTTATGGTACATGGGCATTCTTCAGGAATTTCAACAGAGCTTGGGCATGTGCTTCGGAGCATAACAACAAGGACAACATGGATATTTTTAAGGGTGTTTTCCCCAGTTGTTCGACTATTTGATAGTCACTACTTCAGATGATCTTCATAATTTCTTCCATCTCTTATCTATATGGATCTTCAATTTTCACCTCTTTTGAGGGTGCCTCCATCAGGGCAGGCTCAATAACTTTCTCTTTACCTCGGCCATTGGCAATTGGCCCATCAGCAGGAATGCGAACAGGTGTTGAAGTAGTTGTTGGAGGAGAGATCTCCAGAGATAAGACCCTTCTTGTCCTAGTGACGTTACTAGTTCCAACAATGTTTATAATTTCAGGATCTTCATTTTCATTAATCCATGGCTCTTGCTCGACACGATGATAATAAACTTCCGCCCCATAGTTCCAAGGCACAACTTTCTCGGAGGAATAAGGGACTGGCCCCGGTGTAATGATAATCAGGGGAGCCACTTTTGGCTCAGCAGGAATCCTTATAGGGCATTTAGAGGTGATCCTAATAGGAGTATTGGAAATTGTGATTATGGAAATATCTTGAGGTATAATTTCAGATAAACTCTTCATGGACGAAGTTTTCTCGAACATAATTTCATGGCTATCAATCAGGCGTTGAATGCCTTTTTTCCAGCCACATACATCCATTAATTTGGGAAGCACAACGGTAAAAAATTTCAAGGCAACCAGGAAACAAACCGGCTCTTAACAGATTCTTCTTAACGGTCAATAATGGAGTAGTCAAATCATCGATGGTGGAGACAAAGGAGACATTGTCAACAACATTAACACCTTTACCATGAATGGGCATGGGAGCAGTAATGACATTATGGATTTATGGAGGGTAAAACTCAATCACCTTGTTATCAATCAAATCTTGGATCTTGCTCTTTAAGGCCCAATAATCATCGGTATCGTGCCCAGAGCTATTGGAATGATAGGCACATTTTGCATTCGGGCTATATTTTGGAGATGAAGTATTGGGGTTTTGAGGAGGATTCCTCAGTGTTACCAAATCTACCTTTAACAGATGTTGTAAAGCTTGAGACAGTGGCATGATGACTCTAGTGAATTGCCTCCTCAGAGCATCGGGCCTTTGTTGATTGTTTGATTGTTGTGGTCGTTGAACTGGGGTCCGGTTTGAAATTAATATAACTCCTACTGACTGATAACGATCACTCTTGATACGACTCCTTTGTCCATAAACAACATTAGTTTCCTTCTTACCAATAAATGGTTTCTTTACAGCATTAGAGGTGGAGGCCATGGGGATCTTCCCACTTTTTATGCCACTTTCAACTCGTTCACCAATCAAAATCAATTCGGTAAAACCTGACGAAGAACTCCCAATCAGTAAGTTAAAGAATGGACCAGTCAAGGTGCCCATAAACATGTCCACTAATTCTCTGTCATTCAATGGGGGTTGCACCCTTCCAGCCAGATCCCTCCACTTTTAAGCATACTCTTTAAAACCTTCATTTGAACCCATAGTTATATTCTGTAACTACACGCGAGTTTGTGCTAGGTCGGCATTGTATTGGTATTGTCTATAGAAGACAGTGACCAGATCCTCCCATGTGTGGATATTAGTCCCTTCTAGTTGATAGAACCACTCCAATTGTGTTCCAGATAAGCTTTCTTGGAAGAAGTGCACCCATAACTTCCTATCGGCAGTGTGTGGTTGAATCTTGCGGACATAAGACCTCAGATGCATCTTTGGACAGGAGACCCCATCATGTTTAGAGAAGACATGATACTTAAATTTTTTGGGAATGAACACTCCATGGACTAGACCAAAGTCTCCAAAGTCCAAACCAGGCACTGTTTGGATTTCTACAGCCTTAAGTCGGTCTTCCAACTGTTTGTATTTCTCATCCTCTGGTGAAAACTTCTTTTCGGAATAGTCTCCGTCCTCAGTAATCTGGTTATTTCCACCTCCAGCTCTGGTGCTTCTAACTTCCTCTTCTTGATTGTCTTCTTCCTCAGAAGAAGCCTCTTCTATCTGAGCCAGTCGGGAGGCCCCCTTGAACCTTCTTCCCATGTTGAGGATAATAGTGCGTTTCTTGGTCTTCTTTTTGGTGGCAAGGAGTACTATCATTTCTTGTTGTCCTTTAGCTAAGTTGAGGAGAGTCTCTTGGAATTGTGTATGTTGAGTTTGCATATCTTTGACGGTTTTCTCTAGAGCCATCTTATACTGAAATAAACTGTAAAAAGATGAGGAAACCTGTATCAGAAAACCTGCTTATGATATGATACATGCTATGTGGATGCAATGTTTTCAAGGACCTCGAGGAATTTAAATTTGCTAGCCAAAAAGGAAACAAACACAACAATTATATTATTAAGTTCAAAGATTACAATTTCCCCTTGGGCTTACAATGAAAAGGAAAAAGTGTGTGAAAAGACAACAAAATAGACTTCTAAAAAAAAGAATCAAGTCTCCCACGGGTGTTTCCTCTTTGTGTCGAAGTAGGAATTCAGGCTTTGCTCCTCATGAAGTCGCTTGGTGAGCTCCAACACTTTCTTCTTGCTTTCATAGAATCGAGCTTCAAAGGAGTCTTGTTCCCCCTTGAGTTGAATCCACGATCTCTGCAAATCCTCAAGGTCAGTAGGCATGTTAGTATGGAGAATGGTATAAGGAATATCCCCCTTAGCAACAAGCTCTACAATTATTGGTAGGATAGCTGGATATGGAATCATGAGATTTTGAGCACGAGCTCGTACCCATTTGAGATAAGTTTCAAGAGGGATGGAATTCTTAGGCCCCAATGTCTTGCTATCAACCTTGCTTACCATGCCCCAAGCATGTACAAACCTTCGATGATAACCTTGGACATCATTCTCGTAGTCGAATATAATACCTTGAATGAGTGCATCGTTGGGACCATCTCTTCGAGCATAGCCAAATTGTCCTAGAGCCAAAGACGGGTTATAAGTAATACCTACCCTAATGTCTAAGAGTGGAACATTAGGGAACTCCCCAAAACAGTCAATGATAGTAATTTCCTCTTGAGATCGAGAGAACTAATGGATATCCGAATGATAGAGCGACATCATCCTTGGAGACCATCTCAATCCTTGCTCATTCTTCAATACTGATCGAGGAAGATGCGAAATAAACCACCTAGACATAAAAATAATGAAACACATAAGAGCCCCTCTCTTCCTCATGGTACGAGTGTGAAGACAATGTAGAATGTCTCCAAGCAAAGTAGGCACGAGGTTACAAGTAAGGAAAATTTTGACAGCATTCACATCTATGAGTTGGTCATGGTTAGGAAAAAGTACCAACCCATAGATTATAAGAGATAATATCTCCTCAAAAGCTTGTAAATCCATAGCATCCCAAAATAGTAGAGCCTTCTCCATCAGGAGTTTAGCCAAAAATCCTTTGACCCCACTTCTTGTCTCCCAATTAGTTACAATGTCAGAACTCTTCAAATGTAGGGCCTTGGAAATAACTTCAGGTCTTGGAGTCTCCTCTAAACCGGTGAAGGGTATTTGATCAAGAATAGGTAATCATAGTAGTTGAGATAATTCTTCCATTGTGAATACTAGTTGTTAGTCGGGAAAGGTGAAGAATGATGTACAGGGTCAAAGAACTGAAAGAGCACCCTCATCATGTCTTCTTTAAATCTTGAGGTAACCAGATTGAGAAGTCGATCATATCTTTTGGTGAACGGAGAATTTTTAGGAACCCTTGATGCTAACTCTTTGAGTTGAGGAGGCACCCTTACGAAGTTGATTCAGATGGTATTTTTTTGAGCGGAAGCCATATCCTACAAAACAGAACAAAGATAAATCCATAGGTCCTTGAAATGGTTAGTGAAAATGCTATGGCATGATGTCATGATGTTTATGATGTTATGAACAAATAATCATATACACACACAGCACAGAAGGCCTTAGGTTTATTCTTGCATGAGGTTTATAGGTAAGTACCCTCTTGAAGTTTAGTTGGTTCAACTTGTCCTAAAAGAAAGTAACCGGGTTATAAGGAATCTCAATATCATTGATCTTTCTTCATTGGGAATTATTTTAGCTCAAACATCCAAATTGTGGCCAAAATATTCCAAAAGTCCGATCTTAATGAGTGTAGTATCGAGTATCAACCAACTTTAGTCTTGCACCAAATCCAGCTATCTCACTACTTTATAATGGCCAAGTTGTTCAACTAAGGTTCTATGATCAGTTAGTGCTTCATGACACCACACATCAGCCTTATATTCTCCTTAACTGGACTCAAGGGACACCGGTACCAACAAATGTGTCACACTAACGTAGCCATCACTTCAACCATGTCGATATTACACCATATAGCCCCCACGATCTATTACTACTTACCTAATATGCCCCAGATCCGGGTATAGGATCTTTACAAGTAAGAAACCCAAGCATAACCCATAAATGTAAAGCAAACAAGGCAAAAAAATAAAGCAAATAAAGGTGATCTAACTCTTAAGGTAACCCCACTTTTAGTTTATTTCTCCAACAGAGTCGCCAGTTCTGTAATACGGTGGGAGGACTTACTTGGGTTTTTTGCGTTTTATCGTAAATGTTGCGGATAGCAAGAGTCGCCATCAAATTTTCTTTTATCCAATAAAGGAAAGGGTGAAAAGAACAGGAAAGACCTTTTGAGATTTTTCTTGAGTTCGAGGGATAGGTTATGAAAAGGAAAGGTGTTAGGACCCTTTTCATCTGTAGTTATATATGGGCTCTTAATTGCTAGCTCACTTTGAAATGCTTTGTGTTTGTGTAAGTTTGAAAATATTTTGAAAACGCTTTTGTTTGAAAAACTTTGCAATGATTCTCGTATCGTTGAGAATGTATACAAAGTGTTGGTTTTGAAAGCATTTTTTGAAAGTGAATGTTTAGAAAGATGTTTGATAATGCCAATGTAAGGCAATTTTGTAATGATTCTCGTATCGTTGAGAATGTATACAAAATGTTTGTTTTGAAAAGTATTTTTAAAGTGTGAGGTGTGGAATGTTTTTTTTGTGAGCAAGCAATTACGAGCAATCTACCTAATCAAAAAGTCTTTGTTATTTTCCTCCTCCTTTAGATAGTGCTATTTTATCATTGATTGGTAGAGAGCCATATCATTGGATGTGAGGGACAGGCGTGGGTCATCGTACAATCATAGAAGGCAACTTGTAAGATGTTTTAGCAATCGTCGTAAGGGACTAAGATCGTTTACCAAAGGCAACATCAAAGGGTCATCGAGGGACTACGATCTTTTAATCGAGGGTCTTTACTAAAACATCCCACGTTCGAGGGACATGACTGTTTAAATCCGAGGAAACAAGTGAGGTTAACCCTAGAGATGCATGTGTTCAAAGTTTTTTATTTTCATGTATTTTATCTTTGAATTAGGGTTTTTCTATGGTTGATTTTAGTCTTGTCATGAAAACCCTATTTACTAGCAATAATAAGGAAAGTGATAAATTATGGAATTTAAATGTCATACGCTATTACAATGCTTTGGGAATGGGGGTACAATTTTGTGAATAGGGGGAGAAAACCAATAAAGCCCTAATTACTATTACAAACCATTGATCATGAATAATAATAGAATGTACAATATGCAAAGATGAATGAGAAATTGTTTTTTAGGGTTCTTGATAGAAAAAGGTTTAATGTTAACCTAATTAAAACTACTCAATTTTATTTACAAGAGAAATTAATTGATTATTAACAAAACCTAAAACTTAAGCAAATTAAAATAAAACCTAAGTCTAATTTTAAATTGTTTAGAAAATAATTTTTGTTTAATGTTAATAGAGAAAATGTTTTTTACAATGTAAGAGAAATAATAAAATTTAATTTAATTAGCAAAAATAAGATAAAGTGTTAAAAATATTTTAATCTAATTATATAAGAAAAAATATTTTTTTATGTATTTTGGTTTAAATAAAATAGATTGATAAATAAAAATAATGAAAAGAAATAAAATAAATGGGCTGGGTGTTAAAAAGTAAGATGGGGGTTAAAAATAGCAAAAGGGGTGCTAGGCCCAAATGTGTTTTTTATATGAGTCAGAAAACAAAAATAAAAATGATGAATGGGCTTGTGTTAAAGAAGTAGTCAGGGGGGTGGAAAAAAATTCAGTCAAGGCTCAAAAGGAGAGTCCAACACCCATTGGTGATCAAGTGTGGTTGGTTCATTGATGATGCATCCCAGGCTAGCTCATGTGAGGCGTTGGATCCACTTGCACAATGATCTGATGCTCTGGCCATGAAGATGTATGGGACGCGCGCTACACTTGATGCATTGAGTCTGCAAGGAAAATATGAAAAAAAATACAAAAGGGTACCACTGGGGCTCGAACCCAGGTCCTTATAGGCTAATGCCTTACACGTGCTTCCTCTGCCACTGGAGTGGCTGTTTCATTCGTTAATAATACAACTTGAAATAAATTTAAAATAAACCTCTTCCTAATGTCACTTCATCCCTAACCTTGCGCCAGCATCTCTGTTTTACCCCAAAATTTTCCCTCTCATTTTATCAAACATTTCTCATCACAAGGCTCTTGGAACTCAAGACCAAGCTAGGGTTTGCTCTGCTCAAGACACCTCCTTGCACTGTTGACCTGAAATTAGGTTTGAGTTTGCACAGGGATTTTTGGACCTTTAATGCTCACATTGACTTTCATACTTCATATTGGACTCATAAGTTTGTCCATACCAAGTTTCAAGCCTTGAATCAAATTTTTGCCCAGTCAATTGGACAGTTGACCTAGAAATCAACTGTATTGGGGAAAAAGTCAATTGTGACCAATTTACAGCCAAACCTCATGAATTTTGACCCACATCAACATTGTGAACTCATATGAACCATTTTATCAAGTTTGGACCACAATTCCACAAGAAATTTGATCAGATCACCAAAAGGGCAAAATGGTCATTTTTAGGGTTTTGATTGTACAAAGACAATTTTTGACTGTTTGACCTAGCCAAAGGCAAATCAAGCTCAACAATGGACTCAAGGGCTCCATGGAATTATCTTGACCCATTCTACAAGTTCAAAAGATCTCAAATGCATAGGATTGATAAATGAATTTTTCAGTCAACTGATCAAAGTTTGACTGTACACTAAAAAGTCAAACTTTGACTTTTTGGTCAAAGTCAAGTGCCAAGGGTCATTTTTAATCAAGATATGTCAAATTATGAAACTTGTTCTTCAAGAAACCCAAAATTGCAAATTAGGGTTTGAAATTGAAAAAAAAAATTCATAACTTAGAATTTTTCTAAGTTATGAAATTTTCTTAATTTTTCCTAACTTTGCCCCACATTTCCACCATGATGCAAATGGATTCAAACAAAACTTACAACATGAAAGTTGTAGTCCATCACAAATTCTACAACTTTGATTCAGAAAGTTTTCTCAAAAGAAGCTTGGATCTCAAGTTATGATTTTTGGAATAAGGGTCCCTAAAACTTTTAACTTAGAGAAATTTTGCCCTAGTTTAGGCAGGATTTTGACCCATCTTCTTGGCCATTTTTCACATAGTTCAAATTGGAGTCTCAAGTTTCATTTCAAAGATGGATTATATTACATGTTGCAAGCTTTCCAAATTATCCAAGAACTCCTCAAACACATTTGTGGTTAGGGAGAATCGAATGCTTGAAGTTGGCAAAAACTCACTTTGTAACCATGGCCAATACATGTTCATACAAGTTGCAAATCTGACCAAACTAGCTTTATACTTGATTACAGGTCTCTAAACCAATTTACACTAAAAATTTGAATGCAAATACATTGGTTAGAGTCATTGTTCCGATCAAGGGAGCATTATACAATGAATAATTCCATTTTGGGCATAAAGATATCACTTCCATTTTCATAAAGCATAACTTTTGCAAAGTTGTTTTTCTTGAGCCTTGGACTTATTTCTTTGCAGCAAACAAGTTCCACAAACTTAGTCAAAGGTACAAGAAGCTTGTGCATGCTTGGAGATAGCCTGTACAGGCATATCTCATTTCACTTCACACTTTTCTTTCAAAACAAGTCAACTTGCCAAAACTCCATAGTTGGCATATCTGATATATTCAACTTAAGCCAACGTTTGAAATAAGTTTTACACATCATTGTAAGCCAGAAACACGAGCCAATCATCCCTCAAACACCCTTGAACAACAAAGCAACAAAAACTTGCAAAACAGGACAGTTGCTGCAACTTGAGTGCCATAGCTCATTTTGCTCGTGCGTTTTTCTCCTTTCCACTTCAAACACCTTCCATTCAACTCACTCAAGCTATCCCAAACCTCCATTACCAACTGTAACTCCATTTATAGTGTTCACCATTTCTGTTTCAAGCTTATGCAGGTTGACTTCTAGAGGTTGATTCAGGCCATTTCAAAACAAACTAAGCATTGGGAAAGGTTCAGGGAACATCAAGCAAGCTCAAAAGAACCTCAGGCCTCACTGAAAGTTGCTGCATTGTCCAACTCGAATCCAACTGAAACAGGTTTTTCATGAACTTCTATCTCTCTATTTTGGAACATTTAGCCTTAGGTTTGTGAATGAAAGATGTAGTACTCATTGCCCTGAAACCATACATATGCTCAGTTTTCATTTATATTAAACGTGCTAAGAGAATTTCATCCATGAACTTTCTGAAAAAACTAGGTTAGAAATTAGGGCCAGAGAAATTCTCTCTGGTCTTTGAGAGTTAGATTAAGTTTTTTATATGGTTAGAATCGTGGTTTGATGCTCTATAAGTTTCATGTTTTGAGTTTTGTCAAAAGATCACAAATACAAGAGATACGAGTTTGTGTAACAGACGCGCGTTTTCAAAAGTCTGGAGGAAGAAGATGAAGCTGATGGGCTGGGCTGGCTTGTTTTTGCTTCTAACACCTTCTTTTTCAGTTTCACACCCCCTGGCCCAACTTTTTGCATTTTTATTTTTTTTGCATTTTAATTTCATTTCTGACTTTATTATCTTATTTCCAAACATAAAAAATATTTTCATAATTTTTTACATTTATTTGGTATTTATTTTAATTATTTCTAATATAAAAAACATTTTAATACCTTTTTCTTATTTGTTTAAATATAAAAATAATGTAAATAATACTTTTATTTTCATTTCTTATTTTTTATTCACATTGAAAATATTTTCTTGAATATATTTTATTTTTGTAAATATTTTATCTTATTTTATACATATTATATATATATATATATATATATATATATATATATATATATATATATATATATATATATATATATATATATATATATATATATATATATATATATATATATATATATATATATATATATATATATATATATATATATATATATATATATATATATATATATATATATATATATATATATATATATATATATATATATATATACTTTATTTTATTAAAAACATAGATTAAAAATACAAAAATAGTACATTTTTATTTTTATTATTATTTTATGCTAAAAAAAAAATTTATTTCAATATATTTTTATTTTTGTACATATTAATATATTTTTGTATATAAATAATATATAATATCCTTTTCTTAAGAAAAATTAGGGTTTACCCCTTAATTAAATAAAATCAATTCTTTTTTTATTTTATTTCTTTACACCTTTTTCTTTGCATTTAAAGATACTTTGCATACATAAAAACTTTTTTTGCATAATACATTTTTATTTAATATTTATTTATTATGTTTATTTAAATATTGCCCATTTAAATATTATGCATTGTAAATTCAATTTGGTTGTAATAATTTAGGATTTTAATTTCTTGCAAAATAATCCCCTATTCAAAATTGTACCCCCCCCCCCCCCCCCCCCCTCCCTATATCAAAGTTGTAATAGCTTAGATTTATTTTTACGCACTTAATGCTTTCAATTATGCCATGATTAGAGAATTAGGTTTTGTATGCAAAATCAAAACCAACAAATAGTTTGACCTAATCAAAGACAAAATGCATGAAAAACAAACACAATGCACACTTGCACCCCTAGGGTTACAATCCACTTGTTGCCTTCAAAAATGGGTCATGGTATGCATGTTAAGTACTTTGGCAAAACAAAACAAAAGATCATAGTCCCTCGACGACGCTATCTGAGTTGCCTAAACAAAATGATCAAGTCCCTCAAGAAAATTGCCAAAAATACTTGACACAATTGCTATCATGGTCTATACGATGACCCGTGTCTGTCCCGTTTAACATCCTAACACAAGGTTGTTCACCAAATATAATGGTGAAATAACACTGTTAAAAGGGTTAAAAAACATAAGAAAGATCTTTGAGTAAAATAGGGTAGATAACTCTTAGTTACTTGATCAAAAGCTTGCAAAAACATCCTTGCTATTTTCAAAACACACTTCACAACACAATTTCAAAACCCTACTTTTAAACATTGAAAACTTTTCAAAAGACAAAAACACCTTTGTATACATTCAAACAAGAATCATTACAAAGGTTGCCACAACGATGGCCTCTTTTCAAAACATCTTTAAAAACCACACACAAAGCACCATTTCAAACAATTTAAGAGCATCATTTCAAACAATTGAAAAGCAAAGCAAGTGATCTAAACAAGTAACTAAGAGCCCATGGATAACCATGGATGAAAAGGGTTCTTGCACCTTCCCTTTTCATAATCTACTCCCTGAACCCAAGAAAACATCTCAAAGGTCTTTCCTGTGTTTTTTGACCTTTCCTTAGGATAAAATAAAAAGTCGGTGGCGACTCTTGCTAAACCGAAACATTTGCAAACACAAGCAAAACTTCAAGTCAGTTCTCCCACTGTATCACAGAACTGGCGACTCTGCTGGGGAATCTTTAAAAGTGGAGTAACCTTAGGGCTTAGATCACCTTTGCATGCTTATCTTGATTGCTTTGATTTCTTTACACTTGGTTCTCTTGTTTGGGCTTGAAATCCTCTACCCGGATTTGGGAAACATTCATAGGTAAATAGCAATACGTTGTGGAAATTGTGCGGGGTATACCAACATGGTTGAAGCAATAGCTATATTAGTGTGACATATTTGTGAGTACTGGTAGCTTTTGAGTCAATCAAAGAGAATACGAGGCCACTGAGTGATGTCATGAAGCACTAATGAACTCTTAGAACCTTACTTGACCATCTTGGCCTTTTTTAGGGGTAGTGAGATGACCGGCTTTGGTGCAGTCCGAAGTTGGTAGATACTCGATACTACACTCATTGAGGGTTGTTATCTTGGAATATTTTGGTCGCCAGTTAAGTGGCTAATCCAAAACAATGAACACAAACTAATCCAGTGATATTGAGCTCCTTAGAACCCAGTTACTATTTATAGGACAGGTTTGAGCCAACTAAACTCAAGAGGGTACCTTACCTATGAAACCTCATGCAAGCTTGAAACTAGGGTTTTGTGTGACTTTCTTGTACATGTGTTTGTGCATACATCATGAACATCATAAAGCATCATATGCATCCACTAACCATTTCAAGGGTTTGGATCTTCATCTTTGTTCTTGTTTTGTAGGTCATGGAATCTCTTCGCAGGAAAACAATTTAAGTCAACCTTGTGAGAATCCCTCCTCAACTCAAGGAGCTTACTTCCAGGATTCCAGAGAATTCTCTCTTCAGTGAAAGACATTCTAGACTTCTCAACTTGGTCAACTCCAACATTTAAGAAGACATGGTGAAGGTTCTCTTCCAGTTCTTTGACCCCCTACACCACTGTTTCACATTCCCTGATTACCAACTGGTACCTACTTTGGAGGAATTTTCTCAACTCCTAAGAATTCCTATTCTTCATCAACTACCCTACAACGGTACGGAAAAAGAACCAAAGCCTGAAGATGTTGCTCAAGCATTACACTTGCAACCATCTGATATCAAAGGACATTGGGAAACCAGAAGTGGTGTCAAGGGTTTCTTGGCAAAGTTTCTGTTTGAGAAGGCACAAGACTGCTGGAACTCTCTAGATCTACAAGCTTTTGAGGAGATTGTAGCACTTCTTATCTATGGGTTGGTCTTATTCCCAAACCCTGATCAACTTATAGATGTGAACGCTGTCAAAATCTTCATATCTCGGAATCATGTGCCTACATTGCTTGGGGACATCCTACACTCATTTTACACACGAACAATGAGGAAAAGAGGTGTTCTCATATGTTGTACTCCTCTCCTAGCAAGGTGGTTTATTTCTCACCTTCCACAATCAGTTTTGAAGAATGAGCAGGGTTTAAGGTGGTCATAGCGGTTGATGACCCTCACACATTCTGATGTGCATTAGTGTTCTCGGTCCAGAGAAAATGTCATCATCATTGATTGTTGTGGGGAATTCCCTAATGTCCCACTACTTGGAATTAGGGGAGGCATCACCTACAACCCTTGTTTAGCTCTAAGGCAGTTTGGATATGCTCGGAGGGATGGCCCTCATGACATGCAGATTCCTGACCTAGTTTTTGACTTCGACAACGATGCGCAAGGACTTCGACAAAGGTTCATCAGAGCTTGGAGGATGCCCAACAAAGTGGATAGTAATACACTGGGGCACAAGAATTCCATCCCCCTTGAGCCTTATCTCAAGTGGGTACGAACCCGCACTCAAAATCTTATGATGCCATATCCTCACATTCTCCCCGTGATCAAAGAGCCTGTTATGGAAGGAGAGGTTCCATACACCCTCCTACATCCTGACACACCAAAATCATTGGAAGAATTACAACAGAGTTGGATCCAACTCAAGGAAGAACGAAATACTTTTGAAGCCAACTTTTATGCCAGTGAGAAGAAGGTTTTGGAGCTTACTCGCCGACTTCATGAGGAGGAAACTCTCAACACTTACATCGCACCAAAGAGGATGCGCAATGTCTTTTTACATTAAGAATTTTGTAATATTTTGTCCATGGGGCACTTATGTACTAACAAATTTCTTCTTAATATGACGTGTGTTCTTTTTGTTTGCAACAAATTTGAATTTATGAATCCTTGAATGCATTACATGAATAACATACCATTCATCATATGCATAAACAGGTCTTCATACCAGGTTTCCTTATCTCTCTGCTGTTTATTTCAGCAAGATGGATTTGGAGCAGACGGTTAAGGATCTGCAAGCACATAATTCTCAATTCCAGCAACTCCTCATGACCTTAGCAAAGGGTCAAGAGGACCTTAAAGCACTGTTGGAGAAAGATAAAGAGAAAAAGAAGAAAAGACTTGGTGTAGTCATCATGGGAAGAAGGTTTGAAATCAATGCTAGAAAAGTTCTCGAGTTCCCCTCAACGTCTGATGAAGGGGCTGGTAAAGGAAAAGGAACTGCGATGCCTTCTGAATCTAAAGTTGAAGTTGAAGAAGATGAAGATTACTCCGAACAGCAATATTCCCTGGCGGATATTAAATTTAAAAATCTTGAGGATCGGTTGGCAGCCATGGAGTTGCAAAGGGTACCTGGTTTAGATTTCGAAGAACTAGGGTTGGTCGCTGGGATCGTCATTCCTCCCAAGTTCAAAGTTCCTACTTTTGCTAAGTATAACGGTTTGTCCTTCCCAAAGATGCATCTAAGATCCTACGTCAGAAAGATCCAACCCCACTCATCTGATAAGGATCTTTGGGTCCATTTTTTTCCAAGATAGTTTATCAGGCACATAATTGGACTGGTTCTATCAACTCGAGAGATCGGAGGTTCATAACTGGGAAGACTTAGTTGCGGCTTTCTATCGGCAATACCAATACAATGCTTATTTGGCGCCCACTCGTACTTATCTACAGAGTATGGGAATGGCTTCTAATGAAGGATTTAAAGAGTATGCCCAGAAGTAGCGTGATCTAGCTGGAAGGGTGCAACCACCATTATCGGATTGAGAGCTGGTTGACATGTTTTTAGGGACCCTGTCTGGCCCTTTCTTCAATCATTTAATCGGGAGTTCCTCCGCAGGATTCACCAAATTAATTTTGACCGGCGAAAGGGTCGAGGCCGACATTAAAAGTGGTAAGATTCAGAAGGATGCCTCCGCGTCCATTGCTATTAAGAAGACCTTCCCAGCTAAGAAGGAAGCCTCTGCTGTTTATTCTCAGAAAAGTCAAGGAAGAACCGAGCGCCGACCAACAGTAGGGGTTGTGATGATTCAAAACTCTTCAAATGATCAACCTCGCAGCAACCAGCCAAGATCTAATCAACAACGGGTAGAAAGGCCACAACGGCAGTTCACCCGAATCAACATGACACCATCTCAGGTACTCCCTCATTTGCTAAAGCTGAATCTTACCAATTTGAAGGAAGTGCCAAAGAACCCTAATACCTCTTCTCTATATTACCACTCCAATGCAAAATGTGCTTACCACTCTGACAGTGTAGGACATGATACCAACAACTGTTGGACTCTTAAGAACAAAATCCAAGATCTGATCGACGCCAAGGAGGTAGAAATTGATGCGCCCGAAAAGCCGAATGTGATTTCTGCCCCAATGCCCAAGCACGGTCATAATATTCATGCCGTCACGGAATACCTTCATGTTACCAATGTTGCTGATCTTTTGACTCTGTTATCAGTGATTAAAGAAAATTTGATGAGAGCCGGGATATTACCAGGCTGTGGAAAAGACTGTTACTTTTGTTTAAACATACGAGTTGACTGTCCAATGTTGAAATCAGGCATCCAACGCCTGATGGATACCCAAGAGATACTCTTCCAAAAGACTCTTGTTGATACCTTCACTCCTGTTACTCCTGCTACTTTTTCTACTTCAACCAATGACATTGCAATAATAACCATCTCTGACAATATTCCCAAGGCTTGCAAAAGGCCTGTCAAGATTACGCCTGATCCTAAGTTTGTGCCGTTAAAAATCACCATGCCGGGGCCTGTCCCGTATCAATCCAACAAGACAATACCATGGAACTACGGAGGAGAAATCTTCTATCATGGTATCAAACAGATTGAATCAGTCCAAGAGAATTCTGATGATGAAACCCCTGATATAGGGAACATTGCAGGAACAAGCAAGATAACTCGCAGTGGACGGATTTTTTCTCCGGAGATTGCTCCCCCACGAGCAGTCTTCGGACCCTCGAAAGCTTTTGTGCCTGTTAAACCATCTGTGCAAGGCTCGATAATTGAAGAATTGAATGCTCCTGAAGTTAGACCATCCGTTGATACTACCGATAAGGGTAAGGGGATACTAGAAGCGCCTATCAGGATGAAGGCTCAGACTGTGGTAATCCCCGAAACCACCCAGAAAGAAATGGAAGAAATCTTAAAGATAATCAAAAAGAACGACTACGACGTCGTGGAACAGCTAGGGCAGACCCCTTCCAAAATCTCCATGTTGGCTCTTCTACTCTTCTATGAGGCCCATGCTAAGGCCTTAATCAAATTTTTAAAGACGGCACACGTGCCTCAAGAAACTTCAGCTGACCAGTTTCAAGAGTGCGTGGCCAGCCTTACTGCTGATAATGGTCTTGGTTTTTCTGATGCTGATTTGACTCCTAAAGGAAGGAAACACAACGACGCGCTGCATGTCTCAGTTGAATGCAGGGGAACCACCCTTGCCCGTGTCTTAGTTGATACCGATTCATCCTTGAATATGCTGCCGAAGAAAGCGTTATACCGATTGGACTGCAAAGGATTGACTCTCAAACCCAGTAACATCATTGTTAGAGCCTTCGACGGTTCTAAGAGGATGGTTCATGGGGAAGTGGACATTCCTATCAAAGTGGGCACCGAGACCTTCAACTCTACCTTTTATGTGATGGACATCCATCCTTCATATTCATGCTTATTGGGAAGGCTGTGGATCCACTATGCTGGGGCAGTTACCTCCTCTTTACACCAAATGCTAAAGTATCTTGTTCAGGGTAAGATTATAACAGTGCACGGCGGGGAAGAGTACATAATAAGTCACCTCGACTCCTTCCGCTATGTGGAGTTGGATGGCGAATTCATAGAAATGTCTTTCCAACATTTTGAGGAAGTTTCTCCTGAGGTCGCAGTTGCGAAGACAATGGTTGATGTGCCTATCATTCCCAAGCATGTGCCTAGGATGGCATCTCTCAAGGATGCAGAGGCTGTAATCAAAGAAGGAAGGAGTACAGTGTGGGGGCAACTGCCTGATTTTCCCCATAAGACGGACAAGTTCAGACTAGGTTTTACTGCTGCTGGCCAAAAAGCTATGCGTCGCTCCAAGGCTGGGGGACCACCCGTAAAAATCACTCACCATGGAATTAATGCCTTAGAAGATGATGATGAAGAAGACAACTTTGAAGATTGGATCTTTCCAACCGTCGGAGGAGGTTTAAGCAACTGGGAAGCAAAGGACTTTATTCCTATCACTTTCATCAACCAGTAATTTATCTTTGAACAATTTCCTTGGTCTGTAATAACTAAACAATTCGTACACTATTTTCACCTTATGCCTTACCCGGGGCATATAGGTCCATTTGTAAGGGCTTGATTTTCTTCATTATCATATGCCATGTTTTAATGAATCATTGGACGTTTTCATCTATAAACTGTTGTGTTCATTTTTTCTTTCCTTTTGCATCTTGTTTTGTTTAAGGATGGCTATCCCTTACACACACCCACACTCACAAAATGCAGGTACCCATCCACTCCGGATTCCATGGGTGACTATTCTGCTTTAGCCTTCGGTGACTCTAAAGATTTGGTCAATCACGTTGAGTACGAAGTTGACGAAGACTGTGAAGTGCCGGGAGAGTTAGCCAGACTTTTGCAACAAGAAGAGAGGGTTATTCTGCCCCATGAAGAGTTGCTAGAAATCATCAACTTGGGAATAGAGGAAGACAAGAAAGAGGTTAAAGTGGGTGCCAACCTGGTTCCAGGTGTCAAAGAGCGCTTAGTGCAGTTGTTGAACGAATATGTTGAGATCTTTGCCTGGTCCTATGAAGACATGCCGGGATTAGACACAGATATTATGGTTCACCGTCTCCCTACAAGAGAAGAATGTCCACCGATCAAGAAAAAGGTCCGCCGAATGAGGCCCGACATGTATGAGAAGATCAAAGCTGAGGTAATGAAGCAATTCAACGTTGGCTTTCTGGCTGTTACTTCCTATCCATAATGGGTTGCTAACATCGTGCCCGTGCCTAAGAAGGAAGGCAAAGTCAGAATGTGTGTGGACTATCGGGATTTAAACAGGGCTAGCCCTAAAGATGATTTTCCACTGCCACATATCGACATCTTGGTTGACAACACAGCTCAACACAAGGTATTTTCCTTCATGGATGGATTCTCGGGCTAAAACCAGATCAAAATGGCCCCCGAAGACATGGAGAAAACCACTTTTGTTACGCAGTGGGGTACCTTCTGCTACAAAGTGATGCCATTCGGACTGAAGAATGCCGGGGCAACCTATCAACGCGCCATGGTAGCTTTATTTCACGACATGATACATCATGAGATTGAAGTTTACATAGACGACATGATAGCCCGATCACAGACAGAAGAAGAACACCTTGATCATCTGCAAAAGCTGTTTGTCAGGTTGAAGGAGTTTAAGCTCAGACTGAACCCAAGCAAGTGCACTTTTGGAGTTAGGTCTGGTAAACTTTTGGGATTTATCGTCAACAACAAAGGCATTGAGGTTGATCCTGCTAAAGTCAAAGCTATACAAGAAATGCCTGCCCCCCGCACTGAAAAGGAGGTTAGAGGATTTTGGGGACGCTTAAACTATATTGCGAGGTTCATATCTCACATAACATCTACCTGTGAGCCAATCTTCAAGCTGTTGAAGAAAGATCAGGTAGTTGAATGGAATGATGATTGTCAAGTTGCTTTTGATAAGATCAAGGAGTATTTACTAGAACCTCCTATCCTGATGCCACCCGTTGAAGGAAGGCCGTTAATCATGTATCTGACTGTTTTGGATAACTCAATGGGGTGCGTACTAGGCCAACATGACGAGTCTGGACGAAAAGAGCATGTCATTTATTACCTTAGCAAAAAGTTTACCGACTGTGAGACTCGCTACTCACTGCTCGAGAAAACTTGTTGCGCTTTGGTATGGGCTGCTTGCCGGCTAAGGCAGTATATGTTGACTCAAACCACTTTGCTGATTTCCAAAATGGATCTGATCAAGTATATCTTCGATAAGCCTGCTTTATCTGGAAGAATCGCTAGATGGAAAATGATCCTGACCGAGTATGATATCCAGTATACTACCCAAAAACCTATAAAAGGGAGTGTACTAGCTGACCATCTAGCTCATCAAGCCGTCGAAGATTACTAATCTATGAGATTCGACTTCCCTGACGAGGACATCATGACATTGGATAACATTGTAGGTAACGGACCGTATGACGGACCTGAACAAGGATCCCGATGGACCCTGTACTTTGATGGTGCTTCAAATGCACTTGGCAATGGTATCGGTGCGGTACTCATTTCTCCGGAAGGTTGCCATACACCCTTCATTGCCCGACTTTGCTTCAGTTGTACCAACAACATAGCTGAATATGAAGCTTGCATCTTTGGTCTCAAGGCCGCTATAGACTTGGGAATCAAATCTTTGGTCGTATTTGGCGACTCGGCTTTGGTTATCAGTCAAGTCAAAGGAGAGTGGGACACTAAACATCCTAATCTTATCCCATACAAAGAACATGTCTTGACATTGTTGCCTCATTTCGAGCAGGTTACTTTCGAGCACTTCCCGCGAGAAGAAAATCAGCTAGCAGATGCTCTGGCTACAATGTCTTCCATGTTTAAACTCAACTGGGATAACGAGGCTCCCTAAATCACCATCAAGCGAATGGACAAACCTGCGCACTGTCATGAGATTAATACCTGTTGTACCCCAAAATTTGCCCTCCCATATTCTCCAAGAAATTGCCAAGCCAAGTCACAAAATTCCCCAAGGGTTGCATAGTGCAAAGGTCTCCCATACAATCAAAACTAGGGTTTGTGTTCTGATCAAGGAAATGAAGTTTCCAAAGGCCCAATCAAGTCTCATATGCCTACAAATATGGTCAAGCATCCTCATATCAAGTTTCAAGGCATTCAGCTCAAAATTGCACAGTCAAAACCCTAAATTGCACTACAGTCAACTGTAGGGGCAAAATGGTCATTTGACAGTCAAAAGTTCAAATTTTGGGTCAACATATCATTTTGAAGCCACAAACATCATTTGATCAATGCTTGATCTTGATTCTCAAAATTTGGCTCAGAAATCATCAAAGATGCAAAAGTTTCCTTATTTGGACAGTTGAAAAAGTCAACTGAAATTGACCAGGGCATAACTTTCACATGGATTATCAGAAAAATTCCATCCAAAGCTCATTTTGAAGAGAAATACATTTCCTACAACCCATCTTCATACTTCAAGTCCAAGAAATGCTCTCACAAAAAGTTATCAATTTCAACATTACAGGTCATTTTCAAAAGTCAACAAAAAGGGACTTTAAGTCAAAGGCCATAACTTGAGATTGGTAAATCAAAATGCCATGGGACCAAATACATTGGTTAGAGGACTCAAAGACCTTTCCAAAATGTCCAGGAACATGAGAAAAGCTTAAAAACTGAGCAAGTTATGCCTTGTGGAAGTTGGGAAATTTTTGGATATTTTGAAAAGTCAACATTGATTCAAATGGTCTAAAATTGCTAATGGGCCCATTTTTCTTCCATGATTCATCATCCATGACATATGCACGACCACTTGGCCCAAAGGGAAGTATTTTCTCATTTTTTATCTATTTATTTGAATTATTATTTATATTAATTCATTTAAATCATTTAAATATATGGAAAATATATAACTTGACCTAATAAATCTTTTCATGCATGTTTTGCCCTCAATATTTCGTGCACATTCAAAAATAGGAAGATTTGATTTGATTTGAGCATAATTGATACAAGAACACTTGAAAAAGATTGAAAAAAGATCCTTAAGAAAATCAAATCCTCAATTCATTAAATCAAGAGATTTTGAGCAATATTTTTGACCTAATGCCTTCAGTACAAATGCTAGATCATAAACCTAATGCACACAGACACGCAGCAGCTCAGAATACACCATTGCAACATTGAATTTTTCTCTAAAAACTCAAAAACTGAAAAGCACTTTTGAGGTCGATTCAAAGCACAAAACCTATTCCATTAGCTTCCTTGAAGGTTCTTGAACGTGTTCCAATCAGAATCATCCATCAAAACGCCAAGAATCGGTATATTGAACGCCAACTGTATCAAACAAATTTCATAATCGTACATCCCATTCTATGCATTATTTGTGAAATTTAATGGTTGATTCGTGTTCATTATGAAGTTTTGAAGCTAACCAATACCTTTAATTGCGTTTTTCTGTGTTGTATGCGATTATACCATGCTTGATTTCTAGGGTTTTCAGGATGAGAAATTAGGGCTTTTTAAACAAAGTAAAATTAACCCTCAAGACCACCATCATTGGATTCAGTAGGTTTGGACGAAGAAAACACCATACTCGCGCCCAATTTATGACCACTTGAGAGCTAATCGATATTTTCTAATAGCATGCCTAAAACAACGCGTGTGAAACCGTGGCCTAAAAGTTTTGTGTTTCAGAAAAGTGGAGAAGACGAACTCGTGGCATCCGGTGATTGGATCATTCAAAATTCGCTCGCGTTAGTGGACCCTGGTCGTTATTTCTTTTATCATATTTATTTGATATTATATATTAAATGTAATTGAAGTGGCTCAGTGGCAGGTACATATGCTTGTAACGTCCAAGACCTGGGTTCGAGCCCCAGGTCTGTATAATTTCCATAATATTTTTCATTAGCAATTCCCATGCAGCGCCCAAGGCCAAGACGTATCATGCACGCTCAAAAATCCTCGCCCACGCGTCCTGGGAGATCAATCAAAGGGCTCAGATTCAAGGCATATGGTAGACCCTGGTCAAAGGTGCCACATAGTGGTTGGAAAAGTCAATGGACCTGAAGTTTTTGGGCCAGATTATTCAAAACCATACCTCACAATTGGGGCCTGAACCCCCCCTGGTTTGCAATTCTCCATTTTTTTTTATGTTTTAGTTTAATTGTTATTTTATTTTCTTTATTTGTTTAAATTAACTAATTATTTTTTACAAAATATAAAAAACCTCATAAAAATCAGAAAAGATAAAAAAATATAATAAATGCTTTATTTTAATTATTTTCATAAACAAATTGCATGTAAATTAATTAATTTAAATTAGGGTTTTAATATTAATTCTTTTCATAAAAAATCTAAAAAAACGTAGAAATAGGTTTAATTAATGTTTTTATTCCTTTTTAATTTTTCTTTTGTCACAATAATATTTATTTTATTTATTTTCATAATCAAAAATTGTAAATTAATTAGGGTTTCATTTAGGTTAAAAAACTCCAATATTTTTCTTAATAACTTAAAAAATAATTAGAACTAGGTTTAACATTTTATTTTAGTTTTAATTAATTCTTTTTTCTATTAAATCTTAAAAAACATAAAAATAAACAATTTCTTTTCTTAAATTAATTAATTCATGTAATTCAATTTTTGCAAAAAAGGGTCCAACGCCCTCGTTCGTAATTTATTTAATTCGCGTATTTATTTTATGTCATTTAAATAATTATGTATCTCTCCCAAAGCTTTGTAACATTTACTTTTCGCACTTTTATTTTCTTTATTTATTTTCTGTCAAATCGGGTCCGGTTTAATTTCGGCGATGTGGACCCGCGCCATTTGTAATAGCTTTAGATTTACTTTTCCTCGCAAACTTTTAACTGTTAAACAAAGCATGCAAGAATGAATGGACTTAAATAAAATCAAGCGTAGAAAACTTTAACATGACAAGACAAATACCAATGAAAACGACACACGAATCGCACACACCACCCCTAGGGTACGCTTCACTGTTGCCTTGCCTCTCGAAAGGTGATCGTCGAGTAGAGGATGTTTTAGTAAGTCCTCGTGATCCGGGAACCTGGCATGAGGGTAGCTTCTAAGGTGTCTTCCCATTGCTCTGGTGATCACCATGTCCCTACAAACTCGAATTGACCCGAACATCTCCAACGGTGGTGCTACCTACCTCTCAATGGTGGGATGGCACTACTTTAAAGGACATTTACACAGACGAACTCCTTAGGGTAGGTAGACGACTCTAGATACTTGCTCTAAATTCAAAACAAATTCAAAAATACTTTTCACACCGACACCTTTTCAAAAGCTTTCAAAGCAATTTTTCAAACACTCTGACACAAGAGTCGAACTGAAATTTTCAAAGAAACTTTTTAAAAAAACCACAATTGAAAAGCAAATACTTTTGAAAACACAATGAGCAAGTACCTAAGAGCCCATGGATAACCATGGATAGAAAGGGTGCTAACACCTTCCCTTTCTATAATCTACCTCCCGAACCGAGAGCAATCTCTTTAAGGAATTTTTCTGTGCTTTTGTCCTTTCCATTTGGAGAAAATAAAAGACGGTGGCGACTCTTGCTTCCGCGACATTTCGCGAACCAGCGTTAAACAGTCAGTTCCAGATCCACCGATCATAGAACTGGCGACTCTGCTGGGGATAAACTTAAAGTGAGGTGTACCTTAGGGCTAGGTCATAATTATGTTTTCAATTGTATTGCTTTGCTTGCTTTAAATTGTGGGACTGTCTTGGGAGTTCTATAGATCCTAACCCGGATCTGGGGGATACCTTTCTTAGAAAGTAGCAACAAGGCTGTGAGGGAACTGTGTGGGGTATACCGACATGGTTGAAACAGTCTGCTACATTGATGTGGCACTTTGGTGTGTACCGGTAACCCTTGAGTTCAGTCAAGGAGAGTACGGGGCCTCCGCGTGGTGTCGTGAAGCATCAACAGACCTTAGGAACCTTAATTGAACCATCTTGGCCTCTTTAGGGTAGTGAGATAACTGACTTTGGTGCAGTCCGAGGTTGGTTGATACTCGATACTACACTCAATTGAGGGTTGCTTTCCTGGAATATTTCGGTCGCCAGTTCAGTGGCTAAATCGAAACAATGAACAATGAAAGCAATCCCGTGATATTGGGACCCTTAGAACCCGGTTACTTCTAATAGGACAGGTTGAGCCCACCAACTTCAAGAGGGTAATACCCAGACCCCATGCTGGCCTAAACTCTAAGGGCTTCTCTTGTGTGACTTATGTGCCTTCGTACTTGACTACTTGCATGCTTGTTATCTGACACATGAACTACTTGCAGGTTTTGTTTATAGTCCTTAATTGGGACTCATAAGAGGGTTCATTAGGTCTCTTGCAGGTTTTGTTTATAGTCCTTAATTGGGACTCATAACAAAGTATACTGAATTTCTTGCAGGGTTTGTTTATAGTCCTTAATTGGGACTCATAACAAAGTATACTGAATTTCTTGCAGGTTTGTTTATAGTCCTTAATTGGGACTCATAACAAAGTATACTGAATTTCTTGCAGGGTTTGTTTATAGTCCTTAATTGGGACTCATAACAGGGTTACTTACATTACCCCATGCATACCATGACATCATACCATTGCATACATCCTAACCCATTTCAAGGATCTCAAGGGCTTGTGATGCAGGTCATGATAAATCAAACATCTAGCAAGGGGCAAAGAGGATTTATTTTCCTCTAGCTAAGGTTGTCAGGGGCTATGACCCACTGGATATGGTGAGCCTTTGACCCTTGACGAAGGACTCTCAACAACATGAAGTACCTTCAATCAAGTTACCAATTTCCAACTCTAACAAGTTTCTCTGTTTACCCCGCGAGGTCCTTGAAATCATTGCATACATATCATACATCTCATTGCATTGCAGGTATCCCTTTGACAGGTTGCTTACCCTTCTTCGCTGTTTATTTCAGCCGATCGTCATGAATCCTGAATCATCAGCTGAGCAGTCTATCAAGGCCCTCCAGGCTCAGAACGCCCAGTTCCAAGGGTTGATCATGAACTTGACCCAGGGGCAACAAGATCTGAAGGCTCTGCTCTTGAAGAAAGAAAAGAAGAAGAGGAGGACTGTTTTGTTCAGCCCTAGACGCAGATCTAGGAATACCCTGCAGGATCAACCTGAGAGGACAACTCCATCTGTGGGAAAAAGCAGTCATCAAGAGGAAAGGATTCCCAGCCCAGTGGTCTCTGACAATGAAACAGATTTCAACGACGAACAGTACCCTCCGGCTGAGGACAAGTACAAACAGTTGGAGGATAGGCTGAATGCTATGGAGATCCAACAGGTACCTGGGCTGGATTTTGGAGATCTGGGTTTGTCAACAGGTGTGATTATTCCTCGGAAGTTCAAAGCACCATCCTTTACCAAGTATGACGGGGCGTCTTGTCCCAAGTTACATCTCAGGTCCTATGTTCGGAAGATTCAACCATATACGGTGGACAAGAATTTGTGGATCCACTTCTTCCAGGAGAGTCTTTCAGGGACTCATCTCGAATGGTTCTATCAGCTAGATGGGACCAAGGTTCGTAACTGGGAGGAGTTGGCTACTGCTTTCTACAAGCAGTATCAATATAATGCCGACCTTGCCCCCACACGTACTCAACTCCAGGGTATGTCGTTAGGTGCAAGCGAAGGTTTTAAAGAATATGCGCAGAAATGGAGGGATCTTGCTGGAAGGGTACAACCACCTCTGACTGATCGGGAACTTGTCGATATGTTCTTGGGGACCCTGTCTGGTCCGTTCTACAACCACCTAATTGGGAATTCGTCTGCTGGATTCACAGATCTTATCTTGACTGGAGAGCGAATAGAAGCTGGCATCCGGTCTGGGAAAATTCAAGAGGCTGCACCTTCTGATAAAAAGCCTCATCATGGAAAGAAAGAATCCAATGCTGTGCACGGTAAAAAGAGCCGTCATGAGGTAGAGGCAATCCAGATCTCCAATCCTGGACCTGCTCAACAAGGACAGGGGCAGCAGCGCAAGGAGAAACAACAGTACACCAAAATCAACATGTCGTTGGATCAAGCACTGCAACAAATGTTGAAGGCAGGGCTGATCACCTTAAAGGCTCCTCTTCGGAATCCGAACACTTCTGCTCCCAACTATCATCCCAATGATAGGTGCGCATATCATTCTGATAGCCCGGGGCATACTACGGACAACTGCTGGCCTCTCAAGAACAAGATTCAAGACATGATCGACGCCGGGGAGATTCAGTTTGAAGGGCCTGAGACTCCGAACATAATCACTGCTCCGTTGCCCAATCATTGAAGCCTTTTGTTTATTTGAATTTTTGAGTTGTATTTTTTCTTTGCTTATACAAACAATTAATGTCATAGCAAACTCTTTTATTCTATCAATGCATCGCATATGTCTGTTTTGGGAATTAATACAATTGTTTTTATTATGTTCAAATTTCTTTTCATATTTTTTCTGATGTCAACTCTGGATCTAAAATTCTAAGCCTCTTGAGGGAGGATGACGAAAATGATACCATAATCTACAGTATGCTTTTGAACAGACCCCGCTGATGAGGTACAGGCATTGTTTCAATCCCTAAACACTGGAGTTATAAGGATGATAATCCCTCGTCAACCCATCCGAGCCAAAGAAGTAGGAGTTTTTTCTTTTCGAAATTTAAAACCCTTAATCATAACCTGGGGCAGGGTAGTTCTCTCAGTTGATCCAAGTGCATAACGAATGGCACCAAAAAGATCCTTACAAAACAAAGAAAGACAGTGATGGTTCCTAATGATCAATAAAGAAAGGCAGTCATTATCAAAAAAAAAATCATAAATGAAAATCCCAAAAAGTCAAAACCTATAAAGGGGACTTACGAAACTGGGGCATCCCGCTGACTGTAATCACAAAGGAAACAGTTCAGGCAAAAAAAGAAAGGGATAACAAAAATCAGACAAGAAAGAGGTCTTACAAACCCTCGACAAAAAAGGAATGACTTCCTATTCAAAATAAGTTATCAACATCCGAATCATCACCGGAAAATCAGAGCAAGGACTCAAACAAGGTCTAACGTATGATCAACTGAGTTTAGGTTTGGAGAACATCACGAAGAGCGGGTGGGTACAAATAATTTGAGCCTTTATCCTTTGTTTCTTAAACCATGAACCAGGCCACGTTATAACCCTTAAAAGTCCTAGCTGAAGCACGGGTTAGTTCGGAAGCATACTGTTACAAAAGGTATCCTGACTCCTTAAGGCCTACGGTAAATACGGAGTTGACATCACGTTTTACAAACATTCATTTGTTTTATGAAAAAAGAATGCATTTTCAAAATCTTCAAGACAGACATAGGCTTTGCATTTTTAACCTAACTTTGTTTGCATATGACTTTTTGTTTGAACAGCATAGAAGTTCGCACGACGAATGCCTAATGAACAGAGGCACCTCCAATCAAGGGGCATGACATGACTATTGTCCATCATCTGGGGCAGTTAAGTCAAGATTCGGAGAATCTCTCAAGAGCCAAATAATCTGAGGCAAATCTCCGCCTGAGTCACTTGGGGCATTCCAACGACGAATTTCGCCTTATCAAACACCTTCTGGTGGCATGACAAAACACTTCTAGCAGAGGAAACTCCCTACATTCTAAGAGCATGGACATAGTCGAAAAAATACTACGCCCAATCAAAGACCCGCTAGGTTGACATACCTAGGCAAAAAATAAGGGCTTCCCGGCGAACCAAAAGGGTTCGGGCAAAATGAGGGATGAAATGAAAAAATCTGTACACCTGGCAAGTCGAAAACCTGAAAAGGCGGCTTGGGCAAAAATGGGTATCCCGGTGGACTGAAAACCCGAAAGGGCGGTCCAGGCAAAAGTTAGGGATTAAAGCGTACGACTATGTCCTGTTATCTTGTCACCTGCCTACCAGAAGAAGGTTTGCTCATCAACAATTATCAGCACCTCACAGGTCTTCCTCTCCCCCATAGAACAGGGGCAATAAGAGTTGTCTAAGCAATCTAATTGTTCGGTCCTCCAAAGTACCAAGGTAGGTTCAGCTAAAGAACATAACCAGACATCCTAATCCCCCCAGAGAGTGAGCCAGCAAGCAATACACTTTCCCCGAGCAAAGCTACAATCAAACTTAAAGAAGTTGGGTATCCTCCAGCAGATCTCAACCTTCCCCAGCAGCATGTGTATTCTTAACAAGCATCCCCGGCAGTCTTGGCCTAAAGATTGTTCCCCGGCGGTATATCAACATTCAAAGGAATCACTTCCCCCGCAGTTCAAAACTTCCCAGAAGAGTCCAATCCAGTTTCCCCAGGAGAAATGGAATTCATCTCCCCCAAGCAGTAAGCTTATCCCCAGTAGATCCTGGAAGCTTATCCCTCGCAGAGCACGAACGCGTCGTCCGGCTTTATTTAAAGAGTTATTTCCTTAACAGGATATAACTGGGTTATCCTCAGCCAAAAGCCACGGAAAGAGCGTCGTCGACAAAGTCTTCCTATCCCCAGCAAATTATTATCAACACTCAGCAAGGCATCCCTCTCCCCACAGAGTATTGCTTCCCAGCATGGCCGCTAGAGTATCTTTTCGCCCCGCAGAATCTTCCATTTGCCAAGTTTATTCCACAACGGAGTCATCTTCTCCTACCGGTATTCTTGCAACTATCATCCCCAGCGGAAGCAAAGTCTATTCTTCAACATCAGCCCAGGATACGACTTCCCGGCACCCGTCAAGGATTCACTCTCCTAGACAAAAACATACATAAAACATCACATACATCATTATAGCATGCATAGACGCATCAGATCATACGAATCTCATTTATGTTGAGAACATCATTGCTTGATCCATATCATGCATTGCATATGACTGACTTTTACCTTTCAGGAAAGATGCAGTTGAAATTCTCAATCATATTTCAAAACCTAGACCGGTTCAGTTAAATCAACCCTAAGATTTTCCTGATGCTTATCCAGTCCAAGGCCTTCTCTGGTTCAGTCAGATCGACCCTAAGATCTCCTTGATGCTTATCCAGTTGAAGATATTTCAAGACCTAGACCGGTTCAGTCAGATCGACCCTAAGATCTCCCTGATACTTATCCAGTTGAAGATATTGCAGGACCTTCTCTGGTTCAGTCAGATCGACCCTAAGATCTCCCTGATGCTTATCCAGTTGAAGATATTCCAAGACCTTGTCCGGTTCAGTTAAATCGACCCTAAGATTTTCCTGATGCTTATCCAGTCAAAGGCCTTCTCTGGTTCAGTCAGATCGACCCTAAGATCTCCCTGATGCTTATCCAGTTGAAGATATTTCAAGACCTAGACCGGTTCAGTTAAATCGACCCCCAAGATTTTCCTGATGCTTATCCAGTCAAAGGCCTTCTCTGGTTCAGTCAGATCGACCCTAAGATCTCCCTGATGCTTATCCAGTTGAAGATATTCCAAGACCTTGTCCGGTTCAGTTAAATCGACCCTAAGATTTTCCTGATGCTTATCCAGTCAAAGGCCTTCTCTGGTTCAGTCAGATCGACCCTAAGATCTCCCTGATGCTTATCCAGTTGAAGATATTCCAAGACCTTGTCCGGTTCAGTTAAATCGACCCTAAGATTTTCCTGATGCTTATCCAGTCGAAGGCCTTCTCTGGTTCAGTCAGATCGACCCTAAGATCTCCCTGATTCTTATCCCAGTAGAAGACACCCAAGATTTTTCTCAACGAGCGTTGTTGAATTTAAAGTCACCCAAGGTTCTCTTACCATTCATGTTAAGGCAGTAACCATCCCTGGTTCATTCATCGCCGTTTGAAGCTCCAGACTCAGCTCCTGTAACCAGTCAGGACACATCTATACCAAGCATCTGAAAACCAGCTCCTGCAACGTGTCAGGTACTCATTTACTCTTTTGCAGGTATGCAGGTTCTCGCTAAGGAATCTCCTACGCGATCAACATCCAGATGGCATCTATAAGCCCATCATCCTATCCAGCAATCTCCAAATGGCATCTATAAGCCCATTCCCCCATCACACTGCTAACATGTGAGCGCAAATTTCTGGGCACTCTAGTGTCCAATCATCTTCCACCTTCGGATTACGAAAGGCACGTCAGCCAATCTGCATCCTCAGGTCTAAGAAGATTGAACAGGGGCAACTGTTGTACCCCAAAATTTGCCCTCCCATATTCTCCAAGAAATTGCCAAGCCAAGTCACAAAATTCCCCAAGGGTTGCACAGTGCAAAGGTCTCCCATACAGTCAAAACTAGGGTTTGTGTTCTGATCAAGGAAATGAAGTTTCCAAAGGCCCAATCAAGTCTCATATGCCTACAAATATGGTCAAGCATCCTCATATCAAGTTTCAAGGCATTCAGCTCAAAATTGCACAGTCAAAACCCTAAATTGCACTACAGTCAACTGTAGGGGCAAAATGGTCATTTGACAGTCAAAAGTTCAAATTTTGGGTCAACATATCATTTTGAAGCCACAAACATCATTTGATCAATGATTGATCTTGATTCTCAAAATTTGGCTCATAAATCATCAAAGATGCAAAAGTTTCCTTATTTGGACAGCTGAAAAAGTCAACTGAAATTGACCAGGGCATAACTTTCACATGGATTATCATAAAAATTCCATGCAAAGCTCATTTTTAAGAGAAAGACATTTCCTACAACCCATCTTCATACTTAAAGTCCAAGAAATGCTCTCACAAAAAGTTATCAATTTCAACATTACAGGTCATTTTCAAAAGTCAACAAAAAGGGACTTTAAGTCAAAGGCCATAACTTGAGATTGGTACATCAAAATGACATGGGACCAAATACATTGGTTAGAGGACTCAAAGACCTTTCCAAAATGTCCAAGAACATGAGAAAAGCTTAAAAATTGAGCAAGTTATGCCTTGTGGAAGTTGGGAAATTTTTGGATATTTTGAAAAGTCAACATTGATTCAAATGGTCTAAAATTGCTAATGGGCCCATTTTTCTTCCATGATTCATCATCCATGACATATGCACGACCACTTGGCCCAAAGGGAAGTATTTTCTCATTTTTTATCTATTTATTTGAATTATTATTTATATTAATTCATTTAAATCATTTAAATATATGGAAAATATATAACTTGACCTAATAAATCTTTTCATGCATGTTTTGCCCTCAATATTTCGTGCACATTCAAAAATAGGAAGATTTGATTTGATTTGAGCATAATTGATACAAGAACACTTGAAAAAGATTGAAACAAGATCCTTAAGAAAATCAAATCCTCAATTCATTAAATCAAGAGATTTTGAGCAATATTTTTGACCTAATGCCTTCAGTACAAATGCTAGATCATAAACCTAATGCACACAGACACGCAGCAGCTCAGAATACACCATTGCAACATTGAATTTTTCTCTAAAAACTCAAAAACTGAAAAGCACTTTTGAGGTCGATTCAAAGCACAAAACCTATTCCATTAGCTTCCTTGAAGGTTCCTGAACGTGTTCCAATCAGAATCATCCATCAAAACGCCAAGAATCGGTATATTGAACGCCAACTGTATCAAACAAATTTCATAATCGTACATCCCATTCTATGCATTATTTGTGAAATTTAATGGTTGATTCGTGTTCATTATGAAGTTTTGAAGCTAACCAATACCTTTAATTGCGTTTTTCTGTGTTGTATGCGATTATACCATGCTTGATTTCTAGGGTTTTCAGGATGAGAAATTAGGGCTTTTTAAACAAAGTAAAATTAACCCTCAGACCACCATCATTGGATTCAGTAGGTCTGGACGAAGAAAACACCATACTCGCGCCCAATTTATGACCACTTGAGAGCTAATCACTATTTTCTAATAGCATGCCTAAAACAACGCGTGTGAAACCGTGGCCTAAAAGTTCTGTGTTTCAGAAAAGTGGAGAAGACGAACTCGTGGCATCCGGTGATTGGATCATTCAAAATTCGCGCGCGTTAGTGGACCCTGGTCGTTATTTCTTTTATCATATTTATTTGATATTATATATTAAATGTAATTGAAGTGGCTCAGTGGCAGGTACATATGCTTGTAACGTCCAAGACCTGGGTTCGAGCCCCAGGTCTGTATAATTTCCATAATATTTTTCATTAGCAATTCCCATGCAGCGCCCAAGGCCAAGACGTATCATGCACACTCAAAAATCCTCGCCCACACGTCCTGGGAGATCAATCAAAGGGCTCAGATTCAAGGCATATGGTAGACCCTGGTCAAAGGTGCCACATAGTGGTTGGAAAAGTCAATGGACCTGAAGTTTTTGGGCCAGATTATTCAAAACCATACCTCACAATTGGGGCCTGAACCCCCCCTGGTTTGCAATTCTCCATTTTTTTTTATGTTTTAGTTTAATTGTTATTTTATTTTCTTTATTTGTTTAAATTAACTAATTATTTTTTACAAAATATAAAAAACCTCATAAAAATCAGAAAAGATAAAAAATATAATAAATGCTTTATTTTAATTATTTTCATAAACAAATTGCATGTAAATAAATTAATTTAAATTAGGGTTTTAATATTAATTCTTTTCATAAAAAATCTAAAAAAACGTAGAAATAGGTTTAATTAATGTTTTTATTCCTTTTTAATTTTTCTTTTGTCACAATAATATTTATTTTATTTATTTTCATAATCAAAAATTGTAAATTAATTAGGGTTTCATTTAGGTTAAAAAACTCCAATATTTTTCTTAATAACTTAAAAAATAATTAGAACTAGGTTTAACATTTTATTTTAGTTTTAATTAATTCTTTTTTCTATTAAATCTTAAAAAACATAAAAATAAACAATTTCTTTTCTTAAATTAATTAATTCATGTAATTCAATTTTTGCAAAAAAGGGTCCAACGCCCTCGTTCGTAATTTATTTAATTCGCGTATTTATTTTATGTCATTTAAAGAATTATGTATCTCTCCCAAAGCTTTGTAACATTTACTTTTCGCACTTTTATTTGCTTTATTTATTTTCTGTCAAATCGGGTCCGGTTTAATTTCGGCGATGTGGACCCGCGCCATTTGTAATAGCTTTAGATTTACTTTTCCTCGCAAACTTTTAACTGTTAAACAAAGCATGCAAGAATGAATGGACTTAAATAAAATCAAGCGTAGAACACTTTAACATGACAAGACAAATACCAATGAAAACGACACACGAATCGCACACACCACCCCTAGGGTACGCTTCACTGTTGCCTTGCCTCTCGAAAGGTGATCGTCGAGTAGAGGATGTTTTAGTAAGTCCTCATGATCCGGGAACCTGGCATGAGGGTAGCTTCTAAGGTGTCTTCCCATTGCTCTGGTGATCACCATGTCCCTACAAACTCGAATTGACCCGAACATCTCCAACGGTGGTGCTACCTACCTCTCAATGGTGGGATGGCACTACTTTAAAGGACATTTACACAGACGAACTCCTTAGGGTAGGTAGACGACTCTAGATACTTGCTCTAAATTCAAAACAAATTCAAAAATACTTTTCACACCGACACCTTTTCAAAAGCTTTCAAGCAATTTTTCAAACACTCTGACACAAGAGTCGAACTGAAATTTTCAAAGAAACTTTTTAAAAAAACCACAATTGAAAAGCAAATACTTTTGAAAACACAATGAGCAAGTACCTAAGAGCCCATGGATAACCATGGATAGAAAGGGTGCTAACACCTTCCCTTTCTATAATCTACCTCCCGAACCGAGAGCAATCTCTTTAAGGAATTTTTCTGTGCTTTTGTCCTTTCCATTTGGAGAAAATAAAAGACGGTGGCGACTCTTGCTTCCGCGACATTTCGCGAACCAGCGTTAAACAGTCAGTTCCAGATCCACCGATCACAATACCGAAGAAGTAGTGGAACAACCCTGGTTTCATGAAATCAAAAGGTATCTCCAGACTAGAGAATATCCTGAAGGAGTTTCAGTCAATGACAAAAATTTCTTTAGGAGATTTTCTGCCAAATTCTTCCTAAGCAATGGTATTCTTTATAAACGCAGCCATGATTGTGTTCTACTTCGTTGTGTGGACAAGGTTGAAGCCGAGTTGATCATGACCGAGATATATAGTGGCACATTTGGCACCCATTTGAGCGGACATACGATGGCTAAGAAGATTCTAAGGGCAGGCTACTACTGGTCTACCATGGAAGCTGACTGTCATCAACATTCTCGTACTTGCCACAAATGCTAAGTTTACGCCGACAAGGTACATATTCCTCATGTTCCTCTCAACGTTCTGACAACTCCTTGGCCATTCGCAATGTGGGGCATTGACATGATTGGAGAGATCAAGCCTAAATGGACATCGCTTCATCTTGGTCGCTATTGATTACTTCACCAAATGGGTCGAAGCAGCTTCCTACGCCTCTGTTACAAAGAATGTGGTTTCCCTCTTCATCAAGCAGAACCTCATATGCCGGTATGGTATCCCCGACAGGATCATTACGGACAACGGTACAAATCTGAATAACACTATGATCACCGCTTTGTGCGAGCAGTTCAAGATTTATCATCACAATTCATCTCCCTATCGGCCAAAGATGAACGGTGTTGTTGAAGCCGGAACAAAAATATTAAGAAGATCATTCAAAAGATGACAGTCACCTACAAGGACTGGCATGAGATGTTACTGTTTTCTCTGCATGGATATCGTACCACGGCACATACTTCAACATGGGCAACCCCCTTTTCTTTGGTATATGGCATGGAAGTTGTTTTACCTATGGAAGTTCAGGTTCCCTCCTTAAGTATTATGAAAGATGTCGGTTTGAGTGAAGACGATTGGATTCAGACCCGGCTTGATCAACTTAACTTGATCAACGAGAAGCGACTTACTTTTGTTTGCCATGGTCAGACGTATCAAAAACGGATGATCAAGGCTTTCAACAAGAAAGTCAGGCGTCAGGAATATCGAGTCGGAGATCTTGTAATCAAGCGGATCATCTTGCCGCAAAGTGATCCCAGGGGTAAGTGGACTCCTACTTACGAAGGACCATTTGTGATCAAGAGCATCTTTTCTGGTGGGGCAATGATTCTGACCACCATGGACGGTAACGACTTGTCGCATCCTGCGAACGCAGACATAGTCAAAAGATATTACGCATAAAACGACCCGACAAGTTGAAAACCCGAAAGGGCGACTTGGAAAAAAATGGGCATCCCGGTGAATCGAAAACCCGAAAGGGCGGTTCAGGCAAAAATTAGGGATAAACAAAAAAATCTGTACACCCAGCAAGTTGAAAACCCGAAAGGGCGACTTGGGCAAAAAAGGGTTTCACGGTGGATCGAAAACCCGAAAGGGTGGTCCAGGAAAAAGTTAGGGAATTAAAGCGTATGACTATGTCTCGTCGGATCACTTTAAGAACAATCTCTTCACGAACAAGCTCCAAGCTTCTGATCAACCCGATCATCGGCGGACGAAGCAGCGAATGGACAAGATACTCAGAGTTGTGAAGGCTATAGCAGAATGGGAATCCCATGGAATTGTTACACATAGCCATCTTTCTTTTTGTATAAAATTTTTCAATTTTTATGACAACATTCTCTTACTAGGATGTCTGTCTCCTTTGTACAAAGATACTTACAAAAGTTAATACAAAGATACTTCAAAGTGCAGAAATTTGCTTGCCTTTCCTTTCGTTTTACACTTATGTTTTATTTGAAAACGTCCAAAGTTTTGTTAAATAGGCATATGCATTTGAATATAATCACTGCTTACAAATAAAATGAAATTGAGAAAGGATAGTTACTAATGTGAAGAAATCCCCTACAGTGCATCATTCAGTTCCTCAACAAAGCTAAAACCTTGAAGTATACACCCCTAGCAGAGTTAAATTTCGAGGTCTCCAGCGGAGCCAGTGTGTTCTAAACTTTATCCCCCAGCGGAGTTAAGTTTCAGAATTCCCATCAGAGTTCAAACTCCCGATCCCCAGTGGAGCCCGAAAACCCTAAAATACCTATTCCCCACCGAAGTCAAATTTCCAACTATCAATCCCCGGTGGGAACAGTTCAACTTCCCCCAATTTCCCCAGTAGGTTATCTTAAAAGTCTGAGAACCAAGCTGATAACAGTTAACTTTTTGTCTTATCCCCAACTAGGATGATTCCCCAGTAGTTTGGCATACAACCCAAAGCTCCTGATTTCACCGACCGAGTAAACATTCTCCCCACAGAGTTATTTCCCAGCAGATCGAAGATTTTTGGTCTCATTTCTCCAGCAGAAGCCTCCTAGGTGTTAACTCCCCGGTAGAGATTTTCAGAGTTTTCCTTATTTCCCAGGAAAGTGATGAAGGATTATCATTCCCCGCAGAAGTTGTCAAAACCCTTGTAAATCCCCACAAGTCACCAAAGATTTTCAATCCCCGGCAATGGTCCCAGGATTTCTCATTCTCAACAATCAGAGATCTTTAATCCCCAGGCAGTCGGCAAGGATTTCTCGTCTTCAACAATCAAAGTTTTTCTTTGACTCCTCAGCATCGGTCAAGAATTTGCTTCCTCCGACAGTAGTCAAAGATTTCATTATCTCCAGTTATCAAGGATTTATTTTCCTCAGCAAGAGAGCTACCCAGCTTACATGCACATCAATTACATTCATATATCATAAACATTGATGAAACACAGTTCATTACATCATACATATCATGCAACATAACTTTGTGTTTTAGCTAACACTTTACCCTTTTCAGGATAAGATTAAAAGGCTATCGTTAACAATTATTCAGATACAGTACGGATACACCCCAGACACAGTGGTCATTCTATTACTCATTCAGACTTCAGCAATCCGATACAGACTAGATACACTCCAGAAACGGCGGCCATTCTATCTCTCATTCAGATTCAATTATCAACTTCAAGTTCAGATACGCTCCAAACGCAAATGCCATTCTGGCCCTTACACCAGAAGTTTGATTCTCCCCAGTGCAGTCGCCACGGAAGTCATTCTGTCACTTATTCAGATCCCCGTTACAGTCTCAGATACACTCTAGACACGGATGTCATTCTGCTACTCATACTGATCTTCACTACATATACAGTCCAGATACGCCCCAGATACTGTTTCCATTCTGTCACTCATTCGGAATTTATCCCCAGCACACAGTTGTTACATATACAGATGTTTCTCTGTTACCCATTCATAATACAGATACACTCCAAACACGGTAGTCATTCTGATATTCATTCAAAGATCAAACACAGTTACAGCTCAGATACGCTCCAGACACGGACGCCATTCCTGTGCTCATACAGACTCAGTCTCCAGATACAGTTCAAATGCATTCCAGACACGGATACCATTTTGATGTTCATGCTTCTAACCTACAACATTGTAGTTCAACAAACATTCTTGGATGGCATCTTTAAGCCCATCTCCAGCAAGACTCTACCATCTCCAAATGGCATCTTTAAGCCCATTCCCTCAACAATATTTTGACGAGTGCAAATTTACGGGCACTCTAGTGTCCAATCCTCTTTTACCTTCGAGTCACGAAAGGCAAGCTTGCCAATCTAACTCTCCAGGTTCAAGAAGATTGAACAGGGGAAACTGTTGTACCCCTTTATCAAACATTTCTCATCACAAGGCTCTTGGAACTCAAGACCAAGCTAGGGTTTACTCTGCTCAAGACACCCCCTTGCACTGTTGACCTGAAATTAGGGTTTGAGTTTGCACAGGGATTTTTGGACCTTTAATGCTCACATTGACTTTCATACTTCATATTGGACTCATAAGTTTGTCCATACCAAGTTTCAAGCCTTGAATCCAATTTTTGCCAAGTCAATTGGACAGTTGACCTGGAAATCAGTTGTATTGGGGAAAAAGTCAACTTTGACCAATTTACAACCAAACCTCATGAATTTTGACCCACATCAACATTGTGAACTCATATGAACCATTTTATCAAGTTTGGACCACAATTCCACAAGAAATTTGATCAGATCACCAAAAGGGCAAAATGGTCATTTTTAGGGTTTTGACTGTACAAAGACAATTTTTGACTGTTTGACCTAGCCAATGGAAAATCAAGCTCAAAAATGGACTCAAGGGCTCAATGGCATTATCTTGACCCATTCAACAAGTTCAAAAGATCTCAAATGCATAGGATTGACAGATGAATTTTTTAGTCAACTGATCAAAGTTTGACTGTGCACTGAAAAGTCAAACTTTGACTTTTTGGTCAAAATCAAGTGCCAAGGGTCATTTTTCATCAAGATGTGTCAAATTATGAAACTTCTTCATCAAGAAACCCAAAATTGCAAATTAGGGTTTGAAATTGAATTTTTTTTTTTCATAACTTAGAATTTTTCTAAGTTATGAAATTTTCTTAATTTTTCCTAACTTTGCCCCATATTTCCACCATGATGCAAATGGATTCAAACAAAACTTACAACATGAAAGTTGTAGTACATCACAAAGTCTACAATTTTGATTCACAAAGTTTTCTCAAAAGAAGCTTGGATCTCAAGTTATGATTTTTGGAACAAGGGTCCCTAAAACTTTTAACTTAGAGAAATTTTGCCCTAGTTTAGGCAGGATTTTGACCCATCTTCTTGGCCATTTTTCACATAGTTTCACTTGTAGTCTCAAGTTTCATTTCAAGGATGGATTATAGTACATGTTGCAAGCTTTCCAAATTGTCCAAGAACTCCTAAAACACATTTGTGGTTAGGGAGAATCGAATGCTCGAAGTTGGCAAAAACTCACTTTGTAACCATGGCCAATACATGTTCATACAAGTTGCAAATATGACCAAACTAGCTTTGTACTTGATTACAGGTCTCTAAACCAATTTACAATCAAAAATTGAATGCAAATACATTGGTTAGAGGCATTGTTCTGATCAAGGGAGCATTATACAATGAATAATTCCATTTTGGGCATAAAGATAACACTTCCATTTTCATAAAGCATAACTTTTGCAAAGTTGTTTTTCTTGAGCCTTGGACTTCTTTCTTTGCAGCAAACAAGTTCCACAAACTTAGGAAAACGTACAAGAAGCTTGTGCATGCTTGGAGATAGCCTGTACAGGCCTATCTCATTTCACTTTACACTTTTCTTTCAAAACAAGTCAACTTGCCAAAAGTCCATAGCTGGAATATCTTATATATTCAACTTAAGCCAACATTTGAAACAAGTTTTACACATCCTTGTAAGCCAGAAACACAAGCCAATCATCCCTCAAACACCCTTAAACACCAAAACACCAAAAACTTGCAAAACAGGGCAGTTGCTGCAACTTGAGTGCCATGGCTCATTTTGCTCGTGCGTTTTACTCCTTTCCACTTCAAACACCTTCCATTCAACTCACTCAAGCTATCCCAAACCTCCATTGCCAACTGTAACTCCATTTACAGTGCTCACCATTTCTGTTTCAAGCTTATGCAGGTTGACTTCTAGAGGTTGATTCAGGCCATTTCAAAACAAACTAAGCATTGGGAAAGGTTCAGGGAACATCAAGCAAGCTCAAAAGAACCTCAGGCCTCACTGAAAGTTGCTGCATTGTCCAACTCGAATCCAACTGAAACAGGTTTTTCATGAACTTCTATCTCTCTATTTAGGAACATTTAGCCTTAGGTTTGTGAATGAAAGATGTAGTACTCATTGCCCTGAAACCATACATATGCTCAGTTTTCATTTATATTAAACGTGCTAAGAGAATTTCATCCATGAACTTTCTGAAAAAACTAGGTTAGAAATTAGGGCCAGAGAAATTCTCTCTGGTCTTTGAGAGTTAGATTAAGTTTTTTATATGGTTAGAATCGTGGTTTGATGCTCTACAAGTTTCATGTTTTGAGTTTTGTCAAAAGAACACAAATACAGGAGATACGAGTTTGTGTAACAGACGCGCGTTTTCAAAAGTCTGGAGGAAGAAGATGAAGCTGATGGGCTGGGCTGGCTTGTTTTTGCTTCTAACACCTTCTTTTTCAATTTCACACCCCCTGACCCAACTTTTTGCATTTTTATTATTTTTGCATTTTAATTTCATTTCTGATTTTATTATCTTATTTCCAAACATAAAAAATACTTGAAAAATATTTTCATAATTTTTTACATTTATTTGGTATTTATTTTAATTATTTCTAATATAAAAAACATTTTAATACCTTTTTCTTATTTGTTTAAATATAAAAATAATGTAAATAATACTTTTATTTTCATTTCTTATTTTTTATTCACATTGAAAATATTTTCTTGAAAATATTTTATTTTTGTAAATATTTTATCTTATTTTATACATATTCAATATATTTAATATATATATATATATATATATATATATATATATATATATATATATATATATATATATATATATATATATATATATATATATATATATATATATATATATATATATATATATATATATATATATATATATATATATATATATATATATATATATATATATATATATATATATATATATATATATATATATATATATATATATATATATATATATATATATATATATATATATATATATATATATATATATATATATATATATATATATATATATATATATATATATATATATATATATATATATATATATATATATATATATATATATATATATACATGTATACTTTATTTTATTAAAAACATAGATTAAAAATACAAAAATAGTACATTTTTATTTTTATTGTTATTTTATGCTAAAAAACATTTTTATTTCAATATATTTTTATTTTTGTACATATTAATATATTTTTGTATATAAATAATATATAATATCATTTTCTTAAGAAAAATTAGGGTTTACCCCTTAATTAAATAAAATCAATTCTTTCTTTATTTTATTTCTTTACACCTTTTTCTTTGCATTTAAAGATACTTTGCATACATAAAAACTTTTTTTGCATAATACATTTTTTATTTAATATTTATTTATTATATTTATTTAAATATTGCCCATTTAAATATTATGCATTGTAAATTCAATTTGGTTGTAATAATTTAGGGTTTTAATTTCTTGCAAAATAATCCCCTATTCAAAATTGTACCCCCCTCCCTATATCAAAGTTGTAATAGCTTAGATTTATTTTTACGCACTTAATGCTTTCAATTATGCCGTGATTAGAGAATTAGGTTTTGTATGCAAAATCAAAACCAACAAATAGTTTGACCTAATCAAAGACAAAATGCATGAAAAACAAACACAATGCACACTTGCACCCGTAGGGTTACAATCCACTTGTTGCCTTCAAAAATGGGCCATGGTATGCATGTTAAGTACTTTGGCAAAACAAAACAAAACAAAAGATCATAGTCCCTCGACGACGCTATCTGAGTTGCCTAAACAAAATGATCAAGTCCCTCAAGAAAATTGCCAAAAATACTTGACACAATTGCTATCATGGTCTATACGATGAGCCGTGCCTGTCCCGTTTAACATCTTAACACAAGGTTGTTCACCAAATACAATGGTGAAATAACACTGTTTAAAGGGTTAAAAAACATAAGAAAGATCTTTGAGTAAAATAGGGTAGATAACTCTTAGTTACTTGATCAAAAGGTTGCAAAAACATCCTTGTTATTTTCAAAACACACTTCACAACACAATTTCAAAACCCTACTTTTAAACATTGAAAACTTTTCAAAAGACAAAAACACCTTTGTATACATTCAAACAAGAATCATTACAAAGGTTGCCATAATGATGGCCTCTTTTCAAAACATCTTTCAAAACCACACACAAAGCACCATTTCAAATAATTTAAGAGCACCATTTCAAACAATTGAAAAGCAAAGCAAGTGATCTAAACAAGTAACTAAGAGCCCATGGATAACCATGGATGAAAAGGGTGCTTGCACCTTACCTTTTCATAATCTACTCCCCGAACCCAAGAAATCGTCTCAAAGGTCTTTCCTGTGCTTTTTGACCTTTCCTTAGGATAAAATAAAAAGTCGGTGGCGACTCTTGCTAAACCGAAACATTTGCGAACACAAACACAAAACCTCAAGTTAGTTCTCCCACCGTATCACAATCTCCAACACCATTTTTGAATTTTGTAACTTCCTCATTTCTCAACCAAATCAGAAAATGTAAACATGAAACTTACTCCATTTTTCAATACGAATTCAACCATATAAATTTCATGAGCTATAAATCAAAGATGAATGAGAATTTTATTGGTACCAAATAAAAACCTAATTTTTTCTAGAAAGTTCATCTTCAAAATTCGAATCACTCAAGCAACATAAATGAAAACTAAGGGTATGGTTAGCTTCGGGGATGTTGTCTATATTTTTATTCACAAAGTAACCATTAATGATGCTTGTAGAGAGAGTTCAGATTTGAGAAAACTTACCTCAAAATTGGAAATCGTGTATGGAGTTTGAGCACCCCTGAAAGGTTTGTGGTGATCTGGATAGCTTCACTGCGTCCTAGGAAGCTAATGCAAATCTTACTTTATGCTGAAAGTGCCTGAATCATGCTAGAGAAGTCAATGTGCAGAGTTCTGTTTTTGAGTTTGGAAGATGAGGAAGATGATGTTATAGTTGTGAAACAGGGGTGGGGATCAGTTGTTTATGATGTATAGATGCTTTGTAAATGATTAGAAGTTAAAACGCGTGAGGGATTTGAGTGTTTGAAGTTTTAGGTCAAAAATGCCAAACAATGGAGGTTTGTGTGAAATTCTGAGTTTTTAGGAGTTTGAGTGAGTTTGAGGGCTATTTAATTTGTGTCTTGGCTTGAAAATAGTGTCTCTATTTATAGAGAAGAGGTTTGGAATGATCAAGTTGATCATAATTCAAAATCACATGTTAAGCTCAACATATGATTTTCTTGAAAAATCAAGTTTCAATGCCTTGTACCTTTGATCATAGAGTGGTTAAACACTTTAATCACAATGCTTCTGACCTTGTAGATAGAGTGTGATCAGAGGGAACAAGTGAGAGGCTCAAGAATTGACTTTGTGCATAAAGCTTGCTTTTCAAGAATGTCAATGTTAACTTTCTCCCCAAAATAGCAAATTGACTTGAACAATGGTTAAACCACTTGGATCATAGCTCAAAAGTTTGTGCAATCCATTAATTATGGGTAGATACACAAGTTAGTTAGCCTGAAAAGCAAGATTATGCAGCATAACATTGAGATTGGATTATGTGTTCATCAAGAAAATGACTTGTAATTCAAGAATGGATGCCCAACTTCATCTCTTCGAATCTCTTAGCTCAAAAATGATCACTTCAAGTTCTTTGACATTTTGGAAATCTTGTAACATTATCTGCAACCTTCATGTTGACCACTTTGGATAAATCATCTTGGAACTAGGTGAAAATTGGTCAAGGATTTATGTCAAAAAGACAACAAAATAGACTTCTAAAACAAAAGACTCAAGTCTCCCACGGGCGTTTCCTCTTTGTGTCGAGGTAGGCATTCAGGCTTTGCTCCTCATGAAGTCGCTTGGTGAGCTCCAACACTTTCTTCTCACTTTCACAGAATCGAGCTTCAAAGGAGTCTCGTTCCCCCTTGAGTTGAATCCACGATCTCTGCAAATCCTCGAGGTCGGTAGGCATGTTAGTATGGAGAATGGTATAAGGAATATCCCCCTTAGCAACAGGCTCTACAACTATTGGTAGGATAGCTGGATATGGAATCATGAGATTTTGAGCACGAGCTCGTACCCATTTGAGATAAGGTTCAAGAGGGATGGAATTCTTAGGCCCCAAAGTCTTGCTATCAACCTTGCTTACCATGCCCCAAGCATGTACAAACCTTCGATGATAACCTTGGACATCATTCTCGTAGTCGAATATAATACCTTGAATGAGTGCATCGTTGGGACCATCTCTTCGAGCATAGCCAAATTGTCCTAGAGCCAAAGACGGGTTATAAGTAATACCTACCCTAATGCCTAAGAGTAGAACATTAGGGAACTCCCTAAAACAGTCAATGATAGTAATGTCCTCTTGAGATCGAGATAACTAATGGATATCTGAATGATAGAGCAACATCATCCTTGGAGACCATCTCAAGCCTTGCTCATTCTTCAATACTGATCGAGGAAGATGCGAAATAAGTGATCTTTAGAAAATTTTATTTTGGGTAGACCGACTACTAAATCTTTTGAAACTACTTTGTTTAGCAAGTCAAAGTTGACATGTGCTAAACACCTATAAACATGTCATCTTTCTTATCATCGTTTTCAATTATGCAACAATATTTTGAAAAAGAGACTTTGTATCCTTTGTCGCACAATTGACTAATGCTAATAAGATTGTGTTTAAGACCTTCAACTAAAAGGACATCAGAGATAGTAGTAGAAGAGGGATTGCCTACACTATCTTTGTCGAGTATAGCTCTCTTATTATTATCACCGTAGGTTACAAATCCTTTCTTTTTAGCCCCAAAGTAAAAAAATAAGGAGATGTTACCCGTCATATGCCTTGAGCATCCACTATCGAGAAACCATCTTCTCTCAGTAGTCTCAAAATATTCCACCTACAAATTTAAACAAGAGAAATAGGTATCAAATTTTTATTGGGTCCTTGTGTATGAGTGATACTAGGATTGCATTTGGGAAACCATTTGAAAATGTCTCGACGAACCAAAAATCTCCTAAAGCGGAATTTACCAATGGTATGATCCTTCTTGCAACAATATATACAAGTCAAGGTTTAGGGAGAATTACTTTTGCTAAATTGATCCCTTATCTCATAAGTGTATTTTTTATAAGGATTATTCATGCTACTTCTAAAATTTGATCGATCAATATCATAAGTAATTTTAGGTTGTAAAGCCTTGTCTAATTTAGCTTTAAGAGTATTAACCTCTCTTTTCCAAATATGACAAGTTTCACATCCACCCCATGTAAACCAAAAACCCTTGTCATTTTCTCTTTTTCCTTTGATAGCTTCTACCATAGACATCTTAAGAGTTTCCAATTCCTTTTCCGAATCGGAAACCTTTTTCTCAAGGTAAGAAATTTTTTCTTATTTGATGCCAATCGTTTAAAAGTTTCCTTAGCCTCATTATGTAGAGTATCAAAGGCTTTTTACAATTCAATGTAAGCCATTTCATCAACATGATCATATTTAGAATGTAAGACATTTCATAGATAGTAATATTTAGAATTGGTCTTATCAAGACTCTTTTCATTACATAGCAAGCAATGTTAATTGCATCATCACGTAAATATTTAGGAAAGTTAGTTTTAGTGAGCATTCTCAATATAGAATAAAACAATCCTCTATGACATTCTCAATACAAAAAATTTTGAATTCCATGTTTCCAGTTCTACATTTTCGATGAGTTTAACTAATTTTTGAAAGGAAACAAATACACCCTTTTTATGAGAATCGTCATCCACTACGACAAGTGCATAGTAAATACCATGAAAACATATGGTTGAGGATGAGTCAAAAAGATCCATATATAAAATTTGTAAAGGCCTATTTGCATAAATAAAATATTTAGATTTAAATGAGAAATTTATTTGTTTTTCCTTTTGGCACACATCACATAAGTGATTCTTTTAAAAGTGTAAGTCTAGTAGATCGATTACTAAGGACAAATCATTGAAATGATCCATGTGTATTTGAGTTATTCTTGTGTTCCATATCCAAGATTTTTACTATTTACTTATTATACATACATCATTTAAAGATAATTTATTAAATTTAATAGTTTAAATATTTCCACTTCTTTCACTAGTAAAAGTAGTTTATTTGTTTTTTAGTCTTAAGACCCTTCATATAGACAAATTCAACACTATTTTGTTACATTTGTCGCACAATATACTAATATTTATCGTATTCCATTTTTGTGTCTTGCCCATTTCATATACCCATTTGATGCATGATTTTATTTTTCTTAGAAAATTTAAAATAGAGTCAACCATGTCATTTTTTGGTCCTCATCATATTCTTTTTAGTCAATTTATCATATTTTTGTGCATTCTTCCATTTTATCAATTTCATTTCAAAAAAATCTAAAAAAAATTCAATGCAAAAGTCAAAGTCTTTGAAATATGATTTCAATTTATACCTTTTGATCTTTGTTCATTTTATTCCGTCTAAAAATCGCATTTTGATTTAATTTTAATTTAAAGTGCAGATTTAAATTCATATTGATTTAAAACTTAAATAATCTTTTAGTTTTTATAAGTTAGTGAGTTTTTTATTTTAGTCTCAAAATCTTTTTTTTAGTCCAAATCCCTACATATTCATTTCTTTTTGGCGTTGGTTCCTGCGTCTAACTTTCGTTACAAAAATACCTATATAACAAATGATGCTGATATAGCAGCTATATATATTTTTTAAATATTTATTTATTTCATGTAGACTTTGCATTTTGTGTTTTGATTTTGGTCCTTAAACTCTTAAAATATAAAGATTTTAAAAAAAATGGTTCTAGTATGTTTTGAACTAAGGATCTCTTGTTTGCAAAATTGCTACCTCTCCACTAAACCACTTGAGTTATATGTTTTTTATTTGCAATACATGTATTTTTATTGGATATTAGCAGAATATTATTCTAGTGTTAACAAATTGTCTTTTATATAGTGATGTTAAGTTTTGTTTAAAGTGTCAAATATAATTATATAATAATTAAAATAATTTGTGTTGGAAAAAGTTGTGTGGAGTTTTTATTTAGAAGAAATTTTTTAAAATGGATTGTGTTTTGTTTAAAATATCAAATAATAATGTTAAATATAATCGATTAATAATTAAATAGTTAAGGTATTTAACTATTGAATTTAATAAAGTAATTAAATATTAAATAATTATTTTAATTAAAACTTAATTATTTTAATTAAATATCAAATAACTATTAAATAAATGATTATTTTAAATATTAAATAGTTAAGGTATATTTAGTAAACTAATTATTTTGATTAATAATTAAGTATTTAAATTAACTAAATAATTACTAAAGTAAATAATTATTTTAATAAGTTAAATATTTTAAATATTAAATAGTTGATGAATATTTACTTATTTAAAAGGCAATTTGCTACTACTATTGTAAAAAAAAACTCCAAACAAAATTTTCCAACACAAATCATACATTAATGATACTATTTAGTGAAATGAAAAAATTAAACTATTTAATAAATTATATAATAAATAACTGAAATATTTATTTAAATAATTATTTAAATAATTATTTAACGGACTAGATTATTATAATTTTAATTGTTAAAATAATAAATAGTTAACATATTAATAGTTAAAGTATTAAGAGTTAAAATATTAAATAGTAAAACTACTAATTTAATAATTAAAATAATATAAAATAATTATTTAATTTATTTACTGCTAATTAATAAAAAAGAATTAATAAATAAATAAAGCTTGCAAGAATTAAAGCATTAATTATTTATTTTAATTTATTAAATATTTTTTATCTATTAATATTTTAAATTGAATACTAGTAATTATTAAACATTTAAAACAAAATGCAACTCATTTTTAAACAAAACGCAATCCATTATTAAAAATTTCTTATAAAAATAAAACTCCACACAATTTTTTCCAACACAAAATATTTTAATTATTATTTAATTATATTTGACATTTAAAAAAACTAACATTACTATACAAAATGCAATATGCTATTACTACAAAAAATATTTTGCTAATATCCAATTTATATCATGCATTGGAATAAAAAAAATAAGTTGTACAAGTAACTTAGTGATAATGTTGTGTTGTTGCAAACAATTGGTTCTGGGTTTGATCCCTTCTTGGACCAATTTTGAAAATTTTGTCTAATATATAATCTTCAAATAATTAAATAATAATATATTAATCTACGTGAAATATAATAAAAATAATAAATAAAATATAAATATAAACATGTTAACTCAAGACCGTTAGCCACATAGGCATTTCAAATTCACAACTAAAATGCAATTCAATTCAATCCACAATTTTCATTTACAAACACATTTAACTTACACTTACATTTCAAAATTGAATTTCAACAAAAATAGAACAAGTTCACAAGGATTACAGACCAATAGCACATGTACATGTATCCTGCTTCAATTTCCTTTAGATAGTGCTATCTTATTATTAGTGAGTACGTAACCCTATCGTCGGATGTTGAGGGACTATCGAAAGGACGTTTTACAATTACGAAGGCAACTTGTGAAGATGCTTTAGCAATTTTCTTATAGAGACTAGATCATTTACCCAAAGACAACTGTATGTCATCGAGAGATTATGATCTTTTTTGATTTATGGGTCTTTACTAAAGCATTTCTGCCTCATGACTGTTTTATTTAAAGGCAACCAAAGTGGGAGATACCTTAGAGGTGCGCATGTGCAAGTGTGTTGAGATTCAATTATTTTTGTCTTTTTGTTAGGTTAGCTAACGTTTGATTATTAGTCTTTCCATACATGCCTAGTTACTAGCAGTTAATATTTTGCAGAAATTTAAAGTGCAGGAATTTAAATCTGCGCTATTACAATGCTTTGGGGAGGGGGATATTTACATGTCTAAACTTGGGAAAAAGTAAAATAAAGAAAGTGATAAAAAAGTCCTATTTAGTCTATTACATATCAGTATATAGTTACATGAATATAAAGATGCGAAAAATAAATAACGCGCGAAAGATTGAAAGTTCGTCTAAAACCTAATAAGAAAAATCTTTTTTTGTTTTTTTTTATTTAAAAAAAAATAATTAAATTAATTATCCTAAAGTCTACTTAGAAAATTAAATCAAGAAAAATAAACTAAGCCTTTTTTGTGGTTTTTTTTATTATGAAAAGAAAGTAATTAGACTTAAATTCTAATTCATTTTTAATTAAAAAAAAGGTTAAAGTTTTAATTAATTAATTAATTAATTTAAAAAAATTAATTATTTAATTAAAAAAGTCTAAGCCTAAATTTTTTTGTGAGTTTTTTTATTATTATAATTAAAATGATTAAGAGATGAAATAATTAAATAAAGCAAAAAGAAAAGGAATTGGGCTTGACGGCTAAAGTAGAATGGAGGTGCAATTGAAGTTTTGCTAAGCCTCGATTGTGAAGCCCATGTCCATCCTTGAATCCAGTGTGGGCAGTACTTGATGGTACATGGTATCTCATGTTCTAGATGTCATGCATTCCATGTAATTCCCCTAACATGCTCTAAGGATATCCAAGAACTCATATACACACATTAGAACATTCAACAATTAATAAAAATAGAGATTTAAATTTGAGATTATACCAAAATGGTGATAGCTTGGATCCGGTGATCTGGGGACATTGCAAGCTTTGAAGATGGTTGGAACAAGTCCCTGGGAACCTCAATAGCAATGTGTGATTACTAGTTCGGACCAAAAGTACCTGCAAAGTGGGTTTCGAATTTTTACCGCTTTTGATAATTTTGCAAAAATGGTAGAGTTCTCTCTAGACTGTGTAGGTGTGTTAAAATTCTTGCTAGATGCTTGTTTATATAGAGAGGAATAAGGAGACAAGAAAACAAAGGTTTAAACAACCTTAAAGCAAACGTTTCAAGGCCATGAATGAAATTTGTAACTTTGGCCAAAAACAAGGAAGCTTGTCCTTTTTTGAATTTGAATGAATGTGAACACCTTTGCACAAAATTTTATGGGTCTAGGCTGTCCAAAACATCAACTCAAAGCTGAAAGCCCATTTCTAATTATTTTATATATTTTATTTTATACATTTTATTTTATATTTATTTGAAATAAATTAAAATCAATAGGAATAAAATATTTAGAAAATTCAAGGCATGGCAAGAATAATTTTAGAGGTCCTCTATAAACTTATGAAGATGCTTGAAGTCCAAGAAATTGAGCCTTTGCCTTAAAACTTCAAATTTGCTCAATGCATAATTCTTGAAAATTTTCAAATTTTCCCAACTTGGGAAAGCCATAACTTGCTCAATATTTATCTCATGATGATGATATTTGACTTTTTGGAAAGCCCGAGATGTCTACTTCAATCCCTATTTTGATCAATTTTGAATTTGAAAATTTTATCTTGATGTAAAAGGTCTTGGAAAAAAGTGGCTTTTGTTGACTTTCTAAAAATGACGTGTAATGTATGAGCTTGTATCTTTCAAATGGTGCATTTCTTGAACTTGAGGGATGAAGATAAGTTGAAGGGAATTGTATTCTCTTCAAAATGAGATTTGGTTGGAAATTTTCTGATAAAGTATAAGAAAGTTATGCTTGGTCAAACTTCAGTTGATTTTTCTTATAAAAACCCTAATTTAGCAATTTTGACTTTTGATGAATTAGGGGCATTTCTTGAGGAATCATGACCATCCCTTGATCAAATGATGGATATTACTTCAAAATGTTGAGGTTGACCAAAAACCTTGAAGTTTGACTGTATATAGGCCACAATTGACTTTTGACCTAGTATAGTTGTTTTTCAAGCATTTGAGTAATAGACTTAGCAAACTTGTTGTGCAAGGCATGAAATTTGGCATGAATAATCTTGAAGACATATTAGGACCACAGAAAGCATTTGAGACCTTTGGAGCTCATCCATCTTGATAAAAATTGAAACCCTAGTTGAGGTTTGTTGCCTTAGGAGGAGAATTTGCCTAGTCAATTCTTAGTCATCCTTGAGCAATTTGAGAACCTCTAAGAGTATGTCTTGTGTGAAAATGGGAGAGAAAATTTTGGGGTACAACAGCTGCTCCTGTTCAATCTTCTTAAACCTGAAGATTTAGATTGTCTTATTTTCCTTTCGTGATCTGAATATGGAAGATGATTGAACACTAGAGTGCCCAGAAATTTGCACTCGTTCAAAGTGAGACTGTTGGTAAATAATATCGGGAATGGGCTTACAGATGCCATTTGGAAAAGATGATAGAAGAATGTCAGAGATGGGCTTAAAGATACCATCCAAGGAATATGACGGAGATTCGCCGAAGATGGGCTTAAAGATGCCATCCAAAATAGATGTTGACTTCATAAGAAGTCTCTTTGTGGGGATTCCTATTCCTACTGTCTGAGGAGGAGTCCGTTGGGGAATGTTTTTTAGGGGAATAGAGTCTAGGAGCTTCAGTTGTCCATTACTCTACTGGGGAGTCATCTCTTAACTGAAGAGAGGGAAGTGAACTGCTATCTGGTTAGGATCCAGACTTCATAGTGATTTGTTGAGGATAATAAGGTTGACTGCTATCTGGTCGTATTCCAGGCTTCACAGCGACTTACTGGGGAAATGAGATTGAACTGTCATCTGGTCATACTCCAGGATTTGCAGTTTCTCCAACTGGAATAGAAATCAGAATAATCTTAGTGTCGATTTAACTGAACCAGAGAAAGGATCTACCGGAAAAGAATCAGTAACAAATCAAAGGTCGATTTAAACTGAACCAGCAGAGATCTTGATTTATCTTTGATTGGATAAGAATCAGAAAAATCTTAGTGTCGATTTAACTGAACCAGAAAAAGGTCTTGGACTATCTTCAACTGGAATAGGAATCAGAGAGATCTTAGGATCGATCTAACTGAACCAGAGAAGGTCTTGGATTAACTTTGACTAGAATGGAAATCAGGAAAATCTTAGCATCGATTTAAGTGAACCAGAAACAATTCTTGGAATATCTTCAACTGGAATGGGAATCAAAGAGATCTTAGGATCGATCTAACTGAACCAGAGAAGGTCTTGGATTAACTTTTACTGGAATGGAAATCAGGAAAATCTTAGTGTGGATTTAACTGAACCAGACAAAAGTCTTGGAATATCTTCAACTGGAATAGAAATTAGAGAGATCTTAGTGTCGATCTGACTGAACCATAGAAGGTCTTGGATTAACTTTGACTGGAACGTAAATCAGAAGAATCTTAGTATCGATTCAACTGAACCAGACAAAAGTCTTGTAATATCTTCAACTGGAATAGAAATCAGAGAGATCTTAATATCGGTCTGACTGAACCAAAGAAGGTCTTGGATTAACTTTGACTGGAATGGAAATCAGAAGAATCTTAGTATCGATTCAACTGAACCATACAAAAGTCTTGGAATATCTTCAATTGGAATAGAAATTAGAGAGATCTTAGTGTCGATCTGACAGAACCAGAGAAGGTCTTGGATTAATTTTAACTGGAATGGAAATCAGAAGAATCTTATTAACGATTCAACTGAACCAAACAAAAGTCTTGGAATATCTTCAACTGGAATAGAAATCAGAGAGATCTTAGTGTCGGTCTGACTGAACCAGAGAAGGTCTTGGATTAACTTTGACTGGAATGGAAATCAGAAGAATCTTAGTATCAATTCAACTGAACCATACAAAAGTCTTGGAATATCTTCAACTGGAATAGAAATCAGAGAGATCTTAGTGCCGATCTGACTGAACCAGAGAAGGTCTTGGATTAACTTTGACTGGAATGGAAATCAGAAGAATCTTAGTATTGATTCATCTGAACCAGACAAAAGTCTTGGAATATCTTCAACTGGAATAGAAATCAGAGAGATCTTAGTGTCGATCTGATTGAACCAGAGAAGGTCTTGGATTAACTTTAACTGGAATGGAAATCAGAAGAATCTTAGTATCGATTCAACTGAACCAGACAAAAGTCTTGGAATATCTTCAACTGGAATAGAAATCAGAGAGATCTTAGTGTCGATCTGACTGAACCAGAGAAGGTCTTTTGAGAACGTCTTTCTAAGGAAATTGTTGAAATAGCCCTTCATCAGACGTAGCTTTTGAGAAGACTACCAGGTCACATAAGTAGCGGTGTTTGTTGATTTGACCTTTCCTTGAAAAAAGTAAAGCGTTAGTGATATGCAATGTCATGATGTATGATGTTCTCAAAATAAATGAGATTATGTTGTATGCGATGTGTATGCGCATGCCATGATGTATGAATATGGGATGCTATTGCGATATTTCCCAGTCTGGGAAAATAAATCCCGGACTACCGTTGGAGAGTATTGGGAAGTTGAATCCTTCATTTCTGCCGGGGATGATGAATGGAGATGATTTTCCAAGGATTTCCTCTTTCTATTTGAGAATACTCTGTCGGGGATTGACTCTGCTTAAGAATAACTCTGTGGAAGGAGGATGCTTTGTTGGAAGGTTTTGCCGATGTAGAAAAATGAACTTTGTTGGGGCCTGAACTTCTGGAATTAGAAATAAACTCTACCAGGAAGGAGGTTTTATAAACTGTTTGAAATTATAAAACTCGGCTAGGGGAATACAAATTTCAGCTCTCTGAAGGAACCTTACTGGAGAAGGTAATTCCTGCTTAGGGAAGGAGAGATCAAAACTTTGGTTATTTCTAGACATCACGGGGTCGTATGTAATGGCGATTTCGTCTCAAACTGTCTCTTCCCCTGTACTTGCTGGAAAGAGTAACTGTCGGGACTACAAATTGCTTTTTTAGACTTTGCCCTGTTTCTTAAAGTCATTAACAACTGTCTCTCTGTTTATTATGCAAGTACTTGTGAATAGTGATCATATTCAAATGCATATGTCAAAAATAAGCATTGGAAGTTTTTGCAAAACAAAACAGAAAAATAGAAAACAAGTTCGGAACCGGAGGTACATGCACTTTATCAGCATAGATCTGGAATTTGTGACAAGTTCAGGAATGCTGATAACAGTCTGCTTCCATAGTGGACCAATAGTATCCTACCCATAGGATATTTTTAGCCATGATGTATTCACTAGAATGGGGGCCAAAGGTGCCTTCGTGTAAATCTTCCATAATCCTCTCTACTTCGCTCTTGTCTACACACTAAAGTAAAGTAGAGTCATGGTTGTGCTTGTAGAGGATTCCATTACTGAGGAAGAACTTTACGGAGAACCTTCTCAGAAACTTCTTATCATTGACAGGCGCACCCTCAGGGTATTCTTGACCCTCGAGATACCTCTTCACTTCATGGAACCAAGGTTTGTCTGCTATCTCTTCAGTGTCAATTTCATAGCAGTATGCTAGTTCATCCAACCTCTCAATAGTGATCCGAGGAGCTTTGTTGTCCCACTTGACTTTGAACATAGATGACATAGTAGCTAGCGCGTCCTCTAACTGGTTCTCTTCTCGTGGAAAATGTTCAAAGGTTACTTCTTCAAAGTGTGGAAGCAACGTCAATACATGTTCTTTATAAGGGATGAGATTAGGGTGCTTCGTGTCCCACTCCCCTTTGATCTGACTTATTACCAAGGCTGAATCCCCGAAAATGCTCAAGAACTTGATCTTCAGGTCAATAGAAAATTTGAGATCCATGATGCATGCTTCATACTCCGCCATATTGTTGGTACAATTGAAACATAATCGGATGGTGAAAGGAGTATTACATCCCTTAGGGGATATGATTACAGCACCGATGCCATTGCCGAGTGCATTGGAGGCTCCATTAAAAACCACGGTCCATCGGGATCCTTCTACGGGTCCTTCATCTGGTCCAGGTTCTTCACAGTCGGTCACTAGCATGATATTCTCATCCACAGCCTGATGAGCCAAATGATCAGCTAGTACAATTCCCTTGATTGCTTTATGGGTCGTGTATTAGATATCGTATTCGATCAAGATCATTTTCCATCTTGCTATTCTTCGGGAGAGAGCGGGCTTCCCGAAGATGTACTTGATCGGATCCATCTTAGATATTAACAAAGTGGTGTGGATCAACATATACTGTATTTCCCCCTTATTTAAGTACTTTTATCCCTCCCATTACTACTCTATTTTTCACCAATCTCACACTATATAATACACTTTAACCGAACTGCACAAAGGAGGACCAAAACGACCCAAAACGCTACAAAATTAATTCAAAAATATCTCCACTTGATACCTCGACTCCAAATTAAAACTCATTGAGATATTTTGCAAACAAATTTGGTGTCTACTTTCATAGAAACCTGGATACCATACATATCCATATAGAATTTATAAAAATATGAAATACCATACCATCAGAATTTAATAACAGCGTCAAGGGTGTAAAATCTATAACCTTTGCCAAACTCATCGGGATTCTTCTTCCCAACCAAAGGTTCACTACTGAAGTGATTTCAAATAAAATATCTCTTCCCATAACAAAACCTTCTCCATAAGCGGTGTCTAATATATCTTGGAATTGTAAACCATATCTACCACACAATATTCCTTTTGGGAACAGTTTAATACACTTGAGAATAGTTTCATCTTCAGTTACTATGGGAGCTTAAGAAAACATGATGGTCGACATGGAAAAAGGTAGTATGTATGGGTTCTTAACCCCCAAAATCTTCATTCTATCTCTATTATACGAGGATACTCTACCTAACTCAAACACCTTCACAATCACTGTGAAGTTCCCACTGGCTACCTTATAGAGGCATTGTCTAATGTTAATGCACACTACAACATATAACACTTTACCGAGGGAACATTTCACCTCTCTCAACAAAAATCTAAAGTGTAAACTATAAATGTGTCACATTTAAATTTTTTAAATAAAAATACCATATATTCCCTCGGCTTTGCTGGAAACTGAGGGGAAAAATATTTAAAGGACGGGTCTTCAAATCCCAGCAACTATATTTTATCATCTTTTAATTTTTTTAATGACCTATTACCTCAATTTTGCTTAAAACCGAGGTGTAAAGTATTTAGAGGACATGTCTTCGAATCCCAACAACTACACTTTATCACTTTTTAATTATTTTTTGATTTTTTAAACAGGACTTTACCCCTCGATTTTTGTTAATAACCGAGGTAAAAAAATAATGCACTTTTGAAAAAAAATTCAGTTGTTGGGAATCGTCCCCAAAACCAATATTACCTTTTAATTTTTTTTTTAATTTTTCATGACCTATTACCTCGGTTTTGCTAAACACCAAGGGGTAAAGTAGCGTATTTTTAGTTTTTTTTAATTTATGACCAATTTGATGAAAAAATTAAGTAACGAATCTTTGTCGTCCATTTATAAAGTAACAATGGTCAAGACAATACCAACTCATCAATCCACATGAAACATTAGTGATCTGCATGAAACTCTCACTAGCCAATCAAAACGTGAATGCCACAACTATGCATCTTTGATGCATAGTGTTGAAATTTAAACATAACATATTGAAAACAATGATAATGAAAGCAAGAGCAGAAAAATATTTTAAGGTTAGTTTCTTAATATTATCTTTTATCTAATAATTTCTTGTTAAAATTATTTAATTTTAGTTGTAGTTGCATCAAGTAAAATGTTTATTATTGTTGTTGTTGTAGAAATTCAGAATTTTACAATTGTATTGATTTTGTTTGTTAGTCGTTGTTGATGTTGTTGAGATTTAATGTTAAAAGATTCCATGTATTTTGTTGTTATTGTTGTTGTTGTTGTTGTTGTTACTTCTGTTGTTAAGATTTAAAGTTTAAATATTCCATTCATTTTGTTTATTTGTTGTTGTTGTTGTTAAGATTTAAAATTTAAAGATTCCATGGATTTTGTTGTTGTTCTTGTTGTTGTTCTTGTTTTTGTTGTTCTTATTGTTGTTGTTTTTGTTGTGAAATTTAATGTTTAAGGATTTTATTTTGTTTTTGTTTTTGTTATAGGCGTTGTTGTTGATGATGAGGAAAATTTAGAATTTGTCAAAAAAATTAGTGCTTTGTAGATTAAAACGTAAAGAAAAGGTTAAAATTAAAATTTTGTAACAAGGACTTTACCCCTCTGTTATTGTAAAAAACTAAGGTAAAAAGTAGCATAATTTTGAAAATCCAAAAACTGCAGTTGATAGGGATCGAACCCATGACCATTGCCATTTTTCTTCTTAGTTTTTAAATCACCAAGGTGTTAAGTGGAGACTTTTCATGACGACCTTATTTACCTCGCATGGGTAGCCGAGATAAAATGCATTTCGCGCCCGACCATGTTCTCATTAATATGTTCTCTTCCATAATCCATACCATGTTGTCAAGAGTTTCCCAACACGCTTTAAACTAACTCAGCGATATCAAGTGCTTCTGTCTAAGTAGCTAGGAAACCCAAAACTTGATTTCATTGCAAGAACTTCAAATTCAAATACTTGCAATCCCACATGTTTTAAGGCTTAACCACCTCTAAAGTTCTACAAGGAAAAGTAAAAATAAAAACCAGACACCTAAAGATCCAGGCTCAGCGACGACCTTATAAAGGGTGTCTTCCAATGCTTACGAGAAAGAAAGGTGAAAATTATGAGGTATATTATTCATAATAGAGATATATGTTACAAGGACTCTATCTAATAGCCTTGCAAATAAAACATGTCCCTTCTTTTCATCAAATGTATCAAGGTCCTTTATAGATGGTTTCAAAATACTAATAATATGGTTCCCGGCCTCCCTATTCCATGACTAATATGAAGTAAACCATCACGATGATGTCATGTCTGACTCATGGTATAATACTCATGCACTTCCCACACATCCATTACTCGACCACCCTTAAAGACTCCTTCAACACCATCAAAAAAACCCAAGTAACTCTCAATGGATCTTAATATGAGACAACATATAATAAACACTTTCCTCATATGTGAGTAGGAGCCATTGGACTATGCAAATTGTGTCTTTTCTTTATGCAATATATATGGAATATGGCTAAAGAGTTTCACTTTAATAGTGATGAGAGTTTGTCACACTATGTTTTTAATACCTTAAATATCTATTTTTGAGTACATTTACTAGTAGTGTGTTTTCATTTTGTAGGTTTTAATAAATAATTTGAAGAATCGTGGAAAAGACCTTTCAATGCAGAAATCAACCTAACTAGAAACATTTCATTGTGAAAGTTATGATAAATAATTCAAGGAGAGAAATGGAATATTGAGAATGGAGGAAATCATAGAAGAACATAGGAGTGGTAAAATCGTGGTGCACCTATAGCTGATAATAGCACAATTAACCATTCAAAGGCCAAAGTGGTGCGCCAACAGAAGCAACAACATAGTCCTAACACTTTGTAATAGATCGTAGCAGTAATATTAGATATGATAAGTGTAATAAATGGATATATTTGATTATATGTATGGTGATATGGAAGACTAGGTTCTTACAAAAGGAATTATTACGAAAGTGGATGAATATTAACTACTTATGAGATGATAAATGGAAATACTAATATCCTCATCAAATAATATCTCTAATTATAGCAAGAGAGTCTCACTATTCATCCACAAAATTCCACCTCAATACTAGAATGCCTCACATCATTTGTGAGGCCTTTTTTTATTCCCCCTCCCTCATGTGCTCACTGATTTCTTCAATCTCATCCTCCAATCTGACTACCACCTACTCCCTCCAGTCTCATTTATAAGAAAAAATTAACTTTTTATATACATTGAATAAGTAATGTATTTGGACAATATATTGTCCAAATGCATTACTTATTTAATGTATCTAAAAAGTTAATTTTTTCTTATAAATGAGACCAGAGGGAGTAAGCAATTAGTTATTTCTCCTCCAATTTCCACTACTAGCTCAATATCCATTCCTTTTATCCTTCCTAACTATGTTCCACGTGTATTTTATCTTCTCTCCATATTTCACCTTCAACCCCTAATATTATACACATGTGCCAAAGGCCTATCAACACTCCCTCAAGTTTGACCTTGTCCTCAAGGTCAAATTCAGGAAACACGTGATCAATGACAACAATCTTCAATTCCATTTAACAGTCTCCCTGCCGCTTAAACCTCCTTCAGTTGTACCTATAATTCCTTGTCATCATTTTACATTTAAGGTAGTGGTTGACTTACCACAACACTGCCTAAAGCCTTCTTTAATTTTGACATATGAAAAACATTATGAATTTTTGAACGCACGGGTAGAGTCAATCTATATGTAGTATATTCTATCCATTCTAACACTTCAAAAGGACTATAATACTAGGGACTTAGCATTTCATTTGACCTTCTTGCTGGTGACTCTAACAAGTATGGCTAAGCCTTCAAATAAACCTTATCCCACACCTCAAACACAATGTCTCTTCTCTTATCATCTTCTCATTGTTTCATGATATTCTACGTGTTCCCCATTTTCTCCTTTAACTCTTCCAAAATGGTATCTTGTTCCCATAAAAATTGGTCCACTTCATGAACTCTAGACTCGTTTTTAGCATATTTAATTACACTGGATGCTTCCCTACCATACATTTCCTTACAAGAACTCATCCCAATTGACACATTGAAATAAGAATTAAACCAAAATTTAGCCCATGACAACCATTTAATCCAAATTTTTGGATGTCCATTCATAAAACATCTTAAGTATGCTTCCAAGGTTCGATTCATGACCTCCGATTGACCATCCGTTTGAGGATGATATATAGAACTATACTTCAATTTGGACCCCTAAATTTTGAATAACTCCTTCTAAATCAGGTTCATAAATACCTTATCCCTATTAGAATTGATAGAAGAGGGGAAACCATATAACCGTTCCACTTCAATAATAAAAATATCTTCCATAGTTGTGTAAGGATGTTGTAACGGTATAAAATGTGCAACTTTTGTCAATCTATCGACCACTACTAATATAATGTCCTTTCCTTTTGACTTTTGAATTCCTCCAATAAAATTTATGGTCTACTCCTCCAAAATCGGATTTGGAACATCAATTGGTTGTAACAGTTAAGATAGGTTCAAAGCTTGATACTTATTACTGTTGTACACCCCACATTCCTGCACATACTCTTCTACACCCCACTTCATGTTCTTCCAAAAAAAAATTCAATTCTTTTAAATGTTATCAACCCTCTTGAATGCCCCCCCCCCTGTAGCGGTAGAAATGTTCAAGACTAAGCCATTGGATTGACTAGACTTTATACAAATCAAAATAAAAATCGCCACCACGCTTTATTGTTTCCAAAGGAATGGGAAAAGAGCGAATAACCCAAAAAAGGGGGAAAGATTCAAGGTAAGGGGGTTGGTTATGAAAAGGGAAGGTATTAGCACCCTAAACATCTACGGTACTCCGCAGGAACCTCTTTGAAAAATCTGTATATTTTGGTTATAAAAAATGTGTTATGTATAAAATGGATTGTGGAGGTGAGAAAAGAAATATTTTTATGATTTTTGCACCCACCGTGGTTGCGAACCTTTAGTTCCTACGTACCACCTTTCGTGCAATAGGGGATCAGGGTACATGTAGTTCCTCTTTAAAAAATTTGAAACACAAGTGTGTCGGTTAATTTTATGAGATAAGACATCATCATCATTGTCCGTGTGGAAAACATACTTACTACCCACAATTATGAGAAAGGAGAATTTGCATCATCTCAAAGTGGAGGATATGGCTTGGATTTTAAAATCAACAATGCCTCACTCAACACCCAAGTAGAAAATATCTCTCTTTACTACATATTGTAGAAGTATAGTTGTTTGCATCACTACAAGGATTGACAAGAGTCTAATCTTTTTTAAGAAAATTTTAAAAATAAAAGCCAAAGTGGCAAAATGGTTTTAAATGAGATTGATTGACTTTTTGTCTTCTCACAAAAAATGTCAAGGTATTATTAAATTGATTGAAATTTATTTATGAAAATGTTTTGAAAATGCATGGACCTAAGTCCAAGTTTATTATGAAAGTGTTTCAAGTTTCAAAAAAACAAGAAGAGTTTTCAAAAGGAGGGAGATGATTTTTTGAAATTAAAGAAGATAGGAGGAGAAGAAGAGATTATCCTAAAGCATAAGGTAAAACCCAAGGATAAGAACCATCTAACCAACAAGAAGCCAATACTTGACATTATGAGTCAATATAGAATTCCCATTCTTTGGATTGAAACCAAGCAAGCAAAGATACTAGACCTCTTGAGAGAACCAAACTTCAAGTGTATTAAGTCTTCGCAAAAATTGGGCAGAGTAACGGCTGTATACGGGTGTGTTGTTGTTGGTGTAAGCCCTAGAGGCCAATACTTTTGGTACTTGTATCGAATTATTTATTAATAATAAAAGGCATTTCTTTATTATGTTTGCTTTCCAAAATAATAAAGTCCCTAGAATGGTTTATTGGTTTAATGAAATGTTAAGTGTGACTTAATCATGAGATCCCATTAAATATAAGAAACTATTCTTAAAGTATCCGTAGTCAAGCTTTAATGTGAAGTGGGATAACATTAAAGCATTAAGATTATTATGAAGATAGATTGATGATCACATCTCATGGATCATAGATAAGGAGTTATCAAGTCTTGACATAGGTATGAATATTAGGAGTAATATTTATACTGGATTGACCCGCTATGAGAATACTACATAGAATGTTATGCAAAGTGTCATAAGTTATTCTCATGATGATAATGGTGTATACCACCCTTCGACCTGAAACCACTATGGACCCTAGATGTAGAGTCAAGTACTTTATTGCTGATCAAACGTCATCCGTAACTGGATGACTATAAAGACGGTTGATGGGTACTTCACAAAGCATGCTAAGGGACATGAGTGACCTAGATGGAATTTGCTCATCCTGCATAACAGGATAAATGTCTAAGGGCCCAAATATTGAACTGGACAAGGGTGACACAGTGTATGCCTTGTGTTCAATATAGACATGAGGGTAAAAGGGTAATTGTACAACACAAATATTATCACGGAAAAGGTTTGGTCAGATCACATGACATTTTCGTGACTTGGGTAACAGTGATGTGTTGCTAGATACCGCTCACTGTTTATTATATTAAATGTGTGATTTAATATAATTGCCAACATCAACCTACAGGGTCACACACATAAGGACAGGTTGATGAGAGATAGAATAAATAAGGAACACCGTAAGGTACGGTGCACTTAAGTGTAATACGAAAAGTGGTAAGGTACCACGTGGATAAGTGATATATGGTACATCATAAGGTATGATGTCCATAAGCTTAATTGGGCTTTTAGCTTATAGCCTTAATTGGGCTTTTAGCTTGTAGCCCACACGAGTGATTCTATAAATAGATCCCTTGTGATGAAGCAATTTCACTTGATGCAATTTCGTTTTTGATTCTCTCTCTCACTCAAGGTTTCCGTTCGTGATCATCTAGCACTGTGACCGGAAGCGATCTGTTCGTGTGGATTGAGTAGAGGCGTTGTTCTTCATCAACGCTCGTGATCACAACATCAAAGGTCTGAATCGCCATAAGAGGTAAATATTTCTATCACTGACCATGCTCATTCGTAAGGATCACTAAAGGAAAATTTTAAATTTCGCTGCGCTTTTGATCGTAATTTTCCTTCAGTGGTATCAGAGCCACTTACGAAACCATGGATCTGATAGTTGTTTATGTTCTATATTTTTTGTTTTGATTCGATTAAAACCAGAATGAATTGAATAATAAACGAGTAATTAAATTTGGCATATGTTGTGTACGATTTGGATGATTGATGTTGACTATGCTTCGGAATCCGACATTAGTATGGTGAAGCAGCGATACATCGATCGTCCATAGGTTACACAAATAAGATCGATCACTTTTATATATGATATAAGTAAATCTGATGCAACGATGGTATATGGGATATACTATTTCTGTTTCGTTCATTAAAACACTTGATGATTGTTATTCCTTTGACCGATCACTGTTCATATGCTTCGGAATCCGACATTAGTATGGTGAAGCAATGGCATGTGATTAATCATACTGAATTATCAATCGAAATGTGTTTGACAGCATGAAACTGTTTCATTAGGGTTCATGACGGCACAAGGGTTGTGTTGTTGCAGAGTTATGCGATTAGGGTTGTGAATGCACAAGAGTTGTGCGAAAATGACGCCGATCAATCGTGTGATCAATCATCGAAATTTAATTTGCCTTTTTTTAATTAACAAAATTTAAACTAATAATAAAAGTGTGTTTATTATTATTGTCTTGTGGTGATCAGTTATGGCCTTAGTTTTTTCCTTTATTTTGTTTTGGGATTGTAAAATACGGCCTGCGTGTCGTGCCTCTCTCTAAAATTCTTGATGTAACTTCTTTTTGCATCTCACTCCCTCGTATGTAAAACGAGTTTCTTTTATGTAATGTAATATTATGAAGAAAGAGAAGAATACAATATCAAAGAAGGATAACCTTGGAGATCTTGCTTGGAGAAGTTTAGATCGTTATTAGGTTAGCTTAGGTTCTCTCATTGGCTTGGGAGAACAATTGCGCTAGGGGCCATAACTGTATCCTTTTATGTATATTGATGCATGTGTTTATATGTTGATGCATGAGAGAGACGAATTGCATGTTAAGCCGGTGAGATCAAACTAATAACAAAATCCCTCAAGTTAAATATTAAGTTCATGCTTTCCAAGTTTTAGCACTCATCAAGACTAGTATCGAATAATGTAGGTTTCGCCTACGCGAGGTGCATGTTCTATATTAGTAAGGTCCGATGGGATAATTGTAATATCCAACTGCTCAAACAATGGGTCAAACTTAACTAAACACATTATAATAAGATTATACATGTTTAGAAGCAAGAGTTGGGAATGATTCATATGATGAATTAGAATAAGGAGTTATTCACCCAACTGAAAATATTCGAGAGTTGTATGAGATACAATTGGAAGGAGTTCCTACCTAAATAACCTAGTTTTGTGTAATCAGCCTAACGCTGACTTAGAACGAAGTGAAATGTGGATCTCGACCCACTAGAAAGTCTTCCAACGGGATTTTCCGAATCAAATGATGAGGGTCATTTGGTTTGAGTAAAATAGTGGGAGCATATTTGATTAAAGGCCTAATTAAATATGTTGTTTTAATGATACTTATATTTTCATTTTTTTGTAGATTACCATGACAACAAACAACCATATTTTGCGATCAATCCTAGATAAGGAAAAATTGTCTGGGACAAATTTCCTGGATTGGCACCGAAATTTGAGGATTATCCTCAAGCACGATAAAAATCTGTATGTCTTGGAGACACCTGTTCCTGAAGAGGAACCGCCTAGTTCGGCACCTAAGGCAGAAAGAGATGCTTATAAGAAGCATGTTGATGATGCTAACGAAGCCGCTTGTCTCATGCTAGCTACTATGAACTCGGAGTTGCAAAAGCAACACGAGAACATGTCAGCGTTCGATATGATCGGACATCTGAAAATGCTCTATCAAGAGCAGGCAAGAAATGAGAGGTTTCAGGTTTCAAAGGCCCTTTTTAACAGCAAGTTATCTGACGGAAACCCTGTAGGTCCCCATGTACTCAAAATGATTGGGTATGTGGAGAACCTTGAAAGGTTAGGGTTTCCGCTTGGAAAGGAACTTGCAACTTATTTTATCTTGCAATCATTGCCAGATAGCTTTAATCAGTTTGTCATGAATTTCAACATGAATGACATGGATAAGAGTCTTCCATAATTGCTAAGCATGTTGAAAACTGCTGAGCAGAATATGAAGACAAAAGGGAAGTCCACTCTGATGGTCAGTAATGGAAAGAAGCTGAACAAGAGGCCTACCAAGCAGGTTGGTAAAGGGAAAGGCAAAGAATTTGCCAAGCCTAAACCTATTGTTCCTGCTTTGAAGCCTAGTGGAGGCATAGCAAAGGAGGGCACTTGCTTCCATTGCGGTAAGACCGGACATTGGAAGAGAAACTGCCCAAAGCACCTGGAAGATAAGAACAATGGAGTAGGGACTTCAAATTCAGGTATTTTTGTTATTGAAATTAATTTATCTACTTCTGCATCATGGGTATTATATACTGGATGCGGTTCTCACATTTGTACTAATGTGCAGGGGCTACAAAGGAGTAGAGATTTGGCAAAAGGTGAAGTTGAACTACGAGTTGGAAATGGAGCAAAGGTTGCTGCTTTAGCCGTAGGAACTTATGTTTTGACTTTACCTAGTGGTTTAATAATTCAGTTAGAGAACTGTTATTATGTACCTGTAATTAGTAGGAATATTATTTCCGTTTCTTGTTTGGACAAGTTTGGTTTTTCATTTATAATAAAGAACAATTGTTGCTCTATTTATTTGAATGATATATTCTATGCTTCTGCACAAATGAACAATGGACTATATGTCCTTGATCTTGAAATGCCAATTTATAACATTAATACTAAACAGATTAAACCTAATGAGTTAAATCCAAGCTACCTTTGGCACTGTCGCTTAGGCCACATAAATGAGAAACGCATTTCCAAACTCCATAAAGATGGACTCTTGGACTCTTTTGATTATGAATCATATGAGACATGCAGATCTTGTTTAATTGGAAAGATGACAAAGTCCCCATTCACATGAAAAGGTGAAAGGGCTAATGATCTTTTGGCCCTCATACATACTGATGTATGTGGACCACTGAACACACCAGCCAGAGGAGGTTTTCAATACTTCATCATATTTACTGATGATTTCAGTAGATATGGTTATGTGTATTTAATGAAACACAAATCTGAAACCTTTGAAAAATTCAAGGAATTCAAGAATGAAGTACAAAACCAACTAGGTAAGAATATTAAAGTTCTTCGATCAGATCGAGGCGGTGAATATTTAAGCCTAGAGTTTGATGACCATCTAAAGGAATGTGGGATTTTATCCCAACTTACTCCTCCCGGAACACCACAATGGAATGGTGTATCTGAGAGAAGAAATCGAACCTTGTTAGACATGGTCTGATCCATGATGAGTCACGCCGATCTTCCAAACTCCTTTTGGGGACATGCACTATTGACTGTAGCTTACACACTTAACCGGGTTCCATCCAAAAAGGTTGAGAAGACACCATATGAGATATGGAGTGGTAAGAAACCACATATGTCTTACATGAAGATTTGGGGTTGCGAAGTTTATGTGAAACGACAAATTTCAACTAAGCTTGAGCCCAAATCTGACAAATGCTTATTTGTGGGGTATCCTAAAGAAACAAGAGGGTATTACTTCTACAATCCTTCTGAGGGCAAAGTGTTTGTCGCTCGAACTGGAGTTTTTCTGGAAAAGGATTTTATTTCCAAAAGAATCAGTGGGAGGAAAATAGAGCTTGAAGAAATTCAAGAACCACAAAGCATTGATACACCTATGGAGGAATTAGAGCAGGAAACACAAGTAGTTGTGGAAGAGAAACCTGCTCAAGTAGAACAAGACCAGCGTAGGTCAAGCAGGATACGTCAACAACCTGAGAGATATGGATATCTCATAAGTGATCAGGGTGATGTATTACTCATGGATCAAGATGAGCCTGTGACTTACCAAGAGGCCATAATTGGTCCTGAGTCCGAGAAGTGGCTAGAAGCCATGAAATCTGAAATGGATTCCATGTACACAAACCAGGTTTGGACCTTGGTAGAGCCTCCTATAGGAGTTAACCCTATAGGATGCAAGTGGGTCTTAAAAAAGAAGACTGACATGGATGGTAAGGTACATACCTATAAGGCAAGACTGGTTGCAAAAGGCTATAAACAAATTCATGGGGTTGACTATGATGAAACCTTTTCACCAGTTGCAATGCTTAAATCTGTTCGGATTTTACTTGCTATCGCTGCATATCATGATTATGAAATATGGCAGATGGATGTCAAAACTGCTTTCCTTAATGGGAATCTTCTTGAGGATGTGTACATGACACAACCTGAAGGATTTGACATACCAGAAGAAGCCCAAAAGATATGTAAGTTACAGCGATCAATTTATGGATTGAAGCAAGCTTCCAGAAGCTGGAATCTTTGTTTTGATGAAACAGTAAAACAATATGGATTCATCAAGAATGAAGATGAGCCTTGTGTCTACAAGAAGGTTAGTGGGAGCATGATCGTATTCCTGGTATTATATGTAGATGACATATTACTCATTGGAAACGATGTCCCTACCTTGCAACAAGTGAAGACTTGGTTAGGGAAATGCTTTTCAATGAAGGACCTAGGTGAAGCAGCCTATATATTAGGAATCAGGATCTATAAAGATAGGTCACAAAAACTGCTTGGCCTAAGTCAGAGTACATACATAGAAAAAGTGTTGAGACACTTTAATATGCATGATTCCAAGAAAGGATTCATACCTATGCAACATGGCATGTGTCTGTCAAAAACACAATCCCCTTCAAGTAAGGAAGAAAGGGATCGCATGGATAAGATTCCATATGCATCTGCAATAGGATCTATCATGTATGCCATGCTATGTACTCGACCAGATGTCTCGTATTCTTTAAGTGCAACGAGTAGGTACCAGTCTAATCCCGATGATGCTCATTGGGTAGCTGTCAAGAATATCCTTAAGTACTTGAGAATGACTAAGGATTCATTCTTGATATATGGAGGTCAGGAAGAGCTTGCTATAATTGGATACACCGATGCTAGCTTCCATACAGATAAGGATGACTTTAGATCGCAATCTGGTTATGTGTTTTGTTTAAATGGTGGCGTTGTGAGCTGGAAAAGTTCAAAGCAAGATACAGTTGCTGATTCTACAATCGAGGCTGAGTATATTGTTGCCTCAACTGCAGCAAAGGAAGTTGTTTGGATCAATAAGTTCATTAGTAAACTTGGCATAGTCCATAGCATTGTGGATCCCATCGATCTCTATTGTGATAACAATGGTGCTATCGCACAAGCTAAGGAGCCTAGATCTCACCAACGATCCAAACACATACTTAGGCGTTATCATCTTATTCGAGAGATAATCAATCGGGGAGATGTGAAAATATGTAGAGTACCTACACTTGACAATGTTGCTGACCCATTAACAAAGCCTCTTGCGCAGCTGAAGCATGATGGACATACTAGATCTATGGGTATTAGGGGTATGCCTGATTGGCTCTAGTGCTAGTGGGAGATTGTTGGTGTAAGCCCTAGAGGCCAATACTTTTGGTACTTGTATCGAATTATTTATTAATAATAAAAGGCATTTCTTTATTATGTTTGCTTTCCAAAATAATAAAGTCCCTAGAATGGTTTATTGGTTTAATGAAATGTTAAGTGTGACTTAATCATGAGATCCCATTAAACATAAGAAACTATTCTTCAAGTATCCGTAGTCAAGCTTTAATGTGAAGTGGGATAACATTAAAGCATTAAGATTATTATGAAGATAGATTGATGATCACATCTCATGGATCATAGATAAGGAGTTATCAAGTCTTGACATAAGTATGAATATTAGGAGTAATATTTATACTGGATTGACCCGCTATGAGAATACTACATAGAATGTTATGCAAAGTGTCATAAGTTATTCTCATGATGATAATGGTGTATACCACCCTTCGACCTGAAACCACTATGGACCCTAGATGTAGAGTCAAGTACTTTATTGATGATCAAACGTCATCCGTAACTGGATGACTATAAAGACGGTTGATGGGTACTTCACAAAGCATGCTAAGGGACATGAGTGACCTAGATGGAATTTGCTCATCCTGCATAACAGGATAAATGTCTAAGGGCCCAAATATTGAACTGGACAAGGGTGACACAGTGTATGTCTTGTGTTCAATATAGACATGAGGGCAAAAGGGTAATTGTACAACACAAATATTATCACGGAAAAGGTTTGGTCAGATCACATGACATTTTCGTGACTTGGGTAACAGTGATGTGTTGCTAGATACCGCTCACTGTTTATTATATTAAATGTGTGATTTAATATAATTTCCAACGTCGCGAAAACCTACAGGGTCACACACATAAGGACAGGTTGATGAGAGATAGAATAAATAAGGAACACCGTAAGGTACGGTGCACTTAAGTGTAATACGGAAAGTGGTAAGGTACCACGTGGATAAGTGATATATGGTACATCATAAGGTATGATGTCCATAAGCTTAATTGGGCTTTTAGCTTATAGCCTTAATTGGGCTTTTAGCTTGTAGCCCACACGAGTGATTCTATAAATAGATCCCTTGTGATGAAGCAATTTCACTTGATGCAATTTCGTTTTTTATTCTCTCTCTCACTCAAGGTTTCTGTTCGTGATCAGCTAGCACTGTGACCGGAAGCGATCTGTTCGTGTGGACTGAGTAGAGGCGTTGTTCTTCATCAACGCTCGTGATCACAACATCAAAGGTCTGAATCGCCATAAGAGGTAAATATTTCTATCACTGACCATGCTCATTCGTAAGGATCGCTAAAGGAAAATTTTAAATTTCGCTGCGCTTTTGATCGCAATTTTCCTTCAGTGGTATTAGAGCCACTTACGAAACCATGGATCTGATAGTTGTTTATGTTCTATATTTTCTGTTTTGATTTGATTAAAACCAGAATGAATTGAATAATAAACGAGTAATTAAATTTGGCATCTGTTGTGTACGATTTGGATGATTGATGTTGACTATGCTTCGGAATCCGACATTAGTATGGTGAAGAAGCGATACATCGATCGTCCATAGGTTACACAAATAAGATCGATCACTTTTATATATGATATAAGTAAATCTGATGCAACGACGGTATATGGGATATATTGTTTACCTAAGGCAGTCTACCTCAAATTAGGGTTTCATGTTGCATCAAGATGCTTGAGTCCAAAAGACCCCAAATGCTCACCATTGTCCTAATATGTTATCAAGGTCATCCATGTCAACTTTCAAGCCTTGCGAAGGAAGTTTGCTCAGTCAATTGCTCAAAGGCCTAAAAATCGACTGTGCTAGGGCAAAAGTCAACTATGGCCCACATACAGTCAAACTTCAAGATTTTTGGTCAACATCCTCATTTTGAAGTATATTTCATCATTTGATCAAGGTTTGATCATGATTCATCAAGGATTGCTCATAATTCATCAAGATTCAAAAGTTACTAAATTAGGCGCTCAAAAGTTCAAATTATGCGCTCACAAGAAGTTATGAATTTGGACATTATAGGTCGTTTTGGAAAGTAAACAAAAACACCTTTTTTGTCAAAGCTTCATACATGAGCATGGAATATCAAATTGAGAGGAGACTAAAAGGGTTGCTTAGAGTACATCTCAAGATTTCTAAAAAGTCCAAGAATACCTCCAAAGAGTCAAAATTGAGGAAGTTATGCATTGGTGAAGTTGACCTTTTTTGCAAAATTGCCAAAAGTCAACTATGCCTAAAACTTCAAATTTTGCCAAATGGGCCCAATCTTTTTCACTTGTTTTGAGTTGGCAACATAGTCCACGAGCTCTAGCCTTTTCCACTTGTCCTTATCTTATTTTTATTATCTTATTTTGATTTTTATTTGAATTAATTCAATTTAAATCAAAACAAATCATATAAAATCCAAAATATTAAAAGAAAGAGATTTTGTGCTTGTTCCAGGTCACAAATATAGTTGGCAAGTATTCAAACTCGTATCAAGGCATGTGTGCACAAAAAGATTGGAAATAGGCCAAATTTGGAAAGTTTTCAAAGTGAATCAAATCAAATATCCAAATCATTGATGGGGGAAGATTGAGAGCAGTTATCAACCCAAATCCCTTCATTGATACATATAGAGGGCGTGTAGACTCAAAAAAGAGGTTAAAAACAGGCGCAACAAGTAAAGAAATATTTGGAAAAAAAATCAAGAAAAGTGTAAGATCGAATTCCTATTTCCAGGCATCCTCAAGGCTTTCTATCCATCCCAATCGATTCCTGGGAGTGTCAGCAAGCTAAAGCAATCAAGAACCAAGCCGTTCCAGTCCCAAATCGCACTGTAAGTCCATCACGAAACTCATGAAATCTTGAATTCGAATAGCATGATTTAGGCATTTTTAGGATGAATTAATCACACATTCTTGATCTATGGAACATATGCAAACTTTATGCATCATTTAATTGCATTTATATGGCTTGTAGCGAATTTCACCATTGTTAGGGTTCGGAGCTTCGAATCAGGGTTTTTGTATGCAGGGAAAATTAGCCTTCGTAAGTGGTACTATCATGTTCGAGAGGACGAGATGAACTCAACCATGGCGTTAGGTTTCATTTATATGGCCCTTGGAGGATTTTTGAACGAGCATTGCTTATAGCTACAGACAAACGTCTGTAGGAAAAAGTTTGATGCTTTTACCCACGGAGAGGGGAAGATGATGACCTATGTGGCAGCATTCCATTGGCCCGTTCAAACCATCCGCGCGCGTTTTTTTTTCATCCTCCACTAATGCTTGTTTTTACATATTATTATTATTATTCATTATTATGTATAGTAAGGATAAATGGCCCAGAGGTAGCCAGGCACACTTTAAGGCATTGTAAGGCTTGAGGTCAGGGGTTCGACCCCTGCCTCCAGCATTTGTTATTTTCCTATTTTCATTCAGGCGATTCAGTACATGCATGAAGCCAATGACTACCATACATCCTCCCAATCTAGTCGGCCAAGTGTCAAATGACCAAATCTGATGGCCATCATCTGAGTGTGTATCATGAGCCAAGTCAAGCGCGCAGTACAGGATCTCAAAAGTCAAACAGACCTCACCACTATTGGGCCCAGAATCACTTCTTGCACCCCCCATGTTTCAGGCCCATATTCTTACTCTTTTTATTTTTCATTTGATTATTTTATTTATTTATTTTACTAATCATCAAATTATTTTCTTTTTATCAAAAAATCACAAAAAATATTATTTTTCACAAATTAGGTCTAGATTTTATTTTTATTACAAAATTAATTAATTTAATTAGGTTTGTTAATTTAGGTAACTTTAATTTCTTTTTTTGCAAATAATTAAAATTAATTAGAATAAATAGGTTTTATTACTAACTTAATTATATTTTATTTTTTTTCCTAAAATAACAAAAACCCAAAAATAGGTCATTTAATTATTTTCATTAATTGATTTAATAACTAATTAATTTAGCATTTAATTTTAAAACCTGATCTTTTTTCTTAAAAAAATATTAAAAACAACAAAAACATTTTCTATTTTCATTAGGATAGAAGGGTTAAAACCCTAATTTCTCGTCGATCTAATTTGTCATCGCGCGCTTTATTTTATTTTTTATCCCAAATATTGTATCTGCTCACAGATTGTAATAGTTTAAATTAGGACGCTTATTTACTTTTATCGCTTTAATTTTCAAGGGTTTGTTTTTGGCTATGTAAATACCCGAAGCCTTGTAATAGCGTAGTTTAATTTCCACACTTTAAATTCCGCAAAATATTAACTGTTAGATGTATGAATAATTAGGGTTTGCATGACAAGAATGTATGACTAATTTTAAAACAGTTAGATAACCCTAAACATGTGCAAAGATAAATAATCTGAAATTGAATCACTCGCACATGCGCACTCCTAGGATACACTCCCACTTGGTTGCCTTCGGTAAACGGTCATTGAGTATAGGATATTTTAGTGGTCGTCCTTTTTTCCAAAGATCAAAGTTGCCTCGGAAAGGTTACCGCGGATATTGTTGCCTCAGATGATTGATCTAAGACATTAGGGTTATTACTAAGACATCCTAACATTGCTTTAGTGACCGTACGTCCCTTTCAAATTGACCCTCAAAACTCCAACGACAGTGCTACCTACTCACTAATAGTGGGATAGTGCTGTCTAAAGGAAACGAATACAAAATGATTCTTTGTTCGAGTAGGTAGATTAGTTCTTAAGTACTTACTCAATCCAAACAAAATTTTTCACACTTACACTCCTTTATAAACAAAGTTTTCAAAAACACTTCATTAAACTCTTGAAGACAGAAGCAAGAGTTAAATCTAAGTTAAAACAAAAAACTTTTCAAAACCCACAAACACAAAGAAAACAATTTTGAAAATGATGAGCAAGTACCTAAGAGCCCGTAGATAACTACGGATAGAAAGGGTGCTAATACCTTCCCTTTCTATAATCTACCCCCCGTACTCAAAATCTCGAAAAAGGAATTTTTATATGCTTTTTTCCTTTCCTTGTTGGATAAAATAAAAGTCGGTGGCGACTCTTGCTTACCGCGATATTTTGCAAACACAAACGTAAACCAGCAATTCCTTAAAAAAGGGAAACACGTCCCGGTTCTGGCCACCGTATCACATAACTGGTGACTCTGCTGGGGACTATATAAGTGGGGTGTACCTTAGGAATAGTTTATCATATTTTTTTTCAATTGTTTGATCTATTTGCTTTTATTTGTGGGCTTTGTATCGGAGTTACTATAAATCCTAACTCGTATCTGGGGACACCTTTTAGGTAAGTAGCAATAGACTGTGAGGGAACTGTATGGCGTAGACCAATACGGTTGAAGCAGTAGCTACGTTGGTGTGACAAATTAGTTAGTACCGATATCCCTTATGGAGGAACAAGGAGAATATGGGGCTGCTAATAGGTCATTAAGCATCAACTGGCCTTAGAACCTATAATTGACCAACTTGGCCATAAAAAAGTAGCAGTATGCTACACTCATTGAGACCATACTCTCGCGATGATTCCGGCCGCAACAAAAGGTTGCTAAACTGGAATTATGACCGATCGAGGATGGTCAGTGATATTGAGAACCTCTAGAACCCGGTTACTATTACTAGGACAGGTTGAACCAACTAAACTGAAAGAGGGTAGTACCTAGACTCCATGCCAGCCTGAAATTTAAGGGCTATTGTGTGACTTATTTGCCCTTATCATGTTTGCTATCTGTGATACCTGTGGTGTGTTCTTATCATGACATCATGCATAATGACATCGCATGTATATTTCATTAGACTAATCATTTTCAAAGACCGAGGGGATTCATCTTTGTTCTGTTTTACAGATCATGGCATCTATGCGCAAAAATACCATTCAGATCAGTTTCATGCAGATACCTGCTCAGCTTAAAGAATTGGTTTCAAAGGTTCCTGATACTTCTTCCTTTGTTAGAAGACATGTTCATATCCTTGGTTTGGTAACTTCCAAGCTGGATGAGCAAATGATAAGCGTCTTGTTCCAGTTCTTTGACCCGTTGCATCACTGTTTCACCTTCCCGGACTATCAGTTGGTCCCTACTTTGGAGGAGTTCTGTGAGTTACTTAGCATATCTATTCTAGAGCAGACACCATTTACAGGTTTGGAGATAGCTCCTAGGCCGGAGGATATTGCTTTAGCCCTCCATCTGACAAAGGCTGATGTAGTATCTAATTTGGTGACTCGGAGTGGGATTAATGGTTTCTTGGATAAGTTCTTGATTGATCAGGCTCAATAGTTCTGGGATAGTTTAGACTTTCGAGCATTTAAAGACATCCAGGCTCTACTCATCTATGGCTTGGTTCTGTTCCCTGATTCAGATGCATTTGTCGATGTGAACACACTTAAGATCTTCATGTCCCGTAACCCAGTGCCTACTCTCTTGGGTGATATTCTGCATGCTCTTTATACCCGTACCGTTCGGAAAAGGGGAACTCTCATGTGCTGTGCACCGCTGCTGGCGAGATGGTTTATTTCTCACCTCCCCAAATCTGTATTGAAGAATGAGGAAGGTATGGGTTGGGTTTACAGAATAATGTCCCTTGCTCACATGGACATCCTTTGGAGTACTAAAGATATGGAGAAGGTAGTTGTCATCGACTACTGTGGGGAATACCCCAATGTTCCATTGCTTGGAATTAGAGGAGGGATAGCCTATAATCCTTGTTTGGCCTTACGACAGTTTGGACGAGCTCGAAGGGACGGTCCTCATGAGTTGTTACTTCCAGACATTTTCTTTGACTTCATGGGGGATGTTTAGGGACATCGCCGCAGATTTACACGAGCCTGAGACAAGGTTAATAGGTCTGATCCACATGAGCTAGGCATGAAGACTTCTCTCCCGATGCAACTGTATCTCCAGTGGGTTCGAGCCCATGCTCAAAAGCTGGGGATGCCATACGAAGCTGTTTTGCCGGTGATTGTGGAGCATACTGATGAAGAAGGGGTTCCTTATACAATCCTCCATCCTCATATGCCTACTGATCTCGGGGCAATGAAAAGGTCTTGGATCCAGCTAAGGGAAGAATGAGATACATACTAAGAGAAGTATCATGAGCAGGAACGGAAGATCCTGAAGCTTACAAGTCAGCTGGAGACTGAGAGGACAATCAACGATTATGTCAGCACAAAAGGAAAACGACCATGGGAACGCTGATGTCTTTTATTATTTCTAGTTTAGATTTGCTTTTCAGTATTTCTTTTGTAACGCCTTAAAGGCATTTGTTAAACATTGTTTCAAGTTTTTATCTAATAAAGTGTGTTTCATTTTGGTTTACAAATTTGAATCTCCCTAAAGTCTTTGAATTCATTTCATACGCATTCCATCCCCATGCACCTCATTACAGGTACCCCTACAGGTTTCTTATCTTCTTCGCTGTTTATTTCAGCACATCATGTCTTCTGAAACACCTATCGATCAAGCCATCAAGGCTCTTCAAGCTCAAAATGCTCAATTCCAGGAAATGTTCTTGAACTTGGCTAAGGGTCAACAAGATCTGAAGACTCTTATCTTGAAGGATAAGAAGAAGAAGAAGAAGAAGACGGTCCTCCTGAATATGGGTCACAGATTTGGGAACAAGTTGAGACAGGATGTTGATTTATCTCACTCATCTGGAGGGGGAGAGAATCAAGAAGAAAGGATGGCTCCTAGCCCTGTGGTTTCTGACAATGACACAAACTTTGATGAAGACCAGTATCCTCCGGTTGAGGATAGGTATAAGCAACTCAAAGACCGGTTAAGTGCAATGGAGATCCAGAAGATACCTGGGTTGGACTTCGGAGATTTGGGTTTGGCATCTGGGGTGGTGATTCCCCACAAGTTTAAAGCTCCTGTCTTTGCTAAGTACGACGGGGTCTCCTGCCCAAAGTTACACCTCTGCTCGTATGTTAGAAAGATTCAACCATATACTGCTGATAAGAACCTCTGGATTTATTTCTTTCAAGATAGTCTGTCAGGGACTCAATTTGAATGGTTCTATCAACTGGAAGGAGCTAACGTCCGCAACTGGGAGGACCTTGTTGCTGCTTTTTACAAGCAATACCAGTATAATACCGACCTTGCTCCCACGCGTTCCCAACTTCAGGGTATGTTTATGGGTGCGAGCGAAGGTTTTAAGGACTACGCTCAGAAGTGGAGAGATCTGGCAGGAAGAGTACAACCCCCTCTGGCTGATAGGGAGTTGGTGGATATGTTCCTTGGGACTTTGTCTGGTCCATATTTCAATCATTTGATCGGTAGTTCATCGTCTGGGTTCACTGAATTGATTATGACTGGGGAGAGAGTTGAGGCCGGTATCAAGAGCGGCAAGATACAGAAGGTTGCTTCGTCAAGTATAGAGAAGAAGCCTTTCAAGAAGGAGTCTAGTGCAGTTTACAGCTCCAGAGGCCAAAATCTACCTGAGCGCCACCAAGCAGTTAATGTGGTGGTTATATCAAGACCAACTGTTGCCCCACAACGCAACAATCAACAAAGAGCAGAGAGATCGCAAAGGCAGTATACTCGGCTCAGTATGACTTTATCTCAAATTCTGCCACAACTGTTGAAAACTAACTTGGTGATTCCAAAGGAGTCCCCAAAGAATCCTAACACCGCATCACCGCTATATAATCCGAACGCCCGTTGTGCTTATCACTCTAATAGCCCAGGGCATGATACCAATAACTTCTGGGCTTTGAAGAATAAAGTGCATGATCTTATCGATGCTAAGGAGATTGAGTTTGAAGCGCCGGAAAAGCCTAATGTTATGACTGCTCCTATGCCCAAGCGTGGAGTGAATGTTATGGATGATGACTCGTTTGTGACTTCCATGAAATACATTTCTACTCCATTCATGACAGTGAAGAAGAACTTATTATTGGCAGATTTATTTCCGGGTTGTGGCAAAGGTTGCCACCTGTGTTCCATCCTGCCTACTGGTTGCCATCTATTGAAGTCAGGTGTCCAACACCTGATGGATAACAAAGAAATCTTGTTCGAGAGAATTTTGGTTCCATTGATTCTTGTTAAATATGTTTCTATAATCACCATTTCCGCCAATTCTTCCAAGGCTTCCTCGAGAAAGCCTGTTAGAATTACATATGTTCTAAGAATTGCTCCATTGATCATTACTATTCCTGGACCTATCCCTTACACGTCGGATAAGGCTGTCCCGTGGCACTATGGGGCCGACGTGTATTGTCATGGGATTAAACAAGACTTGAAGGATGAAGAGGATGATACTGATGTCAGCAATATTGTTGGGTCTAGCAAGGTCACCCGCAACGGAAGACTTTTCTCTCCTGAAATTTCCCCACCAACTGTTCAAAAGCCTGTTGTCATTACACCTACCAGTACATCTGCTGTTGTTCCAATTCTCACTTCAGTTGTTACCCCTGTCGCCGAGTCATCTGATGCTCGGGGCAAAGAGATCACCGGTGAGCCTTCCTGGACGGAGGCACCAAATAAGATTATTGTTAAAACCTCTAGGCAGGAGATAGAGGAAATTTTGAAGATCATCAAAAAGAGCGACTATAACGTAGTCGAACAACTGGGGCAAACCCCGTCGAAGATCTCTATGTTGTCTTTATTATTGTGCTCAGAAGCCCATGCTAAGGCTCTGATTACTTTCCTGAAAACTGCGCATGTGCCGCAAGATACATATGCTGATCAATTCAAGGACTGTGTGGCTAGTTTGACCGCAGACAACGGGTTGGGTTTCTCCGACGCAGATTTTACTACCAAAGGAAAGAATCACAATGACGCTCTGCATGTTCCAATCGAGTGCAGGGGCACTACTCTAGCTCACGTGCTGGTGGATATTGGGTTCTCGTTAAATGTTTTACCCAAGAAAGCGTTAGATCGGTTGGACTATGAAGGGTTGGTGCTGAAGCCAAGTAATATTGTGGTTAGGGCCTTTGATGGGTCCAAAAGGATGGTACATGGAGAGGTGGATGTTCCTGTTAAGGTTGGTTCCCAGACTTTCGCATCTACATTCTATGTGATGGACATTCGGCCGTCTTATTCTTGTTTGCTGGGTCGCCCGTGGATCCACAAAGCTGGGGAAGGAACTTCTACGCTCCATCAAATGTTAAAGTATCCAGTGAAGGGGAAAATAGTCACAGTACAAGGAGAAGAGGAGTATATGGTAAGCCACCTCAACTCTTTTCGGTATGTGGAGATGGATGGGGAGTTCATCGAAACCCCGTGTCAAAACTTTGAAGAAGCCCCCCAGACTCTGGCGTCGACTGAAGCTGTTGCTGAAGATCCTCCAATGAAGATGGATTCCCTAAAGGATGCCTGTGCTGTTATTGAAAAAGAAGCTCAAAGGGATGTTCGGCGTGCACGTATTGGAAGACCTCCCCTGCGTATCACTAATCCGGAAGTGAATTCAATTGAAGATGATGATGAAGAGTCTGAGTTTGACAGCTGGATTTACCCAACTACCGACGACAGATTAAGAAATTGGACGACAAAAGACTTCGTGCCCATTTCTTTTATTACACAGTAATATGACTTTTATTTTGAGTTTTGTAACAGACAATTTGAAACTTTTACGGCCCGGTGCCTTGCCCGAGACACTATGGCTTTGTTTGGGAGGGCTTTATATTTTTCATTTCCATATATCATCAATAAAAGCATTGGATGTCTTTCTTGCATTACAAATTTTGCGCTCCTTGTTTTTCTTTTTTGCACTTTATCAAACAGCTATTTATCTTACACACACTCACATATACAAGTCTACATCCACTCTGGATCCCACTGATAACGACTCTGCTACTGCCAGTTATGACTTCGAAAGTCCGATCAACCAAGCTGAGGACGAAGGTGAGGATGATTGTGAAGTGCCTGGGGAACTTGCTAGACTGTTACTTCAGGAAGAGAGGGCCATACAGTCGCATGAAGAGCCAGTGGAAACAGTGAATCTGGGTACAGAGGAAGACAAGAAAGAGGTCAAGATCGGTGCAAATCTGGAGTCTAGTGTTAAGCAACGACTGATTTAGATGATGCATGATTATGTTGAGATCTTTGCCTGGTCTTATGAAGATATGCCTGGGTTGGATACTGATATTGTGGTTCATCGCCTGCCCACCAAGGAAGACTGTCCTCCAGTGAAGCAGAAAGTTCATCAAATGCGCCCAGAAATGTCTGAGAAAATCAAGGCTGAGGTTATGAAACAATTTGATGCTGGTTTTCTAGAAGTTACTTCTTACCCGCAGTGGGTTGCCAACGTGGTTCCAGTGCCGAAGAAGGATGGTAAGGTTCGTATGTGTGTGGACTATAGGGATCTGAACAGGGTGAGCCCCAAGGATGATTTCCCTCTGCCTCATATTGATGTTCTGGTTGACAACACCGCACAACATAAGGTCTTCTCCTTTATGGATGGTTTTTCCGGCTACAATCAGATTAAAATGGCTCCCGAAGACATGGAGAAGACAACCTTTGTCACGCAGTGGGGTACCTTTTGCTACAAAGTCATGCCTTTCGGATTGAAGAATGATGGGGCAACGTATCAGCGCGCCATGGTCGCTTTGTTCCACGACATGATCCCTCATGAGATTGAGGTATACGTTGATGACATGATTGCAAGGTCCCAGACTGAGGAAGAACATCTTGACCATCTTTAGAAGCTATTTGATAGGTTGAAGTTGTACAGACTAAAGTTAAACCCGAACAAGTGCACCTTCGGGGTAAGGTCTTGTAAGCTGCTAGGCTTCGTCGTTAGTGATAAAGGTATTCAAGTGGATCCTGCAAAGGTGAAGGCTATACAGGAAATGCCAGCTCCCCGAACAGAAAAAGAAGTCAGAGGCTTTTTGGGACGGTTGAATTACATTGCCTGGTTCATTTCACATTTGACTGCTACTTGTGAGCCAATGTTCAAGCTACCGAAGAAAGATCAAGTGGTAAAGTGGAATGATGAGTGTCAGGCCGCTTTCGAAAGAATCAAGGAGTACCTCCAAGAACCAGCTATTTTGATGCCTCCAGTTGAAGGAAGACCTTTGATCTTATACTTGACAGTAATCGACAATTCAATGGGGTGCGTGCTGGGGCAGCATGACGAGTCTGGCCAAAAAGAGCATGCTATTTATTACCTTAGCAAAAAGTTTACCGACTGCGAGACCCGATACTCGTTGCTTGAGAAAACTTGTTGCGCTTTGGCATGGGCTGCTCGCCGACTGAGACAGTATATGCTGACTCACACTACTCTATTGATATCAAAGATGGATCCAATCAAGTATATCTTCGAGAAGCCTGCCTTGTCCGGAAGAATATCAAGATTGCAGATGATCTTGACTGAGTACGACATCCAATACACGACCCAAAAAGAAATCAAGGGAAGTGTGTTGGCAGATCATTTGGCGCATCAGGCAGTGGATGATTACCAGTCTATGAACTTCAAATTCCCGGATGAGAACATCATGTTGGTAATCGACTATGAAGAACCTGGACTGGATGAAGGACCTGAGGAGGGATCCCAATGGTCTATGTACTTTGGCGGAGCTTCAAACGCTTTGGGTAATGGAATTGGCGCCGTGATCATATCTCCTGAAGGCTCTCATACTCCATTCACCGCCCGACTATGTTTCAACTGCACCAACAATATGGCGGAGTATGAAGCATGCATCATGGGCCTTCGAGCAGCTATTGACCTAAGGATCAAGTTCTTAAGTGTATTCGGAGATTCCGCTCTCGTGATCAGTAAGATCAAAGGCAAGTGGGATATGAAACACCCAAATCTTATTCCTTACAAGGAGTATGTATTGACGTTGCTTCCACATTTCAAGGAGATAACCTTTGAACACTTCTCTAGAGAGGAGAATCAGTTAGAGGACGCGCTAGCTACGATGTCTTCTATGTTCAAGGTCAGGTGGGACAACGAGGCTCCCTAGATTACCATTGAAAGGTTGAACGAACCCGCACATTGGTGTGACATTGAGACTGAAGAGGTAACAGATAAACCCTGGTTTCATGAGGTAAAGAGGTATCTTGAGGCTCAAGAATACCCTAAGGGTGCATCTGTTAATGATAAGAAGTTTCTGAGGAGGTTCGCGGCAAAGTTCTTCATTAGTAATGGTATCCTTTATAAGCGTAATCATGATTCAACCTTACTGCGTTGTGTAGATAAGAACGAGGCAAAAAGGATCACGGCAGAGTTACATGAAGGTACTTTCGGAACTCATTCCAGTGGACACACCATGGCAAAGAAGATCCTACGGGCAGGATATTATTGGTCCACCATGGAAGCCGACTGTTATTAACATTCTCGGACCTGTCACAAGTGCCAAGTCTATGCTGATAAGGTGCATATACCTCCAGTTCCTCTGAACGTCTTGACAGCTCCTTGGCCTTTTGCAATGTGGGGCATCGACATGATCGGCAAGATCAGACCTACTGCGTCTAACGGGCATCGTTTCATCCTAGTAGCTATTGATTACTTTATGAAGTGGGTTGGAGCAGCTTCCTTTGCTACTGTAACCAAAAACGTCGTGGCACGGTTTATTCGGCACAATTTGATCTGTCGATACGGTGTACCAGAAAGGATCATTACAGACAACGGTACAAATCTCAACAATAAGATGATCACCGAGCTCTGCAAGCAGTTCAAGATACAACATTAGAACTCTTCTCCTTACCGGCCGAAGATGAATGGGGCTGTTGAAGCGGCTAATAAAAATATCAAGAAGATCATGCAGAAGATGGCGGTGACAGACAAAGTTTGGCACAAAATGTTACCATTTTCTCTTCATGGGTACCGCACCTCAGCGCAGACGTCAACAGGGGAAACACCCTATTCCTTGGTATATGGCATGGAGGTTATCTTGCCCATTGAAGTTCAGATACCCTCTCTTTGGATTATGAAGGATGCAGGCTTGAGCGAAGATGACTGGATTCAGACCCGGCTTAATCAGCTGAACTTAATCGACGAAAAGAGACTTACTACTATTTGTCATGGTCAAACGTATCAAAAGAGGATGATCAAGGCATTTAACAAGAAAGTTAAACGACAAGAGTATCAAGTTGGGGATCTGGTGATCAAGCGCATTATCTTACCTCAAGGTGATCCGAGAGGCAAATGGACCCCTACTTACGAAGGGCCATTTGTGGTTAAGAACATTTTCTCAGGAGGGGCTATGATTCTAACCACCATGGATGGTGATGACCTTCCTCACCCCGTCAATGCAAACATAGTGAAAAATACTACGCATAATCAAAGACCCTTTAGGTCGACTGGCCTAGGCAAAAGTATGGGCTTTCCAGCGAACCAAAAGGGTTCGGGCAAAAATAAGGGATGAAAATGAAAAAATCTATACACCCAGCAAGTCAAAAACCTGAAAAGGCGGCTTGGGCAAAAAAGGGTATCCCGGTGGAATGAAAACCCGAAAGGGCGGTCCAGGCAAAAATTAGGGATCAAAGCGTAACACTATGTCTCATTGGATCACCTTGCAACCAGACTTCAATATCGACTATCAAGCTCGGACGACACTAATTAATCTGATCTACCTTCAACCAAGTAGCAAAGTGATGAGATGTTCGAGGATATAAAGGCAATAGCAGATTTGAAACCCAGTGGGATTATTCACATAGCTGTTTAAACTATATAAATTCTTTTATTTGGCGGTGTTCTCTTACTAGAACGTCAGCCTCTTGTACAAAAACGCCTATTTATAGGCTAACTTCAAAATCAATACAATTCATTTCCACAAATAAATTTCAAATTTTTCTTTTTTGTTTTGTTTTGCAAGAACGTCCAATGTTCATTTTTGATATATGCATTTGACATTAATTGCTGCTCATGAATATTTACATGCGAAACAAAAGACGATTACTCGTAATATCAGAGACAGGGGAAAATAAGAATTGTCCAGACCTTATAGTTGCTCTATCCACCAGGTACAGGGATAGATTTAGCTGAAGAATATGACTGAGGTACATTCACTCCATGCAGAGTAAGAAAAAGACATTAATGTTAACTCTCCCCATCTGAGGCTCACAACTACGAACTAGTCGGAAATATTCTCCCCAAGCAGAGTTTATCCATCATTAGCACTAGACAATTATCCCCAGTGGAGTCTGGAAAGTCTTCCCCAGTGGAGTTTGGAGAATCATCCCCAGTAGACTCTGAAAGATTATCCCCAGTAGAGCCTAAAAGGTTATCCCCAGTGAAGTCGCAACTGAAAGATCATCCCCAGCAGAGTTCATTCCTTTCACAAATAGAAACTCAATTCCCAACAGGTTTCATTATCACCAACAACGGTAATTCATCCCCAGCTGAGGTTATTCTTCCAAATCAACAGGTCCTCTAGCAGAGTTTGTCCTTCCCACAGAGTCATTTCCTCGTCAGTTTATTCCCCAGCAGAGTTATCCTCTCCTGCAGGTTTATTATCACAATTATCTTTATTCACTATCCCCAGCGAAAACGAAGAATTCAACTCTTTTCTCCAGCAGAAATCCGGGATTTATTTTCCCCAGCTAAAAACATCACATTTCCATACATCATGACATGCATACGCATCATACAACACAGTCTCATTTATTTTGAGAACATCATTGCCTGATACATATCATGCATTACATACAGCTAACCTTTACCTTTCAGGAAAGATACGATCAAATTCTCTCAAAATTCAAGCTATGAAGTCTTTACCTCAGTTGAATAACGGATGAATGAAGTTCCTAAATGTCAACAGAGATGTTTTCCTCAGTTAAATAACGGATGACTGAAGTTCCTAAATGTCAACAGAAATGATTCCTCAGTTGAATAACGGATGACTGAAGCTCATAAATGTCAGCAGAGATGATTCCTCAATTGAATAACGGATGACTGAAGCTCCTAAATGTCAGCAGAGATGATTCCTCAGTTGAATAACGAATGACTGAAGTTCCTAAATGTCAGCAGAGATGATTCCTCAGTTGAATAACGGATGACTGAAGCTCCTAAATGTCAATAAAAATGTTTTCCTCAGTTGAATAACGGATGACTGAAGTTCCTAAATGTCAGCAGAGATGATTCCTCATTTAAATAATGGATGACTGAAGTTCCTGAATATCGGCAGAGATGATTCCTCAGTTGAATAACGGATGACTGAAGTTCCTAAATGTCAGCAAAGATGTTTTCCTCAGTTGAATAACGGATGACTGAAGTTCCTAAATGTCAGCAGAGATGATTCCTCAATTGAATAACGGATGACTGAAGCTCCTAAATGTCAACAAGAATGTTTTCCTCAATTGAATAACGGATGACTAAAGTTCCTAAATGTCAGCAGAGATGATTCCTCAGTTGAATAACGGATGACTGAAGCTCCTAAATGTCAACTGAAATGTTTTCCTCAGTTGAATAACGGATGACTGAAGTTCCTAAATGTCAGCAAAGATGATTCCTCAGTTGAATAACGGATGACTGAAGTTCTTGAATATCGGCAGAGATGATTCCTCAATTGAATAACGGATGACTGAAGTTCCTAAATGTCAGCAGAGATGTTTTCCTCAGTTGAATAACGGATGACTGAAGTTCCTAAATGTCAACAGAAATGGTTCCTCAATTGAATAACGGGTGACTGAAGCTCCTAAATGTCAACAGAGACAATTCCTCAGTTGAATAACAGATGGCTGAAGCTCCTAAATGTCAGCAGAGATGATTCCTCAGTTGAATAACGGATGACTGAAGTTCCTAAATGTCAGCAAAGATGATTCCTCAGTTGAATAACGGATGACTGAAGTTCCTAAATGTCGGTAGAGATGATTCCTCAGTTGAATAACGAATGACTGAAGTTCCTAAATGTCAGCAGAGATGATTCCTCAGTTGAATAACGGATGACTGAAGTTCCTAAATGTAAGTAGAGATGATTCCTCAGTTGAATAACGGATGATTGAAGTTCCTAAATGTCAGCAGAAATGTTTTCCTCAGTTGAAAAATGGATGACCGAAGTTCCTAAATGTCAGCAGAAATGTTTTCCTCAGTTGAATAACGGATGACTGAAGTTCCTAAATATCAACAGAGATGATTCCTCAGTAGAATACGGACGACCGAAGTTCCTAAAATTCAAACAGAGACGACTCACAAGCATAATAACGGACGACGTAGCTCCTAAAATTATATTTCTTTCAACAAAGATCAGCCTTCCCCAGCGGAATCTTCCTCAACGACAGAAATACAAGCTCTCGCTAAGGAATCTCTTATGCGACCGACACTCCTTCGGATGGCATCTTTAATCCCATCTCCCGTCATCAGTCTCCAAACGGAATCAATAAGCCCATTCTTGACATCACAAGACAATTACCACTTCATGCGAGTGCAAATTTCTGGGCACTCTAGTGTTCAATCATCTTCCACCTTTAGATCACGAAAGGCACGAAAGCCAATCTAAATCTTCAGGTTTAAGTAAATTGAACAGGGGAAGATATTGTACCCCAAAATTTTCCCTCCCGTATTTCTCAAGACATTTCAAGAAAGATCCTCAAGTTGCTCAAGGTAGTCCAAGGGTTGGCCAGACAAGCTCTCTCCTAAGGCAGTCTACCTCAAATTAGGGTTCCATGTTGCATCAAGATGCTTGAGTCCAAAAGACCCAAAATTCTCACCATTGTCCTAATATGTTATCAAGGTAATCCATGTCAAGTTTCAAGCCTTGCAAAGGAAGTTTGCTCAGTCAATTGCTCAAAGGCCTGAAAATCGACTTTGCTAGGGGAAAAGTCAATTGTGGCCCACATATAGTCAAACTTCAAGAATTTTGGTCAACATCCTCATTTTGAAGTATATTTCATCATTTGATCAAGGGTTGATCATGATTCATCAAGGATTGCTCATAATTCATCAAGATTCAAAAGTTACTAAATTAGGGTTTTGCAGGAAAAGTTAACTCAACTTTGACCAAGCATAACTTTCTCATACTTTATGTGAAATGGCCCATCCAAAGCTCATTTAGAAGAGGATGAAATTCTCTACAATCCATATTCAGCTACCAAGTTTAAATTATGCGCTCACAAGAAGTTATGAATTTGGACATTATAGGTCATTTTGGAAAGTCAACAAAAAAACCTTTTTTGTCAAAGCTTAATATATGAGCATGGAATAACAAATGGAGATGAGACCAAAATGGTTGCTTAGAGGACATCTCAAGCTTTCTAAAAAGTCCAAGAACACCTCCAAAGAGTCAAAATTGAGGAAGTTATGCATTGGTGAAGTTGACCTTTTTTGCAAAATTGCCAAAAGTCAAATATGCCTAAAACTTCAAATTTTGCCAAATGGGCCCAATCGTTTTCACTTGTTTTGAGTTGGCAACATAGTCCACAAGCTCTAGCCTTTTTCACTTGTCCATATCTTATTTTTATTATTTATTTTGATTTTTATTTGAATTAATTCAATTTAAATCAAAACAAATCATATAAAATCCAAAATATTGAAAGAAAGAGATTTTATGCTTGTTTCAGGTCACAAATACAGTTGGCAAGTATTCAAACTCGTATCAAGGCATGTGTGCACAAAAAGATTGGAAATAGGCCAAATTTGGAAAGTTTTCAAAGTGAATCAAATCAAATATCCAAATCATTGATGGGGGAAAATTGAGAGCAGTTATCAACCTTAATCCCTTCATTGATACATATAGAGGGCGTGCAAACTCAAAAAAGAGGTTAAAAACAGGCGCATCAAGCAAAGCAATATTTGAAAAAAATCAAGAAAAGTGTAAGATCGAATTCCTATTTCCAGGCATCCTCAAGGCTTTCTATCCATCCCAATCGATTCCTGGGAGTGTCAGCAAGCTAAAGCAATCAAGAACCAAGCCGTTCCAGTCCCAAATCGCATTGTAATTCCATCACGAAACTCATGAAATCTTGAATTCGAATAGCATGATTTAGGCATTGTTAGGATGAATTAATCACATATTCTTGATCTATGGAACATATGCAAACTTTCTGCATCATTTAATTGCATTTATATGGCCTGTAGCGAATTTCACCATTGTTAGGGTTCGAAGCTTCGAATCAGGGTTTTTGTATGCAGGGAAAATTAGCCTTCGTAAGTGGTACTATCATGTTCGGGAGGACGAGACGAACTCAACCATGGCGTTAGGTTTCATTTATATGGACCATGGAGGATTTTTGAACGAGCATTGCTTATAGCTACGGACAAACGTCCGTAGGTAAAAGTTTGATGCTTTTACCCACGGAGAGGGGAAGACGATGACCTATGTGGCAGCATTTCATTGGCCCGTTCAAACCATCCGCGTGCGTTTTTCTTTCATCCTCCACTAATGCTTGTTTTTACATATTATTATTATTATTCATTATTATGTACAGTAAGGATAAATGGCCCAGTGGTAGCCAGGCACGCTTTAAGGCATTGGAAGGCTTGAGGTCAGAGGTTCGACCCCTGCCTCCAGCATTTGTTATTTTCCTATTTTCATTCAGGCGATTCAGTACATGCATGAAGCCAATGACTACCATACATCCTCCCAATCTAGTCGGCAAAGTGTCAGATGGCCAAATCTGATGGCCATCATCTGAAGGTGCATCATGAGCCAAGTCAAGCGCGCAGTACAGGATCTCAAAAGTCAAACGGACCTCACTACTATTGGGCCCAAAATCACTTCTTGCACCCCTCATTATTCAGGCCCATATTCTTACTCTTTTTATTTTTCATTTGATTATTTTATTTATTTATTTTACTAATCATCAAATTATTTTCTTTTTATCAAAAAATCACAAAAAATATTATTTTTCACAAATTAGGTCTAGATTTTATTTTTATTAAAAAATTAATTAATTTAATTAGGTTTGTTAATTTAGGTAACTTTAATTTCTTTTTTTGCAAATAAGTAAAATTAATTAGAATAAATAGGTTTTATTACTAACTTAATTATATTTTATTTTTTTCCTAAAATAACAAAAACCCAAAAATAGGTCATTTAATTATTTTCATTAATTAATTTAATAACTAATTAATTTAGCATTTAATTTTAAAACCTGATCTTTTTTCTTAAAAAAATATTAAAAACAACAAAAAACATTTTCTATTTTTATTAGGATAGAAGGGTCAAAACCCTAATTTCTCGTCGATCTAATTTGTCATCGCGCGCTTTATTTTATTTTTTATCCCAAATATTGTATCTGCTCACAGTTTGTAATAGTTTAAATTAGGCCGCTTATTTACTTTTATCGCTTTAATTTTCAAGGGTTTGTTTTTGGCTATGTAAATACCCGAAGTCTTGTAATAGCGTAGTTTAATTTCCACACTTAAAATTCCGCAAAATATTAACTATTAGATGTATGCATAATTAGGGTTTGCATGACAAGAATGTATGACTAATTTTAAAACAGTTAGATAACCCTAAACATGTGCAAAGATAAATAATCTGAAATTGAATCACTCGCACATGCGCACTCCTAGGGTACACTCCCACTTGGTTGCCTTCGGTAAACGGTCATTGAGTATAAGATATTTTAGTGGTCGTCCTTTTGTCCAAAGATCAAATTTGCCTCGGAAAGGTTGCCTCAGATATTGTTGCCTCGGATGATTGATCTAAGACATTAGGGTTATTACTAAGACATCCTAACATTTCTTTAGTGACCGTACGTCCCTTTCGAATTGGCCCTCTAAACTCCAACGACGATGCTACCTACTCACTAATAGTGGGATAGCACTTTCTAAAGGAAACGAATACAGAACGATTCTTTGTTCGAGTAGGTAGATTAGTTCTTAAGTACTTGCTCAATCCAAACAAAAATTTTCACACTTACACTCCTTTATAAACAAAGTTTTCAAAAACACTTCATTAGACTCTTGAAGACAGAAGCAAGAGCTAAATCGAAGTTAAAACAAAAAACTTTTCAAAACCCACAAACACAAAGAAAACAATTTTGAAAATGATGAGCAAGAAACTAAGAGCCCGTAGATAACTACGGATAGAAATGGTGCTAATACCTTCCCTTTCTATAATCTACCCCCCGTACTCAGAAAATCTCGAAAAAGAAATTTTTCTGTGCTTTTTTCCTTTCCTTGTTGGATAAAATAAAAGTCGGTGGCGACTCTTGCTTACCGCGACATTTTGCAAACACAAACGCAAGACGCAAACCAGTAATTCCTTAAAAAAGGGAAACACGTCCCGGTTCTGGCCACTGTATCACATGGTGAATTCCAAATTACAAATAAAGTATGTAATCACAATAACCTGCACACAAAACAAACAAACAACCCAATGTCTCGAGGTAAACCTCAAGAACTCCAGACAAAATAATGAATTAAGGTCACAAAGTCTCCAAGATAGGCCAAGGTCTCTAATCCTAAGTCCAAGAAGTTCAATGCTCCATAATGCCAAGGATAGTAACCAATAGTCCAAATATCATTAAAGATTTTTATGGTTCATGTTGATTATTAGGTGTCTTTAAAAAGAAAAGAAAAGCTCAAGTGAGCAAAATAAAAATGACATAAAAGTAAATGCTCAAGTGAGCAAAAAATAAAAAAAAAGGCATGAAAATGTAAATGCTCAAATTAAATGGTACGTAAAGCATAAAAAAATAAAGCATAAAGTAAAGTCAGTTGTTAGAAATTAGTGGTTAGTTGGATGACCATCTTGAAACTTGCATTTGGAACTCATTAGAGGATTGGTAGAACCAAAGCCTCCACACAACAAGTTGCATTTTCTTTTTGTCAAGTATATCATCCATTTTGGAATCCTCAAAAAAGTAACATTTAATGATCAACGATGTTTAAGTGATCCGCGTTGACCAAAGGTATTGTAGATCCATTAGAGGATTGGTAGAACCAGAGCCTCCGCACAATGAATCTCAAGGTTATTGGATCAAAGAGATCAAATTAACATACTTGGGCTTGCAATCATAAGTTTGGGCCACGAATGATCATTTATTCGAATCGGGACAAAATTTAGTGCTATGTTAAGCAATCGTAAGTGGACTTATATAGAAGTCGCACCTATTTTGAGGCCGGTCAATAGCAATCTATGTACTTCATGTTTGGAGAAATGATATAGAGATCACCATCCTTTAACATGTAGCACAATTAAAAAATAAAGGGATAAGATGAAGAGGGAGGGGAATGATAAGCTAATTTGGATCACCATTTCAAAATTCTTTCATCTTTAAATTCAACCACTCCTCTAGATGGATTAAAGTACTAAACATGTCATTAATCTAAAGCACCAAAAATGAATTAAATAATTCATTCTTAGGTAGATTTGAATTGATGAACATTTATCCAACTTCATCTACATCACAAAGTCCATTGAGTTTAAAAACAAATTGGACATTTAAAATTGCAATCCAAATTATCCATCAAAGAGAGTGCAGAAAAATATTTGAGTCAAAACAGTCCCAAAATAAGGCAGCAAAAGTATTTTTGGCACTATTACAATCAATTGTGCCTAGACAGCAACCTATTGCATCAATGCATTTTTTTATCAAATCAGTTTTCTGTTACAATCAATTGTAACGTTACAACAATTGATTGCAACCTGTAAAAAATCAGTAGAAAATAGCATTTTAAAGATCAAATTCTTGTTCCAACTTTTTATCAAACACCTTATGATCATGGATCCAATTGAGCATGAAAATTCCAGCAAATTTTGAGAAAATAGCACTCATGGAGTTATAAAACAATGCTCAATGAATCAAAACCAGAAATCCACAAGAGATCACATTGTTAAATATGATGATCCAACTTACCAAAGGTAGAACTTGAGAATTATCAAACCACTTCAGAATTTGCTTCAATTCAACAACAAGAATCAATCACCAAAGCTTGGATGTAGAGAATTGATGGAGAAAAAGTGTTTGGATGAAGGTTTATCTCAAAGATTAGTAAGCTTCAATGCAAAGCTTACTAACTTTTTGAAAATGGAGCTTTGAGTGAATTTGGTAAAATGGAGAGAATTGAGAGATTTTTTAGCAAGATGATTTTGGCTATCAAAAGCTTGTGATTTGAATGAAATGAGGTCACTATTTAGAGTTTTAGGATTGGGATTAGTGGTAATTTGGTAATTGATTCTTGGAGCCAAATTTGAATTAATGATATAATTTCAAATTATGCAGAAAAAAATGGAGCCAAAATGATAACAGTTTGAATTTGCTGGCTTTTTTTCAAAAAATACGTGCATTTTGCCATTATGAGTCGACACATAAGGGGTATGCGTCGATACATCCTAGCTGTATAACACAGCATGTGTCGATACATGCCTCTATGTGTCGATACATACTTTTATTCCAACACATTACAGAATCACACAAACTGCATGAGTCGATACATAACACGTATGTGTCGACACATGCTAGTTTTACAATCAGGATGAGTCGATACGTACATGCATGTGTCGACACATGCTAGTTTTTTCAAGCAGGACGAGTCGATACATACATGCATGTGTCGACACATGCTAGATATGCACAACAAAATGAGTCGATACATACCTTTATGGGTCGATGCATGCTGGATTTTTTGCCACAATAGGATCAATCAACTTGCATGACCTTATTTGTTGGATGCTTTGACTTGGTACCTACAAAACACAAATTGTGCAAAGACAAGGACAAATATTTTTTGTATTTTGGTTAGAGGTTAGTCAACAACACATATACAAGATTCACAACCAAGGTGCTTGGAAATTCCTCAAGAGCAAACTTAAAGATAGGAGATAGAGCAAGATGAAGAACCAACCCTAATGTGATCTTGTTATGATCAAGTTAACATGATATGATAGGGGAATCTTAGGGGCAAAAATTGGGGTACAACAACTGCCCTTATTTAAGTGTCTTCTATCCGGAGAAATGAAGGTTAAAAATCGGTGTCGACGCGATTGAAGATACTTAAATATAAAACAAGCCCTATTTTTGTCTCTAAGATGCCATGCAATGCTTATGATTACGGATGCAAATAGACAGAGCAAAAAGAGACGTAAAGTATCACTAGGGATGCCACAAAAATGAAGAAACAAAGGATCAACCCCCACCAGGAAAATAAATCACGGGTGGACCAAAAGAGATGAATTAGAGAGGAGGATAACAAGCATCGACGTTCACTGCCGATGTCTACCAATGTTCACTGAAGGTAGATAGAAAAAGATATACCGACTCACAGATGACGGTAAACTACCAACTCAATAGCTGAAGGTAGAAGAGAAAATATATCATGTCATCGCCGTTCACTGATGATGAACTATCACCGTTCACTGATGATAGCAAAAAGATAAGAAACACCGACGTTCACTGCCGATGTACTACCAACGTTCACTGAAGGTAGATTTGAAAATATCATCCCACCGTCGTTCACTGACGAGGAACTACCATCGTTCACTGATGATAGCAAAAAGATAAGAAACACCAACGTTCACTGCCGATGCACTACCAACGTTCACTGAAGGTAGATTTGAAAATATCATCCCATCGTCGTTCACTGACGAGGAACTACCACCGTTCACTGATGATAGCAAAAAGATAAGAAACACCAACGTTCACTGTCGATGCACTACCAACATTCACTGAAGGTAGATTTGAAAATATCATCCCACCGTTGTTCACTGACGAGGAACTACCATCGTTCACTGATGATAGCAAAAAGATAAGAAACACTGACATTCACTGCCGATGCACTACCAACGTTCACTGAAGGTAGATTTGAAAATATCATCCCATCTCCGTTCATTGACGAGGAACTACCACCGTTCATTGATGATAGCAAAAAGATAAGAAACACCAACGTTCACTGCCGATGCACTACCAACATTCACTGAAGGTAGATTTGAAAATATCACACCATCGTCGTTCACTGACGAGGAACTACCACCGTTCACTGATGATAGCAAAAAGTTAACAAACACCGACGTTCACTGCCGATGCACTACCAACGTTCACTAAAGGTAGATTTGAAAATATCACACCATCGTCATTCACTGACGAGGAACTACCACCGTTCACTGATGATAGCAAAAAGATAACAAACAACGACATTCAATGCCGATGCACTACCAACGTTCACTGAAGGTAGATTTGAAAATATCATACCATTGAGTTCACTGACGAGGAACTACCACCGTTCACTGATGATAGCAAAAAGATAACAAACACCAACGTTCACTGCCGATGCACTACCAACGTTCACTGAAGATAGATTTGAAAATATCATACCATCGCCGTTCATTGACGAGGAACCACCATCGTTCACTGATGATAGCAAAAAGATAAGAAACACCGACATTCAATGCCGATGTACTACCAACGTTCACTGAAGGTAGATTTTGAAAATATCATATGTTTTCCCAAAATTCTGGTATTTCACCTGGAACGGGTATCAACTTCTTCTTTAACCGAGGATCTCTGCCTGGAAAGGGTAATATGCAAACTTATCTCAAATAAAGAGACTTCCACTCATTGTCAAGGGGAATTGCAAAGAAAGATGACTTTCTGGGGATAGAAATATGGCTTCTTGGGGAAAGAGATATGACTTCCTGGGGAAAGAGATATGGCTTCCTGGGGAAAGAGATATGGCTTCCTGGGGAAAGAGATATGACTTCCTGGGGAGAGAGATATGACTTCCTGGGGAAAGAGATATGACTTCCCAGGGAAAGAGATATGACTTCCTGGGGAAAGAGATATGACTTCCTGGGGAAATGCCACATTATTCCTGCTGAGGAGATAAAGTCTTCTCGTGCAAAATAAATGCACAAACCAAGACTCGAAGTTCTCAGAAATTCAAAGTGAATAATATCGTCATGCAACCACGAATCCCATTAGAAACAAACTGGAGCAAGACGGCCAACGAAGATACATCCTTTGAGAAATAAACTCAAGAGGGAAGACCAAATCCATTTAAGCAAGGAGCGCTGCAGGAAGGTTAGAACATAATGTCAAATGAAAAATGATTTATAGCAATGCATGATGCATGTATGAATGTATGAGTGATATCGTGTGTATGCTGGTAAAAGGATACATAATCAGCACAAAGAAACAAAATCGCCTCAGGTACCAACAACATTGGGCTAAACTTCAACCAGAAAGATCAATCCAAGAAAGGTAAAAGCAACTGCGGAAACCAAACCTATTGCCTGTCCTAACTTCACTAAGGAGAAACATAATCCGGATGTGGCTAAATCAAACAGATACCAGGATAGAACATCTTTCTTCTGGTTTTATTAGAGAAATCAGTTTTTCAAAAGAAACATGCCTACTGAAAATTGCAAGACCAGCCTCAAATAAAGCAGACTAACACCGAGACAATCAAACCTCACTGTGGAATTCAAACCCACTTCCCTGGAGAACAAACTGCGAATTGAAAACTTTTCATCATGAATACTCATTCCAACAAGATATGCCCTGGGATAGCCTTCTCGGGGAATAACACACAGAATTCAATGGGGAAAACAAATGTTTCACGGTCCGTACTCCTACTGGGGATTTCAATACTGATCTTGAATAAGGCAGATAGAAACCAAATTGTCAAAACATTCACTGGGGAATCCAGGCCCACTTTGAAGGAAGAAAAACATACGGACTTCACTAAGGGAGACAATGCTTTAACATCGAGACATCTACTAGGGACTTCATGCTGACTTCATTGGAGAGGTCAAAACCACATCATCGAGGGGAAACCAAGATACGTGCTTCACTGGAAATACGATCTTCACTGGAGATACGATCTTCACTGGGGAAACCGGAGATACATACTTCACTGGGGAAACCGGAGATACGTTCTTCACTGAGGAAACCGGAGATACGTTCTTCACTGGGGAAACCGGAGATACGTGCTTCGAGAGTAATTATTACACCAACCTCTTTAGGGAGAAAGGACTTCTATCAAATAAATGAGGCCTTTACTGGAGAATATTGGATTGAGTCTTCATATCAACCTATTCCAACAAAAGATGCCCTGGTATAGCCTTCCTTTCATCATATGAGGGAAAACTTTGCTGGGGAATCTGAGACGGAGGCTTTTGACCATGCAAACCCAAAATCAAAAGTGAACCAAGACTTGGCTGGGGATAAGGGGATCACAAACCTAACACTGCACCTTGCACCCACTGGTATCGTCTCCAACTATCTGAGAAACACAAAGATTGCGCACATTCTGACAAGATAACCTGAGAAAAACCTTCATGAAGGAAGTAAATCTTCTTAAAACAACTGGAGTTTGTTCATTCCTGGGATCTCCATTTTTGTTGTCATTGTTTCATCACAAATCCCAAAGTAAATTGAATTGTAAAGATGTATTTCTTTTTTAAAAGTCAATTTTGATTTTTTTAATCTTTTTGTTTTAAAAATTATTATCAGTAATAAATGGAGTCTTTGCAAGCTAAATAAAAATAAGAATACAAAGAATTGGGAAAAAGCTCGAATTTCATTAATAGAATGGTAGTCTGCAAATGGCGAGACTCCATGGATGATTACAAAGTTTGGGAAATGGTAATATATAATGGAAAAGATATATTGAGATACAATGACCACTATTCTCCCTAATAACTTTTGAAATTCTGAGCAGCAGCTTTTGTTGAAGTATGATGAGGATCCGAGAAGATTGTTGCTTCAACGATCAAGTCTTGTCTGACGTAGTTACTTGCCAAGAAAAGATCCCTAACTTTTGCCTAAGCAGCCCTTGCGGGTTTTTAACTTAGCGGGAAATTTATTCTGTTTATGTCTCTAATTTTTGCCTAGACCGCCCTTTTGGGTTTTCAGCCTACCGAGACGCTCCTTTTTGCCTAAGCCGCCCTTTTGGGTTTTCAACTTAGCGAGCTGTTCTTTTATTTCTTTAGGCGAAGTATTTCTTGACTGCGTCAGCATTCATGGGACGTGGGAACTCCTCGCCATCCATAGTTTCAAGAATTAATGCACCACCAGAGAAGGCTTTCTTGACAACATACGGGCCTTCAAAATTGGGAGTCCACTTGCCCCTAGAATCAGTGTTAAAAGGCATGATCTTCCTGAGCACGAGGTCGCCTTCTCTGTATTCACGAGGTTTGACCTTTTTATCAAATACTTTCTTCATTCTTTATTGATATAACTGCCCATGACACAAATCTGTCATTCTCTTCTCTTCAATCCAGTTCAATTGGTCAAACCTGTTCTGGACCCATTCAGCCTCTGTCAACTTGGCTTCCATTATCACATGCAACGAGGGAATCTCAACCTCAATTGGGAGTACAACTTTCATTCCATATACCAGGGAAAACAGGGTTGCTCATGTTGAAGTGCGAACAGATGTTCGATATCCATGCAGAGCAAAAGGGAGCATTTCATGTCAATCCTTATAAGTAACAACCATTTTTTGGATAATTCTCTTGATATTCTTATTAGCAGCTTCAACTTCCACATTCATCTTTGTCCTGTATGGAGATGAATCGTGATGGATAATCTTGAACTCTTCACACAATTTTGTCATCATCTTGTTATTCAAATTCGAGCCATTATTAGTGATGATTCTACTCGGCACACCATACCGGCATATAAGATTGTTTTTGATGAAACGCACAACCACCTGTTTAGTAACATTGGCATAAGACGCAGCCTCTACCCATTTGGTGAAGTAGTCAATTGCTACCAAGATGAAACGGTGTCCATTCGAAGCTTTGGGTTCTATCATCCCGATCATGTCAATACCCCACATAGAGAAAGGCCACGGGGAGGAAATCACATTGAGAAGTGTTGGAGGCACATGGACCTTGTCTGCATAAATCTGGCATTTATGGCACTTCTTTGCAAATTTGTAACAATCAGATTCCATTGTCAACCAGTAGTAACCTGCCCTTAGCATCTTTTTAGCCATTGAATGTCCATTAGCATGAGTGCCAAATGAACCTTCATGAATCTCATGCATCAACATGTCTGCTTCGTGTCTATCCACGCATCTGAGCAAGACTATGTCATAATTTCTCTTGTATAACACATTTTCACTGAGGAAGAAACTGGCTGCCAATCTTCTCAGTATCTTTCTATCTTTCCTCGACGCACCAATCGGGTATTCCTGAGTCTGAAGAAAATGTTGGATGTCATAATACCAAGGTTTTTCATCTGCTGCCTCCTCTGTCATAAACACATGAGCGGGCCTATCCAGCCGTCGAACTATAATACGGGGTATATCATTCCAAGTATTCACTTGGTACATGGAAGCCAGAGTCGCCAGAGCATCTGCCATTTGATTTTCATCTCTAGGAATATGATGGAATTCAACTTTATTGAAGAAGGGTAACAATCTTCTAGCATAATCTTTGTAAGGGATCAAGCTAGGGTGACGAGTATCCCATTATCCTTTAATCTAATTTATTACCAAAGCTGAATCACCATACACATCTAGAATTTTGATTCTGAGATCAATAGCTTCTTCGAGACCCATGATGCAAGCCTCATATTCTGCCATATTATTAGTGCAATCAAACGTTAACCTTGCAGTAAAAGGAATGTGCGATCCATGAGGAGTGACAATCATAGCACTGATTCCTTTACCATAAGCATTCACCGCTCCATCAAATACCATACTCCAACGAGATTCAGGTTCAGGGCCTTCCTCAGGCAATGGTTCATCACAATATTTCACTTTCAGGAACATCACATCCTCATCAGGGAATTCATATTCTGCAGACTGATGATCTTCCACCGGCTGGTGAGCAAGGTAATCTACCAACACACTACTTTTGATAGCTTTTTGAGTGCGGTACTCAATATCATATTCAGATAACAACATCTGTCAGCGGGAAATTCTCCCAGTAAGAGCAAGCTTCTCAAAAATATACTTGATTGGATCCATTTTGGAGATCAACCAAGTGGTATGATTCAACATATACTGCCGCAAACGCTTTGCCGCCCAGGCCAAAGCACAACACGTTTTTTCTAGCATGGAATACCGTGACTCACAATCAGTGAACTTTTTGCTGAGATAATAAATGGCAAACTCTTTCTTCCCTGTTTCATCCTGTTGTCCCAGAATACAACCCATGGATTTATCTAACACTGTTAGATACATAATCAACGGTCTTCCTTCTACGGGAGGGAGAAAGATAAGAGGTTCAAGCAGATACTCTTTAATACTCTCAAATGCCTTTTGGCAGTCATCCGTCCACACACAACCTTGATCTTTCTTTAACAACTTAAATATCGGTTCACACTTTGCAGTCATGTGGGAAATAAATCTGGAGATATAATTCAAACGCCCGAGGAAACTCCTGACTTGCTTTTCAGTTCTTGGTGCTGGAATTTCTTGAATTGCTTTGACTTTATCAGGGTCAACTTCAATTCCTTTCTGGATAATAATAAAACCCAACAATTTCCCCGATCTATCTCCGAATGTGCATTTATTTGGATTCAAGCGGAGACGATACTTCCTCAAACGCTGAAACAACTTCAACAAATCTTTTATATGCCCTTCTTCAGTTTGGGATTTGGCAATCATATCATCAACATATACTTCAATTTCTTTGTGCATCAGATCATGGAATAGGGTTGTCATAGCCCTCTGGTACGTTGCACCAGCGTTCTTCAACCCGAAGGGCATCACTCTGTAATAGAATGTTCCCCAGGGTGTGATAAACGTTGTTTTTTCCATGTCCTCTGGAGCCATTCTTATTTGATTATACCTGGAAAATCCGTCCACGAACGAGAATACCTTGAATTTTGTTGTGCTTTCCACTAACATGTCAATGTGAGGCAATGGAAAATAATCTTTTAGACTAGCTTTATTTAGATCTCTGTAATCTACGCACATGCGTACTTTTCCATCTTTTTTCGGTACTGGGCCAATATTGGCAATCCATTGAGGATACTCTGACGTCACAAGAAAACCAGCATTGATCTGCTTTAGGACCTCCTCTTTGATCTTTACTGCCATATCTGGGTGGGTTCTTCTTAACTTTTGCTTAACTGGGGGACACTCTGGTTTCAACGGCAAATGATGCTCAACAATGTCTGTATCTAGACCAGGCATATCTTGATAAGACCAAGCAAAAATATCCACATATTCTTTCAAAAGCTCAATCAACCCGCTCTTCACATCAGGACGCAACGATGCTCCAATCTTAATTTCCTTCGGATCTTCTTCCGAACCCAAATTAATCACTTCCAAAGGCTCCTTATATGGCTGAATGGTATTACCCTCGTGCTCAAGCAACCGTAAGACCTCTTCTGAAATGTCATCATAATCTTCTTCTTCGGCCCCAAACACAGGAGAATCAAAGTTGGGAGAGGGTGCAGGGTCATTGTATTCAACGGGTTTTTTAATTAATCTGCACATGTGATTTATGATTGCTTTTAGAAACTGACACATATAACAAGTGATCATGCAGATTAATTTTCAGTTATTATTTATTTTGAAAAGGGTTTTTTATTTGATTAACATTTCCCAAGGAAAAGAAAAAAATAAAGACATATTTCGGAAGCAAAGAAAACTTTTATTAATGATCTTAAAAGTCAAAGCAAACAGATAAGCCCATACAATACTTTCACCTTGGGCAGAGTGAAAGCTTTTCAAAAGAAAGAAACAGATTAACAAAACAAATTACTTTGAAATATATTGATCGCACTAAATCGCACTATGTTTCTGACTCAAATATCACATGTTTTCCTTAGTTTTTATTATCATTTTCTCGTATTATGTTCCTTTTTCCTTTGTTTTCAGGATTCTTGTCATTTCAGAGCCTTCTGTGAAGAAACGAGCCCAAACGCCAAGAAATTAGGGTTTTTCAAGATATTCTGCACTTATGGCGTTCAGCGCCGCGCTGGCTACAGGGAACGCGATGACGTGGCCCACTTTCACCCAAAGACCAACTGCCACGTTCCCACGATGTGGCAGTTCCAGCCACCGCGCCCGCGGCCACTGCCACCGCGCCCGCGGCCTTCACAAAAAGCTTCCCGCTCAAAAGAAGTTGAGGGGCATGCTGGTCTTTACGCATCTCAAGGATCCTCTATAAATAGTTTTCGATTTTCATTCTTTAGTTTCATCCAAGCTTAGTACAATCTTAAGCCATATACTATCAGTTTCTGTAAAGTAATAATCTCTTCACATCGGGGAGTTATTGTGGTGTAGATTGAGTTGTAATCGAGTCTTGGAGCACTTTGGTTGAAGTTCATCATACCAGCCTTATCTTTCCGTAGATTTGTATCAGATTCAAGTCTCCGACTGGAGCAAGGTTCTATTTTATTGCATTTCTTTACTTATTGCTCTTACCATAGTCTATACGTTTTATAGACTTTAAATGCTCTTACCATAGTCTACACGTTTTATAGACTCTAAATGCTCTTACCATAGTCTACACGTTTTATAGACTTTAAATGCTCTTACCATAGTCTACACGTTTTATAGACTCTAAATGCTCTTACCATAGTCTACACGTTTTATAGACTTTAAATGCTCTTACCATAGTCTACACGTTTTATAGACTCTAAATGCTCTTACCATAGTCTACACGTTTTATAGACTCGCACTTATTATGTCTGGCTAAACTATAAAGGTTTGGATGTAATGATTGTCATCATGGTCACGTTCCAATTATCATGCTAGTGAAAATACTCTGGGGATGTTTTGCTTTTAACTTAAGTCAATTATGTTTAAATGTTTATTGGGTAAGATCGAAAGCCGTCCAAACTAATGATACGACTTGATTATTATTTAACCAAACAAAAAGAGAGAAAGCCGTTGATTGGTTAAATAGGAATCATTGAGCTTTTTAGAAAACGATTTTGAAACTATTTTCGGACGCGTTTGTAGGTTTGAAATCTGACTCTTGGCCAAAAGCCAAAATTCTCTTTAAGTTAATCTTTCCAAGTAAAATTACTTTTCTGTTAAGTCAAAACTATCAATTTCTTAAAAATAGGTTTACCTCTTTAACGCGGAAGGCACCCTTTATATGTGACAATAAAGGAATTTAATTTAAAGAGTAAACTCGGTTCTTAGTAGTCAAAAGCTACAAGTTCCCGTTAAATTGATTCTTTGCTATCAATAGAAAATACTGCCCCATAAGTAGTTTCATCTACGCATGACCGGACCAATATCTGATTACATGATTTACATTCCAACCTGTCTTTTAAACTGTTTTTTTACCTCGCTCATTTACTTTGTGCACTGCACTCACATCAATATTCTTGTTCGCCTTAGATAAGCTCCTTAGCAATAGAGTTGATAGATTGACAATTGGTCTCTGTGGTTCGATAATCTTATATATTACTTCGATAGGCTGTACACTTGCAGTACTACATTTAGGCTATACGTTACAGATACACACCCATCAAGTTTTTGGCGCCGTTGCCGGGGACCAACTTCGTCAAATTTCGTACCCTATTGTTATCCCGTTTAGACTAAGGCTATTCTAGCCGGTAGATGCGTAGAAATCGTAGCACCGGTAACCTAATAGATCCTTTAGTAGAACCTGAACGTTACGCTCGTGCCCGTCTTTTTATACGCAAGATAAGAAGAGCTATGGCAGAAGATCGTAACCAAAGACCGCTCAAGGAATTCGCCCAACCATCTAACGAGGAACCTAGTTCTAGTATAGTAAGCCCTGCTATAACTACCAACAACTTTGAACTAAAGCCCTCATTATTACAATTAGTACAACAAAACCAATTCGCTGGTCTCGCTACCGAGAACCCGAATCAACATTTAAAGGTATTTATCCAGTTAGCTGACACCCTTAAGGCAAATGGAGCCACACCCGAAGCTATCCGTTTAAGACTGTTTCCTTTTTCCCTTAGAGGTAAAGCTCACGACTGGTTAGACGCCCTTCCAACTAACTCAATAACAACTTGGGAAGACCTTAGGAGATCTTTTCTTGCGAGATATTTTCCACCAAGCAAGACCGCTGTTCTTAGGAACCTGATCACTTGTTTCACCCAAAACCAAGGCGAGTCACTTTTTGATGCCTGGGAGAGATATAAAGAACTTTTAAGAGCTTGTCTGCATCATGGCCTGGAGCAATGGTTAATCATACATACCTTCTATAATGGACTCCATTACAACACAAAGATGTCCATCGACGCTGCCGCTGGCGGAGCATTGATGAACAAACCTTACCCTGACGCTTGTGCCCTAATAGAGGACATGGCCCAAAACCACGCCCAGTGGGGATTAGAACGAGCGACAATAGAGAAAAAGGAGAGCCATGGAGGAAAGCATGAGGTAAGTTGCATGGACATGATTAATGCGAAGATGGACGCCCTAGCTTTGAGAGGCGAGAACATGTCTCAAAACCCAACCACAGTAGCAGCAATCCAATCGGAATGCGAACTCTGTGGAACTCAAGGACACCAAACCGTTGACTGTAACCTTTTGAACGAATCTAGCTCAGACCAAGTTAACTATACCCAAGGGAACCCTTTCTCGAATACCTACAATCCTGGATGGAGGAACCACCCGAATTTCTCTTACAAAAACAATAACCCTATCCAAAATCCCGGACCTTCGAGACCTCAAGGATTCCAAACGCAAAAACAAAACCAACCTATGCAAATAGTGCCCCCAAGACCAAACCTTAAAGAAACCATAGACACCTTTATTCAGGCTCAAACCCAGCAAAATAAGGAGTTTATGAACCAACACATTCACACGAACGAACTAGTTACTCAACTGGCAACCAAGTTTGACCAGATAATAACCCACACCAAAATGCTTGAGACTCAGATTTCCCAAGTAGCACAAAACACCTCTGTACAAGTTGCACCTGGAGGATAATTTCCTGGACAAACTCAACCAAATCCAAAAGGCCAAGCAAATTCTATCACATTAAGAAGTGGAACTGCTTATGAAGGGCCTAGAAATCCTAACTTAAGCACATCAGAAAAACCTATGGAAGATGCTACGCCTAAAGACCAGGTAGAGGAACCAGAGAAACCAGAAAAGCAATCAAAACCAGAAGTAGGGAACAACACTCAACAACCTTATAAACCACCTATTCCGTTCCCACAGAGGCTGAAAAACACCAAAGTAGAAAACCAGTACCAAAAGTTTATTAAGGTAATAGAGAAACTCCATGTAGAGATTCCTTTTACTGAAGCTATAACCCAGATACCATCATATGCTAAGTTCTTGAAAGATATTTTGACCAATAAACGGCGACTCGATGATCCCAAGCCTTTAGAATGTCATTCTATATCCGAAAATAAACTCGCCAAGAAAGATAAAGACCCTGGAAGTTTTTCTATCCCTTGCATCCTAGGTAACCATATGATAGACAAAGCATTTTTAGACTTAGGAGCAAGCGTAAGTCTGATGCCTCTGGCCGTCTGTAAGAGGTTAAAATTAGGAGAACTTCAACCTACTAAGATGTCCTTACAACTAGCTGATAGATCTGTCAAATATCCCATGGGTATTTTAGAAGACATACCTGTCAAGATTGGTCAGTTGTACATTCCGACCGACTTCGTCGTAATGGATATTAAAGAAGATGAAGACATCCCAATCCTCTTAGGAAGACCATTCCTATCGACTGCCGGAGCTATAATAGATGTTAAGAAAGGGAAACTGACTTTCGAGGTAGGAGATGAAAAGATTGAGTTCATTTTATCAAAGTTTCTAATGGCACCAGTGATAGGAGATGCGTGTTATGCCATCGACGTCATTGACGAATGTGTAAATGAGCTCAAACAAAACGAATCTTTAATCGAATTACCATCAACCCCTATTTTAGAGGATGACGGATTTAAGAGTATCGAACCGTACATTGACGACAACCTTTTCGAATGCTTAGCTCTTACCCCTGACCTTATGCCGCGTACTGAGAAACCCACTATAGAACTTAAGGAACTACCCAAGAATCTAAGATATGAGTTTTTGGATGAGGAGATGAATAGACCTGTTATAATTAGCGCCGCTCTAAACCAAATAGAAACAAATCAACTCTTAGATACCTTGCGAAAATATCCCTCAGCTTTAGGGTATAAAGTTTCAGATTTAAAAGGTATAAGCCCATCCGTATGCATGCATCGGATTATGCTAAAAGAAGATTCAAAACCCTCAAGAGAACATCAAAGAAGAATAAACCCTATCATGAGTGATGTAGTCAAGAAAGAAGTTCTTAAGTTATTAGAAGCTGGTATCATATACCAAATTTCGGATAGTGAATGGGTAAGCCCAGTCCATGTGGTACCCAAGAAAGGAGGTATCACTGTTCTGAAAAATGAGAAAGGTGAGCATGTGGCAAAACGAACAGAAGGAGGATGGCGTATGTGTATAGATTACAGAAAGTTGAATAAGGCAACGAGAAAAGACCATTTCCCTCTCCCATTTATAGATCAGATGCTTGAACGTCTAGCAAGACACTCATGTTTCTGCTATCTTGATGGGTATTCGGGTTTTTTCCAAATCCCTATTCACCCAGAGGACCAAGAAAAAACCACATTTACTTGCCCTTATGGAACATTCGCTTATAGACGAATGCCCTTTGGACTCTGTAATGCACCTGCCACTTTCCAACGTTGTATGATGTCAATTTTCGCAGACTACCTAGATGGAATTATGGAAGTATTTATGGACGATTTTTCAGTGTGTGGGTTTGATTTCAAAAACTGCCTCTCAAACTTAGAGAAAATCTTAAAGAGATGTGTGGAAGTAAACCTTGTGTTGAATTGGGAAAAGTGCCACTTTATGGTAAATGAAGGGATAGTCTTGGGACACATTATTTCTGAAAGAGGTATAGAAGTTGATAAGGCCAAGATAGAAGTTATAGAAAACCTAAACCCACCTAAGACCGTTAGGGAAGTAAGAAGTTTTCTAGGACATGCCGGGTTCTACCGACGTTTCATCAAGAATTTTTCCGGAATAACAAAACCTTTAACTAACTTATTGATGAAGGATGTCGAGTTTGA